>OW026360.1:118502581-119741610 GCA_932273835.1 Sarcophaga variegata | reverse complement strand
ATTTATCAGCATTAGTTATGGTCAACGACGGTGTTTAAAACGAATTTGTTTTGTTTTTTCTAATTTTATTAAAGGGTTTGAAATTAAAAGACAAAAAAAAACTCAATTTACAGGATAATTTATGCATACATACATACATAATTGATAATTACAACCCTGGAGTCAGGATTATGACGTAGTTTCTCACACCACTTATGTCATGGGTATTAATTTTATACATGAGTGGCATGAGTCGATTTTGAACGACAGATATTTTTGAGAAACTTTTCATGGCAATTTTATTTACTCCCATATCAGACTGCTGACAGGATGTGGCCGAAGAGATATTGCTGTTGTTATAAAGGGTGTTTTTTATAGAGGTATAGAACTTTAAGTTGGCATTACTTTTCAAGATGGCGACCAATTTAACAGCTGTCAAGTGATTTATTCTCAGTTTGGTTTGGCAATTCATCATGAATAGACTCACGCCTGAACAACGCTTGCAAATAGTGCAATTTTATTTCGAAAATAATGGTTCTGTGCGGAAAACGTATCGCGCACTACGTCCATTTTATCGTCGACAAAATCGTCCATCAGAGCAGTTAATTCGATTAACCATTGAACGTTTTCGCACCACGTTTACTCTTATTGATAACTCGCATCCCCAGAGACGATGTACAGTGCGTACAGAAGAAGCTATTGCTGCTGTAGAGCGTAGCATTGAGGAAGACCCGAATGAGTCCATCCGCCATCGAGCACAGGAATTGGATCTGTGTCCATCCACTTTATGGAAGATTTTGCGGAAGGATCTTGGTTTGCGTGCTTACAAAATCAAACTCGTGCAAGATTTGAAGCCAAACGATCATCAAGTAAAGCGTAAATTCGTCGAATGGGCCCAAAACGAGATTACCATTGTTCCCGATTTTCATAAGCGAATTTTGTTTAGCGATGAAGCGCACTTCTGGTTGAATGGCTACGTCAACAAACAAAACTGCCGCATTTGGAGTGAAGGTAATCCTCAAGTGTATGTGGAAACACCGTTACATCCAGAAAAACTGACTGTTTGGTGCGCTTTATGGGCTGGTGAAATCATTGGTCCGTACTTTTTCAAAAACGATGGTGGCCAGAACGTTACAGTCAATGGTGATCGTTATAGAGCCATGATTACTAACTTTTTCATTCCTGAATTGAATAACCATGATGTCCAGGAGATGTGGTTTCAACAAGACGGCGCAACATGTCACACAGCTCATGCCACAATAGATTTATTGAAAGACACGTTTGGTGACCGCCTAATTTCACGTTTTGGACCTGTGAATTGGCCTCCAAGATCTTGAGATTTAACACCGCTAGACTACTTTCTGTGGGGCTATGTAAAGTCATTGGTCTATGCGGTAAAGCCACAAACGCTTGACCATTTGGAAGACAACATTCGCCGTATTATTGCCGATATACGGCCACAAATGTTGGAAAAAGTCATCGAAAATTGGACGTCCAGATTTGACTAAATCCGCGCCAGCCGTGGCGGTCATATGCCAGAAATCATATTTAAAATGTAATGCCACAGGATTATCTTTCGGATAAATAAAATTCATGTCAATCGAATAATCCATCGTTGTTTTATTGCAACTTAAAGTTCTATACCTCTATAAAAAACACCCTTTACATGAGTAAACGGACCTACAGTTTAAAGTCGATTACGAACGACAGATTTTTTGAGAAACTTTACGTGGCAATTCAATCTTATTCTCAGAGTTTTTACCACAAGACTGATAAGGGGAAGTCGCCGCAGAAATATTTTTTCATATTTCGTTCATTTCGAAATTTCTGACCTGGGAATTGAACCGTGGCCTCACATCTAGTAAGCCGTCACGCTACATATTAGACAGCGGCTGCATAGGATGGCTTATCAGAATTCCTATTCAAATTTCGTCTCAATTTACTCATGTATAAAATTAATACACACAACAGAGGTTGTAAGGGAAGCTAGTTTGTAATCCTGTATTATTATGTATGTATGAGCGTTCTAGAGGCACCTGCATCAAGAAAAGCAATGCACGTCCGCATTACTTTGTAGGACATTATGTTAAATTTATGGATCAATGCAAGGCGCCATTATTTCATGGGGAAACAGTGTAATTCATGTCTAATATTTGTTCTTGTCTAAATATGTTGTTAAACATCATGTGGTTATTTTCTAATTTATTTTAGTTCTTCTTCATCCAATAAAACAAATTTTCTCCTGTTGTTTTGCACACACTTTTCATTGTGCCTTGGGCTACAAAATTTCTTTCACGCTGCAATATTTATTGAAGAATTTCTTTTATGGAGTTGTTGTATACGTTTGACAATAAAAAAAAAACTCACCTTGAGGCCAATTAACAGTTTTAGAACGCAATAACTGGTACTGCTTGCTAACAAGTGGTTAAAAGCCGTTACCATAAAAGGAAATCCAATAAAATTACAGAAGAAAACATTAAAAAGAAATGAAATTAACGGTGAGCGTTTGCGATTAGAAACTATAAAAAGAGATAAGATTGTAGTAGGCCTAATGGAATTAATGTAGAGTGTCGCATTCAGCCTGAAGAATAGGTGTTTAAGTAGCACATTAATCTCCAGACAATTTGAAGGAGCATAAATCAATTTTCCATTAAGAAATCTTTGTATACAAATTCTTGAATTCATACATAACTGGTCATTATAACTCTTCAGTAAGGATTACGGCCTAGCTTCTCACATCACTTACGTTGCCAGTGTTAATTTTATACCTGAAAGGGCGGGACTTACAGTTTAAAGTTGACTCCGAACGACAGATTTTTAAAAAACTTTTCGTGGCAATTTTATTTACTCTCAGAGTTTTTGCCAGAAAACTGCTGAGAGGAAGTCGCCGAAGAAATATTTGTTCATATTTCGTTTTCATGTCTGACCTGGGGGTTTGAAACCTGGCTTTACGTCTAATAAGCCTACTAGACTATGGCGACTTCGCAAAGAGGCCATCACTTTACTTTTAAATCCCACACGTTTTAACAATTTCGGAGTTGAATTTTCCTACCTTTACAGTGATGCAGAAATTACTCAACATCAACCTTATTAGCCTCGCAGAATTCCTCTATCAGACAGGTTTTGTTACACAACCTGTCCGTAACACTGTGGCAGCCTCCGCTTTTCCGTGACGAATTCAACATAAGGTCTCGTGTTATGAGGTCACCACCTAGTTTGATATCGCCATGCGGTATTAAAAATTTCGGAGATAATCTGCAGGAATTACTCAGCGTCATACTGCACAATCTTATCAGCTTCGCAATCAATCAGATTCATAATCAATCACCTTTGCAATCAATCAGCTTTGCAATCAATCAGATTCGCAATCAATCAGCTTTGCAATCAATCAGCTTTGGAATCAATCAGCTTTGCAATCAACCAGCTTTACAATCAATCAGCTTTGGAATCAATCAGCTTTGCAATCAATCAGATTCGCAATCAATCAGCTTTGCAATCAATCAGCTTTGGAATCAATCAGCTTTGCAATCAACCAGCTTTGCAATCAATCAGCTTTGGAATCAATCAGCTTTGCAATCAACCAGCTTTGCAATCAATCAGCTTTGGAATCAATCAGCTTTGCAATCAATCAGATTCGCAATGCTGAGCTCAGATGTTGCGACAAAAACTCTATCGGGCTATCGAATGCCGTCTTATAGTTGACAAAAAGAGGGTGTGTGTTGCCATGGTCTTCATAGGACTTCTGTAGAATTTAGTCTGAACATCTGTACCCTGGTTTGAAGCCTCATTTGAAAGGTTCAATCAGTTACGAACAGCTTTGTTTTATGTTGACTCAATAGGTTGTAAAAAACTTCGCTCTCATCACAGAGGGTTTAACCCTGTACATTGCCTTGTTGAAGATAAACTTCGCTTTGCATGTGTATTTGCATGGATCCAGCTGGAGTCCTCCAATTGCCTTACCATACAGTGTAATTCTGTGTGTAATTCTTAATTAAAAAAATCGTATAAAAAAGTCTTTGTACAGGTACAGGCATGTCTAAACGCTTACTAAAGTCCGTCTTACGATAGATTGTCTGTTTATTGGAGAGTGATTTTACAAAACTAATGCCCAGAGTCCAGCAACAAGCCAAGTGAAGTGAGTAGTGAGTGGTAAAACCAAATACCAATTACGACATTCAATGTCATGCTGGGCAGTGATGAGTCGTCGTAGCAAAGGAGTTAACATATGCAAACAACAACAAAATTTTACGTAGAAAAACTAGACAAGACACGCAATTTTTAGTACGTTTAACTACTGCACTCACTACTGAGAAAAAAACTAGAAACCGCAACGAAAGGAAGTTTCGAGTAGAAGCCAAATAAAAAAAAATATTGAATGACTGATGAAGACTGACATCAGGCAGACTAAGAGTGCATGTTTGTATGTATGTGTGTGTAATAAAATGAATGAATTAATTTTTAATTACATTTACATTTTGTCTGCAATTTCTTGGTTGCATGGAAAAAAAAATTTTTTTTTCAATTTTGATGCAAATGCTGTGGTCTAGCAGCCATGTACGTATGTAAAGGCTGCTGGTTTGGCTCTTATGGGTTATAAAAAATAATTGACAAAACTCTTAGACAACCTGAGGTTTAATTAATTGCCTAAAATTCAATGAAAAATAATATTGCCAAGCAAAAGAAAAAACATCGTAAAAAATGTATGCAGAAATTGGCTTGTAAATGTTCAGTTCACTGTGGCCATAAAACATGTTTAAAAAAAATTTTTTTTTTCTTTTAAAATTTTTAAAGCCTAAGACACATGCTGGTTATAAAAATTAAATTCGATGGTCAATTATATGCGTGTGTCTTTTCAAATGCAATTTTATTTCTTCAATTCACATTCAATTTCATTAAATTTTTTTTCTTTTCCAATCATTTATTCACTTAATCATTCGCTTTGCATTAACGTATCTTAACGGTCACCATAAAGATTTATCTGGCAATGGTTTCTTTAAGCATAAAATTTTTTAAATTTAAAAATTTTAATTTAAAAAAAGTCTCCTATTGCCTCGCGTCTGTGTGGTTAATTTGAAATTATGACAGGAATTAGTTTATGACCGGCAAAGAGCAAATAAATGGCAAACGTCATGCCAGTAAGTATTAAAAATATTTGTCGTTTAAATTTTATGCGAAATCTTTGACTGGATTAAAGCGAATTGTTTATACAGGAAATACGGATTTAGGAAAACATAAAAAATTTTTTATACCACCAATAGAGAAATAAATTTCGTATGAAAAATTCAAGTTTGTTCTCAGCCAAGATCAATTGTGTGAAGAAATTTTGGTTAAAAAAAATATTATTTTTCTCTTCTTTTGAATCAATCTTCGAAGGAGATTCTAAAGTTAACCAAGCCAACAAAGAAAAGTTGAAAATTTCTTTTAAATACAGTCTCTCTCTCAAACTATGCTTATAGAAGTATGAATCGAAACACCATGTTAAACAGCCACAGACAACACTCCCAATGCTGTAGCATATATTGTTACGTTTCCCCTTTTTAAAAACGTTTAAAATTTGACCGCGTAGATTGTAAATAAATTAAAAATAAATTTGTGTTTAGGTTAGATTAGGTTAGCGTGGTAGCTTTAATTTACCAAAAAAAGCTTACTTGAGCACGCATAGCGGCCCGTTATGATGCCACAGGTGAACGCAGCCTCTGTACTGACCAAGTTCGTCCGATCCAAGGAGGGGGAAGTTGGTCAGCGCAAGGGCTGCACATTTTCAAAAAGCACGACTATCCCACTCTGGAGAACCAGCCAGAAAGTTTGATAAGCGTGGCTATATCCTTGATATCAATAGATGATAGCTCCGTCAAGCTGACAATGATTGGAGAGCCAAATAACCTATATCTACACCTAGCAAGAGACGGGCACTGGCAAAGAAAGTGAACAACATTCTCCTCTTCCTCAGCGGTTCTGCACCCACGACAGAAGTCGTTAGATGGGAGCAGCATTCTCTCCGCATGTCTTCCCATAACACAACGAGCTGTGAGCACGGCCACAGTGATTGAAATGATGTCACGACCAAGTCCAAACAACTGGTTGGTGTGCCTCCTATCCATTGTGGGCCAAGTGAGCCTAGCGATAGAGCAGGACTCCTCATTGATCTAGGACCGGTTGGCATCCCGGGAGAATTTAAGCGCATTGGCCAGTTAGAGCGAGGTAAGTGGCATTCCCAAGTTGATTGAGGAAGATTCCGGAAGTAGTGCGCTAGCCCTGGCCAGCTCGTATTATTCGCACAATTCTGTGTGACACTGTTTACAACTTGATGTAAACAACAACAATTGCTTTGTTTGTTATTCCTCTGTTTATACCCTTTGCATAAACAATAACAATTACTAGCAAATTATTGGACTGATTACTCTCTTCAAACACACCGCCTCTTCATAGAATATTGACTGAACTTCATTCATCCACTCGCCTGCTTTACATACATACATAATTGGTAATTACAAACCTTCAGTCAGAATTACGACCTAGTTTCTCACACCACTTATGTTGTGTGTGTTAAATTTTTTGCTTGAGTGGCGGGATCTACAGTTTAAAGTCGACTCCGAACGACAGATTTTTGAGAAACTTTTCATGGCAATTTTAATTTACTCTCAGAGAGAGTCGCCTTCTTTGCCTTGCCTTTTATATGACAACTTAAACAGTCTGATAAATGTTCTTGAAGGTTAATGTTCGTGGCTTCGCCTTCTCAAGATCTCTATAAATGTAAACATCGTTGTTTCATTATTGTTGTTTGTGTATTTTGTTTACACTTATTCTTGAAGTGTTTGTTGTTGTATTTTTTTTTACTTGTTTATCATTTTCTTATGCTGGTGTTTGTTGGTATATTTTTGTTTATAATTTTAATGTTAAACGATGTAAAAGCAAACCACTTGTACCTAAATTTTTCCATATTCGTAACTATATGAACAATTTGTTGTTGTGAGCCAAGGCCAAGGTCTAGAACATATTATGTACTAGACTGCAGCGACTTCAATTAGGTTATCACAAGGGGTAAATCCGAAAATAGTATGGGACTGTCTGAGAAAGCTGATTCACTGCATTCATGGCAGTACTAGCGAGGATAATGCCAAATATTAGAGGACCAAAGCCATTAAAGGCGAGGATAATATTGAAAAAGGTGGGAACCGTGAATTTCTTTGTGTTAATGGCAGTCAAAATGGGAGAGAATGTGGACTTTTCACCTTATAGCCAGTATGGTTGCTGCCCATTAACACGACAAAGAGCCGAAGAGGCATTTGTAGTATTTTTTATGCAACTATATTGTTCTAAGTGTGTGTCTGGTGACATATGTGGGAGAAAACTCATGAAATATTGCCAATGTCAATTTGAAAAGTCCATGATAGGGCAGCAACTTCTCACATTTGCAAGCTATTTAGGAGAAGGTTAGGTTAGATTAGAGGACGTGTACTTGGCAATTAAGACAAGTACAGTACCCGGATGTCGAATTGACCCATTGTACAACGTCCTAGTTTCTCACACCACTTATGTTGTGTGTGTTAATTTTATACATGAGTGGCGGGACCTACAGTTTAAAGTCGACTCCGAACGACAGATTTTTTGAGAAACTTTTTCATTGCAATTGTATTTACTCTCAGAGTTTTTGCCCGAAATCTGCTGAGAAGAATTCGCCGAAGAAATACTTTTTTGTATTTTGTTTTGATATATGGCCTGGGGCTCGAACCCTGGCTTTACATCTAATAAGCTAATACACTACCTACTGGACTACGGCGACTAATACTAAATCAGTTAGGCTGGGGAAATATGTCACTACATTCATGGCAGTACTAACGAGGATATCCCAAAATATTGAAGGGCCAGATCCCTTATGTAGGATGATCATATTAAAATAGGGAGGTACGGCGTATTTCTATGAGCAAATTGCAGTCATAGTTGAAGAATGTGGACATCTTACCTTATCCCCAGTATAATATTTTTAAGACAGTCGAACTACCACTACTACTACTATTAATTAGTCATGGTTGCAGCACTAGATATCCGAACTGGAAGTTGGCCCATATGGCCCATCGTTTACCCAGTGTGAGGTAAGCCTCATTGTCATGACCCAATAGTGGTTGAATAAGCTCTTTAGTTGGAAATAAATTTCAGTATCTTATATGCCTGCAGTATGTTGAATAAATATTTGTGAAGGGAAGCACACTCTGTGTCTGCCTCTCGGGGGGCTATCGAATTAACCAAGCGTTGGACAATAAATTTAAAGCAAGCCTTATAAACCTCTTCAAAACCTTAATAGTTGTTGTCTACAATTTTCAGAAGCTATTTATACTTCATGCGTTAATAAATTACAATTCACGGGTTCTTGTTATTGGAATAATTATTAAATTATCAAGAGCCTGAACAATGTATAACAAATAGGCCCCACAATGCCAATTTAGACGGATAACAATAATAATTAAAATTACAAAAAAAAACAACAAAGAAGAAGAAACTAGAATCACAATCAATTTGCATTGGAGTCTTTAATAGATTGTTACGCTTTAAACAAGTGTACGTAATATTCATATGCATGCCACACACATGCTAAAGCATACGTACGTACGTTCAATCATGCCAGGGCACTCATGCCACTTTTACGTCTACTTGTACGTCTACTTCTACGCGTACTTCTATAATAATTATTTACATTAAGTTTCACAAAATATATGCAACAGAAAAACACAAAACGATTATGACCAATAACTTACCACGTTAAGAGGCAAGAAGTCGTAGAGACATTGCATAGAATGGAAGAGAAATGAAGAGAAGAAAAAGAGGAAAAAACCATAAACATTTTCAACGCCACCATGTCATCATATACATCATTAAGTCTTATTATTTCTGCTTCAACAACAACAAAAACTGGAAAAAAATATACATTTTGACCACCAACAACGCAACCATAACAGCCATCAGCCATCAGACGTCATCATCATCATCATCACCACCATCGCCATCGCCATGGCCATCGTCATCTTCATACCTGGCCATTGTTGAAGAGCATTTTCATATTCCTATACGTTCTCGTATACCTTCTCGTATTATTTTGAATTTCTAAGAGCCGTCTGTCTGTAGCATTGTCTTCAGGAATATTTTATTCAAAAAACTTACTTGCAACTCCAGAAACTCTACTAAATGCAGAGATAAAAATGAAAAAAAAGTGAAAAAAATTCACGTAAAACTTTTTGAATTTTATACAATGTATTGTTTAATATTATAGAATGCACAATGGGACCCATAAACATTTCATTTACATCGTAATCGTTAAAATAAAATCCCTTATTAAAGAAGGGAAACTTAAGTGGCGTCTGCCTTAGGTGTTGAGGAAATTAATGCAGACTTCTTTGGCCATTGCTTTTCCCTTCCCAATATTTGATGAAATAAATAGCAATCGAGCCTCTTTAGCTTCTTAATTACCAGCATTATTTATAAATAAATTTATAAGATTCTAAATAACTTTCGTTAAAGATTTTGTAAATAAAAAAAACAATATTTTTTTAAGTGCTTTTTTTGTTTACTTCAGACCACTGTGCAGCTGCTTCTGTGTACACATGTATGTGGCGTACCTTTGTAAAGGTAGTTAAAAAGTATTTAAAACAACAAAAAATTTCCAGGAACTACTTTTATTGTAAATTATGCATTAGTTTATGGAATATTACAGTTTGTTGTTGTTGTTGTTGTTTTTGCATAAATTGTTTAAACAAAAGATTGCTTTGCAAAAAGAGAATAAAAGTTCTTGAAAAATGTTTAAAAATCTTAAAAAGAAACAAGAAAAATTTTTATTACCCGTGTTTCTTATGATTTTTTCTTTTGTAAAGCAGGGGACACTCTTTAAAAATAAGACTCATTTCTAAGATTCAACTCACTTCAATCATACGTAGAATATATGGGAAACCACCAGAATTAAAAGAGAAATCCTGCCATTACGATAATCCTTAGTTTGCAGATTTAAGCCGCAGAGTTAAGTGGCAGGAAATGATGGACCAATCTCCGTTATATTGTTACGAAAATGAAAAATCTTGATACTGATGTTTTGCTTGTATATCGCTTAACATTAAAATTATAAACAAAATCTACAACAACAAAACAATGCAAGTAAACAAACCTGTTTACAAATTATTGTACTGCTTAATATAACAACAAATACCAGCATAAACAAATGGCAAACAAGTACACAAAAATACAACAACAAATATCAGCATAAAAAATGTTAAAAAAGAAAAAAATACCAACTACACTGGAATAATAACCGTAAACAACGATAGAGTTGTAGAGAAGGCGAAAAAATGGTAAACTAGTAAACAAAAATCCACAAACAATACAACAATAATAAATGTAAACAAAATATACAAACAACACTATAATAATGAATTTACACAACGATGTTTACATTTATAGAGATTTCAAGAAGGCGAAGTCACGAACAATCGCCTACAAGAACATTCATCAGACTGTATACGTTGCCATATAAAAGGCAAGGCAAAGCAGGCGACTGAAGTTAGCGAAGTTCAGTCAGTCTTGTGTAAAGACGCGGTGTGCTGGAAGAGAGTAATCGTGGTTTGAAGATCTCCGTTACAAAAATGTGTTAAATAATTGTCCAGTAATTGTGATCGTTTATGCAAAGAGTATAAACAGAGGAATAACTAAGAAAAGCAATTGTTGTTGTTTACATCAAGTTGTAAACAGTGACACAGAATTGTGTGAACAATAAAGTATTTTAATTAAAACTAAACCCAAATTTATTTTCATTTTATTTGCAATCTACGAGCTAATATTTTAAACGTTTTAAAAAGGTAGAAACGTATCAATATTTTCATGGCAAGACCCACGCACTAACTCATGAGGTAGACGAGATTTTCTGAGATTTACTGTTCTGGACGAAGTCTTGCGAGGGAACGACGAGGTTAATAGCATCCGAGAAACCTCAATAGTGTGATGGTCATAACAACCCTTCAGTTAAGATTACAACCTAGCTTGTCGCACTACTTCATGTTGTATGTGTTAGTTTTATATATGAGTGCCGGAAACTGCAGTTTAATGTTGATTCCGAATGACAGATTTTGTTGGGAAACTTTTCGTTGGCAATTATATTTACTCTCAAGGGATTCCGCCAGAAATCTGCGGAGAGGATGTCAGCGTAGAAATGTTTTTCATAATTCGTTTCGTTTTTGTTGTCTGACCCGGGTTTTGAACCGTAATAAGGCAACACACTACTACTAGACCACGGCGGGTTCTAGACAACTCAACTATAATCCAATATACACACAGTTACTAAAGTATACATACGGTTAACAAATTTCAGAAATTTTTTAACCAATCCGTTTTCGTTCACAATCTTTATAGTTTCCTTGATTTTAAGACGGCCTTTTTTCGAAGAAAGATGTCAGACAATTATAAAGATTTTCAATGAAAACGGATTGGTTTTGGTTTTTGTTTGTTAACCGTATGTATACTTTTGTGGCTGAGTGTAGCTCGTGTGTGATAGCAGGTCTAAGCTGTGAAATCTTGTCCAAGATCTTTGTAAAGGTGTAAGCGCTGTCAGGCAGGCTTCGTTCCACCACAGTATGTTAAAGTCAGTATATGTTGGCCGTTCTAAGACGTATTAGAGTTGTAAAGCGCTGTGGTTGATTTCTTTAGCCCCTCTATTGAGTACACCATGACAACATTGTAAAATTAATATACTAGAGTAGTCAGTGGAATGAATGCGGAATGCTTCAAAATTCACATTGCCTGTAATACGGCGAGGCCACGCCAAGGCCAGTAGCATTCGAGAACTACAATAGTTTAGTGGAACTCTATGTTATCAAAGAAAAGAAGGCAATCATCTGTCTTTTTATACATATCAGTACAGCAGAGGTTTGCAACATTATCAGGCTTCCTCATGCTGCTCAACGAAACTGTGGATCTTTGTGTTGTGGCCAAAAGGAAACCCCGATCGACTAAGGTAATCTGGAAATTGTGTGCTGTATTCCTGTGTAGAGGCGAGTTTTTGTTGAAAATACATTTTATTTTGAATTATATTTCTCGTTTGAATATCTTGTATCATTTGAATTACCTTTTCAATGTAATTCATTTTAATGAAACAATACTCCTCAATACATACCTTTTTAGCTTTTCTAGTCCGTCATAACGACAAAGGAAGAGAGTATTTCCCTTTTCGTATCTTATCTTAGTTTTCTTTTATTATAATCTTAATCAGTTTTGCTCAATGGTCACTCAACCAAATCATCAATTTCCTTTTCATGCAACCATTCAAAGACACAAAAACATTCAGTTTCAGTTACGTTTTTACCATCACCATCGTCAGCCTTTAGTTCAACTACTGTTGCTCAATAATGCCCATGCTCAACCAACGATTACTTTCTATATAAACGAGTGAATGTATGTGGGTAGGTAGGTTGCATGCTTCAGATACATTTTAGATACAGCAAAAATTTTTCTCAATTTTATTATCAGATTTTTTATTGCCATTCCTATAATACGGTATATAGTTGTTGTTGTTGTTATAGGGGAGTTTAGTTGGCCCCAAAAAAAAAAACTTTTTTTTTGCTTTCCTTCAACTGCTATTTTGTTGAACTGCTTTTAAAATGTTCATCTTTTTGATTTTTCTTTTTAAAACGTTTGGCTAAATCATGTTTACAGGTTTCCCTACTGTCTCCCTTAAATAATGCTTCCACCTAAAATTTAAAAGAAAAAGTAGTCATCTTCGATGGCTGATAGATATCCATGGATATCCCATGCATAACTTGTAAGCTTTGCTTGCTGATGGTAATTTTCGAATTTTTATTTGCAAAAAATGGGACAAAAAAATATACGTAGAAATTGTAGGAGAATTGAATTGATTTTTATGCTTTAAAGTTAAGGGCTCTCTGCCAGTAATAGATTTTTAATAATAGATTATGTTTGTCTACTACCATCATCATCTTATTAAACATTTCATTTTATTTTTTTTTATTTTTTGTTATTCTCTTTTCGATTCCACTTTTGACTCAGTCATGTGGAAATTATTGCATAAATTTTCATTCAAACATTTATTACTTACTGCTTCCACTTTCATGATGATGATGACCTTGATAAGGATTTTGATTCCTAAAGGAAAAAAATTGTTTTTTTTTTTTGTTTAAATATCGTAATTGTAATGGAGAGTGTACAAAGTAAGTGGTTTTATTGCCAAATAAGCTTCAGAAGCTTCCAAAAAGATTTTAAAAAATTTAAAAAAATAAAAAAAAATTTTTAAATTTTCGTAACTGAAGGCCTATTTACAGACAATGCATTCTGCAGTACTCCAGGTACATACCATTGACATACATACATAATTGGCCATTACAACCCTTCAGTCAGGATTACGACCTAGATTCTCACACCACTTATGTTGTGTGTGTTAATTTTATACATGAGAGGCGGCACCTACAGTTTAAAGTCGACTCCGAACGACAGATTTTTGTGAAACTTCTCATGGCAATTTTATTTTTGCCAGACATCTGCTGAGAGGAAGTCGCCGAAGAAATATTTTCCTGTGTTTTGTCTTGATGTCTGACCTGGGGTTTGAACCGTGGCCTTACGTCTAATAAGCCAACACACTACCTACTAGACTACGGCGACTTCTACTTCTTCATAGCATTGACTACTTAATTATTATTCTTAGAAATTTTTTTTGTTTTCGTAACAGAAGGCCTATTTACAGACAATGCATTCTGCACTACTCCAGTTATATACCACTGACTACTCTATTAGGATGTTGTCGTGATTTACTTAATAAGGGCTAAAACAGTGATCTGAAATCAAACACAGCGCTTTATAACTCTAACACGCCTTAGATTAGCCAGCTTTAACGTGCTGTGTTAGGAGCTAGCCTGTCTTGCAGTGCTTACACACATAATTGATCATTACAACCCTTCAGTCAGGTTAAAACACTAGCTTCTCACACCACTTATGTTATGTGTGTTAAATTTTTGCACAGTGTGTGTAAAAAGTATTTAAAGCCTCTCATATAATATTTTTTAATGTGACTTAAATGATATTGGAGGCTGCCAGTTTGAGTATGTGTCGACATTAACAAAATTTATGGCCTGTTTTTTCTTTTAATATTTTTTGGTTTGAATATTGATTTTCTTCTTCGTTTTGTTTTGGTTTTTAAATGAGAAAAATATTTTCCATTTGAAATGGAAAATGAAAAATTATGAAAAAACGAAAAAATCTCATTACTGAAGTGCTAATGCTTTTCAAATGATGAATTATTATACCCCGCCACACTATAGGTCTTGGGTATTAAAGCAAAAAGAAAACAAAGAACAGAAAAACAAATAAATTGAAAGAGAATTTATATCTTAGCAACATAACACCAAATCTGAGGTCTAAGCTCATCAAGTAAGCAAATGACCGATAGTTGCAAGCCATTTCTCTGCAAGATGTACAGGGGTGAGGCTTTTTTCTCTTACCCAACTTATACACGAGCTTTGTTTACAGACAATTCCAACTATTGCATACACATACATATATAATTGGTCATTAAAACACTTTTGTCAGGATTACGACGTAGCTTCCCACACCACTTACTACTACTACTACTGCTACTACTATTATTATGCTAATAGTACTTATACAATTCTACTACTGCTAGTACTACTTCGACTTCTACTACTGCTAGCATTACTACGACTTATACTAATACTTTTACTACTACTGCTTGTAATTTTACGACTTATACTATTCCTACTAATACTACTACTACTGCTACCACTATTACTCTACTACCGCGACTTATACTAAAACTACTACTATATCATTACTACTACTACTACATTACTACTACTACTACTACTATTATATCACCACTACTACTACTACATTGCTACTACTACTACTACTATTATACCACTACTACTACTGCTCCTAAGTGGGTGAATTGCATTTTGTTTTTCATTTGCACTAGTTGTTCGATTGTAGGTCTATTCTTGTTGAAAAACAAACCTAATTGAGCCATATGTGTGCGTTAATTTTATACATGAGTGGCGGTACCCACAGGTTAAAATCAACTGCGAACGACAGATTTTTGAGAAACTTCTCATGGCAAATTTTATTTACATCTCAGAGTTTTTGCCAGAAATCTGCTGAAAGGAAGTCGCGAAATATTTTTTTCGTATTTTGTTTTGATGTCTAACCTGGGGCTTGAACCGTGGCCTCACGTCTAATAATCCAATACAATACCTACAAGACTACGACGACTTCAACTTGTAATAAACATTCTGAAGTATTCTGCGCCCGTTACACTAACTAGTCTTTTATTATTCTTAGGATGTTGTCGTACTATACTCAATCGCAGCGATTTACAATCCTAATACTGCTTAGATTAGCCAACACATACTGGCTTTAACGTGCTGTGTTGGAAGCAAGCCTGCCTTACAGTGCTTACCTGTATCAACCTTGCCGCGAAGCCGCCGTAGTCTAATAGGTAGTGACAGACATCTTCAACTAAACGAAATATGAACAAATATTTCTACGATGCCTTCCTCTCAGTATATTTCTGGCAAAAACTCTTGAAGAGCCAATAAAATTGCCATGTGAGGTTTCTCAAAAATCTGTCGTTCGGAATCGACTTTAAACTGTTGGTCCTGCCACTCTTACAGACAACATAAGTGATGTGAGAATCACTTATGTTGTGTGTGTTAATTTTATACATAAGTGGCGGAACCTAAAGTATAAAGTCGGCTATGAATGGCAAGTTTTTGAGAAACTTTTCATGGCAGTTTTATTTACTCTTCAAGACTTTTTGCCAGAAATCTACTGAGAGCAAGTAGACGCAGAAATATTTCACTTCATATTTCGTATTGTTGGAGATGTCTGACCTGGGATTTAAACCGTGGCCTCAAGTCTAATAAGCCAACACACTACCTAGTAGACTACGGCGACTTCTGCAAACACTCTGCTAATTTTAATATCATTGTTCGTTCCCCATTACATGTTCTCTATTTGAGCTTTTCGCGTCCGTTTACTATACAGTATTATTGCCACATAGATTATCTCCATTTTCTTGGATATTATTTCCTCTGGTAAAGTCGTTGTTCCTGCAGATTGTGTGTATATTATCATCTAACTGTGAATCATACGATCTATATTTCTTCTACTTCAATGTCCTATTTATGCTCTCGCAAGGAGTGTTATCAAATGATTGCGCCATATTCATAAATATTGTACATTTTTACCTTTTAAATACATTTAAAATATGAGATCGTAGATTGCAAATAAAATAAAAATCAATTTGTGTTTAGTTTTAATTAAAATTCTTTATTATTTGCACAATTCTGTGTGCCACTGTTCACAACTTGATGTAAACAACAACAACAATTGCTTCTTCTTTATTCCTCTGTTTATACCCTCTGCATGAACAATAACAATTACTAGGCAATTATTCGACAGATCTTTGTAACGGAGATCTTCAAACCACGATTACTTTCTTCGGGTGAGGGTGGGTTAGTGTGAGGCCGGGGACGTTCGAAAAAAAAAAAAAAACACACCGCGTCTTCACACAAGACTGACTGAACATCACTGACTCCGGTCACCTGCTTTTCCTTGCCTTTTATATAGCAAACTAAACAGTCTGCTGAATGTTCTTGAAGGTGAATGTTAATGACTTCGACTTCTCGAAATCTCTATAAATGCAAACATCGTTGTTATTTTTTTTTTATTATTGTAGTATCGTTTGTGTATTTTGTTTACATTTATTTTTGTAATGTTGTTGGTGTATTTTTTATGCTGGTATTTGTTGTTATATGAAGCAGTACGATAACTTGTAAACAGGTCTGTTTATTTGCATTGTTTTGTTTTTGTAGTTTTTGTTTATAATTTTAATGTTAAGCGATGTAAAAGCAAAACACCAGTATCAAAATTTTTCCTTTTCGTGACATTTTCTAAAAGAAGCCAGTAAAATAAATTTAAAAAATTATGGCCACCCAGTTTCAGAAATATTGCGAAAGAAATTTCAGCATTTTTTCCCATATTTATGGATAAATTTATTAAAATTTTATTAAAATTTATTACAAATATATGCATAAGTTATTAGAAAATATTTTAAATAACTTTTTAAACTCGTATTTATTATCACTTTCATTTGGTTTTTAATGAAATAACCACAGCTCCCCGTGTACACATTAAAATGTTGCAGTAAATTAAAATTAATATTTTTATGTTGTTGTTGTTTGTTGTTGTTATAACAAATATCCTTTTAATCAATTAAAAGATTAAATAAATAAATATCCTGTAATTAAATAATATGTTATGACTGACCCATAAATACACAATTTTAATGGGAAATTTTGTTAATAACTTTGCAATACTCGTGGTGGCAATTGTGGTGGCAGTCTGTGGTTATTGATGGCAGGATGACAAATTAAATTATTAACAATTAAGGATGACACACTCTCAAATTAGTTAAAGGAACAAATCAAAATGGAAAGTTAAGAAATTAATGTTTAAAGAGTTAAGAAATCTTAAATTTTTTTCCAAGATCAGAAAGTTACTTTTTTTAACGTCCGTAGCAACTGTAAGCCTATTTAGTTGATCACAAATGCTACAATCATAAACAAAAACTTGTTTTTTTTTCTTCTTTTGATTACATTTATACATACATATGTATGTATTAATATTTAATGTTTTTGTGTTTTTATTAATTATTACCAGATTTTTTGGCATTTCATTTTAAAATCCAAACAATACCCGGTATTAACTTCAGTTTTCATTTCATTTGTTTGAAATTTTTTTTTTCTTTGAATTCTTCATTAATTTTTTATTAAGAAAAAAATGTTTTTTGTTTTTACTTGGTAAATTGAAATAAAATATGGACTTTAAAAATGAATTTATATTGATTTTAATTAGAATTTCTCAGAATATGGAAATTATTTTTCGAAGGACAGAAAATTAAAAAAAAAAAATTTTTTTTCTCCATAATTTTTATAATCCAATAATTGTTGTGTAAATGGCAGAAATAATATGTTGTAGCTTTGAAATGGCAGTGAAAAAAATATTAAAATAGTTACTACCGGCTATAAGATCGCCTACATTTCCTTTTTAAGGGATTGACGGTTTTTTTTGAACAGCCTAGTGGCTACTATTAACTGACAATGTCACTTGAAGGAACTCAAAGCTCACTCGGTACCTGGGAAATTTTGCCTCTTTCGGCGAGTAGCTTAGACCTTGGTCCCTTTGACTAGCGTTTGTTTTGATCGTTGCTATATGCTCTCATTGTAATACGCCCCACTTCCTATTGACCTGCTTATACAAACACATGTTAGTCTCTGTGCTTTATTCAACTCTAAATTGGCTCTGGAATGCTGGATTTTTGTGTACAGCCTAGTGGCTGCTAACTCGCACTGTCCCCTTTTTTACGCCGAGGAGGGGTAAATGTACCTAACCGCACCATAGAGGAAGTCGTGACATCCTCCGTGTGTGGGGCCCTCACCCACTAAATCCCCCTCGTCTCCTGTGGACTTGTTTGTGCCCACTCCGGAACTACGGTGGTATTACTTCGGAGTGGAGTTCTTTTAGCCCTTTGGCCTCTCCATGTTCATATCCGCGTCCGGATTGCGTATCGAAAGTTAAGGATACATCTAAGCGTCTCCACTATTCCTTTCGTCTAAATCATCATTTCCGCTTGGCACGTGTGACAGTATCACCTATGCCGACATGCTGTCCCCTAGATGAACTCAAAAGCCACTGGGTTTAACTGTACTTGCGAAATTCTAACTCATCTGGTGATTCGCATAGACCCTCTGATTAGTGTTAACGATTTAAACGTTGCAGTGAGCTCTCACTGGACTACACTTCCTTCCAGAGCACGGTATCAGCATAGGTTCTCATTGCCTTGGTCTAGTCTCAGTATTTGATTCAACTCAACCTGTGTTCTGGATTGTTAGGTTTTAATATACAGGCTAGCGGTTGCTATTACTCGCATTGTAGCCTAAAGGAACTCAAAGGTCACTGAGTTAAATTATACTTGTGGGAAATTTACCCTTCCTTCCGCGAATAGCGCTGACCTTAGCGCCTTGTTTCAATCGTCGCAGTACGTTCTCACTGGAATATGCTTCACTTTAGATTAGGGTATCAGCACAGGTTCTCATTGCCGTGGCTACGCAAACACATGCTAGTCTCTGTATTTTATTCAACTCCAGCTGAGCTATGGATTGTTGGACTTTTGTATACCAGCTAGTTGCTGCTATTAACTGGCACTGTCCCCTCAATGAACTCAAAAACCACTGTGTTAAATTGTATCTGCTGTCAAGTCAAAATTATTGTGTGCAGCTCATAGCCCAGTTTGTGGACACCACATTGCTTACATTTTTTAATTGAAATTAAAAACAGCTACTGTACGGCCATACATACATACACACAAAAAAGTTCCTTCAATTCGGACTGCGACCTAGCTTTTCATACCACTCTTGCTGTCTGTGTTAATTTGATACATGAACTAGCTGTACCCTGCGCGTGTTGCTGCGCCACCAACAAAAATAAATTTGAAGGAAAGAAGACATTACACGAATGTCCAATTAATTTTGAATAATTTTATTGATTTTGTTTCCCGTTGTCCTGATGATTCAGATGAACGGGCCTGAGTAGTACGCTATCGATCAGTTTCTAATCTCACTTCTCGTTGTTCAAGTGGTTCAAGCGAACGGGTCTCAGCGGCATATACTCGAAGATTTTCCAGTCTCAATGCTCGTCTGATTCTGAGGCTCGTAATGCTCTTTTCTTCCGTTCTTGAGGTGTAGGTCGACCAATTAATTGTCATTCATTTTGAATAATTTTCAGTGACGCCACCTGTCGGAAATTGGTCATACTAACTTAGAAACCTTTGTCGGCTCATGCGCAACAACTTTGCTAAAGATCATAACATGATCAAATGCATAGTTTACGATTCTGTAAGGTACATACAAACAAACATTCATTTTTATATATGTAAACTATAGGAGGTGACACGCCCACTATAGCCAATCCGCCCATTTTGTTCATATAGCTGTTGCAGTTTATGAGATATGCGACATTAAATACTTATTGCCTTGCCTACTTGAAATTATAAAAAAAACAGCCTATAGTTCCTTCCAGGCATACAGGAGGGTACTGTTAAAATTCCAAAAAATCGATCCAGCCGATATACCAACAAACAAACAAAAACACACATTCAGTTTTATATATAAGATGGTGGGACCTACAGTTTAAAGTCGACTCCGAACAACAGAATGTTGAGAAACTTTTCATGGCAATTTTATTTACTCTCAGAGTTTTTGTTAGAAGACTGCTGAGCGGAAGTCGCCTAAGAAAATATTTTTTTTTCATTTTTCGGCCTCACGTCTAATAAGCCAGCACACTAGCTACTATACTACGGTCATAACGTTATAAATTGGAGCTTGATAAGTTCTCCCAGAAACATTTTTTGAAAAAAATACGGCTGAAGGACATGTCTATACCATGATGCACACCACATCAGTTATTATTCTCGAATGCAGGTAATTTCCTACAACCATTTCTGGTTTTTCCAAGCAATATAAGCGACAGTGTTGCTTGTCGACATATTCACCGAGGGAGATATAAACTTGTTCACTGAAAGAATTTCTTTCTCGACAAAATCGTCATAGAAAACGTGTTGCTTTGGCATATGATCAGTACCCCTAGTGTTTTGTAAATGGTTAGGCCTTGTGAATGGCCCGATACCCCCTAGAGGCAATTGAAGCCTTTTTTTCATCCGCTTAACTAACTGCTTTCAGTGATTTTGCCAAAGTAAAAGCCTCTGGTTACAAACTGTACCGCAAACCTTATCTAACCTCGTTAATGTAGCAATCCATGGCATATAAAAAAATTGTTGAGCAGAAAATTTTCAAACTTAATTGTCAGTGAATAAATATTTCAATGGAAAATTGCTATGTTTATGAATTTATTAAGCCTTCGACTACAATTCATTGCAATCACAATTACAATCAGAATTACAATTTCAATTTCAATTTTATTTAATTTCATATTCAATTCACTCTCTATCTCTCTCTGTCTCTCTCTCTCTCTCTCTCTCTCTCTTCCTCTCTATCATTGGTAATTTGGTCAAGTTTATGATTATTTTTTCATTAACGATAATCAGTCATAAGCCATAACAAAAAATTGATCAAATAATACAATGAATACGAGAGAGAGAGACACAGAGAAAAAAAAAATAAATAAAAGGATACAAATAGGCAAATGAAAATTTGAATATTTAATGAAGCATACTGCATGGCGTTTAGGGTCAATGAAAATGAATGGAAAAGAAAATTTAAAATAAAAACATCGATTGAAATAAAAGAACATTTGAAAGCGTTTAAAGAGAAAAATATTGACAGTTTATGAAATAAAAATTGCTTCTAAACGGTCCCTTTAATCCGTTTAATAATTTCTGAGCCGATGGTCTATAAGCTTCTAGACAAAGGTATTTAACCAGGAAAGATATGAATCTTTTTGTGTAAAATTTGATGCTTTATTTAGGATTTTTTTTTTGTACGCCGAGGAGGGGTAAATGTACCTAACCGCACCATAGAGGAAGTCGTCACATCCTCCGAGTGTGGGGCCCTCACCCACTAAATCCCCCCCTCGTCTTCTGTGGGCTTGTTCGTGCCCACTACGGAACTATGGTGGTATTACTTCGGAGTGGAGTCCTTTTGGCGAATCCATGTTCACATCCGCGTCCGCATTGCGTATCGAAAGTTGAGGAGACATCTAAGCGTCTCCACTATTCCTTTCGTCTAAATCATTATTTCGGTTCCAATTGGCACGTGTGACATTATCACCTATGCCGACATGCTTTCTCGTTCTGCAGCCTCTCGCTCTACGTAATTCACCACCGAGGTTCACTACTCGCAATCATGACCCCGACAATGTTAGCAACTGTGATCGTTTCAACCATTGACGTCAGTACAGAGCGATAGCTCTGCCAGCGTGCACACTCGAAAACAGTGTGCTCTGCGTTTTAGGATAGTTAGGTTAGGATAGGATAGGTATTTAGGATAGTTAGATTAGAATAGCTAGGAACTCGACAAACTTAGACTGGCAAGTCTATTGCAATGATGCAACGAGACGATAATTAGATAGAGACCCTAACTTAGAAATAATTTGTGGTTCTCTCTAAGCTAAAAATCTAACACACTAGAAATATACCCGAAAGAAGTATTCTCTACTTTAGCCAGGAGATTTTCAGTTAAAGAAGTTGTATATCCTGCGTGCTGGCGCTAACCATGTCTGCCTAAGAGTCAACGTCCGCACATCTATAAGCGTATAACGCTGCTATTCAATCTCATGAAATAACCCGTGTATTTACTGGGAAGATGGACCTGCATTTACATTCCAGTATTCGGCAGTTATTCTTTGCCGCCTATCCAGTAATCGCAACGCCTATAAATTCACGCCTTAGTTTAGCTTTACAAGAGAGCACAGACTTGCCCACGTTTAGACTTGGGTTTACAGGAGAGCACAGACTCATCCACGTTTAGAATTGGGTTTTCGGGAGAGCACAGAAGTACCCACGCCCAAGTTTAAGTTTACAGTAAAGCACAGACGCCTTCCAAAACCGATATTAGCTCAGCTCTGATGCCACTTCATTTCCTTATTCTGGGCCCAAATATTTTCAATCCTGAGGCACTACTACTAGTCTGAGACCAAACCGGATACCACAAAATGGTACCTTTCTTCAGAGAGCCTGTAGTTTTCAGATTTTACCATACAATCCTGCTCGTTACAATATCATCAGCAATTTTAAAAGCCATGTACGTCGCCTTTTTTTGGAACCAACTGCGACCTAAATCGAGGGATTACTGTATTGGCTATGGCTTTGAGAATAACTAATTGCCATGAAAAAGCTGCTCCAATTGGTCGTTCACCCATAAATAATGACCACTACGGCACATGGGAAATGAAATTTTGAATATAAGTGAGTCAACAATATTGAAAGTTAACTATGAACTCTGATTTATTCATGCTCACTACAACGTTGATTTATCTGCACAGGTTGCAATGAGTATAAGTACAACGTTGATATCAAACTCATACCAATCGAAGTATGCTTGATTCATAAGCCTACTCGCTTAGATTCATAACTTTGATTCGAGTGACTCGAATCGTTCATCAAAATTTACAGTTTTAGTTGTTGTTGCATTTACAACAAAAGAAAAAAGACAAAGACAACAAGCAGATCAAACACACAACCTTCTGTTGAGTATTTTAGTGTTCGTACGCGATTGTGTGTCGTGTATATGTTGATTTATGGAGAGTCGAAATCAACAACATGTTGTTAAGTATGATGTATGATGAGTACTTCCAACTTCGAATATGGGTAGAGGTTCCATGATATTAAAAGAAGTATGAATGCGTATAAGTCACCGTGGTCTAGTAGGTAGTGTGTTGGCTTATTAGACGAAAAGCCAGGGTTCGAGCCCCAGCCCAGACATCAAAATAAAATACAAAAAGTATTTTTACGGCGACTTCCTCTCAGCAGATTTCTGGCAAAAACTCTGAGAGTAAATAAAATTGCCATGAAAAGTTTCTCAAAAATCTGTCGTTCGGAGTCGACTTTAACCTGTAGGTCCCGCCACTCATGTATAAAATTAACACACACAACATAAATGGTGTGAGAAACTAGGTCGTAATCCTGACTGAAAGGTATTTATGTATGTTATGTATGTATGAATGCGTATAAGCATCAGAAATTAAGAGTATGATTGGATTCTACTCATCTCTTTGAATATTCATTGTTGATCTCTGTGTCCTAATCCTGATTAAAGCGTTGTAGTGGCCAATTATTGTACGTATGGCACAAGGACTGTCACTATCTTTGTCACTTTGTAAACATATTTTTATTTTTTAACCTTATTTTTCCCATTACAGTCCATGGTGCAATGAATTGCTATCTTCTACAGTTTATTTGTGATCGGCATTGTGGGAATATTTTCCATTTTCTTTCAGTTGCTTTATGTATTCGCAACAAAGTGATCTATTAGTTGCCTTTTAATGTAGACCAAACCAAGTACAATTTGCCATTTGCCTAGAATAATTCATGTATGCCGTCTAGATGCTTTAAAATTTTCTTGGCCTGGCCTTTAAAAGGCAGTTTTTTAAAACAACAAAAAGTGAAAAAAAGGAGAAGAAGTTAAAGAGACGACGACATTAAAAACTTTGCTGTGTGCATTGATTTAATGTCAGTCAGTTTGAATTTTGTTTACATTTCTTGCCCGAATTAAAAAGTACTTTTCGTTACTTTTGGAACAAACTTGTGCCTTTTTTTTTAGTTGAAAGTCCTTTTCGTTATGACAACGACAGTCACTAAGACGAGAAGGAAGGAAGAAAATCATCAACTTTGTTATGTCGCTTTGTCGTGGCCATCAATCATTGTCAACAGGTATGACAGATAACTTTTTAAAGAGACACAAAAAGTTTGTTCCATCGTTTTTCTTCTTCTTCTCTTGTAGTAGAAATAAAAGTTTTTGATATTTCCCCCGTTCTTTGAATAAATCAGCCGTAAAGCAATAGCAGCAGCCAGCCAGCATTTGGTTTTTTTTTTTGAAGAATAGCAGCAGAAGCCGTCAATGCTTTGGGTTTGGCAGTGGCAGTGTGGCAAAAAGTTTCATTGTTTTGTGGCAAAGAGTTTTGTTTGTTCCTTTTATTATTTGGTATTGGCCCTGATTTTGTATTATTGTTAAGGCCACATAAATTTCAGGCACGTACGCATAATAAATTCCTTTTAATTCTTCGGGTTTTTTCCTTCTTTTTTTTTTGTTGATCTTTTGTTTTTGCTCTTATAAGCCAAGGGCTTAAAAAACAATTATGCCTGTGCCTTCTTATTTATTTTGGTTTACAAAACGCATTTAATGCTTAGCACAGGACATTTATAAACGTTTTCCTACTTCTTATTAAAATTATGAATTTTTGCAGCAATTTGTTGCAGCAGTTCGCATTCTGTTTTTGGCAGACCCAATTAAGTTTCATCAGTTCATTGATGGTAGTTTGTTGAATTCCAAAAAATATATGATTTTGAATTCCAAAACGTGACCACAATTTTAAAAGAGTCGCTCGAATATTGTTACATTTCTTCCTCTTAAAAGCGTTTAAAATATAAGCTCGTGGATTGCAAATAAAATAAAAATAAATTCGTGTTTAATTTTAATTAAAATTCTTTATTATTCGCTTAAATCTGTGTGCCACTGTTCACTACTTGATGTAAACAACAACAACAATTGCTTCTCTTTGTCATTCCTCGTAATGGTCAACTTGACCGAGACAAGTGGCATACCCAATTCAACAGAAGAGGATTCCGGAAGGAGCGCACCAGCTCTGACGAGCCCGTCGGCCCTACAGTTTTCCGGAATTTCACTGTGCCCGGGGACCCACACCAGAGATACACTGGTGAAACGTCCCGAGAGAAGGTCGAGACAGCGGCGACATTCCCTAACGATCCTAGTGTTAATCACGAAACCCGATAGAGATCTTATCGCGGCCTGACTATCAGAAAAGATCGAGACGCGAGTGAAAGGAGCATCGTTGACGAGGGTCAATTGAGCGGCCCGGTGAATTGGCATCACCTCCGCCTGAAACACACTGCAGTAGTCTGGTAGACGGAGAGAAATATTTAGGTCCAGTTTCCCAGAGTAGACACCGCTCCCAACCCCATTATCGAGTTTAGAGCCGTCGGTATATATATCCAGGACTTCCGAGGGACAACCGCGTTAGGATTCCTTTCGTACCTATTCGGAATCAGTAAGTAGTATTGTCGAGACAATATTCAGCAGGGAAATAGTTCATGTTCACAGGGGGCACTGGATCAACCTCCAGAATAGTGGAGTGACCAGAAGGTACAATGTGCCAACGAGAGAGAGCATTAAGTTTAGTCGCAGCAAACTTGGCTAGCTGCTTAGCGAGAAGCACAGTAGGAAGCCAGTTTAGCATTGCGAACAAGGCCTTCGCGGGGATGGTGCGTAGAACGCCAGTTATATAAATGGCGGCAGACCTTCTGACCTTGTCAAGAAGTCTGACGTTGTGTTGTTTGTCCAGAGCAGTCCACCAGAAAGCAAAACCGTATAAGATGACGATGACCGTAGAATATATCCAACGCATGATCCTTGGGCGAAGACCCCATCTGGTTCCGACCGCTCTACTGCAGCAGTAAGCAGCACATGCCGCCTTGCGTGTCCTAGCAGCCAGATTCGCTCTCCAGTCGAGTTTGAGATCGAGGATCAGGCCCAGATATTTAACCTCGGGACTCAACGTGAGCCTGGTCCCACATATGGTGGGAAGGGTAGAAGGTAGTGTTTAAGGAAGTGTTGCCAAGGAACTTATTGACGTTATTTGAAGGTGATTTTGCTACGGTAAGAGTATTTGAATTCGCCGCAGTCTAGCAGGTAGTGTGTTGACTTATAAGTCGTGTGGCCACGGTTCAAACCCCAGATCAGACATCCCCAGCAAAACGAAATATAAAAAATATTTCTTTGGCAGCTTCCTCTCAGCAGATTTCTGGCAAAAACTCTGCAAGTAAATGGAAATTGCCATGAAAAATTTCTCAAGAATCTGTGTAAACTGTAGGTCCCACCACTCATGTATAAAAATAACGCACACAACAGAAGTGGTGTGAGAAACTAAGGTCGTAATCCTTACTGAAGGGTTGTAATGCTTAATGTAAGCATGTATGTGAGAACGTTTGATTTTGAATGGTTGTCGACTTAGTTAATTGGGCCCTTTTACTTCGGTATGTTCTCGTGGGAGGGGTAGAGTAGTCGCTTAAGGATACTACTTGTAGGTCACACAAGTTGTACTGATATCTTGAAGATTAGATGCTGGCACCGGGGCAGAAATCTGTCTGGGGATGGGGATGGAACTGTGCTATAAGAGCCCTGATGAATGCTGCGTATGTCAGCATATTGTGTTTGCAATCATCGAGACAATCTGGGAACGAATGGTTTAGGGAGATACGATGCATATCTACATAGATAGACCATCTTATTAGAAGTCATTGACTGGCCACTATACTAATAGATTTGTTTTAGTCTGTAGCCCTCTAGAATGCTACCCACCTCCTGGTGGATGGTACTATATTGGTGGATGAACATTGTAATGTGTAGAGCAATGAGATGGTAGATATGCTGACAAGCAGATGCAAGGCCAAAAATATGAACTTGTGAGCGATTTGTTTACTCTTCTTTAAGATAATTCTTCAATGTGCACAATCAGGCGAACAGACGAAAAGGGAACACTCCAAGGCAAAATAGGAGGAATTAACGAGTCTCCAGGCTACTGAGCCACAGGTTCCTACATTCTATAATGGAATGGACCCTGAATCTATGGAGATAATGCATTAGATTTGGGATTTAATGGAGCATTGGGCTTTGAGGGCAAGACCCAGGACGTGGGAAAATAGCTCTTTTATTTCATTTCTGTAGGATTTGTGGCTATGTTAAGAAGCTCGGGAGTGCAGAAACAAAGATTTGGCATGCATTGGGCATTGGAGGCAAGAACTAGCGGGTCTGACAGAGGCACCTCCTCTCTCCGCAGGCAATTTGGCAATGTAAAGAAGCCTTTTCATGCAGAAACAAAGATTGACGATACTTGACCGGAAGTGAATTAACGGCTTTAGACAGTTGACCTCTGATTGGATTTCTGTCATTGCGAGTTCCTCTTCTGGTATTAGCTGGCTTATGAGTTGACTCTCTTCTTCGTCAATTTTATCTCCTCCAGCTACCTTTTCTACTCATAATCATTTTTCTTGCACCGCTTTTATTTTTACCGTCTGACTTCCGAGTGGATGTATTTTTCAGCTGCCAACCTAATCTAATTTAACCTCAAAGGGATATAGAGCCCCCCAAACACATTTCCTAAACATATCTCGATTCCATGCAAACGCTTTCGTTTCTCTCCAATTGTTTTTACATCCGTTTACATCGGTAAAGAGAGTACGGCCAAAAAATAAGTAATTTTGCGTGTCTTGTGGCGCTATTTTGTTGAAACCACATACCACGTCCTGTTCGTAATCGTCATCAATAGGAAAAAAGGTCGCTTATCGTACGGCCACAGCGCTCTGAACTGACGTATCGGTACTATCACAACTATGTTCGCGAGACTACGATGAAAACTGCAGACTATGAACTATAATATGAGCTAGGCAACGATTTTTTCGAAGGCAATAGCTTTTCAAGGATGACATTAAGTTAGTAAGTTCAGCCAGATTTGTGTGAAGACGCGATGCGATTGAAGAGAGTAATCGTGAAAAGCCTGTTGCTCAAGCACCGAATTAGAACATTTGCGACTTTGTCAATGGGTTTCAAAGGATGACATTGGAAGCCTGTTGCTCCAGCAGCAAATTAGGCATTCTACGACCTTGTCAAAGGGGTCTTGAAAGCCCGTTGCTTCAGCACCTAATTAACATATCCGGGGCATAGTTAATGGTTTTAATTGTTGCTTGAGTTGAACTTTACATGGTTTGAGTTGCAAATATAAGTGTAGAGTATGCTATAAAGAGGATCCTCAGGGAATGTCGCCGCTGCCTCAATCTCCTGTCTGGGCGCCTCGGCGTAACACTTGTCTGGGTTCCCGGACACTGCGATATTCCGGGAAACTGCAGGGCCGACGAGCTGGCCAGGGCTGGCGCACTACTTCTGGAATCTTCCTCAATCAACGTGGGAATGCCACTTACCTCGTTCAGACTGGCTATTGCGCGGAAATTCTCCCGGGATGCCAACCGGTCCTGGGTCAATGAGGAGTCCTGCTCCTTGGCTAGGCTCACTTGGCCCACAATGGATAGGAGGCGTACCAGCCAGCTACTTGGACTTGGCCGTAATATCATCTCGATTACAGTGGCCATGCTTACAGGCCACTGTGTTATGGGCAGACACGCGGAGAGAATGCGACTACCATTTAACGACTTCTGCCGTGGATGCAGATCTGCCGAGGAGGAGGAGACTGTCATCCACTTCCTTTGCCAATGCCCATCCCTTGCGGGATGCAGATATAGGTTATTTGGCCCTCCGACCCTTGTCAGCTTGACGGAGCTATCGTCCATTGATATCAAGGACATAGCCTCGTTTATCAAACTTTCTGGCTGGTTTTCCAGCGTGGGGTAGTCGTGCTTTTTTGGAAAATGTGCAGCCCTTGCGGTGACCAACTTCCCCCTCCTTGGATCGGAGGAACTTGGAGGCTGCGTTTACCTGTGGCATCACAACGGGCCGCTATGCGTGCTCAAGTGAGCTTTTTGGTAAATTAAAGCTACCACGCTAACCTAACCTAACCTATAAAGAGCCATAAATTAAATACAATTGATGAGAACATCGAGGAATCGACAAAAATGGGTTGTCTACTCTACTTTCACTGACAGAATTGATGTTTTTGCACATTAGGGAGGCCTGCTTACACTTCGTGTTTACTTTAAATTTCCTTATAATCATGTCAGTTCCTTGCACAATAGGTCGATTGCTTCGTAATGCTCAAAAAGTTGTTAAACAATACGTATTCGTAACACTACACATGAAGAATATTTTAAAGCTGACAACCTTGCCAGATCTGATCTATTTTGAAACCACAAAATGGTTAGCCTGGTATATATTACCTACCAGCCCCATAGTGCATCTTAATTGCTTTGCAATTTAATCGTTTGTTTGTTATAATTTATTACCAGCAATTAAAATAACTATCGATGGTAAGGGTGGAACTTCTCTTTGTACACTTTTTTTCATATCCCTGTGTAGTCCTTTATTCCTGTAAAAGGAAAATAGTGAAAAACAAGAAGCAGAAGAAGAAGGAAGACTCTTAATTAAAATTCTCCATTTTGCTAATAAATTTAAATAAAATGCCATCTCCTTGTCTTCAACTTCAACTTGAACTCTGAAAAGTTTTGTTTTGTTTTTCCTTTTAAATACCTTTGGCTGGTTAGACAAAAAGGATAACAAGAGCACTGAGAGTACACATTATAAGGACGAGTGAATACACATAAGATATGAAACAAAAAGGCATTAAATGTTTAACATTTAATGTCTTGTTAATGCCACCATCATGACTGGTAAGGTGCTCATTATTAGAGTTTCGCAGCCTTGCGTTGCGTTGCTCCTTTTATGGCTTTTTTAAGGCTGGCATATGTCTTTGGATGGGGCTGGGGGGAAAAGATAGAAACTGAAGTGTGAAGTTTTATTTTTATTTTCATAAGAATTCCTTGTTGTATTTATTTTCAAGTACACATGGCATATTAAATGTAGATAATGCATGTTAAGTTTATTTCGTTTTCTTTAATGAAAGTAACATTACAGAGAATGCAAGCGGTTTAAACGAATTTAAGTGACACCCTATCAATTACTCTGCCCGTATTTCAACGGACAAAAATTACCCTAAAAAGGAAAGGAAATTTTCCTTCATATGCAATCCTTCTAAGAATAAGCTGTAGTGCACCATTTATAGCCGTTTAGGTTTTATTGGCTGCTTCATTTCGTTGTTTCGAATTTAAATGTGTAGACATTATTTTATTGCACTTTTTTGTTGTATTTGTGTAGACTTGGAAAGAAAGGCAAAGAAAGAAAAGGTTATACATCATAACGACGACAAAGCGACAACGACAACAATGTAACCGTCTGGTTGGGCTAATGTATTTTAACGTGTTTTATCTGGGGTTTCATTTGCATATGCACGGGCTTCGTAAGTCATGTGTAAAGAAAATTACACTCAAAGAAATCTGTTATGGGAACAGCTTTAAAACTATACATAGAGATATTTCTCATTTCATTTTGGTGGCATAAAAATAGGCCTTCAATTGTAATAATAAATCAGGGCATAGCAGCAGCAGCAAATTTTATTCTTACGAAGCTAAATTTAAATTTTATGTACGAAAATATTACCGGTGTTTTACTTTTACATCGCTTAACAATCTTATATATAAAAATCCTGTATGTCTGGAAGGAGTTAAAGGCTACTTTTTATGTTGAAATTTCAAGTAGGCGAGGTGCCACGCCCACATACCCAATAAGTATTTTATGACGCATATCTCATAAACTGCAACAGCTATAGTCCTTTTGTATGGACGACTTTGACGTATATATGAACAAAGTAGGCGGATTGGCTATAGTGGGCGTGTCACTTCAAATAGTCTACATATATAAAAATGAATATTTGTTTGTATGTACCTTATAGAATCGTAAACTACGGATTTGATCATGTTATGATCTTTAGCAAAGTTGGTGCGCATGAGCCGACGAAGGTTTATAAGTTGGTATGACCAATTTCCGATAGGTGGCGCCACTGAAATCACTTAAAATCAATTAAATCGTAAACTGTGCATTGTTTAACAAAGTTGTTGTGCATGAGTCGACGGAGGTTGGTGCGATTAATATCCGATGGATGACATCAATGAAAATTATTCAAAATAAATGACAAGCAATTGGTCGACCTACACCTCAAGCATGGAAGAAAAGAGCATTAGGAGCCTCAGAATCAGACAAGCATTGAGACTGGAAAATCTTCGAGTATATGCCGCTGAGACCCGTTCGCTTGAACCACTTGAACAACGAGAAATGAGATTAGAAACTGATCGAATGCGTACTACTCAGGCCCGTTTATCTAAGTCAAACAAAATCAATAAAATGATTCAAAATTAATTGGACATTTGTGTAATGTCTTCTTTCCTTCAAATTCATTTTAGTTGGTGGCGCAGCAACACGCGCAGGGTGCAGCTAGTAAAATTATAAACAAAAGCTACAAAAACAAAACAATGCAAGTAAACAAACCTGTTTACAAATTATCGTACTGCTTAATATAACAACAAACACCAGCATAAAAAGATATGGTAAACAAGTAAACAAAAATACACCAACAACACTCCAAGAATAAATGTAAACAATGATGTTTAAACAATGATGTCTAAATTATAGAGATCTCGAGAAGGCGAAACCATGTACATTCGCCTTCAAAAACATTCTTCAGACCGTTTACCCTGCCATATAAAAGGCAAGGCAAAACAGGCGACAATTAGGAGTGAAGTTCAGTCAGTTTTGTGTGAAAACGCGGTGTGTTTGAAGAGAGTAATCGTGGTTTGAAGATCTCCGTTACAAACATCTGTCGTATAATTGTCTAGCAATTGTTATTGTTTATGCAAAGGGTATAAACAGAGGAATAAAAAAGAGAAGCAATTGTTATTGTTGTTTACATCAAGTTGTGAACAGTGTGGCACACAGAATTGTGCGAGTAATAAAGAATTTTAATTAAAACTAAATTACTTACTTACATAATTGGACATAACAACCCGTTCAACGGATTTCGGCCTGATGCAACACATCCTTCCAGGCGCCTCTGCTTCTTGCGCTCCTCCGCCAGTTGGTCACACCAATTGATGACAGGGCTTTCTCGATTTGGTCCTTCCAACGCAAACAAGGTCGTCCTCTTCGCCGACTTACGCAAATCCCCGCATCAAATACCCTTCTCGCCGGAGCACCCTCCTCCATTCGAACGACATGGCCGAGCCAGCGCAGCCGCTGGATATTAATACGCTGCACAACGTCTATGTCGTTGAGGAGCTCATACAGCTCACTGTTGTATCGAATACGGAAATCATCACCAACTCACACTGGACCGAAGTTCTTGCATAGTACTTTTCTCTCGAACACTCACAAGACCGCTGCATCTGTATCAATGCCTTTGCGCCATAAAGAAGCACGGTTAGGATGAGTGTCTTGTAAAGTGTTAGTTTTCTCTCACGAGAGAGGTCTCTGCTACTCAATTGCCTATTGAGACAATGGTAGCACCTGTTGGCAAGAGTGATCCTGCGCTTGATCTCCAGGCTGACATCATATCTGGTGGTAACGGCGGAGCCAAGATAGATGAATTCCTTGACCGTATCAAAAGTATAGTTATCGGCCATAATCTGAGAATCAATGCGCTGCGCGTCTCTACTCGTCGATAGCATATACTTTGTTTTGCCCTCATTTACTGCCAAACCCATCTTAGTAGACTCGCGTTCGATAGCACTAAAGGCAGCAGTAACATCTCGCTTGGTACGCCCTATAAAGTCAATGTCGTCAGCGTACGCAAGCAACTGGACGCTTTTTTGAAAAATAGTGCCATTGCGTTGCACTGCCGCCTTTCGCAGAACACTCTCCATGACGAAGTTGAAGAAGTCGCATGATAAGGGGTCGCGTTATCTGAAACCTCGCACGGTACCAAAAGGTTCGGAGAGGTCCTTTCCTACTTTGACGGACCTGCAGGAATTGCTCAACGTCATTCTGCATAACCTTATCAGCTTCGCATATATACCGAGATCAGACATTGCGGCAAAAACACGATCGCTTATGTGGCTATCGAAGGCTGCCTTATAGTCGACAAAAAGATGGTGTGTGTTGACTTGTTTAAATAATTACAAATTTATTTTTATCTTATTTGCATTCTACATGCTCATAATTTAAACGTTTTTAAAAGGTAAAAACGTAACAGCATCAAGAACTTCCAGTGCTGTGGTCTATTATCGCTTTGTCCATTAAACGATTTCAAAACCGCCCGTCTGGCAAGGCTGCCAGCTGTTAAATATCTCTTCATCTGTAGTGTTGTCTCAGTAAATACATGGTCGCTACGAAAATGGTCCGTTTAACAACGGAAGTACGTTTAAAAGTACTTTAATCCGCGCAACAGAAATGGTTCATCTTACATGGTTACGTTTCGGGCCTTATGGAGTGATTGTAGTCATCAAAATGGAGCTACTGCGCAAGAAAGTATAGAGAAATCATGAAGAAATTTTGAAGAGTCCAGGAGTGTTACAAATGCAGTCAGTCTTCTGCATCATTTCAATGAGCGTACTGCCATAATTTCTGCTCCTGATAGACAAAATGGGTGGGTAATCCGAATTTGTCGATTTTACGGTAGCAATTGAGCCTGTGTCATCCGAGGTCCTCCATTCACGTCAAATATAATTTATGTAAAATATATTTATGAATTAAAACTTGCCATGCACCATGCCGTAGATCTGATTTTGTGGTGCTGGAGCGATAGGAATTTAATGCTCATTTTTTGTAGCAGTAGTAGTAGTAGTAGTAAGTCGTAGTAATTCTAGCAATAGTAGTAGTAGTAGGTCGTAGTAATTCTAGCAATAGTAGAAGTAGTAGTATAAGTCGTAGTATTTCTAGCAGAGTAGTAGTAGGAATAGTATAAGTTGTAGTAGTACTAGCAGAGTAGTAGTAGGAATAGTATAAGTCGTAATAGTACTAACAGTAATAGATGTCGAAGTATGAAATGGAATAATGAAATAAAAATTGCCATTAAAAGTTTGTCAAAAATCTGTCTTTCGGAGTCGACTTTAAACTGTAGATTCCGAGACTCATGTATAAAATTAACAAACACAATATAAGTTGTAAGAGAAGCTAGGTTGTAATCCTGACTGAAGGGTTGTAATCGCCAATTATGTATGTATGTATGTAGGACAGTTTTCTCTTCAAAAGCCCTGACTCCGACTGTTGTCCTATACAATCTCAGTGGAAATAAAGATTGCCTAGAGTTTGTATTAATTTTTTTCACCGTGTACTTGAATGTAAGTATAGAGTGAGTGAATATTCGCTTTTAATTGTTATTTTTTTTTCAAAAACAAAACACTCTCGCATGATAATTTCAAGGTGTGTTTTTTGTGTAAAATGAAACAGCATATCAAGGCATATAAAAGCATAAATAAACATGCATTTATGACACGGGGTCTATGTCAGCTCTTTAAGCTCTTATGCTAGTAGAAAAAGGCAACAAAATGGTTTTAAATTTTATGAAGAAAAATGGAAAAAACATCATAAATTTCTACACTCTTATCAATTTTATGATTTCTTTGACTCCCTATAAATAAAATAAAACAAAACAAAAAAAAAACGCCATAAAAAACGTTAAAATTTAACATTTTTTTCAAACAGAAAAATCCGTTAAAATTGTTTCCAATTTTCCAATTTCTCATGACTATTTAAAGAGCAGCATGAGTAGGAGCCAGCAGTCACTTAAATTGGTTTTTTTTTATGTTGTCTGTCTACCCGTACCCGAGTTATTTTCTAATTTTTATTGACATTCAATTTAAATACTCATCTCTAATGGTATTGATGACACCCTTGCCACACAGTGATGATAAATGTTTGATAAGTCACGTTATGATTTCTATGGAAAAATGAAAATTATATGAGGATGGCTAAGAAGGTGATGGTAATGGAAGAACCTTTTCTTTTAACAGAAATTTTTTGTTTTTTTTTCTTCCATCATTATTAACGTTTTTTTTCTACTTTTAAATGGCAATAAATTATGCTGGTAAAAATAAATACGATTTCTTCACTTCTTTGTGTGTGTGTGTGTGTGTAAAAAGTATTTAAAGCCTCTCATATAATATTTTTTAATGTGACTTAAATGATACTGGAGGCTGCCAGTTTGAGTATGTGTCGACATTAACAAAATTTATGGCCTGTTTTTTCTTTTAATATTTTTTGGTTTGAATATTGATTTTCTTCTTCGTTTTGTTTTTGGTTTTTAAATGAGAAAAAATATTTTCCATTTGAAATGGAAAATGAAAAATTATGAAAAAAAACGAAAAAATTTCATTACTGAAGTGCTAATGCCTTTCAAATGATGAATTATGATGATACACTATAGGTCTTGGGTATTAAAGCAAAAAGAAAACGAAGAACAGAAAAACAAATAAATTGAAAGAGAATTTATATTTTAGCAACATAACATCAAATCTGAGATCTAAGCTCAGCAAGTAAGCAATTGAGCAATCGTCACAAGCCAATTCTCTGCAAGAATTACAGGAATGGGGCTTCATTCTCTTACCCAACTTCTTTCAACTTATACAAGAGCTTTCTTTACAGACAACCCCAACTATTGCATACACATACATATACATATACATATATAAATGGTCATTAAAGCCCTTTTGTCAGGATTGCAACCTAGCTTCTCACACCACTTACTACTACTACTGCTGCTACTATTATTATACTACTACCACTTATCAAACTCTTCTACTGCCAGTACTACTTCGACTTCTATTACTGCTAGTGCTATTACGACTTATACTATTCTTACTACTACTATTGCAAGAATTACAACGACTTATTACTACTACTATTGCAAGAATTACTACGACTTATTACTACTACTATTGCTAGAATTACTACGACTTACTAATACTACTGCTATTGCTAGAATTACTACGACTTACTACTACTACTATTGCTAGAATTACTACGACTTACTACTGCTACTATTGCTAGAATTACTACGACTTACTACTCCGACTCTGCTAATACTACTACGACTTATACTACTAATACTACGATTAATAGAATTACTACGACTTACTACCACTACGATTTATACTACTACTACTATATCACTACTACTACTACTATTTTACTACTGCTAGTACTACTATTATACCACTACTACTACTGCTCCTAAGTGGGTGAATTTCATTTTGTTTTTCATTTGCATTAGTTGTTCGATTGTAGGTCTATTCATTTTGAAATATCAGACTTATTAATATTATTATATGTGTATATGTGTACGTTAATTTTATACATCAGTGGTGGGACCTACATTTTAAAGACGACTCCGAACGACAAATTTTTGAGAAACTTTTTCATGGCAATTTTATTTACTCTCAGAGCTTTTTGCCAGAAATCTGCTAAGAGGAAGTCGCCGAAGAAATATCTGCATACGCCTAGCGTTCCCATTGTCTTTGTGGCGGCTTAAATAGCCTTGAGAAAGGCATCATTTCGTTTCAATTTTTCCACAGCAAAACTACTCCTATTATTGCTTGGCTTACGAAAGTAGGTGAAGAATATATTTTCACCCAGGTAGCAGAGACCACAAGATCGCATTGTGGCTACCAATCTTATCACATATAATCAGAAATATTTAGAGAAAAGCAAAAAGACTCCATAAATTCAAAACGACTAAAAGAATAACTAAAAATGACAAAAAACAAGAAAGAGAGAGGAAATGATGTCTTTAGATCAGAAATGTTGATACGCGCTTTTAATTTAAAGCCCCTGAATGTCAGAACACAGGCACAAGTCTAAACAAATTACAATTTGTGGGAAACAAACAAACCATCGTCATCAGAACATAATACCCTGACTGAAACCTTAACAATGTATTAAATAAAATGCTTCCTACCTACATCCAAGGCCAATTTCATTCCATAGAGTGCTCAGTCTAGGCAAAAACAGCCTGGTAATTCTACAATTTCACCTATTGTGCCTTATCATGTTCACTTTTCGTGTAATTCAGCGATTGGTTCGATCGAATAAGTATCGCATAGGCGGTTTTATAAACTTATCTACCAAATCCAAACATTTCACTGCGCTCCCTCTTGTCAGTTCATTTCCTATGACATTTCTCTCAATGTCTCATTGATCCATAGTCCATCATAGTCCATTTGTACTATAAATGTCCAAATATATTGTGAAGACCTTCTGGAAAGATTGAACCGCCCTTGAGCTGACATGCTACTTGCCAGTTAGTACCTGCCAATTAGTACAGACTTACTGTCCACACATACAAACAATTTGTTCACGATCTACACCGTGAACTTTGTTATCACAGAATACACTTCAACCTGAAAGGCTTTGTATTCATCAGGGAGTCTGCAACATAGCTTTATAGCTTCGATGTCCTAGCCTAGATATTCGAGCATTTCATGAAGATCTTTCAGCCACCTGGAAATCTATTATGAATCTTAGATGGACGGCATTGTAAGGGTTATTGTGGTGCCTATCTTACTTGCTCACTTAATTTGTTATCACAATCCTTTAGTCAAGATTACAACCTAGCTTCTCATAACACCCATTTTGTGTGTCTTAATTTTAGCGGGACCTACAGTTTTATTCCCTGTTTTTGTAAGACGAACAACATCACACAAATTTTTCTATTTTCCACATGAACGTGTGAATTCGTTCGACTTACAAAAACAGGCTCATACAGTCGATTCCGAACGATAGATTTTTGACCAACTTTGCATGGCAGTTTTATTTATTCGTTCGACTAATTCTAGCTTAAGGTGGAAGCAAGTGCCGTTAGATGAGGCTTGTACAACAAATTGAGATTTAATTTGTGAGAAATTTGAGGTGAATTTAAATTTCTTATTCTGAGGCGCAATGATGTTTTAATTGAATTTCACAATCCTTTGAAAAAAATGCTTTTGAAGAAAATGTGATTCATGTTTTTCAGCATTTCTTAATTATGTGGTAAAAAAAATGTCCAACATGTTGCATTAAATTTTTAAAATCTTTTTATAATTAATTAGATGGCGCTTTAAACGAGCAATTACGAGTTGAACAAAAATAATGAATTTTTAAAAACAACATAACACCAGGCATTCATGCTTTCATTCATTATCATAATATGAGCATTTCTTATGCCATAAAAAATGTATTTCGTATGTATGTACATATGTATTGTAAGTAAAAAAATGTAATTAAAATAAATCAACCCACGTTCAATTCTTCAATTCTTCATTCAATTTTAAAAGACATTTTCCCTTTCTTTTGTTTTAATGTGACACTAAACATGTGTTGAACATCATGTTCTTTTTTTATTATTCTGTCGGCATTTAAATTCAAGAAATATGATACGAAACTCAATAATTAAGTTTGAAAATCGTCAAATAGGCGTTTCCATTACAGATATGGTATTAGATTTGGAGGAGGTAAACGTTTTCTTAAACTACTGACGATGAAAAGTTAAACAATAAATTCTTTTCACTGCAACTAAAAGGCAATTTGTTCGGATTTGTATTTTTTTTTTAATTTATATTCCTATCTCTCTTGAATTCCCTCCTTGAAGCATCTTCATCGTACAGAATTAATTTATCGTGTGTATCTTGGAGAATCGTATGTCTGCCCTCTGACACTGATCGACCTTATCTTCTTGAGCTTTGGGAATGCCACTAAGGAGTCATTTCTGTGCTACTATCAGCCTACTTCCTGATAGTAAAATCTTTCCTTATTGGTTATTGTCATTGGCACACCGTCCCGCACACCGTCCCTCACACCGTCCTGCACACCGTCCCGCACACCGTCCCTCACACCGTCCCTCACACCGTCCCACACACCGTCCCTCACACCGTCCCGCACACCATCCCACACACCGTCCCTCACACCGTCCCACACACCGTCCCACACACCGTCCCTCACACCGTCCCTCACACCGTCCCTCACACCGTCCCTCACACCGTCCAGCACACCGGCCCTCACACCGTCCCGGACACCGTCCCACACACCATCCCTCACACCGTCCCTCACACCGTCCCGCACACCATCCCTCACACCGTCCCACACAATGTCCCACACACCGTCCCACACACCGTCCCACACACCGTCCCCCACACCGTCCCTCACACCGTCCCTCACACCGTCCCTCACACCGTCCCAAACACCGTCCCACACACCGTCCCTCACACCATCCCTCACACCGTCCCTCACACCGTCCCTCACACCGGCCCTCACACCGTCCCTCACACCGTCCCTCACACCGGCCCTCACACCGGCCCTCACACCGGCCCTCACACCGTCCCTCACACCGTCACGTCCTGAGGTGTGACGTCACGTCCTGAGGTGTGAGGGACGGTGTGAGGGATGGTGTGAGGGACGGTGTGAGGGCCGGTGTGAGGGACGGTGTGAGGGACGGTGTGAGGGCCGATGTGAGGGACGGTGTGAGGGACGGTGTGAGGGCCGGTGTGAGGGCCGGTGTGAGAGACGGTGTGAGGGCCGGTGTGAGGGACGGTGTGAGGGACGGTGTGAGGGACGGTGTGAGGGACGGTGTGAGGGACGGTGTGAGGGACGGTGGGAGGGACGGTGTGAGGGATGGTGTGCGGGACACAAAAGGACTTACAGTGGATTTTAAAATCTGAAATCTCAGTAAATTTCAAAATCTGATATGAAAACACGCTCTGTTAAGGATTCTGGCGATTGGGTTAGTTAAAGGGACGTACAATGCTTCAAAAACAATTTACTTTTTCCGCCCACTCAGTCATGTTTTCCCACAAAAGGACTTACAGTGGATTTCAAAATCTGAAATTTCAGAAAATTTCAAAATCTGATATGAAAACACGCTCTGTTAAGGATTCTGGCGATTGGGTTAGTTACAGGGACGTACAATGCTTTAAAAACAATTTACTTTGTCCGCCCACTCAGTCATCTTTTCCCACAAAAGGACTTACAGTGGATTTAAAAATCTGAAATTTCAGAAAATTTCAAAATCTGATATGAAAACACGCTCTGTTAAGAGTTCTGGCGATTGGATTAGTTAAAGGGACGTACAATGCTTCAAAAACAATTTACTTTGTCCGCCCACTCAGTCCTGTTTTCCCACAATATTGATTTATTTATTGGATTACAATAACTTTCGGAAATGTGTGATTATCTGTTAATTGTAGTTCTTATTATGCAATATTTTGTAACAGTGATTAACTAAAGGACTTATTTTTTATCAATTTTTGCTTTTTTTTCTTACTTTACCCGGGAATTTAATTAATTTTTCCTGTTTTTCTCTCCCAGTATTAAATTAATTATTTAACAGAGTTCCTGTTAATAACATAACAGAGCTCTGTTAGTTCTGTTAATAACATAACAGAGTTCTGTTAGCTAACGTGAGAGATAGATTTTAAAATCTATCTTCACACACATAGGTCCAGTCACACCTTCGGACCAAAGAGCGCACCAAACAGTGACTTTTTCTGGATGTAATGGCCTCTCTTCAATTACTTGAGTATTCTCAGAATCCCAAATACGTCAATTTTGTTTATTAACATACCCACCGAGTGTGAAGTGTGCTTCATCGCTGAAGAAAATTTTGTTCGCAAAATTGCCGTCCACCGCCTGTTGTTCAAGCACCCATTCCACGTACATTTCTACGATGTTGTGAATGGTCAGCTGGCTTCAGTTGTTGCGTGAGCTGGACTTTATCTGGATGTAGGTGTAGATCTAAATGCAAAATACGCCATAATGTGCCGTAAGACAGTCCTAATTCCTGAGAACGACGAGGAATCGACACATTCGGGTCTTCGGCAACACTTTCACTTACAATAGCGAAATTTTTAGCAGAACGAGCTAAACAATGATGCACAGGCCTTTCAATGTTAGTAACCACTCCAGTCTCTTCAAATTTCTTCACAATTTTGCCAATTGCTTGCGTAGTTGGACGATTATGTCAACCATAATCTCCTCTTAAAATACGATACGTGGCTGTGTCAGAATCACAATTTTTGTAGTAGGTTTTGATAATTTTGTGTGATAGTTAAGCGATCCATTTTCGTCAATGTCAGACTTTCAACTGAAAAGAAAAAAAATTGGTTTCACTACTTATGTTGACAGAATGTCGAATTCCAGTCCAATACTTTTGAAACCACGAAATGGATAGCCCTATATGTTATACTTGACTCTGGGTTATTCCAGAGGTTTTCATATTGATGACCCAGGAACTGAAAGAGACGACGTGTGTTCTTAGAACAGGCTCTGGAACAGCTGGCAACTGACTCTAAATGTAATTGAAAAATTGTCTTCGTAATGAGGATGGAATGGCTACGTGAATAAACAAAATTGTTGAATTTGAGACACTTAAATGAAATGGCTTTGAATGTTGATTCAATGAGTCCTAAATAATAATGCAGCCTGATATGAGAAACTAGCCGTAGTCTTGTAGGTGAGGCCGATATCTTCCTCTCAGTAGTTTTCTGGGGAAAAACTCTGAAAGTAAATAAAAAATTGTCATGAGTATTTTCTCAAAAATCATCATTCGGAATCGACTTTAAATTGTAGGGTCCTACACTCAAGGTTGTAATCCTGACTAAAGGGTTTTAATGACCAAGTGTAAGTAAGTGGGTAGATGTCCGAAATATTTGAAATTAAATAACAGGAAATAGGCCTCTTTACAAAAAAAATTTGTCAACTTTTTTCTTATCATTTGGAAATTTTTTTTTTTCTTATTCTATAAATTTTTTAATAGCGTGGGTTGTATGTTGATTAAACGGCACCTGTTATAAGCTTCCAAAAAAAAAAAAAAAAATTTTGTGTCCTTAATTTAAAGCCTGTTAATAAATTAATATTTTCGGCTTGTCATTAAAAATATTTCACATGACATGTTTTTTTTGTGGTAATTTATGGGGCTTCACGTTTCTTTTTAGCAATTACAAGCAAAGAAAAATTAATTTTTTTATATTTTTTTTTTAATTTTTTTCTGTTTTCATATTAAATTGAATTAAAACGCAATCTCTTCTATGCACTTAATTATTTTTAAATAATTTTTTTTGTTGTTTTTTTAAGCCAAAAACTAGTGTGTATGCTTGCTAGCTGATACGATTTGTTTTAATAACATTTAAGCCTGAAATATAAACAAAACCACAACAATTTATAAAAACCCTGGGTGGTCTATGGTTTCTGTTTTTTTTTAGGAAAAACAAAAATTTGTTATTAAAAACCAACAAAATATTAACAAATATTATAACAAATACAAAGAGAGAGGGAGAGAGAGAGAGAAAATAATCTAAAATCAGTTACACATACACAGGCAACAAGCAAGCAGCCGTGTTAAGTGTGTGTGTGTGTGTTTTTCATAAACTTTTCTAGTCAATAATTTATTGATTTTAACTAAAATAACAGTAAATAAAACTGCTGCTTACAAACACTGAAGGGGGGAAAGTGCTCTTTTACACACACACACACTTACTCTTTCGATGTTTACAGGTTTTGTGGTTATGCTATGGATTTCAAAATACTGTTGCAAACCAAACAACCAAAAAAAAAGAGGAAAAAAATAGAAAAATTGTTATCAAAATGCGTAAAAATTCATAAAATAAATTGGATTAAATTGTTATACACAGAGACTTAAGCATTTTATTTTTTTTTTTTAATTTTTTTTTTCTGATTTCTACTACGGTTTTCTATTTCCATTTTCTGGCAATTAAAATTTTTAGTAAAACCGTAAACACATGACAAAAAAAAAACAGGAAAAAAATGAAAAAATCTCATGTTTTAATATGCCAAAGTACACTGGTCGTAAGCCACAAACATTATTTAAAGCCAGTTTATAAATCAAAATAAAACCAATTTTTTTGCATATTTTTTAATATTTTTTTTTGTAAATAAAATAATTTAATTAAATAGATTTAAACAGCTCATAGCCCAAAGGGAGATTTAATAATTAAATAATAGATAAATAAATAATACAAAATAAATTTAAAGGCAAAAACAAACAAATAATTCTTCTCCATCCATTTTTTTTCTTTAAATTTTTGGTTTGAATTCTACAGTAGAAGGTAATGAAATTTATGTCACCGGCTCTTCAATCTGTTTTGAATAACAAAACATCATTTAACATTGAATGATTGATGAAAATCATGCCATTGAAGATGGGTAAGATGGGTTTGGCAGTAAATGAGGGCAAAACAAAGTATATGTTATCGACAAGTAGAGACGTGCGGCGTATTGATTCTTAGATTACGGCCGATAACTATACTTTTGATACAGTGAAGGAATTTATTTATCTTGGCTCCGCCGTTATCACCACAAATGATGTCAGTCTGGAGATCAAGCGCAGGATCACTCTGACCAACAGGTGCTACTATGGTCTCAATAGGCAATTGAGTAGCAGAGACCACTCTCGTATGACAAAACTAATACTCTACAAGACGCTCATCCTACCCGCGCTTCTTTATGGCGCAAAGGCATTGACCCTATTAAGTACAGATGCAGCGGCCTTAATAGTGTTCGAGAGAAAAGTACTGCGTAAGATCTTCGATCCAGTACGAGTTGGCGATGATTTCCGTATCCGATACAACAGAGAGCTGTATGAGCTCCTCAACGACATGGACGTTGTACGGCGTATTAATATCCAGCGGCTGCGCTGGCTCGGCCATGTCGTTCGAATGGAGGAGGATGCTCCAGCGAGACGGATATTTGATGCGGGGATCTGCGGAAGTCGGCGAAGAGGACGACCTTGTATCCGTTGGAAGGACCAAATCGAGGAAGCCCTGTCATCGATTGGTGTGACCAACTGGCGTAGGCGCGCAAGAAGCAAAGGCGCCTGGAAGAATGTGTTGCGGCAGGCCGAAATCCGTTAATCGGGTTGTTAATGGCCAATTAAGTAAGTAAGTAAGATTGATGAAAATGCATAAGTGGCACAACAGCATGCTGACCAAAATAAACTATAACTCTGGGACAAAGATACTACGGATTGACGACCAAGTTAACTAAGTAAAACAGCTGCAAGGAATAGAGATATGTACACTTTATTTAGGTGGTGCAATCGGAACATAGAGTGGGATCATTACCAGAACTGTGTTAGAGAGGCTGCAACAACTGTGGCGATTGATGACCTCAGGCAACTGACGGCCAGTAGGCTACATCAGTGCCAGACCGCTGTGAATGACTTTTCACTCGGGAGGTTGTATAGTGTTATTCATTTAGTTGTTTAGAAGCCACCGATGTGGCAAAGCTGTCAGTTATTAAATGTTGATCTGACTGTGTCGTAAGCATTCTGGTTTGTGAATGATATTGGGCTGTAGTTTTTTTCGAAAATGGAAATGCAGGATCCATTACAGGCAATTCGGGGGCCGTATTTTTTCGAAGATGGCCCTGGAGGATCCCTTACCGGCAATTCTGTGCATTATGGCTGGATGATAATCGCTTTTTATTTTTTGCTCTTAATCTACAGTTAGTCTTACAAACAACACCGATTTTGGCTTTGTTGCATCAGAAATTTCAACATTTGGAAAGCAAATTTGAATACTTTGTGGTGTTTTCATCGAGTCTTCCAACATTTTAGGGAGACATATATACATGCATTATTGGCCATTACAACCCTGCAGGCAGGAATATGAGACCTAGCTTCTCACACCACTTATGTTGAGTGTGTTAGTTTTTTATATATGAATGGCGGAACCTACAGTTTAAAGGCGATTCCGAGTTTATGCCCGAAATGTGATGAGAGTAAGTCGCCCAAGGAATACTTTTCGTATTTCATTTTGTTGGAGATGTCTGACATACGATTGAACCAGGCCCTGACGTCCAATCAGCTAATACATTACATACTAGACTACAGCGACTTTTTAGGGAGACATTTTTTGAATGTAACTACTAACGCTTGAGCGGACTGACTACTTGGGTTCTGCTGCCAGCATTAATATTTTTACCAACAAAGTCGCCGTAGTCTAGTAGGCAGTGTGTTGGCTTATTAGACGTGAGGCCACGGTTCAAACCCCATGTCAGATATCTCCAACAAAATGAAATATGAAAAAATATTTCTTCGGCGACTTCCTCTCAGCAGATTTCTGACAAAAACTCTGAGCGTAAAATAAAAATTGCCATGAAAAGTTTTTCAAAAATCTGTCGTTCGGAGTCGACTTTAAACTGTAGCTTCTGCCAATTATGTATAAAATTAACACGCACAACAGAGGTGGTATTGAGAAGCTAGGTCTTAATCCTGATTAAAAGGTTGTAATAACCAATCATGTATGTACATATGTATGCCTTGGATTCGCCTAACAGGCTTTCGGCCTTAGTACTGCTATGTAAAGTCCCTGATTTTCCCAACACAAAGACATCCTTGGAAATGAGAAAGTTTATGAACTTGCTTGCAGCCTCCGATATTTGCTGCCATTTGTGTATTACTAAAGGTGGTCGTGCCCTAATGCCCTACTATTTCTTAGTTTTTGATGCCTTATTTTAAAATCTTTTGACATTTCAAGTGTTGCTTGACATCAATTCGGAAACGCTAAGATTTATAATCAATTTCCATTGTAATCCCTAGGAAAACATTTGAAAATTTTTGGTAAATACTTCGTGTATCTCCTCGCTTCCCCCTTACAAGCATTCTGTTTCTGCTTAAGCTGTAAAGTAAACAAAATCTCAAATAATTTTGATAAATACTGCCGAGTGTGGTTTCTACACTACTTCACTTGGAATATTTATTTGAAAAACCGCATTTTATGAATTTTATTTCTCCCTCCCCCATTCTACCAACTCTATCCTCAGCTAATAACTGTGCTGTGTGCCATGTGCCATGGCTAAGAAGTCTGTCATTTTGTTTAATAATCTGCGTTACAATCGCAAAGACAAGCAGCCATAAAAATAAACAAATTGTTGCTAAAAAATAGGATCATTGGAGTAGAGAGAGAGGAGGAGCAGTAGCGGCTTAAATAAAAATGAAATTGTCAACGAAAAATATTGTGTGATTTGTTTGCAACAACAACAATAACAACAACAACACCAAAAACAAGATAATCTATAAATTTATAACTCCCATCTCTGATCCATTTCTTCTTCATTGTCTTCATCTTTGTTATTAAGAAAGTCCTCTTATTGTCGTTGTCCTTTACATTATTTTTCCTTGTAATTCTTCCTTGTATGACACAATGTCGCACCGTAAGTAAGTAGGTGGCAGCAAGAGGGCAGGCAGGCAGGCATGCAGGCAGGCAGGTGGTGGTGGTGACACCAGGTCAGGATATCTAACGAGGGTATTAGTTGCGTAAAATCGTTGAGATTATTTGCTATTTAAACGTTCATTCACAAACTACATGGAAAAAAAGGAAAATAAAATCCTTTTTAGTAGTAGGGGAAGGAGGAGAGCCGTATAGAAAGCTTTGTTAAGCTGACTGGCTGTGTTTGTATTTGGATTTTCGGTCTAAGAAGAGTATCATAAAAAAGGAATTGAAATTTGAATGAGAAAAATGTGAAGGAAGAAGGAAAATAAAAGCTTACAAAAATATTACATTTTAAAATGAGTCAAAATAAGGAGATATTGTGAAATGCACAATGGGTTGGGAAAACACTTCATACTGTACTCGTAAGAAATATTTCAATGACTTAAAGATTTAAGAATTTTCCTTGTTCGAAAACATACAATAAATCAGTTGAAAGACCTTCAATAATACTCTCTTCATTTAATCACTTCCATCACACACACAGTCCTACCGGTTGTTGCTTAGAAATAAAGTCACTTGTGAACAGGTATTAAAGGTAGCGGTGAGAACCTGTTCTGGTTAAAACCTGCTGCATTGGCTGTTGGCTTTGATCACGTAATCGTCTGCCAGTATCATGGGATAGAGTTTCGAATGGAATGAAATCACTTAAAATCCTTAGAATTCAAGTTTTATTTTGTCAGATGGAAAAACCTAAGGTAGCCTTTGGATCAATATTTATGTATATCGTTTGGTTGAATACAGTCTAAAAATACTAAAAATGCCAGCACAATGGAGAATAAAATATTTTTAAGCCTGAACTGAATAGATACACGTTACTGAAAGTGTATTAATATAGAAACTAAAGCGCTTACCTTTAGATCATAGCTTTTAAACCAAGTATTACAACCTAGCTTTACCACCTAGCTTTACAACCTAGCTTTACAGTATTACAATCTAGCTTTGCAACTTAGTATTACAACCTAGCTTTACAACTTAGTATTGCAATCTAGATTCACAACCTAGTATTACAACCTAGCTCTACAACCTAGCTTTACAACCTAGCTAGCTTTACCACCTAGTATTACAAGCTAGCTTTACAACCTAGTATTACAACCTAGCTTTATAACCTAGCTTTAGAACCTAGTATTACAAACTAGTATTACAACCTAGCTTCTCACACCACCCATTTTGTGTGTTAATTTTATCTATGAGTGGCAGGCCTGACTGAAGGGTTGTAATGACCAATTATGTTATGTGTTCCTACAAGAAAGTTGAGAAAGTTTTCATGGCAGTTTGTTTCTCACTGCCTGAGATTTTACCAGAAAACTTTGTTCGAAACGTGTGAGCTGGTGTTTGAAATACGGGCTCTAGTCTAATAAGCCAACCAACTAGACTCTGACGACAAAGTATTTTACGCCGTGATAAATTGGTTTCTTGCAACGTTTTTCATACAGTAAAAAGCAATTCTTGTTGCAATCACTTGGAACTCGGTAAATAGCTGGCCTAAGCAACTACGTGTATATTATAGAATCATAGACCCTTACATAACATACATAATTGGCCATTACAATCCTTCAGTCCGGATTACGACCTAGCTTCTCACACCACTCATGTTGTGTGTCTTAATTTTATCGTTGGATCAATATATGACATCTCTAAGATGTCCGGTCGGATCCATTTGTCTACGATGTTATGGTGGTAGTTTTTGAAAGTAGGACAACCGCAAAAAATTTTTTTTATCGTTACAGTGGACACTAAACAGTTGACCAATCCATTAGGCCACCAGTTCGAATATATCCAGTCTGCTGATGTTATATTTCTCTGACATTATAGTCCAAGGATTCTCTAGAATCTAACAATCCTCCACTAGCAATTTGCCTTTTCCATGTATTATAGGAAAATAACTTCTTTCATCAGCGCGGTACTTGACGTTAACGAAGTCGCAAACCACTTACAGTCTTATCCAGCCAGTCTGTTTTTTAATTTCCATAGAAATCCCGATTACTTCGACCTGAAATAAGCGACATTCGAGAAGAGGGACTAAGGATATTCAATACATTCCTGCACTTCCTACAGTAAGGTGATAACTTTCTATCTCCACAAATACAGATGACCTCACTCTTTTCGACCCAAGACAGTAGTAAGCGTGATTAATAGTGTCCAAGATCTACGCCTAAAAGGTTCTCAGCCTACTATTAAGATTGTAGTGATGATTTATGTTGACTTCAAACACTAAAACATGAAGGGTAAGGGGACTTCCCGTATAAAATATCTTTTTTATAAATTGCAAAACCATGGTGCAAAACTGATGCGTTTTTTCGGTAGTTTAAACGTGGGGTGCCACGGTTTCTAGTCAAGCACTTTAAGCACTCACACCGCCACCTTATGGCAAAAGGATTTCATGTAAAAATAGTCTATTGGCAATGAAATTAGAATCTGATGCTAAGTGTATGCATGCATGCAGGATAAATAGTACGGAGGGTTGTAGGTAGATGGCTTCAAAAGCTCAGCAAGATGCTTCCCTGTATGGGAACGAAGTATGAAGTTTGTATGCAAGAGTAAATAGAATTCCTGACAGACAAATTGTGTTTACCAGGCCACGGAACAGCGAAATTTAAAAGATTTTAATGATACATAAATACATAAATACACACATACATATGTACATATATAATTGGCCATTACAACCATCACGATTGCAACCTAGCTTCTCACGCCACTCATGTTCTGTATGTTAATTTTGTATACATGAGTGGCGGAACATACAGTTTAAAGCCAACTCTGAACGACAGATTTTTGAGAAACTTTTTCAAGGCAATTTTATTTTATTCTTAGAGTTTTTGCCAGAAATCTGTTGAGAGCAAGTTGCCGAAGGAAATATGTTTTCATATTTCATTTTGTAAGAGATGTCTGAACTGGGGTTTTAATCGCGGCTTAACGCACTACCTACTAGACTACGGCGACTACATCTACGACTTTCACGCCGGCGCTTTAATTCATGATTGTCGCCTACTGGCTGGCGGCTGCTCTTAATGCTTTTCGCTCTATCGTGAGATGACTCTCAGGTATTTTTTTTCGGCAATCGTAATGTTGAAGACCTAAATATCTATGTATTGTCTAATAGCATGATAAATTACGTACCACCGGTGGTACACGCCGCCCGATGAGACTGTCAAGGGCGGGTCACCGGTGGTACGCGCCGCCAGATAAGGCAGTCTAGTGCGGTCCGCCGGTGGTATGCTCCGGTGTGAACGTGTTAATAAAACATTGCCAATAAACGAGTGTATATTATATGAGTATACTAGAGCACCTTAGGAAACAGAAGTACCACAGAAATAGAGTAGAAACTGAGTTAAGCTAAGTGCAGCAGTGAACAAAGAAAAGCAACATAAAGTCTAGTAGGCCTAAAAAGAGAAGCGTTCGGATATAATTCAGATGCAAATCAAGAATTGCGTAGGTTTTTAAGTCAAAATAAATTTTAATATCGCAGAAAATAATCTTGAATTGAAAATAAAATTATTTGCTCTCTAAATATTTACAAAAATAAATAACTTTTGACCCATAGTGCTTTTTAAGTTAGTTGACATTGTCTAGCCAGACATTCATAAAAAAATATTATTTTCCAACAGGCTTAAACTGATCAAATATTAATAAAATTTTGCATATTAAAATCAAAAATAAAACAACGATTTATTTCTGTTTTTCAACAAATAATAAGGAATTCAAAGAAGTTTAAAGATTGAAAATTTTCAATTTAAACTTTGAACTTAAAATTTAAATTGAAAACCAAAATCATTTCAATTACTCCACCTTACTTCGAAAAAAAAGGTTGTTGTCTTAGCTTAAGTTTTAATTCCTTTTAGTCGTTGTCTTCAAAAAAAGTTTCTTGTTTTTTTTTGCAATCTTCAGTCTTTCTGTGTTTATTTAAAATTTAGTGGATTTCAGTACGAATACTTTTCCTTCGTATTTGTTCTCGTTATACTTAAAAACATGATCCTTTTAAAAAAGTTTCTGATTTTTTTTCTTGTTTTTCTTGCCTAAAAACTTAATACCAACCATTGTCGTCTTTCATGCCTCTCTCCCTCTCCCTCTCTCTCAATCATTCCACTCTAGCATGCTGTGATGTCATGCATGCTTTTTAACAGCCTCTTACAGATATGGCGGCTGTTCGGTTGTTATTGATGATGATGATGATGACGATGATGTTGATTTGCTACTCAATTGTTAAGCGGAAACCTAGGGAGGGTGGCAGGGGAAGGATACCAGAAATAAGTTCATATGCGATAGTTTTTATGTCAATATTTGTTCAACATTTAATTTTTATTGTTTGACTTTTTCGGTATTTGTTTTGATTTCCTCATTGCAAGGATATATCAATACGCCAGGGATTACAAAAAAAATATATGCGAGTAGAGTACATGCGAATTAGTAATGCCCTACACATGCTGGGAAGATTTTTTATGATAAATATCCAAAGGCTTGGTAGAATAGACTGAAGTTAAGAAAGAATGCAAGACTGTAAGCTTTACATTGATATTGTTTAAGTAATGATATCGATTGGTTGAATTCGGACTAAAAATTCCAGCACTATGGAATACAAAATATTTATAAGCCTGAACTGAATAGACACACCTTACTGAAAGTGTTTTACAGCCTAGCTTTACAATCTATTATTACAACCTAGCTTTACAACCTAGTCTTACACCCCAACTTTACAAACTTATTACAACCTTGCTGTCCAACCTAGTATTACAATCTAGCTTTACAACCTTGTATTAGAACCTAGCTTTACAAGCTAGTATTACAAAATAGTATTACAACCTAGTGTTACAACCTAGCTTTACAACCTGGCTTTACAACCTAGTATTACAACCTAGCTTTACAATCTAGTCTTACGCCCCAGCTTTGCAAACTTATTACAACCTTGCTGCCCAACCTAGTATTACAACCTAGCTTTACAACCTTGTATTAGAATCTAGCTTTACAAGCTAGTATTACAAAATAGTATTACAACCTAGTATTACAGCCTACCTTTACAATCTAGCATTACAACCTAGCTTTACAAGCTAGTATTACAAAATAGTATTACAACCTAGTTTACAACCTAGCTTTGCAACCTAGTATTACAACTTAGCTTTACAACCTAGCATTACAACCTAGTATTAAAATCTAGCTTTACAACCTAATATTACAACCTAGCTTCTCACACCACAAATTTTGTGTATTTGTGTTCATTTTATCTATGAGTGGCAGGGCTTACAGTTTGACGTTCACTTCGTACAAGATAGTTGAGAAAGTTTTCATGGCAGTTTTTTCACTGCCTGAGTTTGTGCCAGAAGATTTTGTTCGAAACATCTGAACTGGTGTTTGAAACACGGTCTATCATCTAATAAGCCAATACACTACCTACTAGGCTATGACGATAAAGTATTTTATGACGTGATAAATTGGTTTTATGCTACACGTTTCCTACAGTAGCAAGCAGTTCTTGTTACAATCACTTGAAAGTCGGTAAATAGCTGCCCTCTGGAGCTTTATGTACATTATAGGATCATAGACCCTTAAACACATACATAATTGGTCATTACAACCCTTCAGTCAGGATCACGACATAGTTTCTCTCTCCACCTATGTTGTGTGTGTTAATTTTATATATGAGTGGCGGGACCTACAGTTTAAAGTCGACTCCGAACGACAGATTTTTGAGAAACTTTTCATGACAATTTTATTTACTCTTAGAATTTTTGACAGAAATTTTCTGAGAGGAAGTCGCCGAAGAAATATTTTTTCATATTTTCGTTTTGATGTCTGACCTCGGGTTTGAACATTGGCCTTACGGCTAATAAGCCAACACACTACCTATAAGACAACGGCGACTTTAAACCTTTATTATTCTTTCATAGATCCTTTTCCAATTAAGCATATGGTCCCCAATGACTCGAAAGAGGTGCTCAGCTACAGTTATCCTAAAGAAAGACGTGAAGAGAGAATATCTAAGAAATTCTCTGAAAATATGCCACGAAATTCCATTAGTAAACGGGATGCTGAGTGTGAGGCCATTGACACTAAGAACTCATACAGAATCCTGGATGTCCGCAGTGTGTTCTAGAAGAAGGTGTGTGAGGACATTATACAGGCTGCCGAATCACCGCAGTGTGTTCTAGAGAAAGTCATGGCTGCAGTAGCTCAGTAGTAGAATATTTTAGCCAGAATATGGCATTCCACCCATAAAATCCTATTCGAACTTCATATTCACATTCAAGTTCGGCTATGAACGTTGCTGGGATTTGGCAAATTACTCACAGGTCTTCATTATTTGAAACACTAGGTTTAGGAACCTACAAATAAATTCTACTGCGGCCGTGCTGGCCTAAATGGGTAAAAGATGGAAAATCTCCTAGAGGTCCTCTTGGTTATGATTAGACTGGAATTTACGAATAAATTTAACTACTTGGTTAACACTTCCAGAGCACACGATCTGTTCGCTGCGGACCTTATCGTATTATAATCCAGATATGGCGTGAAATCTAATTTATTTCTCTCTCTCTCTTTCTTTCTACCTCCACATTTACTATGGGGTCTCTGAGACAATCTGTTAAAAATTTTATTTTGTTTTTAACTTAGATTAGGTTAGGTTAGCGGGTAGCTTGCTGTGAACGCCATCAGAGATCAGCAATGAGTATTTAAAAAGATGAGTAGGATCGAATCATACTCATATACTCGAGACACTCGATTCATTTATAAGCATTATAAATATTGTTCTAAAGTTATGAATGTAAATCAGTAGAGGCTAATGAATCAAACATATTTCGAATGGTATGAGTTTGATGTCAATGTTGTACTCATACTCATTCTACTCATGCTTATAAATCAACGCTGTAGTGAGTATGAATGAATCAGAGTACGTAGTTAAATTTCAATATTGTTGACTCACTTATATTCAAAATTTGATGAGTGGCTATGAGTAGCGAAAAAACGATTCATTGCTGATCTCTGGTGGCCATAAGGCTCCTTGTGTTACCCAGTGCGAGGTAAGACGCCTGTCGTAATCCGCCAGTTCCCTTAGTGGCATGTTCGCCAGCATGCCCAAATCTTCAAGCGTTCATCCAGAAACCGATGACGCCTGTTTTGAAGTGCAGGACATTCGCATAAAATTCCGATTCCTTTTGCTCTACATCATGGCAGTTTCTGTAGTAATCCGGGAGGTCCCGCTAGAATTCCTGTTAGAGTGCGAATTGTTTTTTTTTAACTTTCTACGCACCATTCTGTGTATCAAACCTACATATACCCAATGTAGGCTGCTGCTTTATTACAATTTTGAGGCATTTTTATCCTTCGCTGGAAACTTTTTACATTGAAAGTTATTGATGGGAATACAAAAGAAAAAACAGCAAGGAATTGAGGAGAAGTGGAAGGAGAAAACGAGACGTGAAAATTCAAACGAATTTTTTGACAATGTCTGATGATAAGTATGATTTTTAGTTTTTAGTTTCATAAGAATTGTTTGATTTTCTGATTGTTTTACTAGCAACGTGGCCTACTCCAACGCTCTCTCTGTGTCTCTCTCTCTCTCTTTCTGATATTGTTTCATGGGGCGGTATTATGTTTGCCATTATTATTGAGATGGTATTTGAGTTGTGATAAAAGAACTAGAGATGGAAGACAAACAAGCCATAACACAAATGAAGTTTTCTCAAAGGAAAACAATTTTTCGATTACTTGGAATAACACAAGTTTTTTTCGTTTCTCTTTTTTTGTTTTTGGTGTTGTGAGAGAAGATAAAAATAATAATAAAGGAACGGCGAAATATTGTTTTAAAAAAAATGAAAATATTTTCTCTGTTCTCCCTCTCTCTCTCTCTGTCCTCTCTCGCTCCTCTTTATTGAGGTTTAATTATTAGGGGAATTAAAAATGATATGCTTTGGCAGCAATGGTGATGACTTTTTATCGTGGTTTTTTTTTTTTTTTTTTTTTTTTTTTTTTTGGAAATTGGTAGAAAAAAAAACAAAATTTTAAATGGGACACTTCGCTTAAAATTCTTCGAATTCGAATTTTATTTTTTATCAACTCGAAATTCCTAAAGCTGTCTTTGGATCATTGCATGACATCCCTAACATATGCTGTCGAATCCATTTGTCTGGGATGTTATTGTGGTTGTTTTTGAAGGACAACTGCAAACAATTTATCCTCATCATCACAGTGGGACCAATCCATCAGGCATATGGTACAAGGATAGGATTCAACTGGCTCTGAGGAGGGTCTGCATGTGGGCATCTGAGCGTGGATTGGGTGTTAACCCAGTGAAAACGGAAGTACTACACTTCACGAGAAAGTACAAGCCACTGACTTTTCGTCCACTGAAACTGAACGGTACGGAACTGAAACTCAAACAGGAGGCACACTTTTTAGGACTCATTCTGGATAGGAAGCTGTCTTGGAAATCGAACATCATTAGCAGGCTTCCATTGCTCTGTATGCTTGTAACAGAGTATTGGGGAGAAAATGGTTCCCTGGACCTAAGATGACTCACTGGATCTACTCAGTGGTTGTTAGACCTATCTTGACCTATGGATGCCTAGTTTGGTGGGAATCCCTTGAAAGGAAGACTAATTCGAAATAGTGGTACCTTGCGCACTACACCTACATCGGCACTGGAGACAATTTCGGGCCTCTTTCCGCATGACCTTTTCTGTAGGGGAGTGGCTGCTAAAATAAGTAAACGTCTCTGGGCGACTGGACAGTGGCATGACTCGGATATCGGCCACGCAAGCATCCTGAGGGAAATTGGAGCTGTCGGGAGCAGTGACTACATGACACCGCGGTACGACTTCACGAGGAGATTCAGGACATCGGTTCCGGACAAAGGGGTCTGGAAGAGTGGTGTAACCCACCTGTTAAGAGACTCCGTACAAATCTGCACCGACGGTTCTAAGCTGAACGCAGCTGTTGGCAGTGGAATTTTTTTTCAGACCAGACCAGACCACTGTAGTGTCTTTCAGGCGGAGTTGGTGGCCACACAGGCTGCGGCGAGTATTATTGGGGACGGAAGGGTCTCCAAGCGGAGCGTCACCATGCTTTCTGATAGCCAGGCGGCTATTAAGGTTCTGAGTTCTAATGTGATGAACTCCAAGACGGTGTACGGCTGTCGCAGATATCTCGATGAGATAGCGGAACGATATGACATCCATATCGTATGGGTACCGGGCTGATGAACTTACCAGGCGGGGCACGACCATCGAACTCTCCGATGAGTTCTGGAATCTGGGAGTACCTATAAGGACTTGCAAGCTCATAATTGATAATGCGATCGTCGATTCCGTCAATGACAGGTGGGCGGCCTCGGACACGGGTAGAACGGCATATAAAATCTGGCTGGATGAGGGGCGAACAAAGAGTCTACTTGAACTCCAAAGAGGCGCGTTCAGTGTAGTTGTCGGTGTCATTACGGGGCATTGCATTATGGGTACGCATGCGAGGCGCATTGGTCTTGGACACCTTGCTAACGACTTCTGCAGAAGCTGCAGAGATGAGGAAGAAGAGGAGACTGTCCCTCACCTGCTGGGTACATGTCCGCCTCTTTGCCAAAGGAGAAGAAAATACTTGGGTACTTACTACATGGATGATCTGGAGGAATTATCAAGGATTGACATTGGCATCCTAAATCACTTTATCAGGAGCTCCGAGTGGTTTCGAGACTAGGGGATAGCGGGATAGCGGATAACTGTGGTAGCACAATGGGCCCAATGCGGCCTAAGTGAGTTCATCCAAAAATATTTCTTGGATGGGCAGCCAACTCTACCTACCTATGGTACAGCCACCAGGGCGCATATACTCAGCCTGCTACTACTTCTGCCTACTTCTCTGATGTTATAGTCTCAGGATTCTCTAGAATCTAACAATCTTCCACTAGCAATTTGCCTTTTCCATGTAATCTCGGAAAATAACTTCCTTCATCAGCGTAGTATTTGACGTTGACAAAATAGCAAATCACTTACAATCTTATCCAACCAGTCTGCTTTTTAATTTCCATTGGAATCCCGATAACTTCGGACTGACGTAAGCGATATTCGAGAAGAGGCACTTCCTACAGTAAGGTGATAGCTTTCTATCACCACAAGTGCAGATGCCCTCGCTCTTTTCGACCCAAGACAGTAGTAAGCATGCTTAATAGCGGCCAAAATTGCTGCCTAAAAGATGCTCAGTCTACTATTAAGATTGTAGTGATGATTTAGGTTGACTTAAAGCAAGAAGGGTAAGAGTAAGGGGAAGTCCCCTCCAAAATAAAATGTTTTTAGAAATTCGAAACAGAGGGAAGGAAAGGAGGCATTTCAATTAAAATTATTAAAAAAAAATTAAATAAAATTTTTTGCCTTTTAAAGCTTCTTTAATTCTTAAAGATTTTAATTTTCTGTCTACGAAAGTAGTAATCTCGAGCAAGACATGAAAAAAATCCATTCAAGTCTTAAAAGTAAATTACGCTGCAAGCAATGCAAAAATTTTTTTTTTTGGAATTTTCTTTCTTTTTTTCTATTCTTCTTATTGTCGTTTACATTCTCTCTTACTAATGAGCTGGATTTTCATTCATTTTAAGCCTTTTTTTCTTCGTGTTGTTGTTCTTCTAGACCTTATAGCCCTGGCAACCTACCACTACACACGGCTTTCGTTGTGAGATTTTTCTTTTCATTTGGATTTCTTGGGTTATTATGCTTATGACCTCATAATTATTGTAGTGGTTGCTTGCAATTCTTGTTTTCCTTTTCTTTTGTTTTTGTTTTTTAAATACTTCTCCTGACATTTAAATGCAATTCTATGCTGGAAATTTCTTCTCTTGTTTGCCTAGCTTAGGTTTCATTAAAAAAGTCTCTCTGTCCCTCTCTCTCTCTCTCTCTCTCTCTGTGTGTTACTTTTCGCTAGGGATTGTCAGTATTCCTTTCATTCATTCCTTCATTCATTTATTTCATCACCCAAGGCTTTAAATACTCTCTCTCTCTCTCTCTCTCATTTTGTCACTATCGCTCCCGCTCTCTTAGTAAGTAGTAGACAAAACAGCAACGACAACAATTATAATGATAATGAGGTCACAATATGCCTCTTATTATTGTTGTTGTTGCCGGCTGTGTGGCTTATACAATATAATGTGGCATGATAATTATAATATCACTGCTACCGCCACCATCACGCACTACTACTCACGTTATGATTAAAGTAATCACTGTAAAGTTGAAGAGCTGTGCTCCCTCCCTTTCTCTGTCTCTCTCCTCTTGTGGTTATTGTTATTGTAATCCTTTTTTTCCTTATAAAATTATTGTCCTTGTTATTTGGAAATCTAGGCAACACGTTAAGGCAGTAACATAATCGTTATCACAGTTAAATCAGTCTGTTAAGAGGGGAAGCATAAAGTATCACAATTAAATTAATTTTCATTAAAAAAAAAACAAATGCCCAGATTAAAATGATATTTTCAACATTTAATTGGTATCACTAATCATTAACAACAGAGAGAGGGGAAGGTATCCTAAAAGAAAAAAATGTTGCAGATTTAAAAAAGGAAATAAACCAATGAGAAGTTGACTGACCTTAAACTAAGTAGTGGAAAGAAGGAAGGCAGTGCAAATAGAACGGAATTTAAGACAACAAAGCAAAATAAAGGCCAGGAAAACACATCACATTATAATGGTTGATTTTTTAAGACCTATAGGAAAATTTCTCAAAAAAAAAACACATAAAATTCAGAAAAATTTATGAAAATCTATATTTGAATCGATAGTAATGTTTTAAGATTATTTCATGCAAATATTGACCGCGACAGCGCCTCAAATGGTCCATCCGCTTAGTCCAATTTTGACATACTCTTTCCAACATATCGGCCGGTATCTCACGAATAAATGCTTCAATGTTGTCTTCCAATGCGTCAATTGAAGCGGGCTTGTCTGTATAGACATGAGCCCCACAAAAAAATAGTCTAAAGGCGTTAAATCGCACGATCTAGGCGGCCAATTGACCGGTCCCGAACGTGAAATAAAATGTTCAACGAACTTGCCTCTCAATAGGTCCATTGTTACGCATGCTGTGTGGCATGTGGCACTGTCTTGTTGAAACCACATGTCATGCAAATCAAGCTCTTGCATTTTGGGCAAAAAAAAAGTTGGATATCATCTCACGGTAGCGCTCACCATTCACAGTTACGTTACGATTCGCAGCATCTTTGAAGAAGTACGGTCCAATGATGCCGCCAATCTGTGACTTTTTCTGGATGCATTGGTAGCTTTGGCAATGCTTCTGGCTGATCTTCACTCCAAAAACGACAATTCTGCTTATTTACGTATCCATTGAGCCAAAAATGAGCGACGAAGCTGAACACAATTTTTCGATAAAGAAGTTGATCTTCGGTCAACTTTCCAAGAACCCATTCACCAAAAATTCTGCGTTGCGGTAGGTCGTTCGGCTTCAATTCTTGCACCAGCTGTATTTGGAAAGGCCTTCACACCTAAATCCTTCCGTAAAATTTTCCACGTTGTTGAGTAACGGAGGCCCAATTGCTGCGAAGGGCGACGAATCGATAATTGATGGTCAACTGGTTAACACTGGCCGATACACTTGCGTCTACGTAAGCGTGTTGGTGTTTTAATGTCTAACAATGTAAATTTGGTGCGAAATTTAGTCACAATAGCCTGAATAGCCGCTTCAGTGGGTCGATTAAACTGACCATAAAATGGAAGAAGCGCGCGATGAACTTTCTTAACTGGGCACGCATTTTGATAATAAAATTCAATGATTTGCAAGCGTTGTTCGGCTTGTAAGACGACTCATGGTTAAATTATGGACCAAACTGAAGATGTTTGACAGTGAAACAAAACACGTAACGTGCGTGAGCTGTTTAAACCAGTGTTGCCAAAAAGATAATGGCTAAAAAACCACCCATTATTAATAGAACACACATCAAGTGTTGTGGACCTGAGTGTGCCACAGGAGTGTGTAAAGAGCCTATATGTGTATGCACAGTTTTAGTGCTGATTGGAGAAGAGTAGAGTAGAATAGAAGAAATCTAAGGAAAATAGAGCAGAGTAGGTAGATGGGTTTGAGAACGCATGCAGCCAAATAGCAACAAGTTTTGTTTGCCGCAAAATAGGGAAGAGAACTGTTAAGGAGCGTAAAAATTAAAAAATAAATAAAAGTATCTGCTTTGTAATTCCATTACGAAACTCAGAAGAGTTCGAATATGGGCTTTCAACTTGCAGTTTAAGCCCTAAAAGAAAGCTCAAAGGCCATATGCTCTTACTTATCCAATTCGAACTAAGATCTCTTTCACTTTGACGTCAACGTCGTGATATCTCAGTTCGCCGCAAGGAACCATGTTATCAGTTTTACGTGGAGTATATTGAGCTCCAGTAGCGAGTTAGTTTTACCATTGAAAGATGGCCAAGGGATTCACGTACCGTTGTCTATTTTCTATTTCGAAACAATCTCCCGATGCCTCCATAGGAGTAACAGTAGGCAGAATTAGGATCAACAACCCTCATCATCATTATTGTGAGGATCCAATATAGCAAGTAAGTCGGCCATTTCGTTCTTATCAACATTACTGTTCCGCGAACCCAAACAGAAGCTAATACGATCCGATCCAATGGTTTCTAAAGAGTCCTTACAGTCACGACCCACAAAAGACTTACACCAGACTGATCGCTTACGATATGCTTGACTAGCAACGAAAATCTACTAAACCCCATTGTCAATTACAACCTCAAGACCCAGCAAACATAACCGCCATAGAAATTCTAAGGTAATCATTTAGCCTGCAATGAAACACTCTACAGGCTCCACTACTATTGATCCCATTTCCTGATTTTAACCCACCCGCGAAATTGAGGACTTACGAACAAGAGATTAAAACCATCTTATTAGTCAGAGGCCTACAGAGAGTAAAGGCCTTCGCTGTGAAAGTGGTGTAGTCGTTTTAGAGGGATAGAGAACCCTAGTTCAGCAGAGTAAAAATCTAATTTGCTACACTCCTTCATCTTCGTTGAGGATGGAGAAAGCGATGTCGTGGAAAAACGCTTCTCATAGGTTAATACAGTGACAGATAACATTCTGAGTTACAGACTTGGTACCCTCTGTGGATGTATAAGCTGAAAACTCACCTGTAGCCAACAGCTTGAAATCCAAAGCCTTTCGAGAATAATTCGAATATTCTGGCTGCAGACCAAATCAAACGGCGATTTGGCAAAGAAAATTCCAAAAAAAAAACTGTCAGCAAAGGAAATTCTTAAGAGCCAACGTACACAAGCATACAGTAGTCCCTCGATTTACGTCGCAGCTGATTCCAAAAAAAGGCGACGTAAATCGAATGACGACGCAAATGGAAGTAAGAGGGAACTAAAAGAGAGTAAGAGGGAACTAAAGGCGACGTAAATCGAAGGATTACTGTACTCTTCAATGGAAACCTTTCTATCAGGTTGGACGAAAGGCTGTGCATAACACGCCATCTTGCCAATATCTTGTCAGTTAGCAAGCAGCTGTTATAGGCCTCGTATGCTCCAATTGAAATGCGTATATAAGAACTGCTCCTTAATAAGGAGCACATAGTCAGTGAGAGCCTCAAAATAATCTTTTTCGTAGCTAAGCAGCACAAAAGTGGAAAGTTTATGGCCATAATCTCTAGCAGATTCCCTAATCAAAATTGAAGTCCTTAAAGTACCAGCGAGCCAGTTATGTATTTATTCATCATACATACATACATAATTGGTCATTACAACCCTTCAGTCAGGATCACGACCTAGTTTCTCACACCACTTATGTTGTGTATGTTTATTTCATACATGAGTGGCGGGAGCTACAGTTTCAAAGTCGATTCCGAACAACAGATTTTTTAGAAACTTTTTCATGGCAATTTTATTTGACTCTCAGAGTTTTTGCCAGAAATCTGCTGAGAGGAAGTTGTTGAAGAAATAAGTTTTTGTATTTTCGTTTTGATATCTGACCTGGGCTTTGAACTGTGGCCTCACGTTTAATAAGACAACACACTGCCTACTAGACTATGGCGACTACTTTTTTATCCACTATCTTCCATGCCACGACCAATACACTGATTTGAGTTTATGACCCTAATCTCTGGCAGATTCTACAATTATAATTAAAGGCCTTGGGATTATTTAAATTGTTTACAAGCTCGTCACTCAGTCATTTTAATAAATTTGACTCGTCTGGAAGTGGCTTCAAATTCCGGAAATTTCTTTCGCATACATTTCAATACCCTCTTCCCACCATTGAAAGAAATCACACACATCTATGGGTGATGATGTGCTAGTATCATAATGATACTGGCTTCCATCATCATAACGATGATGAAAGTGATGTTGATTTTTATGTTTTTATTGATGCTGGTTATCATCAGTACAATTACCATCACCATCACTAGCATATCCTTACGATAAGCTTTCATTATACGATACTACAGGCAGATATTAAAGCATTCATATTATTATCATAGCTTATGTTATGATTATTATTGTTGTTGTTGTTGGACCAAATGAAAAATGTGGAATAATTTATTAAGAATTCAGCTTACAAACTCATGTGCTGCAAACGCAAGGCGAGGTTCCTTTCAAAACATTTTCCTAAACAAAGTAATACTTCTTAAAGGATATTAAACAGGGGGGGGAGAAGGATGGGAAAATCATTTTTAATTTCCCTAAAAAAAGCTCTCTCTCTCTCTCTCTGTGTGTGCGATAATTTATTAGACTTTTTGCCAGTAAAACCATTCACCAGTTGACAGACAAGTGTTGATTAGTTTATGAAATGTGGCCAGTTCGTAAGCAGCTTAACGAATATGATTAATTTTCATACGACTTTTAAGCACTTAAAATCAGTTTTCTAGCTATTCTACCATATACATATATTTCTGTATGTATGCATGTGTATGTGTGTGTTCTTAATTCATTATAAATATTAAAAAAAAAGGAATGTTTTTTTCTTTGTAATTTTCTATCCCCAGTTGTCATTTATTCCCTGTTCAAGTGCCAGTAGCATTTGTCATTAAAGCTTTTCATTAAATTCTGCTGAAAAAAACTTTTTTTAAATTCCCTTTTATTACTGTTGTCATGTTAGTGTTGTTGTTGTTGTTGTTGTTGTTGTTGTTGCCATCATTATTTAACTCTTATAAATTAAGCTTAACAATTAGTTTAAGCATCAGTAAAAATGTTCATTTAATTCGTAGTCAGTTTTTTCTTTCTTTTTTTCTTTTTTTGCTTTTCAAGTGATATACGGCCCACACAGTCACAATAATTTTTTAAAGACCAAACCAATATTCCAGGCTGAAAAATGGAAAAGTAATCATATGACGTTGCAAGTAACAGGAAGAAGGGCTTAACAGCCAAATAAGAATATTTTTTATGGTTTTGCAACCTCTCTCTCTACTAAGTTCCGCTTTAAACTAGTAAAAGGTCCGCCAAATAACTTTTTTTTTTGAAAATGCTTTAAAAAGAAAAACTACTGAATATTTTCTCAAATTTCTTTTTTTTATTTGAAAGTACAATCCTTCCGGTTAATAATGGAAAATAATTTCATTCATATGGCTGCCTCGGCTGGCCATGCAGTAGCCTACACGATCGGTCCAATTTTTAAGCACATTATCGATTGTGTGCAACAGTATTTCACCAATGGCTTCACGAATATTGTCCTTTAAAGCGTCATTTATATTTGGCTTGTCGGCGTAACACTTATCTTAGACGGCACCCCACAAATAATCGTCCAACGGTGTCAAATCGCAGCTCCGAGGTGGCTAAACGATATCAGCTTTGCGGCTGATAATGCGATCTTCAAAAACATGGCGCAAAACATCGAGCGTAGCTTCGGCTGTGTGGCAGGTAGCGCCGTCCTGTTGAAACCAAATGTTGTCAATATCCTCCTCTTCAGTTTTTGTGAACAAAAATTCGTTCAACATGGCCCGATAACGATCGCTATTGACTGTAACGGCCACTTTTTGCTCATTTTCGAAGAAAAATGGCCCAATTATGCCTCTGAACCAAAATGCGCACCAAACAGATACTCGTTTGGGGTGCGTTGGCTTTTCAATGTATGCGTGCGGGTTTTCTGTGCCCCAAGTGCAACAATTTTGCTTGTTTACATACCCGCCAAGATCAAAATGAGCTTCATCTGAAAAGATGATTTTTTTTGCAAAAATCGTAGTCATTTGGCGGACCCTTTATAAGTCGTAGATATTTTCGCTGTTCTTACAAAGGCGTATCAATCTCTTGGAAAAATAAGTTGAATTTGAAAAACCCGTAACATATCTGTGGACGTGCTTATTAGACGTGAGGCCACAATTCAAATCGCAGGTCAGACATCCCCAACAAAGCGAAATTTGAAAAAATATTTCATCGGCGACTTTCTCTCAGCAGATTTCTAACAAAAACCCTCAGAGTAAATAAAAAATTGACATGAAAAGCTTCTCAAAAATCTGTTGTTCGGAATCGACTTTAAGCTGTAGGTTGCGCCACTCATATACTAAAAATTAACACACACAACATAAGTGGTGCAAGAAACTATGTTGTAATCCTAACTGAAGGGTTGTAAAAGCCAATTATTTATTTTTTTATACCTATGCGAGCTAAAGGCTGGGAATCTTAAAAAGGCATTGTTAGCACGGTTTGCCGCAAGACTTACTCTCGGCTTGCTAAGTGCATACGTACTAAATCTAATCTAGTTCGTCACACTTCTATTAAGCCGCCTCGGGTACCACAATCAAGTATTACATCGGGGGAGGTAAAGATTCAGAGAGTGCTGCTATCCATTTCTGCTGTTCTTGTTCTCTCTATTATCCTCCGTTGCAATAGAACTTCCTTCGCGAAGAAACATATCGCGTTCCAGTTTTCGCATGATGTTAGCATCAGGTTAACCACGTTATCGGGAGTCACCTGAGATCCGATCGTCATCTCCAGGAAATTTCGTCGGTATACGTAGAGCGGTCAAGTAAAGAATATATGCTCCGCTGTTTCACTTGTATTTCGACATAATAGACACGATTCATCTATGTACGTCATGCCCATACTTGTAGAGGTATGCCCTATAGCATCCGTGGCCCGTTAAGAACTGTGCAAGGTAAAAATTTACCCGGCCATGTTTCCATCTAATCCATTCTTCTATTTTCGATAGTAATCGGCAAGTCCATCTTGTCTTTGTGCAAGAAGTCCACTTGTGCTGCCACCTATTCATTGCATCATCACTACTCACCTGATCAGGGTGCAGTAGCCCAGGTCTCCTACTTGTTAAATGCGTCCTTCTCTCTAGATCCACTAATATTCGAAGCGACATTATCCTCGCAATCACCAAGGCTACTCCCGTAGATACTGTGCGGAAGGCAGAAATTACTCGGAGGGTAGATTTTCTGTAGGCCAATTGATCAATTATATATGAATGTGTGTATCTGTGGTCATTTTAGAGTCATAAGCTGATATTCCCCGGTATCGGTTGATTATCTTATCCTCTACGACTCCTTTAACAGATGTTTAGACACCGTTTTGTCACTTTTGACGGCAGTTAGGAACCTGAGGTAAGGAGTGTTTGAATTTTATTGACAAAACTCGTGTAGATAAACGTAAAAAATGTGATTACACGCCTTCATCCAATCGGTGTGGTGGAGAAAAAGCAAACCAGAAGTTATGCACAAATAACTGATTGAGGACTTCATAAGACCAAAGTGACCTATGAAGTCGCCGCAGTCTAGTAGGTAGTGTGTTAACTTATTAGGCTTGGTGCCCGGTTCAAACCCCAGACCAGACATCTCAAACAAAACGAAAGAAGAACAAATATTTCTCCGGCTACTTTTCTGGCAAAAATAAAATTTCCGTGAAAAGTTTCTCAAAAAATCTGTCGTTTGGAGTCGACTTTAAACTGTACATCCCACCACTCATGTATAAAATTAACACACACCAAATAAATGGTGCGAGAAATTAAGTCGTAGTTCTGACTAAAGGGGGTGTAATGACCAATTATGTATGTATGTATGTGTGTAAGCAAGTGCGCTATGCTTTTTAGCATGGCTGGCAACTCAATCTAACCTAAGAAACCTACCTGGTTAGTTTACATAAGGTTTAAAAGAGTTGAGCTTTAACATTCGTCTCTTAGTGGGCGAATTATGGTCCAAGTTGCTGCTGCCCATGTAACCTGTAGCTAAAGTCGTAGTCCAGAGGAAGGCATATAGGCCTACTAGACTACATATGCCCATTTAAAACTCAGCACAAATAGCTTCAAAAAACAATTCCGTTTTTTCCAGCAGTCATCTAGCAAATGCTCAAAATTGCCAAGAAAAAACTGCACAAATCTGTTGTTAAGTTTTGACTTCCGTTTCCTCAAAAGAATATAATAACTCTGTTGGGCTATTCAACTGTTGTGTGGCAAACACTCCCTACAGTTCGGATTCGACTTCGGTTTCTTCGAACTAATATAAGAACTCTATTGGGCTCCTGTACTTTTACTCATGAGTGGCAATCATGCTGTATGGTCTTCTTAACTAAAACTTTATTTCTTTCTGTTATCGATGAAGCCGAATTACGTCTGACGACGTTCCGAGTAAGCCCACAGCTTCTCTGATTTTGTATTCCAGCTGAACATGCCCAATCTGTGTGGAATAAATTATCGTAATCAGCTGAAATCACATTCAACTTGCTGCACCGTTTTTTAAAACTAAATCTGACCTGCATTGACCTCCTCCTACTATTTGTTTGCTTAACCAATGGCTTGTTAAAGCAGTATAGTTATACGCGGCCGAACTTATTTTAAACAATTATTCCTCCTACCCATGGTGCAGCATAATTTTGCACTTAAATTTCAACATCAGCCGGCTAATCCGTCAACCAATTCTTTACAAAAGTGGCCTTTAGGCTCTTTTCATTCACCCCAGTGTGTTACAATTTATTTTATAAAAAAACGACAACAAAATGAAACTCTAGTTCTACTCAACACCACTCAATTCAAATGGTTGTGATGTTTACAAAAAAAAGGCAACAAAACAAAACAAAAAAAAAGAATAAAAAAGAGAGAATAGAAAAGAAGAGAAATACTTGACACCCACCAACAGCGTAAACGTTAACAAGTACGACAAGCATGACAACTTCAAAAAAACGGCAACAAAACATTGTAAAAAAATATACAATAACGACAACAACAACTAGAGTCCCAATAATAATAATAACTTTAGTAATCCATATACAACAACACTTATAATAATAAAGCACAAAAAAAGAACTACAACAACTACAAAAATAAATAAAAATACCACAGAATATTATGCCATGGTTTATTGGGTACTCACTTACACACACTCTCTCTCTATCTCTCGCCACATGACTGTCACATACTCTTGCTTTGTTGATTTAACTCTTGGTAAAATGCTTATTGAAAGAGAATAACACATACGTACACATATCCTTTTAAATGTTAATACATGTGTGTGTGTGTCTGTCTGTGTCAGTAACTTAGTTACTTAGTTAGTGCAAGTGGGAGTGTGTGTGTTGCATACAAAACTCATATAAATGATGTAAAACCTCTTGATATGGGTAAAACTTATTAAACTGTTGTAAATCAAATAAAAACAACAAAAACAAGAAAAACAGCCACTTTTTTAAAATATTAAAAAAAGAGCTTCACTGAGAGAGAGAGAAAGAGTGACAATGGTAAAGAGATAGAGTAGCTGGGGAGAAGTTGGTGTAACAGCAGTAACAACAAATTTTTAAACACATGAGTTACAAATAAGCCACAACTATAGCTACACTGTGAAAAAACATGCTTCGATAGAGTTGTTTGTGATGCAGAGAGTTTTCTGTGCTTTTATTGGAATAAATTGAAATCCTAAAAAACCACGGTTGAAAGAGGACTCTCTGGACTACCATTTGCATATATGCTCCAAAATAGCCACTGATCCTCTAGAGAATTTTCACATATTTTTGGCCAAAAATCAATTTTTTCAAATCTTTCACTGTATAGTGTACTACTTTTTATATGCTCCAAAATGGCATCCCAATTTTAGCAGGTTTGTTACAAGGCCTTATGAATCATTGTGGTAACCTAATCTAGTTTTATTTGCTTTCATGTAGTCCTACTACTACACCTGATTATTTCCGTAACAGTCCAGTTTGCATACACCGAGGTGCCTTAGTATTGTCTTTCGTCGAACGAGCATTTAACGTCTGGAAGTCATACAACGCTTCTTGTCCTTCCTCAGCTAGATAGTCAAGTCTTTAGGCATACAGTACCCACTAAAACTCTACCATCAAACGTCAAGCGAATCCAAATTGATTTCAAGATCTAAGAGAGTTGCGCTAATTTCACTCACCAGAATAGGCCTGAAGATCCTGGTTATTTTGCAAGTAGAAATACCAAAGCAACTGAGTGCTGTTTCATTTGGAGCCCACTTTTCTATAAACTTCTATATCGTAGTCAGGCGAGTAAGAGGCTTCCCTAAGGATAACTCCTTGACTTGTTATTGATATTCAACCTCAGTGTCTGCAAACACGTATTCGGTTTGAAATCTTCTGTAAAACGTTTAATCGTTTTGAAAAAATTTATAAGAGTCGTTTCTGCTTTTACACACTTATATTTTCTCATGCTAATGCTCTCCTTTCCTTCCTTTTCTTGTTTACTTGACATACTCAAGTAGTCATTGCAACCTTTTAGTTTGGATTACAACCTAGCTTCTCACACCACCAATGTGGTGTTTGTTAAATTTATCCATGAGCGGTGGCACATATAGTTTAGAATTGACTCTGTACGACAGATTTTTTGAGAAGCTTTTCATGGCAATTTTATTTACTCTTAAAATTTTTTGCCAGAATTTCTGTTGAAGGGATGTCGCCGCGGAAATATTTTTCCAGGTTTCGTTTTTTTGCAAGTCATAGACAAAAAAATGCAAGTCAACAACAAAAAAATACAAGTCATCTACAAAAAATGCAAGTCATATACAAAAAATGCAAGTCATGAGCAACAAATGCAAGACATCGATAAAAAATGCAAATCATCGACAAAAAATGCACGTCGTCGACAAAAGAATGGAAGTTATCGTCAAAAAATTGCAAGTAACCTATAAAAAATGGAAGTCAGCGACAAAAAATACAAGTCATGAACAAGAAATACAAGTCACCGACAAAAAATGCAAATCATCGATAAAAAATGCAAGTCGTCGACAAAAAGATGCATGTCATCGACAAAAAAAAATGCAAGTCACCGATAAAGAATGCAAATCACCGATAATAAAATGTATGTCATCGATAAAAAATGTAAGTCATCGACAAAAAATGTAAGTTATCGAGAAAAAAAAATACTAGTCACCGATAAAGAATGTATATCACCAATATTAAAATGTATGTCACCGACAAAAAATGTAAGTTATCGACAAAAAAATATAAGTCATCTGCAATAAAATGCAGGTCACATCGAGATGTCTGAGTGAGGAGTTGATCCACGGACTCTTATCTAATAAGCCATCACACTGCCTACTAAACTACGGCGACTTCCTTCTCTACTCTTCACTTCATCCTTCCCCACTCTCTGTAATTCGCAACAATTCATCGTAACGCAATTTTGAACTTCATACGCCGCAGTGGTTGTTTGTACTATGGCATCATAACACTGGTTTCTTTGCAGTGTTAGCTCACAGATATGAATTTTAAACGCGGTAGGGCTCAAAATTTTGGCTAGATATCTCCAATATTGCTGAAAGAAGATGGGAAGGAATTCAGCTTATCTGCGAGCTGAGAGGATAACGCCTTTGTTATCCCTTATGGATAGCAAGATGGAAAAATAGATGTTACAAAGATACTTATATGGCTCTGGGATTCAGCAACCTCCTCGAACTCTGAATTTTTCATGCTCGACATGCTTGGAAATTTATTTCCATTCAAAGTAAATCCGCTACGAAGGCACTTATGTGGCTCTGGGATGCTGTAACACGCTCCAATTTTGAATTTTTTTATTCTCATCAACCCGTTAAAATATACAGTATCGGACAAAACCTAAGCACCCCCTCAGTACATTTTTTTAAAATGATTATTTTTTTAAGAAAACAAAGTTATTAATGTTTTATTTTGTATTTATTTATTTATTTATATCCTTATTATTGAAAAACACAAACTTAAGGAATTCAGAATTCAATAAAAAAAAAAGTTATGATTCAAAATACATTTTAAGTCGAAAATACAAGCGGACAAATCTAAAGCACCCCCAATTTAAGGTACAGATAAAAACTATTGAAATTAATATTTCTTTGCGAATACTTTATTCTGGACATCTCTGACATTCTGTTAGGCATAGAACATGTTAAATTATTAATTATTTCAGGTGATATTGCTTCCCAGGCTATTTTTGCGGCTTCAAATAGATTGTATATGGTTTTGCAATTTTCTCGGTTGATTTTTAAGTTAACGATCTCCCACAAGGTCTAGATTGGGTTAAGATCAATTGAGTGCAAGATATTCGATCAACAGATCAATTATTTCTAGGCTAATTAAAAAATTGTTCAATACCGGTCGCACTTTTCCTACTCATTTTGCAGGAAGCCCACGTGAAACTTCGCGATATGAAGACTCCTGAATTAAAAAGACAATCCAAAATGATCCTACAGCATCTTCTAGTCGCATACGAAACCGCTTATGTTTAAAAATTAGCGAAAGAACGATTCGCAGAAGGACGGTAGAGGCCGCATTATTCAGTCGACGACCAGCAAAAAACCTTTCATATCGTGAAACACATCATATCGTCTGCGCACACGCCTTATGCCATCTGAATCCTTTAAATTAAACTTAGATTCGTCAGAAAATAGTACAATCCTCCATATTTGGACACTCCAGTTGAGATGGCCTTGGTGAATTCAAGTTTCGCTTTTTTATTTTTTGACGATATAAAAGTTTGTTTTTTGCTAGTTGGCGACTGAATAATCCGGCATCTACCGTCCTTCTGCGAATCGTTCTTTCGCTAATTTTTAAACATAAGCGGTTTCGTATGTGACTAGAAGATGCTGTAGGTTCATTTTGGATTGTCTTTTTAATTAAGGAGTCTTCATGTCGCGAGGTTTCACGTGGTCTTCCTCCAGGATGAGTAGGAGATGGGCGACCAATCGGCAAAAACTTTTTAATTAGCCTAGAAATAATTGATCTGTTGATCGAATATCTTGCACTCAATTGATCTTAACCCAACCGAGAACTTGTGGGAGATCGTTAACTTAAAAATCAACCTAGAAAATAAGAAAACTAAAAAAGATTTATTTGAAGCCGCAAAAATAGCCTGGGAAGCAATATCACCTGAAATAATTAATAATTTAACATGTTCTATGCCTAACAGAATGTCAGAGATGTCCAGAATAAAGTATTCGCAAAGAAATATTAATTTCAATAGTTTTTATCTGTACCTTAAATTGGGGGTGCTTTAGATTTGTCCGCTTGTATTTTCGACTTAAAATGTATTTTGAATCATAACTTTTTTTTTTATTGAATTCTGAATTCCTTAAGTTTGTGTTTTTCAATAATAAGGATATAAATAAATAAATAAATACAAAATAAAACATTAATAACTTTGTTTTCTTAAAAAAATAATCATTTTAAAAAAATGTACTGAGGGGGTGCTTAGGTTTTGTCCGATACTGTATTTCCATCAATAAATCCAAAGTTTTAGGATTACTTTCCTATAAGCTATTGATTATCTGGTCTTTGAAAACCCGACAACTTTTGTAAAATTTTCAATTTTAATACGATGAACTTGAAATCGATTAAAAAACCCGAATCTTTTAATTTTTATTGCTTCCGGAAATTATTTCTTTCAGTGTAAAGTGGTTTTTTTGGCATTTAAAATGAAAAACTATCATATAATTACCAACAGCTTTTAAAAACCATTTGAATATATTGCTGTGTGTGAGCGTTTGTTGGAGTTAAACCCAGGCATACTAAGTTATAGAGAAGCCAAAGCAAACCAAAACTAGAGATATATGCAGAGCAACAATCAGACGACTGTAGTTGAATGAGAAATATAATGAATAGTTTTAATTGGAAATTTTGAATTCGTAATTATTTTGCCATAAATTTAATGAACAGCCATTAAATCACTATTTGGCTGTTTGGCTGTTTGGCTTGTAACATAAGCTGGCGTTATAATCTTTCCTCAAGGCAATAGGCTGCATAAACGTTCATTTAAGTGGTTTAGTGGGGTAAATTGAAATGTTTTTTGTTTCGTTTGGTTTTTTGTTTTTAGATTTCAAAATAAAATTGAAAAATTGACATTTAAAGGCTTAAGAAAGAAAGAAATAAAAATAGAAAATGATTTATTTCTTTAGCCCCGTCAAACAACAACACAACACAACAATTCCAATAGACAAGGCATTACGAGACACACTCATGCTGGCTGGCTGGCTTCATTGCTTCATTCATTTTTGAACAAAAAAAAAAAAGAGACTCAAAGGCTTAGCAGCAGCAAACAGCTAACATATGATGAAGTTTTTCTTTTTATGTGTGATGATGACTTTTGATAGCAATTGAATGGAAATGGCAATTAACAGCACATAGACAAAAGGTGTTTGTGTGTATGTTTTGATTTGTTTGCCACTCCAACTTTACCTAGGCAACAAAGGCGAGTCTCCTCCACTAAGATGTCCTTTTGTTTGCTGTGGCTATAAAGAGAAATTTTTTTCTCTCTTCCTCTCTCTCTCTCTCTCTCTTTATAAATATTCTATACACCCGCTTAGAACGGAAAGCTGGCATAAAAATGATCAAAAGCCTGGAAATTGAAAAAGTGGAACAAAAACAAAAACTGTGCAAAAAAATCGAGCAAAAAAATTGCAAAATTGTAAAGCTAAAGGGGTTAAATAGGGTTTGTTTCTCTTCACACATACGTACGTATGTGAGAAGCTTTTGTTTGCCACACAAACAAAAACAAAAACAAAAAAGGAAATCTTAATAAACAGCCTAAGAGAGCCCATATACGGTTTTATAGATATGTTCACTTGGCGTTTTTTGTAAGCCAACTTTGTCGAAAAACGTTTAAAAACCTGTCATGCATAGGATTTGTGAGGATGCTCTTCAGGCTTCCTATATAGTGAGACAAGACGTTTTGCATCCACCGAATAAAAAAAGTTCAGCCAGCAACCCTTCGCTGCCATCAACTTTTATTATTGTGAACCCTGTCGCATTGCTGTTCTTAACTCAGCTTGGTAGTGCATGATACATACTTTCAAAACCTTCAACACTGTCGCCTTAAGTGGAATCGGGGGCTCTACACTGCTGCTACCACTTGTTACTAACGATCTAGACAAGTAGGTCTCTTCAGCTCCTCAGCATGTTTTTCATCAGACTTTCTTTTTCGTCTCTGTAGGAGAACATATCTGCATGAAAGCCTTCAGCTCCATGCTTAACTATTTGGTCAAATTTTCGGACTTCAATTCGCCTTCAGCGGGCATGATGCTCTTCTTCGCTTTCGTCTTTTAAATTTCTTCCTCTTCTGCCGGTTAAGACACCGTAACGTTTTTAGCTGCAATAGCTTCAGGATATACCAGGTCACACCATGGATTTGTTATGGTAAAGTTCTGAAAGCCAATTATGATCGCAACTTGATTGCCAAGCTATGAGTATGCAATACACCCAATTAGGCTGTATATGTTCCAATGCGTTACCGCAGTCGTCCATTTCCTTTAGCTTTGGAACCATTCAGTGATTTTAATGAAGTCACTTAGACCCTCTTCTCGACAGATCAATGAGATCATCTACATACATAATTGCTCATTATAACCCTTCAGTCAGGATTACGACCTAGTTTCTCAACACCACTTATGTTGTGTGTGTTAATTTTATACATGAGTGGCGGACCTACAGTTTAAAGTCGACTCCGAACGACATATTTTTGAGAAACTTTTCATGGCAAATTTTATTTACTCTCAGAGTTTTTGCCAGAAATCTGCTGAGAGGAAGTCGCCGAAGAAAAACTTTTTGTATTTCGTTTTGATGTTTGGGCTGGGGCTCGAACCCTGGCTTTACGTCTAATAAGCCAACACACTACCTACTAGACTACGGCGACTTCGACTTTCAACTTCAATGAGATCATCTGCTTAGTAAAAAGGGTGCAACCCACCAACAACAAAAAATGCAAGTCATCGACCAAAAAAATGCAAATCATCGACCACAATGTGTAAGTTATCGACAAAAAACCAAATCACTGACAACAAAATGTAAGTCAAATCATCGAAAAAAAGCTGCAAGTTATCGACAATAAAGTGCAAAAACCGCAAAAAAAAAGCAAAGTTATCGGCAAAAATTTTGAAGTAATTTAAATGTCGTTTTTCTTTAAGCGCTAAATTAAATACAACTTTATGATTCGTTTTTTCAAATCCTAAATGAGTTGCAAGTCATCGACTAAAAAATGAAAGTTATCGACCAAAAATGTAAGCTATCGACAAAAAAATTCAACCCATTGATCAAAATATGCATGTCATCGACAATAAAGTACGTCACCTACACAAAAATTCAAAACACCACCTAAAAAGGCAAGTTATCGATAAAAATTCATGTCATTCAAACGGCGTTTGCTTTAAACGCTAAATTAAGCACGCCTTTGTGCTTCGTTTTTGACAAAAAAAAAAAATGCAAGTCAACGACATAAAAATACAAGACAAAGTCAAAACAAGGCAAATCATCGATAAAAATTCAAGACACTCAAATGACGTTTGCTTTAAACGCTAAACTAGCCACACCTTTTTGCTTCGTTTTTCCAAATCCTAAATGAGTTGAGTGTGTGCGTTCGTATGTACTTATGAGGTATATGTAGTGATGTAATGTTTGCATTTGCCTGCTGCATGCAAAAATTCCTGTGTTTATCCGTGTTTGTTTGCACATGGCTGTGTGTTTAATTTTCTGGTTGTTGTTGTTGTTGTTGCTTATAGTGTTGATGTGTGATGCTAATTTGCATATTTCTGCATATAACTGTGCATATAACATGCAAAATAAATTTTTTTCTTTGAAATGAAAAACACCAGCCAGCGTTTGTTTGATTTTGATTAACATGAGCAGCCTAAAAGGCTCATTCAAAATATGTTTACGAGCCTATGAAAGAAGTGTTTGTTTGCTTTCTGTTCAGCATTGGTGTTGGTGTTTATATTTGTTTTTCTGTTTGTGTGTGTGAGTGTGAAAACCAGGTTAAAAAGGGTATTAAAATGAGTCCTGCATAATGATGAAATGAAATTGGCCTCAAGTGTGTGTACATGAATGAAGCAATAATGCCTGCCTGCCTGCTTTGAGTCCAATACTGTTATTCAATGCAAAATCAGCATTAAAAATGGCCACTATTGGCAATTAAAAATGCAGAAAAATTCTCCATAAAAAGGAGATTTTAAAGCAAAAGAAAATTTAATTGCTTGTGTTCAAAAGGAATTTTTAGAAAATTTTTTGAATTGAAAGTTTTTGAAATCAGGTTTTAGCTGTAATCCTTAAAGGATTTTGATTTCTTATTTCGATATTATGTGACTTGTTATGTTTTCTTATAAAAATTAAATTAAAATTCAAAAGAAAAAAACTTACGGAATTAATTTAGTTTTCAATTTCCTTTCCTCTCCAGTCCTGTAAGAAAAAATTTTTTTTACTCAAAAGGATATGAGAGAAGTTGTCATCATCGAACTCAATTATATTCTGGGTATCATATTGAAACAGTTTTCAATTAAAACCATATAAATTTCATAGACCAGGAACCATGTTGTATACAACACATCCTTATCACAGTCATACTGCAAAAGGACAACGAAATCTCGCAAGCCATGATGCCTGAGCTTACAACGAAATTTTATTATTTCGAGCACGTAAAAATGAAGCAACAATTTCCATAAGTTTTTTCGGAAACAAAAACAGTAAAAAAGAAAGACGGAAAATCTGTGCATTAAAATATAAAAGACCAACAAAACCCAAGGATCCTGAATGAAGGACTTTTCCTCCTACCTCTACGACATGTACTGGCAGAAGCTTTATACTGTGACTCTTCTGTCACTGGACAACGGTAGAAACAAAGCAATTAAAATTGTATGCCAGCAAAGGACAGAGGTGGTAAGGAAAATCGCAGAGACCAAGGTTAACACTACAAATTCCGATTTACATATTTACTGCTCTGTATAATGGGTCAACTGGACCTCTTGGTATAGTACTTGTCTCAATTGACAAGTACACGTCCTCTACTGCTCGAGCGACATTCGTTGTTGTTCTTAATAGATTGCCATCTAGATTACTTGCCAAACAATATTCTGCACCTAATGCAATGAGCCTTAATAGGCCAACACGCTGGTATACAATTACCTCTGGGCCTCACAAGATATACACTCAGCCACAAGAGTATACATACGGTTAACAAATTTCAGAAATTTTTTAACCAATTCGTTTTCGTTGAAAATCTTTGTAATTGTCTGACATTTTTCTTCGATTTTAAGACTGTCTTTTGCATTTCGTTCAGAAATTTGTGAAATTTGTTAATCGGATGTATACTTTTGTGGGCCTGTGCAGGGCCACAATTCAGTTCAATTTCAGAAATTTTTTAACCAATGCAAAAGACCTTCTTAAAACCTAAGAAACTATAAAGATTTTCGACGAAAACGGATTGGTTAAAAAATTTCTGAAATTTGTTAACCGTATGTATACTTTAGTAACTGTGTGTATATATGATTACCGGCATAATTTTTCTGTGTCTCATTGGTGCTAATCCGATAGAGAGAGAGAGAGCGAGAGAGTATATCGTAGTCGTCGTGGTCTAGTAGCTAGTGTGTTGGCTTACTAGACGTAAGGCCACAGTTCAAACCCCAGGTAAGACATCAAAACAAAAATATGAAAAAATATTTATAGGGGACTTCCTCTCAGAAGATTTCTGGTAAAAACCCGGAGAGTAAACAAATTTGCAATGAAATGTTTCTCAAAAATCAAACCATAGGGCCCGACACTCATGCATAAAATTAACACACACAACGTAAGTTGTGTGAGAAACTACGTCATAATCCTAGCCGAAGGGTTGTAATGATCATGTATGTATGCATATACGTATTACGCCATTGCAGAAGCTGCAGTGATATGAAGGAGAATGCTAAAGAGTCCGCCAAATAACTTTTTTTTTTTTGAAAATGCTTAAAAAAACTACTGAATATTTTCTCATATTTCTTTTTTTATTTGAAAGTACAATCCTTCCGGTTAATAATGGAAAATAATTTCATTCAAATGGCTGCCTCGGCTGACCATGCAGTAGGCTACACCAGAAGATGCCGATTTTGGCAAAAAACATCTTTTCAGATGAAGCTCATTTTGATCTTGGCGGGTATGTAAACAAGCAAAATTGTCGCATTTGGGGCACAGAAAACCCGCACGCATACATTGAAAAGCCGACGCATCCAAAACGAGTCACTGTTTGGTGCCATTTTTCTTCGAAAATGAGCAAGGAGTGGCCGTTACAGTCAATGGCGATCGTTATCGGGCCATGTTGAACGAATTTTTGTTCACAAAAATTGAAGAGGAGGATATTGGCAACATTTGGGGTCAACAGGACGGCGCTACGTGTCACACAGCCGAAGCTACACTTGATGTTTTGTGCCCTGTTTTTAAAGATCGCAATATCAGCCACAGATCTGATGACGTTTGGCCACTACGGAGCTGCGATTTGACTCCGTTGGACTATTATTTGTTTGGTGCCGTCAAAGATAAGTGTTACGCCGACAAACTAGAGACAATAGATGCTTTAAAGGACAATATTCGTGAAGCCATTGGTGAAATACAGCTGCACACAATCGATAATGTGCTTAAAAATTGGACCGATCGCGTAGGCTACTGCATGGCCAGCCGAGGCAGCCATTTGAATGAAATTATTTTCCATTATTAACCGGAAGGATTTTACTTTCAAATAAAAAAAGAAATTTGAGAAAATATTCAGTAGTTTTTTTTAAGCATTTTCAAAAAAAAAAGTTATTTGGCGGACCCTTTAGATGGTAACCTTTGCCATCGATTTGTGTTAACAACTGAGATTGTGACAAGCTGTTGATTTTCCATTTTTCTTGTTCCAGAACCTATTTAGTAGCGAGCACTTTAAAGAAGCAGTCTTATGTTTCTTTAAATTAAAATGACTTTTTTAGGTTTCAAACAGATACCCACTTCAGCTCTTACAAATTTTCAAAATGCCTGAAATCTAAATGTAGCGTGTCACATAAGAATTAAATTAAGGACCTCGTGTATTTGTTTTTTGTCCCGTTTTCATTATGTGCTCTTTTCCTTTATGGTTATGGAGCCAAGCTACACACACACACAGAGAGAGAGAGTGGGAGAGAGTTTCTTTGAGGCAAGTTTTTGAACACCAAAGCATAAAAGATATCAAGAGGGAGGCTATAATTTTTATTTGTCCATTGTCTCAACAATAGCAACAACAACAAGGAAAATTATGTCCTTCATTTAAGTGTTGATTGTTGTATCGAAAATTAACTAAACGAACTGGCCAAAAATGCTGCGCGTATGAATAAACGATGAAATGAATGAATGAACGACCAAATGAATGAATGAATGCTCAGTCGTTTAAGCAAATGACTGAATAAATGAGAAGAAGAACAGACGGTAGGTAGAATGTTTAATTGTTTTAAGAAATAAAATGGTTTCGCTATGGTAGTAGCTGCTGAAAATATATTCAAATCACTGGTTACGGCAAATTAATGCATTTCTCATGCAAATATTGAATACTAATGAGAGACGAAGTCTCTTTTTTTCTTTTCATTCTTTATGTTTTTCGGTATTTTAATACAAGCATGACAGTGGAAATTAATTTTTTTAAAGAAGGAAGACAGCAAATTTAATTTAAAAGAAGAAAGAAAAAAAAGAAGCGTTTTTGTATTAAAAAAAAGGAAGCCCTCGATTCATTTTCTTTTTCTTATTCCTGGTCTGATGGCTTTTGCCTATCATTTAATGTTGAAATTAAGTATTATAAGGTGTGCTGTGGTTTCGTTTTTTGTTAACACACACAGGGATACTATAGGATATTAGGCAGTATGTAGTTGAGGTATTTGTAAGCTAATCAAAGTTCTTAATTAAATATAAATAAATGCAAACACAACGCCCCCTCTCCCTGTTCTTTTTCATTATCCTTGTATTCTTCGGAAATATCTTTTCTATTTGCTTCATTAAGAAGTCGTATTTAATTTCGATTTTATTTTTGGTATCCACTTTTTTTTGCGTCTTCTGTGCTGTCATATTGTCGCTGCGGACTAATTGTTGTGATGTTTTGTCACAAGGCGTTGAGGAAATTAAATGCGTTACTAATTTTATTTATTCAGAAAGGTAGGCAGTTAATACAGGTTTATTAATTAATAAAAATAACGTATTCACAAAAGGAATTTTTTTACAGGAGTTATACATTGATGAACAATATTTGTAATTATTGCATTCAACTCATGCGAACAACATGGCAGTCAAATGCAATTAAAAGTTAAAATAATTGAAGAAGATCTACTCTTACTAATAATGGCTGCCTCTAGGTTTATAAAACTGAAGCGATTACTTAACATACAACGCTTTAGCCAGGTTTACAACCTAGCTACTCACACCACCCATATTAAATGTGTTTATTTTTCCGCGAGTGGCGTACTTTTCATGGCAATTTTATTTATTCTTAGGGTTTTTGCCAGAAATCTGCTGAGAGGAATTCTCCGAAGAAATATTTTTTCGTATTTTACTTTGTTGGAGAGGTCTGGGCTAGGGCTCCCGTTTGCTAAGCCAATAGACTACGTATTAGACTACGGTGGCTTCTGAGACTATCTTATCTGAGACGATATCTCTCTATCGCTTTTACAGCCCTTTTTAGTGTGAGACCTACTGTTTAAAGTCTTCTCCGAACAACTAATTTTTGAGAAACGTTTTCATACCAATTTTATCATTTATCTCACAGTTTTCCAGAAGGCTACTTAGAGGAAGACACTGAAAGAAATTTTTTTTCTTATTACTTCTGTTCCAAATGCCTTAGCTAGGATTTAAACCACGTACTCTCGTCTAATAAACCAACACACTACATACTAGATTTTGGCAACTTCTCGAACTATCTGAGACGATTTCTCTATATCCTTTTTATAGACATTTTTTAGTGTGACATTCATAAGGTGACAGTTAAAAATGCTACACTTGCTCGGAATTATCGCATAATAATCTACCGCTGCATAGAACTGTTTGAAAAGATTTAAAGTTTGTGTCCTATCAATACTATACAATATTTTCAAAGTGAATTGTCGCAAGAAGGTCTCAAAAGTATTCTTAGGCTTTTCTGTACTTACTTAATTGGCCATTATGTACATCCCCTTTAGTCAGGATTACAACCTAGCATCTCATGCCACCCAAGTAGTGTGTGGTAATTCTATCCATCAGTGGCGGGACCTATAGTTTAACGTCGGCTCTGAACATCAGATTCTTGATAAACTTTTCATGGCAGGTTTAGTTTACTCACAGAATTTTAGGCAGGCAGTCACCAAAAGAAATATATTCGATATGTTTGTGCTTGGTTTTGAACCACGAGCTCTAGTCTCCGAGACCAACTAGTTTAATCTCGACAACCAAAAACAAATTTGGGAACTTTTTCATGTCAAGCGTAGGCACCTCGACTTCATCATCGCAATTGGCGTCATCATCTGAGTCATCAGTCATCTTCAATTCCTCCAATCAAATTGCCCCGACAAATTTCAGAATCATGTCAGATGTTAAAGAGTCCAATTAGGGTGTAGTGGCCTAATACATACTATGTTGTCAAGGGGACTCATTAATGTCTCGCAACTTTTAAGTTCGCATTTTAAAGACTCGTGTCAATCATCACAGAATCTATATCATGGGTTCAAGATCCACATTCAAAACAAGACCCACATTATCTGTATATGCAGTGCCCTAACTCAAACCTGGTTATTAAGCCCAGTTTTTTATTGAATAATACTATGTTCAGATATGCACTTTTATTGAGTGAACATTCGGTTTATTGAGTACAGTATTTTAAGTGTTCAAACATAATAATATACGCAGTTCAGCTGTTTATTCAATATTCATTTGACAGCTGGTTGTTTCCACAATTTTTTTTTTCGTTGTTGACATTTGAGTTGTCAAATATCAAAAGAAAGTGTTCGGAACATTCTCATGCCAGTGCTGCATTTTCAGTTTTACTCAATATTATAACAATTTGAGTATTTATTGCGCAATAATTAATTGAAACTTTATATGAAATATTGAACTCAATAATGGCGTTTATTGCGATTTACGCAATAAAGGTGCATATCTTAACCCCGTATAAACAGCTGTATGACTAAAATTCTTTTCCTATTTTAATTACCCCACAAAAGTTTAAATTGCCCCAGACCCATTTGGTTTGAAAAGAGTCTCTGTGTGTCCGTACCTTCACTTTATATCTGCCGCTATATACCTTTTCAATCATATTTTCCCACTCACACAGAAAAGGCATGGAAGCCCTGTTGTTCATACAGAGAAATCCTTCCTGCCTAGTTGATCCAACTGCCTCAGACAGTCTCATACTATTTTCGAGTTAATCTTATAACTGACAAGTGCTCAAATGGCGGCCTGACTAGAAGATAGTCACGTTCAAGTGAGTGTTCTAGTGAATATTTTAGTGTTCGTACGCGACTCATACTTATTTTGTAATTCGTGTCTGTGATGAGTCATGAAGAGTCGAAATCAATAACATCAGACGTGTTGTTAAGTATGCATATGATGAGTACTTCAAACTTTGAATATGAGCAGAGGTTCCATGATATTAAAAAAGTATGAATGCGTATAAGTATCAGAAATTATGAGTATGATTCGATTTTACTCATTGCTGATCCCTGATGCGAATTGTACATATGTGTTCAAAAATATATGCCTAAAAACTTTTGGATTTCAAAAAACAAAATTTTAAAAAACATTTCGTGTATGTAGACAGACAGACAGACAGACAGACATTTCATTTAATTATTCCTTATGTAAGTGTCATTTAAAATTTTCTTTAAAAAGTCTGTTTAAATTTGTTTGTTTTTCGATTGAAAAAAATTTTTGTGTTTCTTTCGTTTCATTATTTTTAATTCAATCATTTGTCAACATACAATGGCTTTTGGTTTAGAACAACGAGTTCATATCTCTCTCAAGGAGAACATGCGTGCCCATGTCCATGTTCATGTCTAGCAATTACAACAATTTTGTAAAGAAATTTTTTTAAAAAATTTAAAATTTTTTTAAGAGAAAACACAACATTTTTTTCGTTTGTTTGTGAATGCTCGTATGTGTCGAGTCCAAATTATTTAAATTTTCACAAAAAATAAAATAAAAAACCCAACGTTACGGTACAATACTTGAACATGATTCGGAAAAGGAAAATTGAAATAGAAAAGCATGAACATTTTTTTTGGGTAAGAAACACTAGAATTTAGATTAAGAAAGAGCACAACGAACATAGAAATTCATGTCAAAATAGATTTGTTGTTTGCTGTTGTTGTTGTTGTTTTTGCTTTATTCCAGACCATTTAGAAAACTAAACAAATTTGACAAAAGAAATGAACGAAATGACAACATCAACATCAACATGAGACGCAAAGCAGCAACATCAACAACAAGAAAAAAATTTAAAAAAAAATCAGGAAAAATATCAGAAAAAAATTGTGTTTGAAGGCACTGTATTACCATTAAAATTCGTTCATACATATGTATTGTAATATTGAATGTACAACAACAACAACAATTTAAAATTATTTAAACGGGCAACTAATTCAGAACTCTTTTCCCAGACACACTTCTGATTCCCTCAGTAAACTTAAGAGTGTTGTCAGGCATGCATATGCAATAGCTATGGAATGCTTAACAGTGGCCTAAGTACAGAAGCAGCAGCAGGGTAGGTAGGTGTACGATGGCTAATGTGTCACAAGCAATAACAAAACATTTGCTGCATCTGTTCATTTAATCAAACAGACAGACAGAAATAATGAAATCTCTATTGATGATGCCACTACTGCTGCCTCCACTACCCATACTTGGTTGCAGTTGCCTGTTGTCTCTGTAACGAGGATGATGATAATGTTGTTGCATGATATTGTATGATGACGTTCCTGTTTTTAAGCTGCTTTTGTTGATTTTTCTTGTGATGTTTGAAGATGATTTTTATTAAAAAACAATCTTTTTCTACAAAAAAAAAAACGTAGAAGAAGAAACGAGAAAATCTGTTTTATTTTGTTTCTCTTTAGCTAGACATACGCCAGCCGTGGTATTATTTTTGGATACAAATTATATACATCAACTAAGTGCTACAAATTGGCAATAAAAAATAAATAAAAATAAATATAAAAATAAAATAGAAAAAATTAAACTGAAAACAATTTTATTTGTCTAGATTTGAGATACTTTTTCATCTTATTTTTCTTTTTTTTTTAGCAAAATTTTTTGTCTCAGATTTTTAGAAATTTTTTTACACCATAAAGGTCGCCAAAAAAATGCTCTGCAGATACAAAAGTAAGATTTTTAAATGGTTCCGTAAGTCTCATTAATGCATTTTATTAGCCGTGGTCTAGTAAAGGGTCCGCCAAATAACTTTTTTCTTTTTGAAAATGCTTAAAAAAAAATACTGGATATTTTTTCAAATTTCTTTTTTTTATTTGAAAGTACAATCCTTCCCGTTTATAATGGAAAATAATTTCATTCAAATGGCTGCCTCGGCTGGCCATGCAGTAGCCTACACCAGAAGAAAAAAATCATATTTTCAGATGAAGCTCATTTTGATCTTGGCGGATATGTAAACAAGCAAAATTGTCGCATTTGGGGCACAGAAAATCGGCACGCATACATTGAAAAGCCGACGCACCCAAAACGAGTCACTTTTTGGTGCGGATTTTGGTCCAGAGACATAATTGGGCCATTTTTCTTCGAAAATGAGCGAGGAGTGGCCGTTACAGTCAATGGCGATCGTTATCGGGCCATGTTGAACGAATTTTTGTCACATAAATTGAAGAGGAGGATATTGGCAACATTTGGTTTCAACAGGACGGCGCTACGTGCCACACAACCGAAGCTACACTCGATGTTTTGCGCCCTGTTTTTGAAGATCGTATTATCAGCCGCAGAGCTGATGTTGTTTGGCCACCTTGGAGCTGCGATTTGAAACCGTTGGACTATTATTTGTGGGGTGCTGTCAAAGATAAGTGTTACGCCGACAAGCCAGAGACAATTGACGCTTTAAAGGACAATATTCGTGAAGCCATTGGTGAAATACAGCTGCACACAATCGATAATGTGCTTAAAAATTGGACCGATCGTGTAGGCTACTGCATGGCCAGCCGAGGCAGCCATTTGAATGAAATTATTTTCCATTATTAACCGGAAGGATTGTACTTTCAAATAAAAAAAGAAATTTGAAAAAATATTCAGTAGTTTTTTTAAAGCACTTTCAAAAAAAAAGTTCTTTGGCGGACCCTTTAGTTAGTGTGTTAACTCATTAGACGTGAGGCCTCGGTCCAAACCCAATGTCCGGCATCTCCAACTAAACGAAATATGAAAAGAAATATTTCTTCGGCAACTTCCTCTCAGCAGATTTCTGGCAAAAACTCTGAGAGTCAAATAAAAATGCCATAAAAAAGTTTCTCAAAAACATCTGTCGTTCGGAGTAGACTTCAAAATGTAGCTTCCGTCACTCATGGATAAAATGAATACACACAAGCTAGGTGTGAAAAGCTAGTTTTAGCACCGACGTTGATCAACAGATTTAAACAGTTTTATATGACAATATTATTTACTCTCAGAATTTTTGCCATAAGACTTCTGAGGGAAAGTCATTTTCTTGAAGATGTCAGAGCTGGGATTTCAATTCGTGAGCTCTCGTGTAGAAAACCGATGCACAACCTACTAGATTAAAGCGATAGGTTATATTAGACTATTATGATCACGACTAATAAACAACAAATCTCTTTCACCCTGTGGTTATTATATGATATTTTTTCCCAGTATCCCTCTTGGGAGCATATGGCTTCCACAAAGCATTTCTGCGTTGTTTCCATATCCTTAACCTATTTTTCATTTATAGAAATCTCATGAAGGCGAACATTTGCCTTCAAGAACATCATCAGACTGTTTACTTTGCCATATAAAAGGCAAGGCAAAGCAGAAGACGCAGTGAGTAAAGTGTGAATGCGCGGTGTGCTTGAAGAGAGTAATTGTGGTTTGAAGATATCCGTTAGAAAGATCTGTCGAACAATTGTCCAGTAATTGTTATTGTTTACGCAAAGAGTATAAACAGAGGAATAACAAACAAAGCAATTGTTGTTGTTTACATCAAGTTGTGAACAGTGGCACACAGAATTGTACAAATAATAAAGAATTCTAATTAAAACTGAAGACAAATTTATTTTTATTTTATCTAAAATCTACGAGCTCATATTTTAAACGTTTTTTCAGAGGTAAAACCGTAGGAATATTGTATAGAATTGGTAGGACCTTTAATAACATTGGTGAACTAAAAGAAAAGTTGACCTGTATGGAGGTATTCCGCAAATAAATTTAATTTAATTTTTAGCATCGAGATATGCATATGTTTTATTAAAGAAAATTTATTTAATTTTTAGTTTAGAGGCCTATTTTACACAACCAATGTTAATAAGAATGCATCACAAGCATTTGTAGTGCTACTGTGATGTTTATTATTTCAATTTCAAGTACTTTTTTCATTATTTTTTTCTAATTTTCTAGCAAAGCAGACGAAATATTTTTTTATTTTTATTTTTATTTTTTTTTTTTTTTAATTTCCTATGATTTTTGGTTCGTCATTTTCAGTTGCATAGAGAAGAGCGAGCACCCATAGCTTGCCGGCATGCTATGCCAAGTGCAAATGCTACCACACGTAGTTTTAAAAGAGATTCGTTTCTTTTTCTTTTCGCTATTTTGCTATTTATCTTCAGCAAAGATTTTCTAGTAGTAAAGGGGCTGGATTGTCAAGTGATTTTCAAGAAAAAAAAAAAAAAAGAATTAATAAGAGTGTCTGTCTGTTCTCATGCCTGTGCATGAGAATGTGCAACAAATTGTCATTTTGGTTGTTTGGCAGTTTTTAATAGATTTTCTTGCTTTCACGACTTTTAATCTTAAATAGTGTGAAGCATTTAGTAGCAGCAATTAGTAGCCCAGCACAACGAATGTGTTTCTGGCTGGCGAAAATAGTTTCGGCGGCTGTAACAAGCGTTAAAAATTTAAAAAATATTTTAAGGCAATTAAATTCAGCAATTTCGGAAACCTTTTAATCACTGGGAATATCTTTTAATGACCAGTAAAAAATTCTTTAACACCACCTCCTGCTTAACTAATTCATCGTTAAAGAAATTCCCAGCAACTTTTTGAAAATTTTTTGGTCATAAAAATCTGTAAGAAAATTTCAATTTTCCTCTTCTTTTTTTCTTTCTTCCATCACTTTTCTTGTTTCTCTTTTATCTTTTCATTTGCAATTACATCAACATCAGTATTAAGATGAGAGTAGCAAAGTCCTGCTGCTGCTCATCGTCATCGTCATGTTCATGGTCATTATTTGATTTCATTGCTGCATTAGAAGGGAAACATTTCCTTGTTATTGTAAGTTGTTGTAAGTCCATATAGCTTTGTTGTAACAACAACAACAACAACAACAAAATGAATAGAGAAGAGAATGAGAATGAGAAGCGAGAAGCAGAGAGGAATATTAGTATGCATGAATATTTTAATAGAATATGGTTGAAATTGCTCGTTAGTTTTGTCTTAACGAGGGGTGCCTGACTAATGCCAAAAAAAGTTGACCTTCTTAAGGGAGAGCACCTTACAGTAGGCACCTTAGATATGGCAGAAAACTTTTGAAGGGAAGCCACAAAACGATATCCCACCCAGGGATCAAACATTCCCTATGGGAGACCATCCCCATTCCAATCTAAGTCTTGCTATTGCACTGATCCGTACTTTGAAGGCATCACTCAGAAACCTCCTTCGCTTCATGGCAACAGTCAGCAATATAAACATGCGATGAAACACAGTCTCTTCTACTTTCCCAGAGCTACAGTTTCTGTAAAAGTCATTCGAGGAAATACCAAGTCCATCTGCACAAGGCAGACAAGAATATCAAGCTCGGGCATGAGATTTATGAAAGGAAGATTATCAATCCCTTTGTATCCGCATTCTTCCAGCAGAGTCTAGTAAGACTGCACTTACCCTCCTGCTACCAACAGAGCTGAATCTCTCTGTAAAGTGGATAAAGGATACCCAGAGTAATTAAGGCAATGGGAGCATCTATGTTCTGCAGCATGTTGGTGATTAAGCGCTCCTTACCAACCCCGGTCAGCATCATCATTATAACTTAGGATTCTGGGCACTGAAACATATCCGGAAACTGAGTTTCGTACAAATGCGAGAACGGTTATCTCCCTACACGATCAACCCACAATCATAATGAGTTTGAAAATTATAAAGAATGACATCTACTCCAATAGCTAATACTTGCTAGGCAGAAGGGAAAAAGCTACGTGGTCTTTTTTCATACTAGAAAGGCATGACAATTGACGAGGTACCTTTTGACAAGATTTCTTCAAAAGTCGTAGGAGGCCAAAGAACTTTCTTTCACTTAGCAATACATTTGCAAAGCAAACATTGTTTTTAGGCAATGCCAGATGGCAACCCTATCATTCTAGACTAATTACTTAGGCCGAAGTGGTAGCTCTGATATCACAAAGCTCACTTGAGCACGCATAAGGACTCGTTGTGATGCCACAGGTGAACGCAGTCCTGGTACTAACCAGGTTCCACCAAAATCAGGGAAGAGGAAGAAGTTGGTCAGCGCAAGGGCTGCACATCAAAAGCACGACTACCCTACACTGGAAAACCAGCCAGAAAGTTTGATGAACGAAGCTATATCCTTGACATCAATAGATAATCAAGCTGACAAGAAATGGCAAATAACCTATATCTACACCTACCAAGAGACGGGTACTGACAAAGAAAGTGGATAACAGTCTCCTCTTCTTCAGTGGACCTGCATCCATGGCAGAAGTCGTTGAAAGGGAGGCTCATTCTCTCCGCATGTCTACCCATAAGGCAATGACCTGTAAGCATGGCCACTGTGGTTGAGAATACGTCACGACCAAGACCAAGACCAAGTAATGGGTTGGTACGCCTTCTATCCATCAAGGGCCAGGTGAGTCTAGCGGTGAAGCAGGACTCCTCATTGACTCTGAATAGGTTGGCGTTCGTATTAATAATAATAACATCCTACTTGACCGAGGAAAGTGGCATACATACATACATAATTGGTCATTACAACCCTTCAGCCAGGATTACGACCTAGTTTCTCACACCACTTATGTTGTGTGTGTTAATTTTGTACATGAGTGGCGGGACCTACAGTTTAAAGTCGACTCCGAACGACGGATTTTGAGAAACTTTTCATGGCAATTTTATTTACTCTCAGAGCTTTTGCCAGAAATCTGCTGAGAGGAAGTCGCCGAAGTTTGGCCTGATAGGCCTAATAAAACAACACACTACCTACTAGAACACGGCGACTTACCTATTCTAAGTGACATACCCAATTCAATTGAAGAGGATTCCTGAAGGAGCGCACCAGCTCTGGCGAGCTCCCGGACTGTTACTGTGCCCGGGGACCCAAACCAGTGAGACACTGGTGAAGCACACAGAAAAAAGGTCGAGATAGCGGCGACATTCCCTAACGATCCTAGAGTTATTCACGAAACACGATAGTGACCTTATCGCGGCTTGACTATCAGAAAAAGCCGAGAGGCGATAAAAGGAGCACCGTTGACGGGGATCCATTGAGCGGCCCGGTATATTGCCGCCACCTCCGCCTGAAATACGCTGCAGTAGTCCGGCAGACGGCAACCCCATTATCGAGTTTAGAGCCGTCGGCATATAAAGGGTGTTTTTTATAGGGGTATAGAACTTTAAGTTGGCATTACTTTTCAAGATGGCGACCGATTTAACAGCTGTCAAGTGATTTATTCTTAGTTTGGTTTGGCAATTCATCATGAATAGACCCTCGCCTGTGGGCGTGCAACATTTGAAGCCAAACGATCATCAAGTAAGGCGTAGATTCGTCGAATGGGCCCAAAACGAGATTACCGTTGTGCCCGATTTTCATAAGCGAATTTTGTTTAGCGATGAAGCGCACTTCTGGTTGAATGGCTACGTCAACAAACAAAACTGCCGCATTTGGAGTGAAGGTAATCCTCAAGTGTATGTGGAAACACCGTTACATCCAGAAAAACTGACTGTTTGGTGCGCTTTATGGGCTGGTGGAATCATTGGTCCGTACTTTTTTAAAAACGATGGTGGCCAGAACGTTATAGTCAATGGTGATCGGTATAGAGCCATGATTACTAACTTTTTCATTCCTGAATTGAATAACCATGATGTCCAGGAGATGTGGTTTCAACAAGACGGCGCAACATGTCACACAGCTCGTGCCACAATAGATTTATTGAAAGACACGTTTGGTGACCGCCTAATTTCACGTTTCGGACCTGTGAATTGGCCTCCAAGATCTTGTGATTTAACACCGCTAGACTACTTCCTGTGGGGCTATGTAAAATCATTGGTCTATGCGGTAAAGCCACAAACGCTTGACCATTTGGAAGACAACATTCGCCGTATTATTGCCGATATACGGCCACAAATGTTGGAAAAAGTCATCGAAAATTGAACGTCCAGATTGGACTACATCCGCGCCAGCCGTGGCGGTCATATGCCAGAAATCATATTTAAAATGTAATGCCACATGATTATCTTTCGGATAAATACAATCCATGTCAATCGAATAATCCATCGTTGTTTTATTGCAACTTAAAGTTCTATACTTCTATAAAAAACACCCTTTATATCCAGGACTTCCGGGGGGACAACCGTATTAGAATTCCAGTCGTCCCTACTCGGAATCAGAAAGTGTAAATGCCTATCGAGACAATATTCAGCAGGGAGATAGTCTATGTTCACGGGGGCCACTGGATCAACCTCCAGAATAGTGGAGTGACCAGAAGGTACAATGTGCCAACGAGACAGGACATTAAGTCTAGTCGCAGTAAACTTAGCCACCTGCTTAGAGAGACGCACAGTAGAAAGCCAGTTGAGACTAATTACTTGCTTAGGTGGATAAATTTGAAAAGACTAAAATCTTAAAAAGGACACGAATTAAAAGTAAAATTTTTTGGGACACTAGTGCAGCGTTTCCTTAAGTCAGCGTAGTCCCAGCTCTGGCAATTTGTATAAAGCATTAAAAATTTGTTCTTCTTGCTTAAAAGTACACAGAAAATAAAGGCAATAAAAATAAAAATTTTGTAATCATTGTTATGCCTTAAGTTTCTATCTTCTTTTCAATTTTTTTGTTGGTTTTTTGTTTCTTTTCATGTTTCTTTTTTTTGTTTAAATTACTCAATATTCTAATATTATTATCATGATATGGTCTCTTCCCCCCGCCCCCAGCCCTGACTCCCAAAAAATAAAATAAAATTTTCATTGTTTTACAGGAAAACTTTGGATTTTTTTTGGGGGGAGGGCAATAAAAATAAAAATGAAAACCAAAAACTTTCGTGTTTCTTACTGGGAACAGAACAAATTAAGGACCTTTAGCCACATGAATTTGAAGTTTTTTTGGAAATGGCCAACAGCAGATTGTTGTTGGTGTTGTTGGTGCCTTTGGTTCAACTTGAAATCTTTTTAAAGTTTTAAAAAATTTAAATTGAAAAGAAGAATTTTTTACACCAAAAAAGAAGGAAAAATCGCATAAAACTTAAATGAAGTACACATCCTTTGCATAAATTACCACACATTATGGTGTTGCCTAATAACGGGTGATTTTTTTTAGCAATTATCTTTTTGGCAACACTGGTTTAAACATTTCACTTACGTTTCGTGTTTTGTTTCACTCTCGAACATCTTCAGTTTGATCTATAATTTAACCATGAATCGTCTTACAAACCGAACAACGCTTGGAAATCATTGAATTTTATTATCAAAATGCGTTGTCTGTTAAGAAAGTTCATCGCAAGCTTCTTCCATTTTATGGTCAGTTTAATCGACCCACTGAAGCGGCTATTCGGGCTATAGTGTGTCTAAATTTCGCACCAAGTTTACATTGTTGGACATTAAACCACCACCACACGCCTACGTAAAGTGCGAACTGAAGAAAATATCGCAGCTGTATCGGCCAGTGTTAATGATGACCATCAATTATCGATTCGTTGCCGTTCACAGCAATTGGGCCTCTGTTACTCAACAGCGTGGAAAATTTTGCGGAAGGATTTAGGTGTGAAGGCCTTTCAAAATACAGAATTGAATCCGAACGACCTACCGCAACGCAGAATTTTTGGTGCGTGGGCTCTTGGAAAGTTGCCCGAAAATCCACTTCTTTAACGAAAAATTGTGTTCAGCAACGAAGCTCATTTTTGGCTCAATGGATACGTAAATAAGCAAAATTGTCGATTTTGTAGTGAAGATCAGCCAGAAGCATTGCAAAAGCTACCAATGCATCCAGAAAAAGTCACAGTTTGATGCGGTTTATGGGCTGGTGGCATCATTAGACCGTACTTCTTCAAAGATGCTGCGAATCGTCACGTACCTAAGAATGGTGAACGCTACCGTGAGCTAATATCCAACTTTTTTTTACCCAAAATGCAAGAGCTTGACTTGCATGACATGTGGTTTCAACAAGACAGTGCCACATGCCACATAGCACGCGTAACAATGAACTTATTGAGAGGCGAGTTCGTTGAACATATTATTTCACGTTCGGAACCGGTCAATTGGCCGCTTAGATTGTGCGATTTAACGTCTTTAGACTATTTTTTGTGGCGCTATGTTAAAGCTCATATCTATACAGACAAGCACGCTTCAATTGACGCATTGGAAGACAACATTGAAACATTTATTCGTGCTAATACCGTGGAAAGAGTATGCCAAAATTGGGCTAAGCGGATGGACCATTTGAGGCGCAGTCGCGGTCAACATTTGCATAAAATAATCTTCAAACATTAAATTATATGGAGCGTACTATCGATTCAAATAAAGATTTTCATGCATTTTTCTGAATTTTATGTGTTTCTTTTTCGAAGAAATTTCCTATAGCTCTTAAAAAATCACCCATTACTTTCTTCTTCTTCCTGTTTTTTTTTATTTTATTTTTTATTTCAAACGGAAGGACAGCTTTAACCAGGCAAACAAACGGTTGAGGTTTTTCTAAACTATTCCGGTAGTTTTCTCGCTTATTTTCCATGCCCATGTTCTAATGAAAAATATTCAGCATGAAGCGTAAAACCAGAGTTAATAAGTACAACAACAACCACAACAACAACACCAACAACAAACAGACAACAACAAAAACAAAAAAAGAAAGATAGAAAATCAATATGAAAAACACCAAAGCCGGGTGCAATGAAAAGCGCGTTCATTAACCCGGAAACAAGGCAAAGAATGCAAGGCATTGCATAAAAAATATTTGTTTTCTCTCTACAAGAGAGCGACAGTAAAAAAGGAGATGATGATGATTATTAAAATGAAAAATAAAAAAAAAAATAAGAATTTCCATTGCACAACTAACCAGATACAATGTGGCAGGCAGGCATACAGCCAGTCAGCCAGCCAGCCATCTAGCTAGCCAGCCTGGCAGGCAGCAAACAAACAATGTTGCAACAAAACGTGCCATAAAAAAAAAATTCAAAAATTATTAGAAGAGATTCATTTTGTTTTTTTGTTGTTGCTTTTGCTGCTACTCTTACGACACACTAAAAGGTTAAAGCAATGGGTTAAAGGGTCATTGGTTGTTGTAAAAAATAAATTTAAAAAAAAATTCTGTTTTTTTTTCGTCTTCTTCAAACAAATCCTTCAAGGACTATAATTTTATAAAGGGGCCACTACAAGCAAAAAACGATTGAAAATGAATAAAATTAAGGGTGGTAATAAAAGAGGACATAATTTAAGGTAGCACCTCTGTGTAGCTATACTTTCTGTTGTCCAGGCAGGGACAAATTTTAATCCTTATCTCGTGGACTAAACAGTGTTATTCGAACAAATACACGCGATATTAGTATTCGCTTTAATGTGCCGCTGCTCAACACTCCAGTTAAGGATGTGGGCAATCCCTATTCTTAATATTCTGAACGGAACTGTTGAAATTCGAATTAAAATAAGTTAAAATGTTTGAACTTCATATGATTAAATACGGTAACGCAATCCAAACTAGTCTAACTTTTCCAAACAACATCACTAAGCAACACATTTTCATAGGAGCCATTGTGGCTGCCTTCCAAAATGTATCAATACAAAGTTTGTATGCAGTTCTACTACGATGTATAAATTTTGTAGATATGCAAAGTAACCAAACAAAGCATCAACTATAAATCCGATGCCTGATTGCTTTTTGACTACGTTAAAAATACACATTGACGACATTTTGAAATAGTATACATTGTAAACATTTTGTACATCGGCTTTATGAAACACAATACTTTGTTCAAACACAAAGCAACTAACATTTTGGAAGTCGGCCTGTTTTTAGGCAACGGCAGATGGCAACCCTATCATTCCAGATTTTGTTGCAGTAGAGCAATCACTTGCTTAGCTGGAAGGCCTACCATTAAAAAAAAAAACCAAAAATGTTTAGGGCGTTAAAGGATTACATGGTCCTCATTTCCAGTTGGATCTCTTTCCACATACACACATAATTAGTCATTACAACTATTCAGTCAGGATTACTACCTAGTTTCTCACATCACTTACGTTGCGTTCATTACTTTTATACATTAGTAGCGAGACCTACGATGACGGGACAGGCGATAACGACACCAATACAGCCTTTAGAGATGATGTTCCGAACCGGATCGCTGATGACGGCGTGGAGATTCCACCGCCTAGCCATGAAGAGGTCAAAGTCGCGAAAGTATGCTCAACGATTGGAACCTCAGTGTCCTCTGTCCTGTACTGCAAAAGGGAGACCCTACTATATGCGCCAACTATAGGGGTATAAGCGTTCTCCCTATCGCATATAAGGTTCTTACAGGCGTATTGTGTGAACGACTGAAGCCACTCGTCAAAACACTGATTGGACCTTATCAGTGCGGCCTCAGACCTGGCAAGTCCACCATCGACCAGATCATCACACTACGCTAAATCCTGGAAAAGACCCACGAGAAACAAGTCGACACACACCATCTTTTTGTCGACTATAAGGCCGCCTTTGATAGCCCCATAAGGGATCGTGTTTTTGCGGAGAGGTAGGAATGGACCTCTCCGACCATTTTAATACCGTGCGAGGTTTCAGACAAGGCGGCCCCTTATCATGCGACCTCTTCAACTTCGTAATGTAGAGTGTTCCGCGAAACGCGAGAGTGCATCGCAATGGCACTATTTTTCAAAAAAGTGTCCAATTGCTTGCTTACGCTGACGACATTGACATCATAGGGCGTACGAAGCGGGATGTTACTGCTGCCTTTAGTGCTATCGAACGCGAGTCTACTAAGATGGGTATGACAGTAAATGAGGGCAAAACAAAGTATATGTTATCGACGAGTAGAGACGAGCGGCGTATTGATTATTGCCTCTAAAAATAACGTCTAAAAACTCTTACATTACCATGTACCCAGCTCATGCTGACATATTCACGAGTTCTCTTAAAATACTTCTACAGTTTCATGAATTCGTTACTTGCAACATATTTTTTTCCTTTGGCTGCTCATTCCCTAGAGGACATAATCCAAAATAGATCTTATATTAGCCAGATCGGTTAAAGATATTTGAAAATGGGAGTTAAAAATCCTCTGTACCTTTAAGACAAGAGCATAACACTGAAGCATGAGGTGAAAGAAAGACAGTCTCTTCATTTTTCTCAGATCCACAGCTCCTGTAAAAGCCGTTTGTCGGAATGCCTACCAAAAAGGCAGCGTAAGAATCGCTATTGTATGATGGATAGCCATGTAATTTAAGGACAGTTGGAGAGTCGATTCTCTTTCTATACCTAAGTGTTCACCAGAGTCTTGCAATATGGCACGTACCTCCCTTTTGTCAGCGAGATTGAGCTTCTCTCACAAACGAATAGATGATATCCAATTTAACTGAATCAATCGGAATACCTGTTCTCTGTAACATGTTGAACATTGCTAGCTCCGTATTGACTCCGGTCAGCTCATCAGCAATGTTATTTCCAACTCATAATGTTTGGAATATAATATCCTTCAAATATCCCATTCTCTGAATGGAGCGCATTCGAAATGTACAATTTTCACATGAATGTGGCGCACAAATCACACTGTGATCGACCTAAGGCATGTGTTATGCTAGCTTTGAATACCGCGATGGTTTGTGACTTATTCACATACACCTGAGACTTAAGGAAACCCCACAAGAAAAAGTCGAACAGGGTAAAATCATACGCTCTTGGAGACCAGTTCACACAACCTGCACGTGCGCTGACCATGCCCTCAAATCGGTAGTTCAGAGCTTTCAATGTGGAATGACCTGTGTGGCACTTATCGTCAGTCAATGGTCGTCAGTCCGCAGACAATCTAATTTAGCCGCAAAAGAAGTTAGTAATCATCGGCCAATAGTAGTCACCAGTGACCGTAATGGCTTGGTCAATGTCGTTGTCAATGAAATATGGGCCGGTAATGCCATCAGCGTAAAAACCACACCAAACAGTGACTTTTTCAAAATGCATGGAATGCTTTTAGGTTTCATGTGCATTGATGGCGTCTCAAATTCGACAATTTTTTGTTTGTTTTGTGTTCGCATAGCCATTGAAGCACATATTTACATACATATATACATACATAGATGGTCGTTACCACACTTTAGTCAGAATTACGACCTAGCTTCTCAGACCTAAGTCACAATGCAAAAGTTTGAGTTTGTGTGAGTGCCTCGGATTCTTCTGCATTCTCTCACGGGCAACAGCAATGTTTTTGGCAGATATTGCGTTTCATTGACTTACGGGTGCTGGTCAATCGTTTACTGAACTAATAGACTTGAATTTATCCACCACATTGCGAATAGTTTCACTCTCGATAGATCGTTTATGACAATCGTATTAAAAGATTACTTAGGAGATATTGATCTTGACAGTAAATAGGCCTTCAATTGCTGATATTTTTTCACTTTTCGTTTTTACCTTTTCAAAACGTTTAAAATATAAGCTCGTAGATTGCAAATAAAATAAAAATAAATTTGTTTTTAGTTTTGATTAAAATTCTTTATTATTCGCACAATTCTGTGTGCCACTGTTCACAACTTGATGTAAACAACAACAATTGACATTCTTTGTTATTCCTCTGTTTATACCCTTTGCAACAATAAGAATTACTAGACAATTGTTCGACAGATCTTTGTAATAGAGATCTTCAAACCACGATTACTCTCTTCAAACATACCGCTTCTTTACACAAGAGTGACTGACTGAACTTTTACTAACTCACTCGCCTGCCTTGTCTTGCCTTTTATATGGTCAGTCTGATGAATGTTTTTGAAGGCGAACGTTCGCGAAATCTCTATAATTGTAAACACAGTTGTTTATATTTATTATTGTTGTTTGTGTATTTCGTTTACATTTATTGTTGTAGTGTTGTTGGTGTATTTTTGTCTACTTGTTTACCATATTCTTTTTATGCTGGTGTTTGTTGTTGTATTAAGCAATACGATAATTTGTAAACAGGTTTGTTTACTGCATTGTTTTGTTTTTATAGCTTTTGTTTATAATTTTAATGTTAAACGATGTAAAAGCAAAGCACCAGTATCTAGATTTTTTTCATTTTCATAACAATATTTATAAATTTCCTAAATATGCCAATCATCTACAAAGAATTATATATGTAATCTTCCTTAATAACAAAAAAACAAAAGAGACTTTCAAGATAATTATCTTAAATTTCATATGTCCTGAGGCTATAAAATCATTGAGGCTGTCAGTTTCCTTTTTATCTGTTAATACGGCCTGTTAAGCTTTATAAACTACGTTTACAACACTTCATAAATCTCCAAAGAAGAAAATAAAAAGACTCCTTATTTTTTTTTTTGTAATTTTCTTATGAGTCTTCTGATGTGGGCTTTTTTGTTCTTGTTTTTGGTTTTGTTTTTTATCGATAATAAATAAATATTTCAGTTTAAAAATTGTATATCGAGAGACACTTTAAAGGTGTGTGTCTGTAAGCATTTAACGTTGCGTTTAAAAAACAATTTCGAATTTCGAATTGAAATTTATTTGCACAATGCAGTTGAATAATTTTTTTGGATTTCTTTCGCGTTCGTTGTTTTTTTCGATTTACAATTTATGGCAAGAAAACCCTGAAACCAATTGAGTTTTTTTAAAAAATTTTTTGTTGTTGTTAAAATGTCAATTTATTTGTAGCATTTTGGTATTGTATTCGTTCATTCTACCAATTGCTTGATAATTTATGTGGGTTTATTTGAAATCGTTCTGTTTTTTTCTTCTTTTTTCCCGGTTTTTTTTTTTTTGGTTCATAAATTTATTCATGCAAATGTAAAAATATTTAATGAAAATCGTAATAAAAAAAAAAAATAAAACGCTTTGGAAAAAATTTCAAATTATCGTAATCGAAAAATGAATAGTAATGAAACGAATATAATTTTCAAAAGCTTTTCTATATGAAATCAAGTATTGGTAAAGGGAAAAAGTAATTTCGTAATATTACTCATCTGGGCCTTATTCTATTGTGGAGTACCTTAAAACCCAAGTCCCTAAAAAGCTGCTCGTCTTTTAAAGCCAAGAATGAATCGAGGCAAACTTTGATATTGTTACGTTTTTTACCTTTTTAAAAACGTTTAAATATGAGTTCGTTAATTGCAAACCAAGTAAAAACAAATATGTGTTTATTTTCCTTTAACTCTCTTTATTCTTTACACTAATTTTGTGTTCCACCGATATATACAACTTAACGATACAACAACAATTTGCTTGTACACTATTCTATTTCACACTTCTGTTCGCGTTAACACTAACAACTGTTCGTTAGATCTTCTCTGCTTGCAACCTTTTTGCAAGCAATACCACTTGTACGTTCAAACCGCAATGCGTCTTCACACAAGGCTGACTGCATTATAACTGACTGCTGCCTGCTGCCTGCTTTGTCCAGCCCTTTTATAGTCCGACAAAACCAGTATGATGGACGTTTTGGAAGTGAAAGGTTCGTGATCTCGCCTTCTCGAGAGCTCTATAGCTAATACATTGTTGTTTGTGTACTTTGCTTATGTTGTCTTTCCCTTTTTGTCACATGCATATTGTTGTTGGTACCAGGCGCAACCAGGTTCGTCGTACATATGTGTGTGTGCAGCTTTAGATAATCAACACGTTCATTGTATTCTTAGTGTTAGCGTGTATTTGTATCGTGTGTATTGTGTTGGTGTAGCTGGTAGCTTTTGTTTATCGTTTTTATTGTTAAACGATATTAGGTCGTTTCGATTTATGTAACAATATGTACGTACATAAGTGGTCAAAACAACCCTTCCAATCAGGATTACAACCTAGCTTCTCACACCACCTATGTTGTGTGTGTAAATTTTATACCTGAATAGAGCAACCTATAGTTTAAACAAAATATCTGAATTCCGTACAATTAAATGTGGTAACGTAATCCAACCTAGCCTAACTTTGCCAAACAGTATCACTAAGCATTGTTTTTAATCAACGTTAGATGGTAACCCTATCATTCTAGAACTTGTTGCAGTAGACCAATCTGTTGCTTAGCTGGAAGGCCTGCCATTTCAAAAAACAAAAAATTTTTAGGGCCTTAAAGGATCACATGGCTCTTATTCCCTATTGGATCACTTTAACAACAATTAAAACTCCCTCTTGCTTACTGCGTACGGACAATCTTTGCCTTTTTGGAAGCTGGCCAGTTCATACAAAGACCAGAACTATATTTGAAGAAAATGTTCTTAAAAGAGCTTAAAACCTGAAAATTATATTCGTTGGTTAGATTTATTGATGCTTTTATATGTAGAATATAACAACGTTCAAGCATCCGCCGCATCTTCTTTGGGATGGCGCCTCAAAAGTATCCAATTTTCGATGACTCTTCTGGCAGATACTTCAAACTAAATTTCCCTGACGGCATGGATTATGTTAATGCGCTGTGCAATATAAGAAATACCATCAAGAAAATGTGTAACGGGGTTAACTCGCATTATCTTGGTGGCCAGTTCACAACACCTCCATATGAGATGGCATGGTAGAAACGTTCGTGCAGAATATCCAGTGTGGAACGGCACGTAGCGTCGTCCATTTGAAACCAAATGGCGTCAGGCAATCCAATTTAGGCGCAAAAGAAGTTAGTAATCATCGGCCTAAACTGCTCACCAGTGACCGTAATTTCTTGACCAATGTCATTCTCAAAGAAATATGGATGAACCGATGATGCTATCAGCCTACGGTCCCAAACTCTGACTTTTTCGGAAGTGGCGCAACCTACAGTTTAGAGTCGTCTCCGTAAGACAGACTTTTTGAGAAGCTTTTCATGGCAAATTTATTTACTCTCAGAGTTATTGCCAGAAATCTGCCGAGAGGAAGTCGCCGAAGAAATACTTTTCGTATTTTGTTTTGATGTCTGGCCTGGGGCTCGAACCCTGGCTTTACGTCTAATAACCTACCACTACCTACTAAACTACCGCGACTTCCTATTGTAGTGAACGGTAAAATCCAAGTCCCAGAAAACCTACTCGTCTTTTGACGCCAAGAATGAATCGAGCCAAACTTTGTTACGTACATATATAATTGGTCAAAGCAACCTTTCAATCAGGATTACGACCTAGCTTCTCAGGGCACTTATGTTATGTGTGTACATGAGTGGCGCAACCTACAGTTTGAAATCATCTCCATAAGACAAATTTTCATGACAATTTTATTTGACTCCCAGAGTTTTTGCAGAAAAACTGCTGAGGGGAAGTCGCCTAAGAAATATTTGTTCGAATTCCATTCTGTTGGAGATGTCTGATCTAGGGTTTGAACCATGATCTCACCCCTAGTAAGCCAACATATTACCCACTAGAATCCCTGTTATGAAGTGAAGCCTATACAAGTGAAAGCATTCTGCATCGAGCGAAACAAATGGTAGTCAGAAGATACAAGGAAGTACAACTTCCCATCCACAGTTTATCAAATAATATTATTTTTTTTTTTCATTAGCAACCAACACTAATGGGATGTCCCTTACTTATGCAGGTCATTGTGTTGGAGCTAGGAAAATAAGTTGAGGGAGGGATGAAAGAGGGAGTAGTGTGTATAGACGTTAGATTTCAATCTGTTTATATTCTATGTGACAGGAAAAATTTCTGCGGGTAGAGCATTCCACATACGAATAGTACGTCCAAAAGAACGAAATCTGTCTGTTAAGCATTGTGCGTTACACTGGCCAATCGACCACAAATGGATGTGCTTTGCGAGAAACACGAGTTCTACGTATGAATATATGGCTTTAAGGAACAAGATTCTTTATTTCTCTAGATAATCCTTTAAAGTACCGATGGAATGGTGAAACATAAGTCACATTGGGACAGTGCTCCAATGAATCAATAGATTTGGATACCCTGTTAGGTTAGATTAGGTCTGAGTGGTAGCTCTGATTTCACAAAGCTCACTTGAGCACGCAAAGCAGCCTGTTGTGATGCCGCGGGTGAACGCAGTCCCTGTACTGACCAAGTTCCACCAAAATCAGGGAAGAGGAAGAAGTTGGTCAGCGCAAGGGCTGCACTGGATACCCTGTCGTCATTAATGAGAATCTTCGCCCTTTTCTGTATGTGGTCGAGAACCCTCAAAATAGACTATGAGGCATCGGCCCCTACATTAAACTTGTATTCCATTCGCAGTCGGATATACGAGTAAGTGATGTAAATAGTAAATAAGATCAGATGAAGTGAAGAAGCCTCATGTCTGATTGCATATTCGGGGTGTTTTGCGGCCTATGCACGCTTCAAACGAATTAACTATTGTCTTCTGCTCTTCTTACATTTGAATCTTGTCTGGAATCTTCTTTATTTTGACAGCATTGCTGTCAAAAGGTGATAGTTCGCATTGCACTCAAGGGTAGGAGCATGTGTTGCTATTTCCTCTGTCTGGAACATAATCAATTGATTGATGGTAACAATACCTGGAAATTTTTTCTTCTTTTATGGCATCATAGAAGGCGGCATAGTCTAGTAAGTAGTGTTTTCCTTTATTAGATGCGAGGTCACGGTTTAAACCCTAGGTCAGGCATCTCCACATAAACGAAATATGAACAAATACTCCTTAGGCGACTTCCTCTCAGTAGATTTCTGTTTTTTTTTTTTTTTTTTTTTTTATTTTTATTTTACTATCATCTTTACAATTAAAATATATCATAAAATATATACTATATACAAGTTTTGAGTTTTTACTTAAAAGGTATTGCAACAAATATTAGCCTAATTTAGTAAACATAAATATACAATTTATTAATTTACAGTGTAAGGGGAAAAAGATAGGAAAAAACCTTTGACCTTCCAGAAACTTCCAACAATAACCCTTAGTTAAACTTCATTTCTGAAGTTAAAAAGATGTTAATGTTAGAGATTTCTTATTGTTTCATAATTTGAAGATCTATTTCGATCTTCAAATTTCTGGGTCAAATTATTCACAACTGTCATGAACATATCCTGGTTGAAGCTTCTGTGAAGTCTGTTAGTTGAAAACCGCCTAGGCAAGTTGAATATTATTTTCAGGTTCTTATTTTGAATAACTTGCATTTTCTTAACATAGGTTTTAGCACATACTTTGGACCAAATCTGGCACCCATAAGTCATTATTGGACGAATACACATTTTGTACAGCAATATTTTGTTTTTATAATTCAAAATCGATCTACGATTTAGTAAGGGAAATAATGCTCGACCACATTTAACAGCTTTATCGCACGATTGAAGAATGTGATGTTTAAATGTTAACTTCTTGTCAATGACAATGCCTAGATACTTAATTGTTTCCAGAATAGGGATTTCTTCCCCATCTATTATAAGCGGAATGCTAGGAGTTCTTTTAGGCGATTTATTGAAAGGGAAAATTATGGCCTGAGTTTTTGTTTGGTTGATTTTAATTTTCCATTTGATGAAGTATTTTTTGGCGTTTAAGAGAGCATTTTTCATTCGTTTGACAACAGCATTTGAAACTTTTCCTGTAGCAATAATTGCAGTATCGTCTGCATACAGTGCTGTTGTCTGATCTTTTTGAGCTCTTAAATCTGAAATGAATATAGAATATAATGCGGGTGACAGAACTGAGCCTTGAGGTACGCCTGCTAATATATTGCGTACATTTGATTCTTCATTATTAATAAATACCACAAAATGCCTTTCACTTAAAAAACTCTGAATAATCTTTTGCAGATAAATTGGGTAGCCAAACATATTAAGTTTGTAAACAAGACCGTCATGCCATATAGAGTCAAAGGCTTTTTCAATGTCTAGGCAAACAATTCCCGTAGTTTTCCGTTCTTGTTTATTTTTTGTTATCAAATTGACAATCCTTCGTACTTGGTGCACTGTAGAGTGATCCTTGCGAAAGCCAAATTGTTCTTTTTGTACGACGTTGTTGCATTCAGTAAATTCATTTAGTCTTTTCAATATGATTTTCTCGAAAACCTTGTCAAGGCAATTTAACATGCTAATTGGGCGATAACTGTTTGGTGATTTACTGTCTTTTCCTGATTTTAATATCGGTATAACTTTGGCTGTTATAAAAAACTTCGGAAAATAACAATTTTTTATACACCAATTAAAAATTTTCATAATGAGACTAAAGAAGTTATCAGACATATTTTTCAATATAATGGAATGAATGCCATCTAATCCAGGGGCTTTTGAATTTTTCAACGATCTAACATAGAATCTTATTTCATCAATCGTAGTTAAGGATTGTTGGATAGTATTAGGTATTTCTTATCGATTAAGCCATGTTATATATTTTTTCACCTTATCAATTGGTGAGATTAAATTATATGTGGTTTTGTGGTAGTCCTCAAAAACTTCTGCAATAACGTTAGCTTTTTCTTTGCTATTAAATATTTCAGCGCCATCTTTTGACAAACTTCCTAACGATGATTTTTTACCTTTCAATGCTTTAGTTAACATCCAGAATTTTTTGCTACCAGTTGGCAAACTTTGTTTAAATTGATGCCAGCTGTTATTACGATCAATGAGAATGTTTTGTTTTATTAGGTTAGTCAGCTGTTTTAATATACATATTATTAAGTTTCTCTCTTGTGAATTTGTAGTTCTCTGAAGTTTTCTTCTGTATCTATTTCTTTGGCCAATTAAAAATAAACTATTCTGCGATAATTTTCTTTGCCATTGCTGTTTGTCAGCTACTGGAATCTTTTTAGAGGCGTCCTGAAGAATCTGCGTGACTCTGGAAAGAATTCGTTCGATATTCGTGTATGTAATCAGAGTATTTGGTAAATTCTCATTTTTGACCTCATTATCAACAAATTTTGCAATTTCTTTCCAGTTTGCCATATTATATAGAACCATCTGTGATTTTTTCTCTATTATGGAACCAAATACTTTACATGTTATCGGAACATGGTCGGAATTTAATAGCTCGGGATGTGTTACAATTTGAGAAATATGTAAATTGGAGTTAGTGAGGAGTATATCAACAACTGACGGTTGCGTGTGGGATGAAGATTGACCAAACCGTGTAAAACTGCTCGGGGAATAAATGTAATAATTAGAATTTAGTTGGTGGTTATAAAGACTGGTACCGGCAGCATTATTCTTTTGGCAGCCCCAGCTGGTGTGGTGTGCATTAAAGTCACCAAAAATAAAATAGTCCACAGTACCATGAGTAACAATATCAAGGTCGCTAACAAACATATTTGTATATTTAGGACAATAAACAGATGAAAATCGTACATTTCTATTGTTGATATTTATTTCAATGGAGATATTTTCCATGTTGACTGTTGAAAATTTAGGGATACGTTCATGAGGAATTGAATTTTTAATCGCTATCAAAACTCCTCCACCGTGTGTCCGTCTATCCTCTCGATAAACTTTATAATTAACTAGGCTAAATTTGTGTTTTGGTTTCAGAAAAGTTTCATTTATAAGTACTAAGTCTATTTGTTTCTGATTCAAAACTTGTTCCAGTTGTAATATAGCTGCAGGTGATGTTATGCCCTGAGCATTCCAATGCATAACATTAAGTCTACAAATTGTCCTGTTAGATAACATGCCTGAGCATATTTCCCAGTACTCTTAGCTTGTCGTACTTTGTTCTACATTTTTCCAACGCATCTATAGCTTGGAAATAAATATCTAATATTTCTTGATTTGACAAGTTATCGTTATTATCAATCACTCTATTACCAGACTTTGTAACGTCGGCGTAAGAAATATTGTTATCAGATTTACCTTGTCTTTTCTGCGAGAATGAAGGCATGTAGTTGCTACCATTCAAAAAATTGTCATCATCTGTTCCGTAACTAACCATGTTGTTATGGTTTTTATACCTGACTGGGCGCATCTTATTAGTAACTCTGGAGCGAATATCCATGTACTCCCTTCTAGATGGACATTGTGGGTCGTCGGCTCAGTGGTTAACATTTTTAAGGTTCTTCTTGATGCAGTTAAAACATTTGTATATGACGGGACCACTTGTAGGCGTTTTATTAAGCTGGCATTGTGAAAAATCATGAGATCCACCACAACCTAGACATGCTACCGTTCTAAAGCAGTTTGAGGAACCATGGCCATACATGGTACATTTAGTGCATTGTGTGGGACCTCTGTTGTGGCGAGTAGGATTTCTCCAATGCACAACAATTCCCATTACGTATCTTATTTTCATAACCTCTCGCTTCGTTATTTGATCCCGATTAAATTCTAACATGTAAAGGGCATCATCTGGATTGGACCTTGAAGTGACAATCTCCTTTATGTTTGTAGGTTCAATATTAAACGAATTTTTAAATTCACTTAAGAGAGTAACAGTGCTGATTTGTGGTAAACCAAATAGCATTAGCTTGAATTTCTTGCTATCTTTAATAGGGTGAGTAAAAAACTTGCATTGATTATTTTTTAACTTATTACAGATACTCTCATAGTCGATCTGCGAGTTAGGGATAACTTTTGTTCCTATTGATATTCTTTTATATTTACAGCAGTTTCCTAATAATTTTATGATCTTAGTAAAATTATGGCAAACATCTACTATGATTGGAGGGATTTTTATAACCTCATCTCGGACAGGTTCGCTTTCCACACTGGATATATTATCATCTTCTAGGTCAGAAAATAACTGAAACCTATTTTCACCTGGTTTCGATTTTTTGTATCTGGGATTATTGCCCCAGAATCTTTTGCGTTTAGAAGACATTCTTAATAAGATTCAAAAAATGAATAATGAACAAAGGGTTTTTATTTTAAGCACAGCTGATTGTATGTGTTGATATTTTATCTTTAATTTGAGAACCGTCTGCGTTAACACTCGGAGAGTAACTGAACAGATTTCTGTTAAAAACTGTGAACGTAAAATAAAAATGCCATGGAAAAGTTCCTCACAAATCTGTCATTCGGAATCGGCTCTTGAACCATAGGTCCCAGTACTCACGTGTGAAATTAACACGTACAACATTAATGGTGTGAGAAACTAGGTCGTAATCCTGACTGAAGAGTTGTAATGACCAATTGTGTATGTATGTCGTGGGGTGTTAAAAAATACTTTAAAATCTTCATTGAAATATCTGTACACCTTATGAGTGTAACACTATGGGATCATAAGTACGGGTGCGAAATGAAAACTGGGGATCTATTCTTACTTCCAATGAAACCGAACCCATGCTAAACCGTTTCATTCGATCATGTATCGTCCCAGTAGGAAAATAAACTTTTTTCTTCCTTATCTCCTCTCCATGCATGACAAGAGTTTGTGAAAAATGCAGCTGAAGATCTGGACAATCCGGACAAGCCTTCAAAATATTCTGCAGACTGCAAAAAAGTAATACCATGGCCCTAATGGCCTCTGAAAGAACCTCTTAATGACATTTAAAGCAAGAGTTTGTGAAAAATTTTGTCTGAAGAAACCATCAATCACGTCAAGCGTTCAAAATATTCTGTAGACTGAAAAAAAGTAATACAATGCCCCTAATGACCTCTAAAAGAACCTCTTAATGACATTTAAAGCAAGAGTTTGTGAAAAATTCTGTCTGAAGAAACTATCAATCACGACAAGCCGTCTAAATATTCTACAGACTGCAAAAAAGTAATACCATGGCCCTAATGGCCTCTGATGGAACCTCTTAATAATTGTTGATCCTTGTAATATAACGCATCAGTTGACATACTCTTATGAAAATTAATTTGTTCTGTTCAGAAACTCTTTTTTCCCTCACCCAATAATACAATTCGTCTTAATGTTTTGAACTTCTGTCCAATGACAATGATTCAATTGACGTCTTTATTGTTGTTATTGTTATTGTTGTTGTTGTTGTTATTGCAATTTAAAAAGCCATTGAGTTGTTTTATTCCATTGTCTAGTTGGTGGCCCCTTGAGTCAATTGTCACGAATGTTTTTTCCTGTTTTTTTTTCTTTGCTTTTTGGGTTATTTGCCTTCTGCCAAAAGAAATTCCCACCTGATTTCAGTTAGAAAATAGAAAAACAAGAATACCGGCAAACAAGCTTAAAGCAAGAAGAAAAAAACACCACTCAAGACCTTAATAACTGTTGGACTGTAGACGAGACCCACAAAAAAAACCTCAACTAGAAGACAACCACCACCTCTTTAATATTATTTGGCGCGCGCATATGTTACGAATTGTTGTAATAAAGCTGCACAAACAATAGGAAAACAGCTGTAATTTGTTTGTTGCAAGCAAATATAATATTTCAATTGTTGTTGTTGCTGTTGCAAGTGATTGTTGTTGGTATATGAATAGATAGAATGGAAGGATGGATGGATGGCTGACTGGATGCATGGTAATGGCAAAATTCCATTTCTATGAAAAATAACCCTTTGGGGCTTGTCTACACAAAACAGATCTAGACACACACATACGTACTTGCTCCCTTTGTTGCAACAACAATTCATAGTTTTAACATCAACACACACATTTACGGTACCCAATTCCCTGACATTTAGTGTGTGTTCGTGCAACAATGCAACGTACAGAACATTATTAAAGCAAAATAGGTTTGTAATAGTTCTGAGGGGAATAACAACAACAACAACAATGTTGGTTAATATATGTTACAATCCAAAATACCATGCAACAAACACATTATATACGTATGTACATATGTACATATAAGGTATGTACTTGCAACAATCGTTATACATACGCCGTAACAAACGCATAACAGACGGTGTACACGGAGCACACAGGAAAAAAACAAAACAGCAAACAAATGAAAAATAGCAACAACAGATACAAAAAGTTAACAAATGCAGCTACAAACTGCACTTTATTGGCATGTGTTATCAACGAAACAGTAGGGTGGTACGTATTTAAAAAAAAATACTGAAGACTACTATGCTAAGCTATAAGATGACGTAGCAAACTTAACCCACGTTAGATATATGGCTTAAAGAATGAACAGATTATACTTCAAAGCAGTATGCTTGTCGTTGTTGTTGCATTTAAATCAGGAAATTGCTTTCTAAGTAATCAAGCAACATTCATTGTTCAATCATACTCTCAACAATTGTATTCTACGTAATCAAGCAACTCCCATTGGTCAATCATACCGTCAATCATTGTATTCTAAGTAATCAAGCAACATATAGCGGTCAATCATACAGTCAATCATTGCATTCTAAGTAATCCAGCAACATCTATTGGTCGATCATACTGTCAATCATTGTATTCTAGGAAATCAAGTAACACAGTCAATAATTGCATTCAAGATAATTAACCAACACCCCTTGGTCAATCATACCGTCAACCAACACCCATTGGTCAATGATAGCATCAATCATTGCATTCTAGGTAACCAAGCAATAACCATTGGCCAATCATACTGTCAATTATTGCATTCTAGGTAATTATTGGTCAATAATACCGTCAATCATTAAATTCAAGGTAATCAAATAACACCCATTCGTCAATCATACTGTCAATCATTGCATTCTAGGTAATCATACCGTCAATCATTGTATTCTAGATAATCAAGCAACAACCATTGGTCAATCATACCATCAATCATTACATTGTAGGTAATCAAACAACACCCATTCGTCAATCATACCGCCAAACATTGACTTGATCATACTTCTGCAGAACTTTAAGAAACGAGGAAGACAAATAATGTGCGCTTTCCCTCTTGGGTAAATACCAAACGCTATGTGGTACGAGCAGAAAATACAAGGGCTTCTGATATGCATTCATGATTGCATTGATCTAAAGCTCATAGTATGTGAGCCTCCCAAGCTTTGCCGTCCTCAATTGCACCACTACAGTCTATTAACCAAACGTAGCAGCGGTTTCGATACCGGTAGTAAGGTATATAAGGTAAGGAGAGTAAGGTATTCTTATCAATCATTACTAATGCCCTCAGATCTGAACTAATAACTGCAGTTCGCATTTAAATACCGCATTTTCTTTTAAAATTTCGTCACAGTGAAAACGAATTTCGTACAATTTTTGCTACAGCTTTTACCACCCTACTGCTAAAGCACTCATACACGCATATTTGCCCCGTGAAGTACAATTCATTCATTCATATTGGCGACGTACGTACGTACATTTGTAACAGCATTTAATGCTGGTAGATTTACTCCCAGAGTAATTGTTCAAATAATAAAATTGCTCACGAGGGGGAATTGGATAAAGGGATCATTTGAAAATACAAAAAAAAAAAACGACAAAGAAAAAAAATAGAAAAACAACACGACAAAATAGTGAAATCGAATGACAGAAATACGCCAGAAAAATATACAAGACTAGAACGACTAATAGAAGCTTTAAAAGGGGAATTTTGCGAAGAAAATTACATACAAGGTTAGAATGGTTATGAGGGGTAGTAGAGGCATATGAAGAGATGTTTGCTGTTTGAACAGTAACATCTAAATTGATATCTCCCTAGAAATACCATCAGAAGTGAACAGAACCTATCCTAGATAGAATCAAACTTGGCCACACAGCTTTTCTTGACACGCTCTAAAAAAACCTGTATAACCCTTGCTAGCATCAAGCATGTAGCATATCCTAGCACTGCCTATGCTCAGACGTTTTTCTGTTTGTATTCTGTAATTATTTTTATTGTACTGAAAATGTGTCACATGATATTCCGTTCAGCTGTATAGGGCATATCCATAACTTGTCTTTCAATTCCATTGCCCTAACAAACTTCACGATGCTGCTTGATGTCAAAAAGCACAATCCCTTGCGCAGCACTTGATATGCTTCACGATCTTTCCTTCTGGGGTTCTTTAACGCCTTGAAGATTCCAAATATGTCTTCTGATGATACTCATCTTCACAAAATCCCCATCTGGTGTTGCCATACTCTCTTCTCTCTCTATTTAACCACTTCTTTTGGCGGATACCAGTTAGTATTGCTATGTCCCATCCGTCGTATACTGCTTTACATATGCAATCTGTTGGCTCTGCCAATTCTTACTACTCGATGCCTCGTATAGTTGAAAACTCTTCGTAAAAGGCCTATCACTGCTTATGATTAATATGATTAATGTTTGGTTGCAAAACCCGTCCAATTGCTACCCACAACTACATTCTGCATTGTTATCCCCCTTTTTACTTCAGAGGGCCTCAATCTCTTAACGACAGTAGCATTTGAACGTATCTTACTTCATGGTCGCCTTAGTCTGGTAGGTAATGTGTAGGCTTACTAACCAAGAGTTCTCGAGTTCGAACACTAGCACGCTGAAGGCTTGTGGTTCTGTTGGAAGAATTAAAATTTTCTTTGAAACCTACTTTCGGGAGCGTGATATCTCTTAGCAGATTGAACTTCAAGGAAGTATGATGCCCCATAGTAATGTAAGAAGTATTTTCTAATCTAGATCTTGGAATGCAAAACCATCATGAGAAATAAAAGAACTGATCATCTGTCATCTTCTACGCGAACATTTGATTGAAAGGACTGTTTCGGAAACAGAACTGGTGGGGTTGTATGTCGTATATGACAGTGACAGGACATTATAATTTTTGTCTAAAGATTCCTAATCATAATGGTATTTCAGGGAACTGCAGAGCGGACACGATATCTAATGTTCACATTGGTAAGTACTTTGAAGTCCTGGGAAGTACTTTGAAGTCCTTCATGTAAGACAGCGACAGGCCATTAAAATTTCTGAAGATTAATCATCAGAGTGGTATTTCATGGCACTGCAGAGCGGACACGATATCGAATATCTACATTGAGAAGTACTTTGAATTCCTGCGAGCTTATAATTAATAATTCGGTATTGTATTCTGCTACATGGGTAGCTCGGGGTACGTGCAAGATTGTGCAGGAAATCTTTCAAAAACAGGGACAAGGGAAGTATGCTGAAACCTCAAAGGAGTATGCTCTATATAGTGGTGGAAGACATTTCAGGATATTGTATATGGGCACTCATTCATGCTGTAAACGTTTTCTGCCGTAGTTGTGAGACGAGAAAGATGACGAAACGGTTTTTCACCTACTGGTTACATGCCCAACACTATTTAAAAGAATATTGTTACGAAAATGGAAAAATCTAGATACTGGTGCTTTGATATTACATCGATTAACATTAAAATTATAAACAAAACCTATAAAAACAAGGAACTTGTTTACACATTAAGGCACTGCATAATATAGCAACAAAATACCGGCATCAAAAAGTGATAAACAAGTAAACAAAAATATACCAACAAACACCACAAGAATAAATGTAAACAAAATACACAACAACAATAAAGAATGTGAACACACGATGTTTACATTGATAGAAATCTGGATAAGGCGAAACCACGAACATTCGCCTTCAAGAACATTCATTGCCATATAAAAGCCAAGGCAAAGCAGCCAACTAAGTTAGTAAAAGTCCAGTCAGTCTTATGTGAAGAGGCAGTGTGTTTGAAGAGAGTTATCGTGGTTTGAAGATCTTCGTTACAAAGATCTGTTGAACAATTGTCTAGTAATTGTCATTGTTTATGCAAAGTGTGACTTTTTTAGCAATTATCTTTTTGGCAACACTGGTTTCAACAGCTCATGCACGTTTCGTGTTTTGTTTCACTGTCAAACATCTTCAGTTTGGTCTATAATTTAACCATGAATCGTCTTACAAACCGAACAACGTTTGCAAATCATTGAATTTTATTATCAAAATTCGTTGTCTGTTAAGAAAGTTCATCGCGCGCTTCTTCCATTTTATGGTCAGTTTAATCGACCCACTAAAGCGGCTATTCTGGCTATTGTGACTAAATTTCGCACCAAATTTACATTGTTGGACATTAAACCACCAACACGCTTACGTAGACTGCGAACTGAAGAAAATATCGCAGCTGTAGCGGCCAGTATTAATGATGATTCGTCGTCGTTCGCAGTAAATGGGCCTCTGTTACTCAACAACGTGGAACATTTTGCGGACGGATTTAGGTGTGAAGCCTTTTAAAATACAGCTGGTGCAAGAATTGAAGTCGAACTACCTACCGCAACGCAAAATTTTTGGCGACGAAGCTCATTTTTGGCTCAATGGATACGTAAATAAGCAGAATTGTCGATTTTAGATTGAAGATCAGCCAGAAGCATTGCAAAAGCTACCAATGCATCCAGAAAAAGTCACAGTTTGGTGCGGTTTATGGGCTGGTGGCATCATTGGACCGTAATTCTTCAAAGATGCTGCGAATCGTAACATAACTGTGAATGGTGAGCACTACCGTAAGATGATATCCAACTTTTTTTTGCCCAAAATGCAAGAGCTTGACTTGCATGACATGTGGTTTCAACAAGACAGTACCACATGCCACACAGCATGCGTAACAATGGACTTATTGAGAGGCGAGTTCAGTGAACATTTTATTTCACGTTCGGGACCGCTCAATTGGCCTCCTAGATCGTGCGATTTAACGCCTTTAGACTATTTTTTGTGGGGCTATGTTAAAGCTCATGTCTATTCAGACAAGCCCGCTTCAATTGACGCATTGGAAGACAATATTGTAGCATTTATTTGTGAGATACCGGCCGATATGTTGGAAAGATTATACCAAAATTGGACTAAGCGGATGAATGGATTTGAGGCGCAGTCGCGGTCAACATTTGCATGAAATAATCTTCAAAAATTAAATTATATGGACCGTACTATCGATTCAAATAAAGATTTCATGCATTTTTCTGAATTTTATGTGTTATTTTTGGAAAATTTTTCCTATAGCTCTTAAAATATCACCCATTATTAAGTGTGTTGTTGTTGTTTACATCATGTGAACAGCGGCACACAGAATTGTGCAAATAATAAAAAGAATTTTAATTTAAATTAAACACAAATTTATTTTTATTTTATTTGCAATCTACGAGCTTATATTTTAAACGTTTTTGAAAGGTAAAAACTTGACAATATCTAGTCTGCAGAAGATCTTAATGATCTGTCGAGAGGGGACAATTTCAATTATCAATTTTATTTAATCATGTCCTCGTTAAACTAGTCAACTAATCTAACCCAGTGAGTTGTATTACAAGCATTTCATCAAACCCACTATGCCTCCTCTTTACCACTGTAGTGGACTATCACTCTGTAGTGGAGTATGGAAAACTGGAAAAATGAAAGAAAAAAAAGAAAAAAGAAAAAGAAAAAAAGGAAACAAACGATTTTCAAATGTGTGTAATTGTTGATCATTTATATGCATGAGTTTTTCTTTGTTTCTTTTATATGTACGTCGTATGCGAGTATGCCGTATGTAATCGCATGTAAACTGTTTCTGTGTCACAATTTGAATTACGTCTTCTGTCTATTGACGCTATTTTTCTTTTCGTTTTCAGTTCAAAAGACCCGTATAAGGTTATACAAATAACAGAAAATCAACAGAAAAAAATCGAAAAAAAAAATGTAAAGAAAAATTTAAAAAAATCGTTTAAAATTTAAATGCAGCGGAGAAAAAAAATGAAAACAAATGTAAGAAATTAAGTCAACAAGTATGGCAACGAAAGAGAAAATAATGGCGGAGCATTAAATTGTAAAATTAATAATGAATTTGGAAATTAAACGCCAATATTTGTCATACTTTTTCATTTGCCATGAATGGCAGGAAGAAAAATTTAAGGCAAATTATTACCAGGAAGCGTAAAATAATTTGAATTTGAATTGGAGTTTTAAAGGAATGGAATGAGAGGCAAAAACTAGATACTCAACGAAGAGAGATAAAAACTTTAAATGGTAACTTGAAGCTTTTATGAGGTGAGGTTAGGTGACAGACCCCCTTGAAGAAAGAGATCTTAGTTATGAAATATTCTTGCATTTTCTTATTTGCTTACTTACTGACTTAATTGGTCATTAATAACCCGATTAACGGATTTCGGCCTGCCGTTGCACATCCTTGCAGCCGCCTCTGCTTCTTGCGCGCCTACGCCAGTTAGTCACACCAGTCGATGACAGGGCTTCTTTGATTTGGTCCTTCCAACGGCTGCAAGGTCGTTCTCTTCGCCGACTTCCGCAGGTTTCCGCATCAAACACCCGTTTCGCCGGAGCATCATCCTCCATTCTAACGACATGGCCAAGCCAGTGCAGTCGCTGGATATTAATACGCAGCACAACGTCTACGTCATTGAGGAGCTCAAACAGCTAACTGTTGGATCGGATGCGGAAATCATCATCAACTCACACTAGACCGAAGATCTTACGTAGGACTTTTCTCTGGAATACTGCTGCTAAAAGCATTAAAGGTACGAGTTTTGGAAGAAATTAATTTATTTTGTCGATTTATAGTCGCCTTAGACTAGTAGGTAGTATATTTGGTTATTAGACGAAAGGCCTCGGTTCAAACCCCAGGTCAGATATCTCCAACTAAACGAAATATGAAAAAATATTTCTACGGCGACTTCCTCTCAGCAGATTTCTGCCACGAAAAGCCTCTCAAATATCTGTCTTTCGGAGTCGACTTTAAACTGTAGGTACCTCCGCTCATGTAAAAAATTAACACACACAACATAAATAGTGTGAGAACCTAGGTTGTAATCGTGACTAAAGGGTTGTAATTACCAATTATGTATGTGTGTAGGTTTGATAAAACTTAGCTTCAATTTTACTTCGACTTCAATCTGTCTTCTCCGTGTATGAGATAGCCATCCCCTTCTTCTGTAACCTTGCGGGTTCCAATCTATAGCAACTGATCTCGTTAGTTTGCTTTCAAAGAGTTTTCTTAGAACGGAATACTCAGAACACATGGAAGAACACGTGAATATCTTCAAAGCGGCGATTTATACCACAGAAAGGAGCGCTGTATTCATCTTGAGTAGGAGGTATATAATACAGGGCATTTCCACTCTCTGATTCCAAGTAGGGATGACTGGAATCCTAATACGGTCGTCCCCCCGGAAGTCCTGGATATATATCCGACGGCTCTAAACTCGATAATGGGGTAGGAAGCGGTGTCTACTCTGGGAAACTGGACCTAAATATTTCTCTCCGTCTGTCGGACTACTGCAGTGATGGCAATTTACTGGGCCACTCAGTGGATCCTCGTCAACGATGCTCCTTTCACTCGCGTCTCGATCTTTTCTGATAGTCAGGCCGCGATAAGATCTATATCGGGTTTCGTGATTAACTCTAGGATCGTTAGGGAATGTCGCCGCTGTCTCGACATTCTCTCGGGGCGCTTCACCAGTGTATCTTTGGTGTGGGTTCCCGGGCACAGTGAAATTCCGTTAAACTGTAGGGCCGAAGAGCTCGCCAGAGCTGGTGCGCTCCATCCGGAATCCTCTTCTGTTGAATTGGGTATGCCACTTTCCTCGGTCAAGTTGACCATTGCGAGGAGGTCCTTTCGGGACGCCAATCTATCATGGGTCAATGAGGAGTCCTGCTCCTCCGCTAGACTCACCTTGCCCAAGAAGGATAGAAGGCGTACCAACCGATTACTTGGTCTTGGTCGTGGCATCATCTCAACCACAGCGGGGCCGTGCTTACAGCTCATTGAGTTATGAGTAGACACGCGGAGAGAATGAGGCTCCCATTTAACGACTTCTGCCGTGGATGCAGATCCGCTGAGGAAGAGGAGACTGCGTTCACCCGTGGCATCACAACGGGCCGCTATGCTTGCTCAAGTGAGCTTTGTGAAATCAGAGCTACCACTCAGATCTAACCTAACCTAACCTAATACTATCTGAGAATTAGGCCGCCATTTGCGCACTGGGTTCTTATGAGGTTAAATCGAACGTAGTATGGAACTATCCGGTGAAGTTGATTCGGCTTGGTAGGAAAAATAAAGCTACCATCTGCTGAGTCCCATTTTATGTGGTTATTGTCGGCAATAAGCAACGGAGATCTTCAAACCACGACAACTCGCTTCAGTCGCATCGCGTCTTCACACAAGACTGACTGAACTTCACTAACTCAATTGCATGCTTTGCCTTGCCTTTTATATGGCAAAGTAAACAGTCTGGTGGATGTCCTTGAAGGCGAATTTTTGTGGCATCGCCTTCTCAAAATTTCTATAAATGTAAACATCGTTGTTTACATTATTTATGGTTGTTTGTATATTTTGTTTACATGTATTCTTGTAATGTTTGTTGTTGTATTTCTGTTTACTTGTTTACAATTTTTACGCTGGTGTTTGTTGTTGTATTTTTGTTTATAATTTTAATGTTAAGGCCATAGACATCGAAAAACAAAACAACCCGATTCGTTCCCCCAACGCCTCTGCTCTTCCTTCCTGACCCATTCACTGATGAGGCCGTAGAGGTGATAGACTGGAGGGTCGGGACCAACTACCAAATCGCCTCCAGAAAGCGAACCTTACCCTGCGAGGACATCCGCCGTCTCCTTGCCCAGTATTCCGCTATAACCCGGAACCCAGCACAAACGGATACGGTCTAATCCAAAAGTCCTCGCGAACAAGCCGTGATCTGCACCAGACCGACGGAATGGCCCTAAGGGCAGCGTGACAATTATGTACGTATGTATGAAATAAAATATGGCGGGTTTTTGAACACAACTTTAAAGCAAGAACTTCTGTTACACAGCCATTTTCACTTCTCTACTAAAACATCTTCATGTTGTCCTTGGATAACATCTCCTCTTAAGCTTGGATTGTTTACATTATCCACAAAGAATTTAAGAAACTTAACTTTCATTCATTATATTCCATAATAAACGATTGAAGAAAAAACCAAAAAGAAGCAAAAAAGCAACGAGAAGAGAAGAGAAATTAAAATCATTAATTTCAACCTGCAATTGCTTCGATAACTGCGATAACTACTTCTAGTGGTGTGGCTGAGGCAAAAAGTAGCAGCAAACATGAGTAGCATACAAGAGAGCATTGAAGAACAATTGCAGTGTGCAATAAATAAAATTTATTGTGTTGAAAATTGGTAATTAACTTTCTACACGCAGACAGGCAACTAGCAACGAACCAACCAACCAAGCACGGCAATGGTGATGATGGTTTCTATATTTCTTCCTGCATTTTTTCTCTCTTTAAGTCAAGTCTAACTAGAATGAAATAAAAAGCAAGTGAAACCGCTTAAAACCACGGCAGCATTTGGCAAAATAATGCACAAGCCAGTAACAGTAGCAGCAAAACTGTTTGAATAGGATGAAGGATATCGCAAGGATAATGAGGAAAGAAGGAAGAAGGAAGAAGAGAAAAATAAAGAAAATATAAACAATAAATTTTAATGTTTAAGATCTTTTGCAAAATAACGAACAAAAAAAACAGAAAAAAAATTAAGAATTAAAAAACAAACAACTTCTATGAAGCATTGTTCATATAAAATCTGGTTGCATAGAGGCATTAATAGGAGCATAATGAATGAAAAGTTTCGAATTGTTCATTGTTTTCGAATTCAACAAATAAAGAATCTTCACTACCCCTCAAATAATTAATCTGGGCATCTCCTGATTCCTACACCCCAAGGGAAATAACATCAGCGACGAAAAAAAAAATATTTCTTCGGCGACTTCGTCTCAGCAGATTTCTGACAAAAGCTCTTGAAGAGTAAATAAAATTGCCATGAAAAAGTTTCTCAGAAAGCTGTCGTTCGGAGTCGACTTAAAACTACAGGTCCCACCACTCATGTATAAAATTAATACACACAACACAAGTTGTAAGAGAAGCTAGGTTGTAATCCTGACTGAAGGGTGGTAATGACCAATTATGTATGTATGCATGTAAGGCTTTGAAATCACCGTATTCTAGTACATAAATCATTGGCTTATTAAAAGTGAGCTCGTGATTCAACCCCTAGCTCAGACATCTCAAACGTAACGAAGTGCGTAGTAACGAAAAAATATTTCTTTCCGGGACTCCCTCTCTGAGGAAAAAAATATAATCTCCATGAAAATTTTCTCAAAAATCTGTCGTTCAAAGTCGACTTAAAACTGTAGGTCCAGCCACTCTTGTATAAAATTAACACACACAGCATATGTGGTGCGAGAAGCTAGGTTGTAATCCTCACTAAAAATTTTTAATGGCCAGATAAGTAGACAACTAAGTATGTAAGGCCTCAGCCAGCATAATTCTCTCACCACTACACTCAACACTTAATTACAAAACGTAAGGTTTCTAGGCAGCAGCAGACCGTATTATTTACGTTTTTACCTTTTAAAAACGTTTCAAACATAAGCTCGTAGATTGCAAATAAAATTCTTTATTTTTCGCACAATTCCGTTAGCCACTGTTCACAACTTGATGTAAGCAACAACAATTGCTCTGCTTTGTTATTCCTCTGTTTACAGCCTTTGCATAAACAATAACAATTACTAGACAATTCTTCGACAGATCTTTGTAACGGAGATCTTCAAACCACAATTACTCTCTTCAAACACACCGCGTCTTCACACAAGGCTGACTGAACTTCACCTTGCCTTTTATGTGGCAGAGTAAATAGTCTGATTAATGTTCTTGAAGGCGAATGTTCTTGGCTTCGCCTTCTCAAAATCTTTATAAATATAAACATCGTTGTTTACATCCATTATTGTTGTTTGTGTATTTTGTTTACATTTATTCTTCTAGTATCTGTTGTTGTATTTTTGTTTACTTGTTCACCATTTTTTATGTTGGTGTTTGTTGTTGCATTTTTGTTTATAGTTTTAATGTTAAGCGATGTAAAAGCGAAACACCAGTATCTACATTTTTCATTTTTGTAACAATATCATCCCAGGCTGTGTTACATTAGATCAATCACTTGCTTATCTTGAATAATTAGGGTAATGAGACTGAAACAAAGCGTAGAAGTAATAAAAAATTAAAAGAGAAGGTAATTAGTGATGAAAAATTAACTTAAGGGAATAAAAAATTGGAACCAAAAAGAATTTTAAAGTGCTTTTGCTTTACAGTAGAAGAACGCAGATACATACATACATACATAATTGGCCATTACAACCCTTCAGTCAGGATTACGGCCTAGCTTCTCACACCACTCATGTTGTGTGCGTTAATTTTATACGTGAGTGGCGGGACCTACAGTTTAACGTCGACTCCGAACGACAGAATTTTGAGAGACTTTTTCATGGTAGTTTATTTTACTCTCAGAGTTTTTGCCAGAAATCTGCTGAGAGGAAGTCGCCGAAGAAATATTTTTTTTTTCATATTTCATTTTTGATGTCTGACCTGGGATACGAACCCGGGCTTTACGAATAGTAAGCCAACACACTACCTACTACACCACGAGAACGCAGATAAAGTTCTTCAAACAACAGAACTGTCTGAGGCATTATGAGGAATTCTTTACTGATCTTCAAGCTTGTGTAATGCGGTAAGTTTTATGAGAGTTTTAAAGCCATTTTCACAATATTTTTCATGATCGGAAGGACTGTAAGCCTTTAAATATGAAAAAGGATTACGAAATTACAACTGGCCGGGATATTTTCACATTTTGGTTTCCTTTTTCCGCAAATCAGCTGTATTTTAGAAGAGGTTCGGGTGGTAAAAGACAAAAAAGGGGAAAAAACAATGCCTTCTTAATACAGCAGCCGGATTTTAAGTGAACAACGTTGTATTAACACAGTAATAATAATGAAATTAACTTGCCACCTCGATTCTTTGAATTTATTAATAAAATTTTGTTTCGTTTATTTAATTACCCTGCTTTTGCTACCTTTCCCCCCCTCATATCCTTTGCCCGGCACTGCCATTAAATTTATTTTCAAAATTTCCTTACGCTTGCTGAATTTCCATGGGGCATTTAATTAATAATTAAAATCAATTATTTTGTGCCTTGTTTGAAGGATAATAAACGGCATATTATAGGCCCCTTCCCCCCTCATAAAGAATATGTGTGTGTGTGTGTGTTTATTTGTTAATTTGCTTAAAGCCATAATTGTTACAATGAAAACAAATTCAAACGAAATGTTACTCTCAAGTCACAAGTAATTCAGTTAGCAACATGACTGTCATCATATACTCTCTACTACTACAGCGTTTAAACATTTTTGGTTATAAAAAAATAAAGGAAAAAATACATTTTAAAACAGTTAATACAGCCCCCGTATAGGGTTGTTACATGCAACTCTGCTCTCAACTCCATATCCATATGGTTGGTCTACGCATTAAAAACAGTTTTGTTTGGAGTAGCAAATATTTGGTTTTGTGGTGGCCAAACAATAGTCAAACGCCGAAAATAAACAACAATTGTTTGACAATAACAACAACAACAACAAAATGGACCCGTCTTTATGCCACATATAATATAAAGGCAGAGTGAAAGAGAGATGAAGAGAGAGCAAGTTCCAGACTTATTTATGTACTTAAGCACGCACGCACATACTTATATTAGAGGCAACAAACAAATTGTTGTGTATGTATGTATGTGTTTAGTAAATAAACAAACAATTGAAATTGTTGCAACACATACTTGTACGCTACCCCAGCTTATTTACTATGTACCCTTTTAGGTAATACCCTACACACCATCATGATTCATTATTGTTATCGTAAGGTCATGAAAAGCTCGATATTTTCCTTGGCAATTTCTGATGACTGAAAGACCTATTGAAGGAGGTGCAGGGATATTTGAAAAGCTGCGAAAGAGGAAAATAAACCACAAACCAAGGCGTCAATCAAAACTTTTGTTCGGAAATTAATGGGTGATGTTTTAAGAGCTATAGGAAAATTTTTCAAAAAAAAAACACATAAAATTCAGAAAAATGCATGAAAATCTTTATTTGAATCGATAGTACGGTCGATATAATCTAATGTTTAAAGATTATTTCATGCAAATGTTGACCCCGACTACGCCTCAAATGGTCCATCCACTTAGTTCAATTTTGGCATACTCTTTCCAATAGTTCGGCCGGTATTGCACGAATAAATGCTTCAATGTTGTCTTTCAATGCGTCAATTGAAGCGAGCTTGTCTGTATAGACATGAGCTTTAACACACAAAAAACAGTCTAAATATGTTAAATCGCACGATCTAGGTGGCCAATTGACCGGTCCCGAACGTGAAATAAAATGTTCACCGAACTAGCCTCTCAATAAGTCTATTGTTACGCGTGCTGTGTGGCATGTGGCACTGTCTTGTTAAAACCACAGGTCATGCAAGTCAAGCTCTTGCATTTTGGGCAAAGAAAAGTTGGATATCATCTCACGGCAGCGCTCACCATTCACAGTTACGTTACGATTCGCAGAATCTTTGAAGAAGTACGGTCCAATGACGCCACCAGCCCATAAACCGCACCAAACTGTGACTTTTTCTGCATGCATTGGTAGCTTTTGCAATGCTTCTGGCTGATCTTCACTCCAAAATCGACAATTCTGCTTATTTACGTATCCATTGAGCCAAAAATGAGCTTCGTCGCTGAACACAATTTTTCGATAAAGAAGTGGATCTTCGGCCAACTTTCCAAGAGCCGGTTCACCAAAAATTCTGCGTTGCGGTAGGTCGTTCGGCTTCAATTCTTGCACCAGCTGTATTTTGAAAGGCCTTCACACCTAAATCCTTCCGCAAATTTTCCACGTTGTTGCGTAACACAGGCCCAATTGCTGCGAACGGCGACGAATCGATAATTGATGGTCATCCTTAATACTGGCCGATACAGCTTCGATATTTTTTTCAGTTCGCACTCTACGTAAGCGTGTTGGTCGCTTAATGTCCAACACTGTAAATTTGGTGCGAAATTTAGTTATAGTATAGCCCGAATAGCCGCTTCAGTGGGTCGATTAAACTGACCATAAAATGGAAGAAGCACGCGATGAACTTTCTTAACAGAGCACGTATTTTGATAAAAAAAAATTCAATGATTTGCAAGCGTTGTTCGGTTTGTAAGACGATTCATGGTTAAATTATAGACCAAACTGAAGATGTTTGACAATGAAACAAAACACGAAACGTGCGTCAGCTGTTTAGACCAGTGTTGCCAAAAAGATAATTGCTAAAAAATCACCCGTTACAATAAGAGGAGGGCATGAGTCATCCAACAACTATTCAGGAATAATCTATGAGTACACTCAGGATCCGTTTACTCAGAATGGGCATTAATGAATTTCTGAGAGAAGCAATCAGCCTTTTAACAGGGCACTGTACACTCAGGGTCCATTTACTTAGAATGAGCGTTGTTTTGAACCCAATCTATAGATTCTATGACGATAAGAATGAATCGTCGGAACACATTCTCGAAACCTGTGGGGCATTAATGCGTTCCAGATGGAAACATCTTCGTGTATAACAGACGCTTGGCACGGAATTGGCATTGTTGTCACCGAGCACCAATCTAGAGTTTGTTAGGCAAATAGGCTGGAAGAAAATGTTATAGGGAAACACTATAAAGTATGAGGGACGTAGAATACCTAACTTCAGAAGAAAATACCGAAGAGTAAATTATAAGCAGGCAAGGTCTTGAAGTCGCCATAGTCTAGTAGGTAGGGTGTTGAATTCTTAAACGTAAGGCCACGGTTCAAACCACAGATCAGATATCTCCACAAAACGAAGTATGAAAAAATATTTCAGCGGTGACTTCCTCTCAGCAGATTTCTGGCAAAAGCCCTGAGTATAAAAATAAAAAATGCCATGAAAAGTTTCTCAAAATCTGTCGTTTGGAATCGATTTTAATCTGTAGGCCCCTCCCACTCCTCTATAAAATTAACTCACACAGTATAAGTGGTGTGAGAAACTACGCCATAATCCTAGCTGAAGGTTTGTAATGAGTGTATGTACTCCAATGACATGTAGTTGCTTAGACGCCTCCATGTACCATACAGCTTATGCCGTATGTGACATTCTACATGAGCGATTTGAGGGCAAGGTCATCTCACGGGGAGATTTAAATATTTCTCGGAAAAAGCGGCGACATTTGTGAGCAAACCTGGAACTCGATATGTCTTTATGGCAATTTCGCTGTCTGGGTATGTCCGCAAAATTCTAAGGGGTCTGATATCGTAGTGCTTTTAGATTTTAATCCTCGTTGTCTTGAAGAGCCTTATAAGTATTGCCCGAATTTTTCTCTGCGTGTATGTATCTCAACGGACACCTACAAAGACATCTTTTCCCGGTACTTTTGCCATCTTGTCCTGTAATTCATTTAAACATTCCAAACCGTGGCAAATATTAAAACAAAAATACAAAAACAAAAACAAAAAATGAACATCATTAATACGATTCAATATTTTTATATTTTTTGATATGAAAAGAATAAAAAATTAACGAACCTACTTAGGTCCACACTCAATGCAACCCACAGAGAGCCAATGCGGACATGAATGTACTTCAACAGTTTTATTGATAGTTTAATGGCCGGTTGTAAAAACCTTTCATACGTACGTTCTTCAGCAAAATATCTAACGTTGTAGAGTATCATACAGTTCGTCTAGAGCTTTTAAAATTTTTTTACTTTAAATTTTAAAATACTAAATAAGCGATTCTTTCCCTCTCTCTTCATCGGTTTATGTATGTATATTTATTTACATAAAAATAAATGTTAACAACAATGGACTTTAATTTGCATCATAAATGACAATGACTGACTGTATTATCGACATTCAAAAAAACTGCAACAACAATTGCATGAGTAACCCAACCGCATTACAGGAAATATGAAATTCAACAAATAACAATTGCAAGCACAATAACAACAACAACAATAACAAAAAGAATAATAATATGCAACAACAATAATAATATTAAAGAAATTAAACAGCTGTATTGAGTGGTCAAAAAAGTTCGAAGAGAAATGTTTTCAAAAACTGGTCAAAAATAATTGGTTGTTGAACCAAATAGACGCCATTTTGTACGATAACATTTTGCTTTTTTCGAAACTTGCAAGCTTGCATTTTGTAGGGCTATGTAGAGTAGATGAAGTCGCCGTAGTCTACTAGGTAGTGAGTTGGCTTGTAGAGTGAGATGTAGAGCCGTGGTTCAAAACTTTTTTTTGGAAGGAAATGGCACCTCTATCTATTCCGACAATGGAAGCTAAGGATATTTTACACTTCAGTATAATAGTCCTAAAAGAGAATACATATTAGAAATTGACGACTTCGTGAGTCGTGTATGGTTACATCGTGTAGTCGCCGTAGTTTAGTAGCTGGTGTGTTGGCCTATTGGACGTGAAATCGTGGTTCAAAACCCAGTCCAGACATCTCCAACTAAACGAAAAATTAATATATATTTCTTAAAAGACTTCTTCTCATCAGTCTTCTGACAAAAACTCTGAGACTTAAATAAAATTGCCGTGAAAACTTTCTCAACAATTTATCGTTCAGAGTCGACTTTAAGCTGCACGTCCCGCCAATCGTGGATAAAATTAAAATACACAACATAAGTGGTGTGACAAACTGCATCGTAATCCTGGTTAAAGTTCAGTAAGTAAGTAATTTAGTAGATGAATCAAAACTATCCAGCTAGGTAGGTAGAGGTGGCTGCCTATCCAAGAATTTTTCTTGAATGGACTCACTTAGACCGCATTGGCCATATTGTGCTACCACAGTTATCCGCTATCCCCTAGTCTCGAAACCACTCGGAGCTCCTGATGAAGCGATTTAGGCTGCCAATGTCAATCCTTGACAATTCCTCCAGATCATACATGCAGTAAGTACCCAAGTACTTCATTCTCCTTTGGCAAAGAGCCGGGCATGTACCCAGCTGGTGAGGGACAGTCTCCTCTTCTTTCTCATCTCTGCAGCTTCTGCAGAAGTCGTTAGCAAGGTGTCCAAGACCAATGCGCCTCGCATGCGTACCCATAATGCAATGCCCCGTAATGACACCGACAACTACACTGATCGCGCCTCTTTGGAGTTTAAGTAGACTCATTGTGCGGCCCTCACCCAGCCTTGGCCAGATTTTACGAGCCGTTCTACCCATGTCCGAGGCCGCCCACCTGTCGTTGACGGAATCTGCGATCGCATTATCAATTATGAGCTTGTCGGTTCTCATAGGGATGCCCAGATTCGAGAATTCATCGGAGAGTTCGATGGTTGTGCCACACCTGGCAAGTTCATCAGCTCCGCAGTTACCCGGAATACCACTCCGCTACCTCTTCGAGATATCTGCGACAGCCGTACACCGTCTTGGAGTTCATCGTGTTAGAACTTAGAGCCTTGATAGCCGCCTGGCTATCAGGAAGTATGGTGATGTTGCGCTTGGACACTCTTGCGTCCCCAATTAATCTCGCCGCAGCCTGTATTGCCACTAACTCAGACTGAAAGACACTGCAGTGGTCTGGCATTCTTATAGACTGAGCTATCCAGCTAAGTTCCCTTAATTTTTTTGTTAGGTCTGATGTCCTCAAGATGGATCAATGCTATCATTGTTGTCCAGATCATCCAATTCAAGCCAAAATCAAGTTGGTAAACATCGATCAGCTATATAGTGCTTGCCGTTTACAGTGATAAACTAACACTAAGTAATTGTCAAGGAAATTTGGACTGAAGGCCTAAAATCCACACCAAATAGCTACTGTTTCTAATGCGTTATACGTTCTCGGGTCTGATGTAGATTGCTTTCGTTTCAAAGTCGTGCAATTTTGAACGTGTTATTGAATGATATACATCTACACGGTGATTTGCCAAAACAGACTGAATAAATTACAGCTTTGTAGGTGTCCGTTGAGATATATACACGCAGAGAAAATTCGTTCAGTACTTATAAGACTTTTCAAAACAACGAGAATTAAAATCTAAATGCACTACGATATCAGACCCCTTAGAATTATGCGGAAATACTCAGGCAGCGAAATTGACACCAAGATATACCGAGTTCCAAGTTTGCCTACAAATGTCAAAGCTTTTTCAGGGAAATGTTTGAATCTCCCCTTGAAATGACCATGACCTCAAATCGCTTTTGTGGAATATACATTGTGACAGGATCTGTTTGATTGCAACCGCATGCACACATGCATAATTGGCTATTACAACCCTGTAGTCAGTATTGCAATCTAGCTTTTCACACCACTTATGTCGGGTGTGTTAATTTTATACACAGAGTGGCAGAAGTTCCAGTTTAAAATCGATTCCGACTGACAGATTTTTGACAAACTTTTCATTGCAATTTGATTGACAGAATTTTTGGCAGAAATCGGGAGAGAGGAAGTCGCCGTAGAAATATTTTTCATTTTGTTGGTGATGCCAAGACTGGGATTTGTATCGAGGTTTCATGTATAATAAGGCAACACACTGCCTGAATAAATTACAACCAAAGAGGCCTTTAGAGGAATACCCGATGAATTTATGTCCCGGACATTATATCCAACTACTTCAGAATAAAATTATTTTGATGGCATTCACAGAAAATGAATACCTCTATCCATTCCGAAAAGGGATGTTTGGCTTCAATAAAACAGTCCTGAAAGGGAATATGAAGAAATTGTTACATGAGACCATTAGTCTCAATCATTCCAAAAAAAAACTGTCTATCTTCGAATCTGATAGAGAGAACTCTGCTCTAAAATTGGAGAGAAAATCTTGAATAGACTTCCGGAGGTACTTACATACATACATACATAATTGATCATTACAACCCTTTAGTCAGGATTACAACCTAACTTCTCACTCTACTTATGTTGTGTGTGTTAATTTTATACATGAGTAAAGGGAGCTACAGTTTAAAGTCGACTCCGAACGACAGATTTTTAAGGAACTTTTCATGGCAATTTTTTATTTTACTCTCAGAGTTTTTGCCAGAAATCTGCTGAGAGAAATCTCTTGTTTTGATGTCTGGCCTGGTCCTCGAACCCTGGCTTTACGTCTAATAAGCCAACACACTACCTACTAGACTACGGCGACTTCAGAGGTACTTACAGATCACTAATGAAGCCGTTCAAGGCGTAAACATTTTGGACGTTGACAGACGTCTACTCTTAAATTACGTGAGAGCCCAAACGGGTAATTAGAAAAAGAAACTTTGATAGCTAAGCCAGGCGGTAATTTGAAGTCTAAATTCATTGGCCACTTTTATGGTGTCCCCTTCTCTTCATTTTAAATTAGTATGGAACGTGTGCTACGAATAATAGTGCTGGCTAGATTGGCCTGGGGAAGTACCTGTCCTATAAAGCTACTGATCTGAAGAATTTATAATTGTCAGAGATCATCACGCTCCGCCCGATCTCACAAATGAAAATCGTGTATAAAACTTTCGAAATTTGCTCTACGAATGTCGTAAGAGTAGCCCTACAACAATCAGTTGCTACGTTGACTGCTCCATTGGATTGAATCGAACATCTTGAGTGTCCAACATCACAGTTCATATGAGTTCGGCCTGCATTACAACTCAAACGTCTGAAATAGTTGGCCAATTCATACGACTTTGTATTGTGTATGTTGTATTGAATACACTTGGCTGTTTGTGAACGTTCAATGTGAACGTACAGCATAGTATTGTGTATGTCGTATTATTCTTCATAATTTTTGGCATTCAAACAATTTGATAGCATGAAATCAATACAACTTATAAAAAATATATGCAAAAAAGTGTTTATAAGTGTAACGGATTTTTACATGATAATTAACAACAACAAGCATACACTGTCGTATAGTTGTACAACAATACAATGAATACAACGATACAATGGCTTAAGTGAATTGACCAAGTATAATCACTCATATTAGAACTTAGCATTGATCGAAAGCATAATTTTTAATTATTTCGCGTATTTGTTGTACCTAAGCTATCCCAAACCTTCAAGCACACACCTCGTATGCTTCTTTTACTTATTAAAATATGAATGTTTTTAGAATTTATGAATTTCATTGAAATTCTTAAACAATTTATCACAAATATTTCGATATGCCAGACAACGTATTTCATTTTTTTCTTACAGCAAATGAAGCATAAATAAGCACAGGCCAGGAGAAAAAAGAAGGAACTGACATTCAAATACACATACTTAGGTGTCAGTATGGCTGTTTGTGTGTATATTTAAATGTGTTATTTGTTAAACTTTCAACAGAGATAAATATCTCATTAGGCCATGCTATTGAACTGGTTAACGTGGAATAATACACGAAATTAAGGCTTAAACGAAACTGAACAATAAAAATGAAATTAAAAGAAAAAATTTTTTTGTATTATTTCTGCTACGACTGTGGCTGTGTCTTGCCCAGCAGGATGCCAGCCGGTAAAGCCTGACAAGAAGTAAGGAAGGTAAGGAAGGAAGGAAAGCAAAGGGAAATTGTTTAAAGGTTTCATCATTAAACCTGCAGTTGATTAAACTTTTGAACGTCTGATGTCGTATGTGAATACCCTTCTTCAATATGCATTTATAATTAAAAGATGTCTTTTTAAATAAAAATTACTCAAGCCAAAGCTAAAAGACAAACAGCAAAAAAAGAAAAGAAAAGAAGATGAAAAAAAATTAAATTTTTATTTCCATTCTTTGCCAGCCTTTTTGTGACTTCATTTCAGTCACGTCATCATATATTTGTTTCGTTATAATTTTCGCATCGTTCGTTACGATTTCATTACGTTTACAACCGGCCGTTAAAATATCAATAAAACTGTTGAAATACATTCATGTTCGTTCGCATTGGCTCTCTGTGGGTTGCATGGCGTGTGGACCCAAGTAGGATTCTTAATTTTTTTATTCTTTTCATATCAAAAAATATAAAAATATTGGATCGTATTAATGATGTTCTTTTTTGCTTTTGTTTTTGTATTTTTGTTTTAATATTTGCCACGGTTTGGAATGTTTAAATGAAGTACAGGACAAGATGGCAAAAGTACCGGGAAAATATGTCTTTGTAGGTGTCCGTTGAGATACATACACGCAGAGAAAATACGCGGTCAATACTTATACAATCTAAAGACAAATTTCCACGTTTCAAAGACTCTTCAAGACAACCAGAATTAAACTATGTATGCTCTTCGATATTAGAAGCTTATGTAGACTCTCAGAGTCCTCAGCAGCAGAATATACCCTCAGATTTATTCGGATATACTCAGACAGTTAGGTTGCCATAAAAACATATCGAATTCCAGGTTTGCTCACGAATGTTGCCGCTTTTTCAGGGAAATGTTTAAATCTCCGCGTGAGATGACCATGCCCTCAAATCCCTAATGTAGAATGTCGCATATGGCACGATCTGTTTGATACGTAGAGCCGTCTTATTGCAAGCACATGTCCTTACGGTACATACGTACAAACTCAATTGGTCATTACAACGTTTCAGTCAGGATTACGACCTAGCTTCTCACATCACTTGCCTTGTGTGAGTTAATTTTTTATACGCGAGTGTCGGGACAAACAGTTTAAAGTCGACACCGAACGACAAATTTTTGAGAAACTTTTCATGGCAATTTTGTTGTATTCTCAGATATTTTGCCAGAAATCTAGTGAGAGGTTTGCTCACGAATGTCAAAGCTTTTTCCGGGAGAAGTTAAAGTCTCCCCATGAGATGCTTGATTGCAACCGCATACTCACATACATAATTGATCACTACAACCCTTTAGTCAGGATTACGACCTAGCTTCTCACATCACTTGTCTTGTTTGAGTTAATTTTTTATACGCGAGTGGCGGGACCTACAGTTTAAAGTCGACTCCGAACGACATATTATTGAAAAACTTTTCATGGCAATTTGATTTTATTCTCAAAGTTTTGCTAGAAATCTGCTGAGAGGTTTGCTCCCAAATGTTCAAACTTTTTTCGGGAAAAGTTCAAGTCTCCTTATGAGATGACCATGCCCTCAAATATCTCTTGTGGAATATACAATGTGACAAGAGCTGTTTGATTGCAACCGCGTACACACATACATAATTGGACATTACAACACTGTAGTCAGGATTACAATCTAGCTTCTCTCACCACTAATGTTGTGTGTGTTAATTTTATACACAGAGTGGCAGAAGTTCCAATTTAAAGTCGATTCCGACCGACAAATATTTGAAAAACTTTTCATTGCAATTTTATTTTATTCACAGAGTTTTTGCCAGAAATCTAGTGAGAGGAAGTCGCCGTAGAAATATTTCTTTTCACATTCCGTTTTTGTTGAAGCCTCCGTAGTCTAGTAATATGTTGGCTTATTAGACGTAAGGCCATGGTTTGCAAACCCCAGTTCCGACATCGAAACGAAATTTGAAAAAAAAATTTCTACGGCGACTTCCTCTCAGCAGATTTCTGGCAAAAACTCTGAGGGTAAACAAAATTGCCATGGAAAAGTTTCTTAAAAATCTGTCGTTCGCAGTTGACTTTAAAATGTAGTTCCCGCCACTCATGTATGAATTATGTTATGGAGATCTCCGATCTGGGGTTTGCATCGAGGTTTGTCTAATAAGCCAACACTCTACCTAGTAGATTACGGTGTCTTCGTTGGTGTATAGATTACCCAATTCAGGCCAAGCGGCTATCAGAGCATTGGATTCTAATGTAATCAACTCCAGGACGGTATATGAATGTCGCAGATGTCTTAACGAGGTGGCGAATCTATATGATGTTTGTATCACATGGGTACCGGAACATAGAGACATTCCCGGTAACTGCAGAGCAGATGAACTGGCCAGAATGGGCACGATCATCGAACTCTCTGATGAATCCGCTACATTAGGGATCCCTTTGGTTACCTGCAAGGTTATAATTGGCAATGCAATTGTGGACCTTGTCAACAGTGGTTGGGCAGCTTCGAACTCTGGCAGAACGGCGCAAGCTAGATAAGAGGCACGCGGCCTCCTTAAACTCCATAGAAGCAGGCTCAGCATTGTTATCAGGGTTAATATGGGGCATTGTATCATTGTAACGCATGCAAGGCGTATTGGTCTTGGTCACCTTGCAGAAGCTGCGGAGATGAGGAGGAGGATGAGACTTTTCTTCACCTACTGTGCACATGACGTAGTCTAGTTGGTAGTGTGTTGGCTTATTAGACGTAAGTTAGGGTTCGAGCCTTAGGCCAGACATCAAAACAAAATACAAAAAGTATTTCTTCGGCGACTTCATCTCAACAGATTTCTGGCAAAAACTCTTGGGAGTAAATAAAGTTGCCATGAAAAAAGTTTCTCAAAAATCTGACGTTCGGAGTCGACTTTAAACTGTAGGTCCCGCCACTCATGTATAAAAATTAACACACACAACATAAGTCGTGTGAGAAACTAGGACATTGTACAATGGGTCAATTCGACCTCCGGGTATTGTACTTGTCTTAATTGACAAGTACACGTCCTCTAACCTAACCTAACCTAAGCTGCGGGAAAGAGGAGAAGGATGAGACTGTCCTTCACCTACTGTGCACATGCCCGGCACTTGGTCGGAAGTGAAAGAGGCACCTGGGTGCCTACTACATAGAGGATCTGGATGAACTGTCATGTATGGATACTGGCAGTCTGAGTCGCTTCATCGGAAGCTCCGTGTGGTTCCTGGTCTAGGGGAGAATGTGAAACTGTGGTATCAAAATGGGCTCTGTGTGTGGCCTAAGTGTGTCCGCTCACGACTTCATCGAGGGGACAGCCATTTCTACATACTTACCTACATATTGAGATAAAGGGCTTACCCTTAAGGGTCTGGCCAAAGTCGTCCTCAAAGATAAATAAACCGATGACTCTGCCAGTCCCTTGCGACTGCGGCTCTCCTATTGTTGTATTCGACTTTTGCTTCTTTGGCTGCTGACCTTGGATAAGGCCAGCTTAAGGTTGGTTGTCAGTTTTATCACAGGGAACTGCGAGATTAGGTCGCTGACGGGGTTCTGGAACAGATCCCAGCCGGACTATTGCAGGGCATGTTGCGATAAGGAGGAGTTGGAGACTATCGAACACCTCCTTTGTAACTGCCCAGCACTTGGTAGAACGAGGTTGAGGACCCTTGGCAGGGCCTTCTTTGAAAGTTTGAATTCTGTGTCGAGAGCCGACATCAAGGCTCTCCACAGATGCGTTAGTGGCTTAGGCTGGTTGAGAGGCGCTAGGGCTTCATTAGTGTAGTCGCACCCTTCTCTTTTTTTGTGTCTTATCTGTGTAATTCCTCCACTTCCCATTCTCCCCTTTCATACATCCTCTCCTTTTTAACCCCTCCATTATCCTTCCCTCTGAAAGGACGTTGTACGACCTCCGGGTACTGTACTTGTCCTCTAACCGAACATAACCTAACGTTTGCTTCTTTCTTCCACAAAACCTTGACATGGCCCTAATCTGCTTAGCTTTTGAGGTTCAACAAAAACTAAGTTCAACAAGAAAGACTTCATCTGTTTACAATTGAGTTTTATTTCCTATGGCCAGCCGAGAGAGATCAAGTAAGCAATACTTTCATTCCAGAACTTGCTGCATAAAATTTCTTGCCCTGTAAATACCAAAAGAACCGTATGGTCCATCCACGTTTACAACAATGTTCTGCAAGTAACTAAAAAATGTGAAGTAATAAACAGTCATTCCAGTCAGTCAGCCAGTCAGTTCGCTTATGGAAATGCCATAAAAACAATATTTAAGACAACACCATCAACAACAACAACAACATTAAAAAAAATGAAAATAAATATACGACAACAACAAATAAAAAATAAAAAGAAAGAAAAGGAATATAAAGAAATAAAAGAAGAGAATAAAATTGTAAATGGGAAAATGGGAAAATGGGGAAATAAATATTTATTTTCACACATGTTCCACCACACACTAAAGACGCACAGAGCCACTGTGAAGCACAGACACTGGCATTAAAAATCTACAAAAAAAAAACGCACGCCTAGACAAAAAAAAAAGAGACACCTTTTGAAAGGAAATAGACAGACTCACACACATTTGTATGCGTATATATACATATACATATGTGTGTATGTCATGTCATATAATAAAATAAATTTTTTTATTAAAGTTTTTATTTTCTGTTGTTTTTTTTTTTTGCTTTTTTTTTATTAAAAAAATAAAATTTTTTTATGTTTAGAAAAAAACAATAAAAACAAATTTATTAAATTTTGTTTTGTTTTTATTTTTATTATTAAAAACAAATCTTGTGTGTATGTTTTCTATTGTTTATTGGCAGTCTCTGTATGCCTGTGTGTGTATTTGTTGTGTCTTCTGTTTAGGCCATCGAGGGACTTAAATTGATTTTTAATTTTATTTAGTTTGAAACGATTTATTTTACAAAATTAAAACGATTCTTTTCTCTTTCATTTCTATTTTTTTATTTATTTTTTTTTTCAAAATACAATCTGTATTGAAACACTCCTGCTGGTAGTTTGTTAAACAAATAAATTCAATTAAAAAAAAAGACACAAAAACCAACAGCTTCTGGAGTAATTTTTAGTTTAAAACGACTGCCGTTAATACCCTAAACTATAATAAACTTAAGCACTTAATTAACTTCACTAGCATCTCCAGAATTTGATTGAAACTTTTGAGTCAAATTGTTTTCTTTCAACGCGGGCCTATGTTTAGGCAAGGATTTGTGACTACAGGTCAATAATTCTTTAAGAATACTGATGGCAGCTAAGGTTTAAACAGTAACAGTAGATAGCTGGTTGTGCAGCCAAAGGAGTTGTACGAACACTCTTAGAACGAATGAAGTGCATCGTGATACAATTGGTCAATTCACACAAGTCGTTGTATCGTTGTATTGTTGTACGAATATACGACAGTGTATGCTTGCTGTTGATAATTTTCATGTAAAAATCCGATACACTTATACACATTATTTTCATATGTTTTTAATAAGTTGTATTGACTTCGTGCTATCAAATTGTTTGAATGCCAAAAATTATGAAGAAGAATACAACATACACAATACCGCATAGCATTGAGCGTTCGCAAACAATCAAGTGTATTCAATACAACATACACGATACAAAGTCGTGTGAATTGGCCAAATGTTTTTGGTTTTTCGTTCTCGTAACCACTAGTAGCATCCGATGAAGCAATCCAAACTGCCAGTGTCAGTGCATGACAATTCGTCAGATCCTTTATAAAATAGGCACCATTTTCTCTTCGGAAATAGGGCTGAGCTAGTGCTTAATAGATGCAGAACAGTTTCTTCTTTATTTTGTAGGGAACAGGTTCTGCAGAAATCTTTTGCTAAGACCAATTCTACTCGCATACAGACATAATTAACGACTACAACCAACCAGTCAAGATTACGACATAGCTCCTCACAGCACTAATGTTGAGTGGGTTATTTTCATACATGAGTGGTGGTACCCACAGTTTAAAGTCGTCTCCGAACGACAGATTTTTGTGAAACATTTCATGGCAATTTTTTTCACTTTCAGAGTTTTTGCCAGAAATCTCCAGAGAAGAAGATACCGAAGAAAAGTTTGTTCATATTTCATTAGAGATGTTTGCCCTGGGGTTTGAACCGTGGCCTCGCGTCAATAATTTTTAAGAATACTGATGGTGGCAAAGGGTAAAAGGGTAATGGTAGGTGGGAAGGTATATATAGTGGCTGTATACCCAAAGAAGCTGGATGAACACACCTGGAGCGTATAGGGTCCATTGTAATACAATGTTTTTTGATTTCCATTTTCATACACAGTTTTCCGTTATATCCTAGTCTTGGAATCGCTCGGGGCTTCAGATGAAGCAACGCAGACTGCCAATGTTAGTAGATGACAATTCCGCAGATCATATTTACGATAGGCACCGGAGTGCCTTTTTCTCTTCGAATATAGTACTGAGCATGTGCCTAATACGTGAAGAACAGTTTCCTCTTTTTCTTGTAGGGAACACGTTCTGTAAAGAACAGGCTCTGCAGAGAACATGTTCTGTAGAGAACACGTTCTGTAGAGAACACGTTCTGTAGAGAACACTTTCTGTAGAGAACACGTTCTGTAGAGAACATGTTCTGTAGAGAACAGGTTCTGTAGAGAACACGTTCTGTAGAGAACAGGTTCTGTAGAAAACAGATTTTGCAGAGAACAGGTTCTGTAGAAAACAGATTCTGCAGAGGACATGTTCTGCAGAGGACAGGTTCTGCAGAGGACAGGTTCTGCAGAGGACAGGTTCTGCAATGGACAGCTTCTCCAAAGAACAGCTTCTGCAGAGAACAGGTCCTGCAGAGAACAGGTTTAGCAGAGAACAGCTTCTGCAGAGAACATGTTCTGTGGAGAACAGATTCTGTAGAGGACAGGTTCTGCAGAGAATTGGTTCTGCAGAGAGCGTTTGCTAGGCAACCAACATCAATGTTCCTCGCATTCGAGCCCTTATTACAATAACCCGTAACAACATCAACAACCCTTCTAAGCGTACTTCTTTGGAGTATAAGCAGTCCTTTCATGCGTCCTCTAACCAGTCTTGGTTAAACTTTTTGTGTCGTTTTACCCGTATCCAAAGTTAACCATCCGGCATTGATGGAACTTATGAGTCGATGGTCTTCAGATGGGATTCTCAAAGTCGAGAATTTATCAGGGATTTCGACGATTGTCCTATACTACGCTATTTCATCTGTTATACAGTAATTTGGAATGTCACTGTATCTGGATGCTCATATGATATGGACAGCATAACGATATGCTACCTCGTTAAGGCAGTTGCTATACGTATTCATGCAGTTCATTTCATTGAAATTGAGTGCTTCGATAGCCGTCTGGTTATCAGAGAGTACGGAAAGATTTAGGACGACTATACTTACATTCTTAATAATTTTCGCTGCAACCTGTGTTACCAATACTTTCGCCTAAAAGAATTCTACAGTGATTCGGCTGTCTTATGGACCAGGCTATGACAATCGACACCGAAAAATTCTGTCATCTATAGTTCCATTCAATTTGAGGCCATGAGTGATGATTTGTACGAAGGTTTTTACAAGCAGCGCTGTGTCATTTTTCCACAACTCAGTATCCGCAAAGGAAGTCCTAGATCTCATTGAGAAATTCTGTATTCGTTTCAAATTCTATCAGCATCCTTGCATAGCCAGTACTTGATCAGTGTCTCTGCCTAGAAACCCAGGGGCGTCTGCCTACTCATCTTAACTGCCAAGTCCTTACAATAAATACACTGCCCTACAAATTTGGACTTTTTTGTGCAAATAAGATGGCTCCAGGTGTTTCCGAAGGCATTTTGCACGTTGAACACGAATCTGGTTTCAAAAACTTTCCATCACGTCAGGTTGAAACCCCTAAAAATAGCGTTTTGGGCCTTTTTTGAAACATTGTAGAGCTAAACACTGACGTGCTAGAACCATCGCTATTGTCAAAAATTGACAATTGATCTTTGCTCTTTAAAATGAGCCCAAAGCCAAATTGTTTGCATGCACCCTTAAAGTAGGGGGTGGGTTTATGTCAAGGGGTGCTAGAGAAAAAGAAACACATTACGGAGATCCTTAAAAATTAATCACAATTACTTGAAAATTTGTTACTCAGGGGTTTTTGGGGTCGCTGATTACAGATCTTCATTCAGATTTAAAAAATTCAAAATGGCGATCAAGTAAATCTGATTAATTTTTATAAACCTCGACCGCCTTTTTCTCGAAAACCTAACGCGATGGAAAGTTTTTGAAACCAGATTCGTGTTCAGCGCGCAAAATGCCTTCGGAAACACCTGGAGCCATCTTATTTGCAAAACCCATGCAGGGCTGTGATATCAAATGGAAGGAGTCAAAAAATATGTTCCAATGCTAACTTTGATACAGATACAGTACGCTATGCACCACTGGAATTAGAATAAACAGACCATCATCCACCAGAAATGCCAACGATCTACAGGAAAACCTTTAAACAGCGAGACCTGAGCTTGCATATATGGAGACCCCCTAAAGGATATTGGAATTGCTGTCAGCAACTAAAAGTAGGCCGTTATAGAATTGTTTCTCCAATACATATAAACAACATTTTAGTTTAAGAAAACCCTGTAGGGCATTTGCATAACGTCCTTTACCTTATATTTTTTAATTTTTTTTTTCTATAAATTTCGTTACACATTTGTCCTGTGCTTTAATGTTCATGTATTCCTATATTTCCAATTGGATTTAGTTGTCTAGTCTGTTATAGACTATTTATTAATGAAAACAACAACAACAACAACAACAACAACAACAACAACTAGAAACAACAATAAGAAACAACAAAACCCATTCACTAACATTTTTATACACACAGTGAGACACACACTCACAGAACAATCGAAAAACCATAAATAAAGTTTAAATTCCGTATGTAGAAAAAGCAATAACAAAATAAAACAACAACAACAATAATAACAACAATAAAAGAAAAATTATACCATTGACAATTGAATTAGTTTCTCCTCTCAGACTAACCGTTTTATACAAAACGATTACACTGTGCAACAGCGTATCAGCAAGATAAATATGCAGGGATTTCGAAAAAGGAAGATTAATTTCAATGAGAGGTCTCTCCATATATTGAGCAAGATATCAAGCATTTTTCTGTATCACTTTGTTTTTATATGCCATAGGTTTTCAAAGTTGTCATTGGCTCAACATACTCTATCGATCCTGGAGTTACAACCTGGCTTTTGAAAATGGACTTTAAATTTCTTTTTCAACAGCTCATTGAGATTATTGTTTACTGATCTCTTTTTTATGTTTTCAACTGCTCCTAAGGAACGGAATTAACTTAGGAACGACTGATTGCAAAAAATTAAAAACCCTGGCTCATCGATTTGAGTTCATAATAATAAAATCGTCTCCAAGCTATCCATATTAGTCACATAACACTGAGTTCCTGTTTTATGTCCTGGATTTTTAATCTCAGTCTCTTGTTTAGTTCTCAAGACAGTATCAACCGAGTTACAGCAGTAGCTTATATCCTCTTCGCACCACGTTTTGTTGCTTTGACTGCACGTGACTGCTCAGTGGGGGCATGTTACCCTAGTTTACAAGGAAGCGTTATTACCACCTAGTAACAGGTTGGCGAAACTCTTAGCTGCTCTGGCAGAAGAACATCAACCACATGCCTATCATATTATAGACTGGTTTCCTGGAGGATCCACTGTCAGCGTTATACAACAGTCTTAATAAGTTGCCAACACTTCATAAAACGTTTGGTCTTACTTCAAACCTACAGGTTGAATATATGGATAGAAATTTATATGATTGTGGCAAATAGCTTACATTCTTTTCAGGATAACTGATATTTACATATACAGTAATCCCTCGATTTACGTCGCAGCTGGTCCCAAAAAAAAAAAAAAACGATGTAAATCGAAACGAAGTAAATCGAATTTCATATTGCTCATACTACCAGGTAGTATGTTTTAACAAGGAACTTAAAAAAGTTACAGTAATCCCTCGATTTACGTCGCAGTTGGTTCCAAAAACCGGCGATGTAAATCGAAAGACGACGCAAATTGAAGTTAGAGAGAAAAAAAATTTGGCGACGTAAATCGAAAGATTACTGTATAAAGAGAGGGATGTTGCAATAGAAGTCGCCATAGCCTAGTAGATAGTGTGTTGGCTTATTAGACTTGAAGCCACGGTTCAAACCGCAGGTCAGATATTAGCATCTGGCAAAAACTCTTCCAGTAAATAAAATTCCAAAGAAAACTGTCTTAAAAATCTATCGGTCGGACTCGACTCTAAACTGTAAGTCCCGCCACTCTTGTATAAAATTAAAAAACGCAACATAAGTGGTGTGAGAAACTAGTTCTTAATGATCAGTTATGTATGCATGTGTATATGATGATGCATTGAAATAAGTCCTTACTGCTGTATGTACCATTTCGAATAACATCCACAAATGTAATGACACGTCGTTTAAATTTATACCAATAAGGAAAGACATAGCGCCTACACTAACGGCCTTTGTCCTCTTATATTTGTATTCTGCTCACAACATTTTGATAGTGACCCTCTACGATTCAATTTAGGGATTCTTTGGTTTCGTGTTTAGAGGACTAGATTAAACAGGCAGTCCTTAAGCTTTCCGAAAGTCTAATTAGGGAGTTATCATTTCGGGAGTGTCTTTCTTCTTTGACATCTCGGCAGAAAATATTTTGGTTGTCATCTTGCTCAGATATTTTCTTCAAGTATTTCGTCTGGAGATCATGGTGGGGGGATGACAAGCTCTGTGCCGTTTAGCAAAATAATCATCTTTGACTTCACGTTAGAGAGTCTCTGGTAATCTAAACCTCAGGTAATCTAAACCTCAGATACTTGTCACAAAATATGTACATATTCGCAGATCAGATATGGCGTACGAATAATTCAAATATCAGAACAAGATATGTATATTGGGACACTTATTGTGTGTGTTTTCCATTCCTCAGAATGAGAAACGAATCGCTATCAGCTACATTTGAAGACATTTTAAAGTATCCCGCACTCATTTTTAAAATATTTTTTCCATAAATTAAGAATCTTAGAAGACAAACTTCAATAATCAGCCGCTACATCACTGCTTTGTCTTCTAGGAATTTTTTTGTTGGATTTTCTATCATAACACATCATATTTTCCAGTGTAGCACAGTGTAATTTTACTATTCAAAGTAATAGTTAAAGCCAATAGTCAATAGAGAGAGAGAGAGAACATTTCGTAAAAAGTAAATTTAACTGTACAGAGTCATAAACAATAAATCAATTTTTGAAATTCTGTTTCCCCCCTTCTTTGTTTTGGGTTTGAATGTCAGCACTGAGAGTCAGTCTATAAAATATTTTCAATTGTTTTTAGCCAATATAAGCCCAGTTTATAATTCTATTAAACTGAATTACATTCGAACTGAATTACATTTTATTTCGGCAGACATTACTACACAGTAACTACACTGTGCAACTGCAACTGCAACTCACATACGTACACAGGTTGTATTGCAAACTGTTTGTAGTAAATTTTCATCATCATCGTCATCACCATCCCCATCATCATCATGGAAAAGTTTCTTTTTCATTCCATTTCCATTTTATTGGAAAGATTTTAATTGTGTTGTAATACAAATGGGAGAATGGGACAACACAGCACAGCTGGACAATTTTATGCAAATGCATCTGGGAAAGACTGGTAATGAGAGTACATTAGTAATGTCAGAAGGGAATAGTATGAGTAAGAAATACGGGTAAATGCTTATGGCATTTGTGGATAGAAATTGTTGCAAAACTTTCAATGAATACCACCGCATTTTAAGTACGATGAGAACAGAATGCAAATGGCTTTAAGCAGCTGGTTTATTACGTGAATTTATTGCGTGTGTTTGTTTTTGTTAGGTGTACTGCCAAAGTGGAATTAATTACAAGCCCAAGTATTTTATTTTGCCGTTATCCTTTGCAAAAGCTTCATATCATCTTGATTTAATAACTATGCTTATCGGTGCAAGCTGGGCCTCTCGCTCTCGGTTGGTTACACGTACATAACACGTATGCTTCCCTCAAGTTTATAAGGGGTAACGCAACGTAACCTTTTTTTTCTAAATTATTCGCAACTTTTCCGGTCTGTCGCGAATAGCAAAGCGAATAGCAAAGCGCATAGAAACGCGAATAGCAGCGCGAATAGCAACGCGAATAGCAACGCGAATAGCAACGCGAATAGCAACGCATATAGCAAATCGAATAGCAAAGCGAATAGCAAAGCGAATATCAAAGCGAAAAGCACCGCAAACAGCGAAGCGAATCATGACGCGAATAGCAACGGGAGTAACCACGCGAGAAACGATGCGAATAGCAACGCGAATAGCAATGCGAATAGCAACGAGAATAGCAACGCAAATAACACTGCTTATAACAACACGAATAGCAAAGCGAATAGCAACGCGAATAGCGACGGGAATAGCAATTCGAATAGCAACGCCGATATCAATGTGAATAGCAACGGGAATAGCAACGCAAATAACAATGCCTATAGAAACGCGAATAGCAAGGCGAATAGCAACGCGAATAGCGAAGCGAATTGCAAAGCAAATAGTAAAGCGAATAGCAAAGCGAATATCAACGCGAATAGCAATGCGAATAGCGACGGGAATAGCAATGCGAATAGCAAAGCGAATAGCAACAGGCATAGCAACGGGCATAGCAATGCAAATAGCGATGAGAATAGCGATGCGGATAGCTACGCGAATAGCAACGCGAATAGCAACCCAAATGGCAACGCGAATAGGAACGCGATTGTGACGCGAATAGTGACGCGAATAGTGTCGTCGAATAACGACGCTAATATCAACACGAATAGCGACTCGAGCAAAGCGGCAAGTAACGACTCAAGGAGCGATGAGCAAAGTGACAACGGCTGCGGTACTAATAGTGACGCAAGCAGAAACTCGGGCATAGACGCAGGCAGCTACCGGCCGGAAAAATTGCGAATGATCTAGAAAAAAAAAGCTGACGTTGCGTTACCAATCAGTAAATTGGCGGAAGCGGCAGCTCGCGCTGTAATTCCCCCCCTCTGTAATTCGCGTAGTTTCCGTTATAATTCTCGCTGTTCCTGCTGTAATTCTCTATGTACCCGCTTTTTCCACTACTCCTGCTGTAATTTTCATATTTTCAGCTGTAATTCCCGCTGTTCCCGGTGTAATTTCCTCTGCTTCCGCTGTAATTTTTGCAGCTGCCGCTTTACTTCCGTATTTGCCGATGTAATTCTCTCTGTCCCGCCGTTCCAACTGTTCCCGATGTAATTCCCATCATTTCACCTGTAACTTCTGCTGTTATTGCTGTAATTATCAATGTTCCTGCCCTAATTTCCGCTGTTCCCGCTGTAATTTTTGCATATGCCGCTGTGCTTCCCGCATTTACCGATGTAAATTTCTTTGTCCCCGCTGTACTTCCGCAGTTTCCGATGTCATTCCCTCTGACCCCGCTGTCCCCGCTGTAATTCACGATGCCCCTGCTGTAATTTCCACTGTTCCCACTATAATTCTCGCAGTTGCCGCTGTACTCCCGCAGTTTCAAATGCAATTTCCTCTGTCCCCGCTGTTCCTACTGTACCCGATGTAATTTCCGTAGATCCACCTGTAATTCTCGATGTTCCTGCCGTAATTTCCACTGTTCCCGATGTATTTCTTGCATTTGCCGCTGTACTTTCTGCAGCTTCCAATGTAATTCTCTCAGTCCCCACTGTTATCACTGTTCCCACTGTAATTCCCCCGGTAAGTCCCGCCATATTTGAGATATTTAACCTGGGATTTGAACCACGACCTTACGTCTAATAAGTCAACACACTACCTACTAGAGTAGGCGACTTCAAGCATTCGACGACCACATTTAATATGCCGCCTTCGATGGCATGTGTCATCGTCTAGTTATTTGAACTTTTAACTGTCAATCTTAGACACACATACATTGAGTGTGTGTATGTGTGAGTGTTTGCATGTGTTTTTCTTTCTGTAACATTTTCATAAAATCAACAGAAATTGTTTTTCCACTCATAATGGAAATATTGTTGTTGATGATGAATACTGTGATGACGAGGGGTAAAGGGGGACTGTTTTTCTGTAACCACTTTCTGTCTTCTTCTTGTAACTTGAATGTGTTAAAATCTGCCTTTTTAACTGCTGAACAAACAAAAACGCATTGAAATCGCTTTTCTTTGCAACACGCTTACTTGTCTAGGACATAAACATAGTTTTGTGAACGGAAGGGGGAGCATTGAAAAAAAATGTTTGTTTTTGTTTTGCTTTCTGAAGGAGGATAAAAAACGAAAGAAGTGTTGTGGTTGTTGGTGGAGTAAATGGCCTGTAGTTTGTTTTTCTTCGGTTTTTTAACCATTTTCCGTACACTTTATAAAACAAATGAAATGAAAAGAAAAGAAAAAAAGAGAAATAAGAATGGAATGAAAAGAAAAGTTAATATTTAGAAAAGCAATGATGTTGACTTAAGAAATGTAGTGCCACCACTCATACACACACACACACTTACTTATTGCCAGTCAGTCGAAAATGTTAAACAAAACAGCCACAAAACGCTTCTCTTCTAATGTCTGTTACCATTTTTTTTGATGGAAAGAAAAGAAAATCTTGTAAAAGGAAAGGGAAAAAATTATTATTTTTCTTTAAGAAGAGGAAGCAAACACTGTGTCCTGGGCTACAAAGTAAAAAGAGATACCAACGTTCACTTTAGTTTTTCAGCAACAGGACTTTCCTAAAGAAATTAAAAATACTGTTACGGGGTACTGCGAGATTAGGTCGTTGACAACGATCCAAAACAGAAACAGATCCGATGTAATTCTCTCTGCCCCCGTTATACTTTCGAAGTTTTCAATGTAATTCTCTCTGTCCCCGCTGTTCCCACTGTACCCGATGTAATTCCCATTGTTTCACCTGTAATTCGGGCTGTTCCCGCTGTAATTCTCGATGTTCTTTCTGTACTTTCCGATGTTCTCGCTGTGTTTCTTGCAGTTGCTGCTGTACTTCCGCAGTTTCCGATGTAATCCCGCAATATTTAAGATATTAATATCCCAGCCGGACTATTGTAGTGTATGTTGCTCTGAGGAGGAGTTGAAGGCTATCGAACATCTCATCTGTAACTGTCCAGCCCTTAGTAGTTTGAGGTAGAAAACACTTGGCAGGGGCTTCTTTGAGGGTTTGAATTCTGTGTCGAAAGCCGATATAAAGGCTCTCCATAGATTCATTATCAGTTTGAGCTGGTTGAGAAGTGCTAGGGCTTCAATAGCGTAGTCGCGATCTCTTGTGTAGTTTGATAGTCCGTGTAATTCCTCTGCTTCTAAGGAATAAGTCCTGCCTTTCCTACTTTCTCTCCTTTTTCCCCATCTCCCCTATTAGCCTATGGGTCTGGCAGTAAATGAAGGCAAGTAGGGACTTGCAGCGTATTGATTCTCAGATTACGCTCCATAACTATACTTTCGATATAGTCAAGGAATTTATTTATCTTGGCTCCGTTGTTATCATCAAAAATTATGTCAGTCTGGAGATCAAAGGCGGGATCACTCTTGCCAACAGGTGCTACTATGGTTTCAATAGTCAATTGAGTAGCAGAGACCTCTCTCGTGCGACAAAACTAATCAACTCTACAAGGCACTCATACTACCCGTGCTTCTTTATGGCGCAGAGGCATGGACCCTATTAAGAACTGATGCAGCGGCCTTAAGAGTATTCGAGAGAAAGTCCAACGTAAGAACTTCGGTCCAGTGCGAGTTGGCGATGATTTCCGCATCCAATCCAAAAGTGAGCTGTATGCATGGACTTTGTGCAGCGTATTAACATCCAGCGGCTGTGCAGGGTCGGCCATGTCGTTCGAATGGAGGAGGATGCTCCGGCGAAGCGGGTATTTGATGCGGTGATCTGCGGAAGTCGGCGAAGAGGACGACCTTGTTTGCGTTGGAAGGACCAAATCGAGGAAGCCCTGTCATCGATTGGTATGACCAACTGGCGTAGGCCCGCAAAAAGCAGATACGAATGGAAGGATGTGTTACAGCAGGCCGAAATCCGTTAATCGGGTTGTTAATTACCAATTAAGTAAGTAAATCCCCTATTATCCTCTCCCCTCTAGGACATTGTACAATGAGTCAACTGGAGCTCCGGCTAATGTACTTATCTCAATTGGCAAGTACATACATATATACATATATTATTGGTCATTACAACCCTTCAGTCAGGATTACGACCTAGTTTCTCACACCACTTATGTTGTGTGTGTTAATTTTATACATGAGTGGCGGGACATACAGTTTAAAGTCGACTCCGAACGACAGATTTTTGAGAAACTTTTCATGGCAATTTTATTTACTCTCAGAGTTTTTGCCGGAGAGAGGAGAGGAAGTCGCCGAGGAAATAATTTTTCGTATTTTACTTTGATGTCTGGCCTGGGGTTTGAACCCTGGCTTTACGTCTAATAAGCCAACACACTACCTACTAGACCACGACGAATTCATTGGCAAGTACACGTCTTCTAAACTAAACCTAAACCTACTAAACTGTTTACTCTTTATTTATAACAAAAACTCATTTTTTTTAAACACCTTTTACTATCGCTATGCTCACTGTACTTACCTGTTTTCTTTAGAATTTTTTCTCCTTTTACTCGTTTTTTTAATATTCATTGCATATGAAATTTGTATAGTATTGTAGTGGGTATGTAGGTGTGTATGGATGTGTGGAAATAGTGTTAAACATGCCAGGAAATACTCCTTGACATTTTAGATTATGTGTACATAACCTCACTTTTTTCTCACTCGCTCTCTTGTTTTACTTTGTTTTTGTAAACATTGTGTTTAAATTAATTTTCCATGGCACTGTTTTTAAAACAAACATCAGAGATATTGTGATTAAAGCGTGCAACATACACTCAAAATTGAGTTTTCCATGCACGATAGTTTTTTTATATTCTATGCCACTTAAGGTAAGGTGCGAATATGTTGACTTTAAGCTGATGGTTGTAGTGGATAAAATATATACGTTTCTAAATGCCCAAGTATTGTTCAACACGGCACATTGAGCGCTCTCAACATGACTCTGCCCATAAGCCATAGAAATTGTATGTTTTCCTATTTTGTATCGTTATAATCTAAGGCGATATAGTTCCGCAAATCGGCCCCTTAGAATCCTGATATTTCTTCAATCGAATACAAAGCAATTCTAAGCTGGTGTACAAAATAAGGCGCATGGTCTATCAGACTCTTGTCACTGGAATAAACAAGGGGGCCCTGGCAAATCAATTTCTGGGCTTCAGTTTACTCCATCTTTTCTTTAGCTGGCTCAACAACGTCTGAGACTTCTCTCCCTAAGCCATACAAAACGATTTGGCTCTATGAGGACCGACGCACTTCCTCGCTAGCTCATCTGCTTCCATGACCTGAGGATCATCGCATTTTCCCTGTCTTACTTAATTGGTCATAACAAACCTTTAGCCAGGATTACAACCTAGCTTCTCACACCTCTTAGGTTGTGTGTTAATTTTATACATAAGCGCTGGGACCTACAGATTTTTTGAGAAACTTTTCATGGCAATTTTTTATTTACCAGCACAGTTTTTGTCAGAAATACGCTGAGAGGAGGTCGCCATATTTCGTTCGAGCTGTCTAACCTGGGGTATGAACCGTGGCCTCACGTCTAATAAGCCAACACACTACCTAATAGACTAGGGCGACTTTTACCTGCCTATCTGATTCGATTTGCCCAAACAGTTCCACATTATTCTTGAGTTAACCCTTGAGAAGGGCCGAGTGTTCAGATAGGAGTAGTCTAACTGACAGGTTGTATTGTTAGGTTAGGTTAGGTTAGAGGACGTGTACTTGTCAATTAAGACAAGTATAGTACCCGGCGGTCGAATTGACCCATTGTACAACGTCCAAGTCTCTCACTTACCAGAACAATTTAAAGTCGACTCCGAACGACAAATTTTTCATGGTAATTTTACGTCTAATAAGCCAACACACTACCTACTAGACTACGGCGACTACCAGGTTGTATTGCTATGTGACTTGCTTTCTGTTCATGTAGAACTGAGAATATCTTTCGATGGCGTAGACTTCCTGAAACGATTTCCAAGAGTTTACTAAATTTTGGGAATTCTGATCGGCTTTCGATAGCAAGAGAATTATGATTGTAAAGTCTTGTTGGCAAATCCGAAGCTTGTGTTAACAAAAACACCCCTGGGACCAAAAGGTGCTAATGTCCTTCACATTTTTATCAATCTAATAATGCAGGATTTTGACTTTCTGTTAAAGGACTAAGGTTCTGCCAGGGGAAACGGGTACTGCAGTACTGCAGTACAGTATACTATAAAGAGTCGATAAAATGTGAACAAAAGTGGACAACTCCAGCGCATAAAGAGCGTTTTTAAAGTTAAGAAATCATATGTAAGGGATAAAGAAATCTACCGAGACGCATGTGGAATAATTGAGTTGAAGAAAACTTCCGAATTGTGCGGAAAAGAGAGGATTGCAGTAGCTTACTGGAACTTATGATTGAATCATGACTTATTTTGTCCTGCTAGCCCACTGTATTGCATTTTCTTGTGCTATAAAGCTTTATAGTGTCGGTGTTGATGAAGAAAATTTTTCGAAAAACCAAAATTTTCTTACAAAAAAGTGCCAGAAAATCATGCAAGAAATCTTTGTTTTCCAAGTGCAAATTTAAACTGTCTTGTGGTTAAGCGAAGCCAAAGCAAAGAAGCAAGCTCTCTCTCTCTCTGTATTTCCATGTATTGGATAAGGCAGTTGCTTAGATGAAGATAAACAGTTTCACGGTGTATCTATGTATTTTCATAAGGATTGGTTAGGGAAGCCAAGTTATGTTTGAATGTAACAAGCACTGACACCGACGGAGGAAATGTGAAAAAAAAAAGAATTTTTAAGCGACTGTAAGAACATTTAGAAGAGATTTTGTTGAAAACTTGTTACTAAAGGGAAAGGTGCCTGGTTTTTATAGCCGCCCTTAATATTGTTACGTTTTTACCTTTTAAAAACGTGTAAAATATGAGCTCGTAGATTGCAAATAAAATAAAAATAAATTTGTGTTTAGTTTTAATAAAAATTCTTTATTATTCGCTTAATTCTGTGTGCCACTGTTCACAACTTGATGTAAACAACAACAATTACTCTTTTTTGTTATTCCTCTGTCTATACCCTTTGCATAAACAATAACAGATCTTTGCAACAGAGATCTTCAAACCACGATTACTCTCTTCAACCACACCGCGTCTTCACACAAGTCTGACAGAACTTCACTAACTCAGTTGACTGCTTTGCCTTACCCTTTATATGGCAAAGTAAACAGTCTGATGAATGTTCTTGAAGGCGAATGTTCATGACTTCGCCTTCTCGAAATGTCTATAAATAGAAACATCGTTGTTTACATTTATTATTGTAGTGTTGTTCGCGTATTTTTGTTTACTTGTTTACCATTTTTTTAAGCTCGTGTTTGTTGCTATATCAAGCATTACGATAGTTTATAAACAGGTTTGTTTACTGCATTGTAGTGTTTTTGTAAAGGGTCCGCCAAATAACTTTTTTTTTGAAAATGCTTTAAAACAAAAAACTACTGAATATTTTCTCAAATTTATTTTTTAATTTGAAAGTACAATCCTTCCGATTAATAATGGAAAATAATTTCATTCAAATGGCTGCCTCGGCTGGCCATGCAGTAGCCTACACGATCGGTCCAATTTTTAAGCACATTATCTATTGTGTGCAGCTGTATTTCACCAATGGCTTCACGAATATTGTCCTTTAAAGCGTAAATTTTCTCTGGCTTGTCGGCGTAACACTTATCTTTGACGGCACCCCACAAATAATAGTCCAACGGTGTCAAATAGCAGCTCTGCGGTGGCCAAACGACATCAGCTCTGCGGCTGATAATGCGATCTTCAAAAACAGGGCGCAAAACATCGAGTGTAGCTTCGGCTGTGTGGCACGTAGCGCCGTCCTGTTGAAACCAAATGTTGCCAATATCCTCCTCTTAAATTTTTGTGAACAAAAATTCGTTCAACATGGCCCGATAACGATCGCCATTGACTGTAACGGCCACTCCTTGCTCATTTTCGAAGATAAATGGCCCAATTATGCCTCTGGAACAAAATCCGCACCAAGCAGTGACTCGTTTTGGGTGTGTCGGCTTTTCAATGTATGCGTGCGGGTTTTCTGTGCCCCAAATGCGACAATTTTGCTTGTTTACATACCCGCCAAGATCAAAATGAGCTCCATCTGAAAAGATGATTTTTTTTTGCCAAAATCGGCATCTTCTGGTGTAGGCTACTGCATGGCCAACCGAGGCAACCGTTTGAATGAAATTATTTTCCATTATTAACCGGAAGGATTGTACTTTCAAATAAAAAAGAAATTTGAGAAAATATTCTGTAGTTTTTTTTTTAAGAATTTTCAAAAAAAGTTATTTGGCGGACCCTTTAGTTTTTTTCCATTTTCGTAACAATATTATTAGAATTTTGCTACCACTCTCGTATGTTTGACTTCATTTTTCTTCAGTTAGCGACCTAAATAACCCTCATCAAATGGTGCTTGTTTAAACACCGCTTTACTACTCTACACATTTATACATATTTGTTGCATGTAATTAAACAATTCATAGCTCAAATATATCAGCTTCAAAAAACAAAAAATTAAATGTTAAACATTTGACATCCAAAAATTAAAATTCTTCTTTCAACACTTGTTCCAACCGAAAACTAATTAATATGCCATACACATAGCACGGCTCTTGTTGTTGTTGTTGTAATATGAAAACCACTCGTTTAAGTCATTTTCCTAACGAAAAAACACGATAAATTTGATGTTTGAAATACAAATTAATTAAAATTATTCCAAATATTTAAACCTCTCATCATGCAAAAGCCAAACAAAAAACAAAAAAAAGGTTTTCCAAGAACCTTAAAACCCCTCTGAATGGAGGCTATGAATTATGCCAGGCACGATTTTAGTTCAACACAGAGAACATTTGCATGTCAATTGGTTTTGAAATTTTTTAGGTGAAGTTTTTTTGTTAACAAAACTTATTTATTTTTAATTTAACATTCAATAATAACAACAATAACAATAACAAGAAGTGTGAAATATAGCCTGAATATAATATTTCCAAGAATCGAACATTCAATCGATCATTATCGAAAAATAATCGATATTTTCCATGCGAGAGAAATGTGAGAATCGAGCAATAAATTGTTAAACCGTCATTGATATTCCGTTTGAAAATCTTTTACAATTTTTTTATGGCTATGAAATCGACTTTAAAGGGTTTTAAAGACGCCCAAAGAACAACCAACGTTGGTTTTGTAAATAAAGCAGACCAACTTCTTTATTAGAATCATTTCTTGAAGAAAACCAAACCGACTACTGGTTAAATTATGCTATTCCAGCAGTAGTCGCGGTAGTCTAGTGTGTTGGCTTATTAGACGTGAGGTCAAGGTTCATACCCCAGGTCAATCACCTCCAACAAAACGAAATAGAAAAAGAAATATTTCTTCGACGACTTTCTCTCAGCAGACTTCTGGCAAAAACTCTGAGAATAAAATCAAATTGCCAAGAAAAGATTCTCGAAAGATCTGTCGTACGTAATATATTTTAAACTGTATGGCCTCCACTCATGTATAAAATTAACACGACGACAACGACGTAAGTAGTGTGAGAAGCTGGGTTGTAATAATGTTTTTTTTTTGTCTTGAGCCGGAGGTGGGAATCTTCGAAAGACACTTTTGTTCCAACAAAAGAGTGCACGATTCACCATCACTGGTGCCTACGTACTAAACCCATCCCCTACACACTTCAACCACTCTCCCACCGCGGGACTGCCGTAAGGTATTACTTCGCGAAGGGCTGGTTAGCTTGAAAGCTTTATCACTTTCAGTCAAATTTCGCCTCCGTTCCTCTAGTCTTCGGAGTTCTAGCATAACTTCAGTCATTCTCTGACTATATTGACTCCATAGAACCATACAATTCAACAGCTCTTCCATTAGCCGGTTTGGTCCTAAACTCGTTTCTCCGGGCCATCTAAATCTGGGACAGCATGTTAGAATATGCTCCGCATCTTCCTCCTCATCTACACAGTTTCGGCACATAGGGGAAGTGTCATGACCAAATCTGTGCAGCTATTTCCTGAAGCACCCATGACCAGTTAGGAACTGGGTCACGTAGTAGTTCAGCTTGCAATGTTTGTTCTTCATCCAAAGGGTTACATCAGGGACAAGGCGAAATGTCCATCTTCCCTTTAAACTGCTCTCCCATCGTGACTGCCATTTGTGCATGGAAGTTCTTCGTTCCTCCGCTTTTTTAGCTGCTATTCGTTGCGGGTGCTCGAGACGGCGAAGGTATATCCTTCTCATCTGATCCGCCAATATGTCCGCTTCACCAGACACTGTCCTGAAGCCACTTATCAGTCTAATCGCGCTTAGACGATACACCGTGGACAGTATCCTCCTTGTCGTCCCCGCGGAGAGTGCCTCCGACCATATTGGGCAAGCATACAGAATTATCGACTTTACTACCGCCGAAAGTATCCTCCTTTTGAAAGGACCTGGTCAAATGTTTGGCATCATTCTCGACAGTGTTACAGATGCTTTTTCGCCGATGTATTTCACGTGCTCCTTGAAGTTCAATATGTATGCTTGCCTGTATGTACATATGTATGTATTGCAGCAATATTAATATTGTAGAGTTCAGTTAAGTGTGAATGAAAATTTCAGGTTAGGAACCTACGCCTCTTCATGGCAAGGATAGGGCACTAAAATTTTAGGTAAAATATATTTTTTTTTTCTTCACCTCAGGACCACAGCTTCTGCAGAAGACATTCAATGGAATACCAAGTCTATGTCCTCCAGTAAGACAATACCCCTTGTGAACCATAATTGGGCAATGAATGGCTCTGCGCTTTAAGAATCAAAATGAAACAGTCCCCCCTTTTTGTTAATACAATTCTACGTACCGTCCTGCTGCTAATGGCGTTGGATCGCCTTATAGAATGATTATAAAAAATACCTAGTTTAACTTTACCGACTCTGGTCAGTTGATCAGTTTTATATCAAAAACCTTGATAAATGTACCAGAGCGTCTTCTCTTAGAAGGTCCCACCGGAAATCTTTGGATTTGCAGATTCAGAAAATTATAAGGAATCATACAATCGAACTGGATGCGTCTATTTCTTGCCAGAATTGCTGCATATCCATGGCCCAAGTTACGATAGGATTTAACTGCATTTAGGCTTCCTGCCACCATTTCAGATAACAGCTTTAGTAGATGAATACAAGGGAACATACATCAGGATCATCAAGCCTCATGCTCTACGAGACTTATAGTTCCACTATCTTTTACCCATTCTCAACTTATGGCCTATACCGTACGCCGTAATCCACCATAACTGAGTAGGTCTGCAAAAATTTCCAGGACAGAATACTCAACAACAGGTTGCTGGGAAAATAATGAGTAAGAGGCTGCCCCTACGTGAACAGTACGGAAAGTAAAAACAAATTTGCAGGCACTCTCTTGCCAAGCAAATATTCTTGGTATGCAATCTGAAGAAACCTAGACAGTATGTTAATGACCAACCAAATTATTTTGAAAGGAAGAAACCTAGACAGTATGTTAATGACCAACCAAATTATTTTGAAAGTACTGGATGATGTGATGTTACGTTTTCTTCCTTTTAAAAACGTTTAAAATATGAGTTCGTAGATTGCAAATAAAATAAAAATAAATTTGTGTTTAGTTTTAATGAAAATTCTTTATTATTTGCACAATTCCGTAAGCCACTGTTTACAACTTGATGTAAACAACAACAAATGCTTTTCTTTGTTATTCCTCTGCATAAACAATAACAATTACTAGGCAATTATTCGAGAGATCTTTGTAACGGAGATCTTCAAACCACGATTACTCTCTTCAAACGCACCGCTTCTTCATACAAGGCTGACTGAACTTCACTAACTAGTAACGGGTAATTTTTTAGCAATTATCTTTTTGGCAACACTGGTTTAAACAGCTCACGCACGTTTCGTGTTTTGTTTCACTCTCGAACATCTTCAGTTTGGTCTATAAATTAGCCATGAATCGTCTTACAAACCGAACAACGCTTGCAAATCATTGAATTTTATTATCAAAATGCGTGCTCTGTTAAGAAAGTTCATCGCGCGATTCCTTCATTTTATGGTCAGTTTAATCGACCCACTGAAGCGGCTATAGTGTGTCTAAATTTCGCACCAAATTTACATTGTTGGACATTAAACCACCAACACGCTTACGTAGAGTGCGAACTGAAAAAAATGTCACAGCTGCAGCGGCCAGTTTTAATGATGACTATCAGTTATCGATTCGTCGTCGTTCCCAGCAATTGGGCGTCTGTTGCTCAACAACTTGGAAAATTTTGCGGAAGGATTTTGGTGTGAAGGCCTTTCAAAATACAGCTGGTGCAAGAATTGAAGCCGAACGACTTACCGCAACGCAGAATTTTTGGTGAATGGGCGCTCTTGGAAAGTTGGCCGAAGATCCACTTCTTTATCGAAAAATTGTGTTCAGCGACGAAGCTCATTTTTGACTCAATACGGATACGTAAATAAGCAGAATTGTCGATTTTGGAGTGAAGATCAGCCAGAAGCATTGCAAATGCATCCAGAAAAAGTCACAGCTTAGTGCGGTTTATGGGTTGGTGGCATCATTGGACGGTACTTCTTTAAAGATGCTGCGAATCGTAACGTAACTGTGAATGGTGAGCGCTACCGTGATATGATATCCAACTTTTTTCTTGCCTAAAATGCAAGAGCTTGACTTGCATGACATGTGGTTTCAACAAGACGGTGCCACATGCCACACAGCACGCGTAACAATGGACTTATTGAGAGGCGAGTTCGTTGAACATTTTATTTCACGTTCGAGACCGGTCAGTTGACCGCCTAGATCGTGCGATTTAACGCCTTTAGACTATTTTTTGTGGGGCTATGTTAAAACTCATGTCTCTATACAGACAAACCCGCTTCAATTGACGCATTGGAAGACAACATTGAAACATTTATTCGTGAGATACCGGCCGAAATGTTGGAAAGAGTATGCCAAAATTGGACTAAGCGGATGGACCATTTGAGGCGCAGTCACGGTCAACATTTGCATGAAATAATCTTCAAACATTAGATTATATCGACCATACTATCAATTCAAATAAGGATTTTCATCCATTTTTCTGAATTTTATGTGTTTTTTTTCTGAAAAATGTTCCTATAGCTCTCAAAAAATCACCCATTATACGATGTTTTAATCCTGTTAAAGGTACTATAATGAGCTTAAGGCCGTGGTAAAGAGTCCACATTTTAGAATACATTTTTCTTAGAACAGCCAAGAGAAAAACCCTGGACTTTTCATCTTTTTAAGTATTTTTAAGAGGCTGTCGTGCAGTTTCTTGTATTCAATGCTTTGAATAGAGTACTTTTTTTTACCAATAAATTGTGAGGCAACTTTGTTTATCTCAGTGCTATGGTGTTTGGTGATGTCTACACATGACTTCCCTTTTATGCAACAGCTATTTGCAACAGCTATTATGTCTAGTCAATTTATCTCTTTGTATTCTATACTCTGCTATGCTCTTCTCTGATTTTCTTTTTTTCTTTCTTTTTGATTTGAATTCATACACTTCCTGCAATTCCTTTGTAGCAGCAGTTTTATTTCTTTCCCGTTTTCAATTGACATGCCTATTTTAGTAACAACAACAACAACGACCATAAAAAAACTAGAAAAGAAAAAGCAAATCGAGAATTTATAAAGGAAATAAACACTATGTCATCATCAAAATCAACAACAACAACAACATCACGATGATAATGATGATAATGATGATAATGACAACATCATTATTGTCATCACAATTGTCATCATTGCCATCGCATCGCATCGTTGTCATTGTCATTTCACATTTATAGCCATTTAAACTGAGCATAGTAATTGCCAAAGCTGTCACAAAGCTTTCAAATATCATCAGTAGTAGCACAGCATTTACATCATCAATCCGCAGCCAACACACACACACACACAGAGAGAGAGAGAGTGTGTGAGGGAGAGCGAGAGAGAGAGAGAAAGTAAAAATCATTCATTGTCATCAACATCATCATGGCTTTAATCATTGTTATGTTGCCACTGATGATATGTATTGCTGCCACACATTTGAGTAACTCTGCAACACAACAACTCGGTAGCATTGTAAGTAAAAAGTAGAGACGATATGTCAACACCATAAATATCACAGGCTACGGGATTTTTCTTCTTTTGAGCTCATCACTTCGAATCTGGTATTTATTGATTGAAAACTGAATGAAAAAAAAACGAAAACAATTACTTTGCAGTCACTCTATAGTGTGCCATGGAAGTGGAAGAAGGGGGAAAAATGCGAGGGTTGGCTATAATTTTAATAACATCGTTGAGGTGTGAAAGGTTTTTTTTTACATTTTAAAAAACGTTTAAAGTATGAGCTTTTTTTATAGCTTTACGAGCTAAAGGTTTTAAATCTTCGAAAGACATTGGTGGCCCGGCCTACCAAAGTACACGATTCGCCGCAAGACTTACTCTCGGCTTGCTAAACGCATACGTACTAAACCCAACCTAGTTCGTCACACTTTCAACCATTTGCCCCTCCCTCCCCACCCCCCGGGACCACAATCAAGTATTACTTCGGGGGTGGACACTCAGCGAGTGCTGCCTTCAAATTCTGCTGACCTCAGCTAATCTTTGCTGCGTCAGGACCTTCCTTGCGAAAACACATACTGCGTTCCAATTGTCACATGAGGTTAACATCAGGTTAACTATATTATCGGGCATTACCTTGAATCCTACTGTCCTCTCCAGGCAATTTCGTTGAACAACATATCGCGGGCAAGTAAAGAAAACGTGCTCTGTCCTCTCCCTTTCATTGCGACATTCTGGGCATGCCTCGTCTGCGTCATGACCATACTTATAGAGATATGCCCTATAACATCCATGGCCGGTTAGTAACTGTGTCAGGTAGAAGTTAACCTGACCGTGTCTCCTTTTGGTCCATTCGCCTATGCTCGGTATGAGTCTGTGGGTCCACCTTCCCTTGGTTGAATTGGACCAGTCATGCTGCCATCTATGCATAGCATCATCCACTAACTGAACAGGACCGGAAAGATCTATTCCCCTCCTTGTATCATGTTTCCTCCTTTCTACATCCACTACTAGCCTCAGGGGCATCATCCCCGCAATCACCAATGCTGCATCAGTAGACACCGTGCAGAACGCAGAAATCATCCTGAGAGCTGACCTCCTGAAGGCCGCTTCTATACCTGCCCTATAGGTCCTCTTATCCATGGCCCCGGCGCATATAGGGGCCGCATATATAGCGATCGATGTCTATACCTTCATCAGTAACCGCCTCCTCTCCTGTTTTGGGCCTCCAAGGTTAGGCATTATTCGGGCAAAAGCACATGATGTCGCCGCACACTTTCCACCGATGTACGTCAGGTGTTCCCTAAACGTGAGCCTGTTATCAGTCATTACTCCCAGATATTTAATCGCCTGCTTTGATGTTATACGCTGGTCACCTACTGTTATTGTAATAAATTCCATCTTCTTCCTACTGCTAACAAGTAGTACATCCGTCTTGTGATCAGCAAGTTTGAGACCAATTCCCGTCATCCAGTTCCTGACTATGCCAACCGCAGTGTTACACGTTCTCACTAATTCATCTAAATGCTTTCCCCTTATCACCAGGGCAATATCGTCCGCAAAACCAATGACCTGTGTACCTCTAGGGAATCTAAGCCCCAGTACACCATCATACATGACATTCCATAGTATTGGGCCCAGCACGAAACCTTGCCGGACCCTCGCCGATACCGCATATGTCTTCCTGCCATCATCCGTGTCATATAAGAGCACTCTATCCTTAAAGTAATCCTTAATAAGTTCCATCAAGTATTTCGGTACGTCCTTTCCATCTAGGGCCGTTAAAGTGGCATCCCAATCCGCAGAGTTGAATGCGTTTCTGACGTCCAGGGTGATGATAGCGCAGTACTCCTTATCGCCCTCCAGCCAGCGCTCACCACTGATAGCATCCCTTGCTATCGGCATAACCATCTCTATTGCATCTATTGTGGAATGGGCTTTTCGGAAACCAAATTGGCGATCCGACAAGCCTTTTTTCCCCAGGAATGCTTCCAGTCTCCTACAAATTATCCTCTCCAAAAGTTTCCAGCAGTGTCGATTAAATTAAATTCTTTATTATTTGTACAATTCTGTGTACCACTGTTCACAACTTGATGTAAACAACAACAATTGCTTTGTTTCTTATTCCTCTGTTCGACTGATCTTTGTAACGGAGATCTTCAAACCACGATTATTCTCTTCAAACACACCGCGTCTTCACACAAGACTGACTGAACTTCACTAATTCACTCGTATCGCCTTTTATATGGCAGGGCAAACAGTCTGATGAATGTTCTTGAAGGCGAATGTTCATGACTTCGCCTTCTCGAAACCTCTATAAGTCTAAACATCGTTGTTTACATTTATTCTTGTCGGTATATTTTTGCTTATTTGTTTACCATTTTTTATGCTGCTGTTTATTGTTGTATTTTTGTTTCATTGTTTACCATTCTTGTTATGCTGCTGTCTGTTGTTATATTAGCAGTACGATAATTTGTAAACAGGTTTGTTTACTTGCATTGTTTTGTTTTTGTAGCTTTTGTTTATAATTTTAAGGTTAAGCGATGTAAAAGCAAAACGCCAGTATCTAGATTTTTCATTTTCGTAACAATATTTTATTATACAAAACCTAGGGTGCCCTCCCTCGTATATGTTTTATTTGCTATGTGCATTAAGACTGCCATTGTTATGGCTTTTGTTAAAACAGGCATAAAATTTAAAGATATTTTCCATTAAATCAATGGCTATGCGATGGTCGTTTCCACCATTTTTCACCAGGCAATATTGATACTCTACAAAGCTTTTTGTTTATATACAGTCACCGGCACTCATATGATGACAATTAGTTTTGAGATGTTGGGTATTTGCCATTTCTCTGTACCATATTGTGTCAACATTACCTAAGGTCTAGTGGAGCTATTTGTTAGCGGGTCCCTGATAGCATATGATATCTATCGATGATGTGGAATAAGTTACTTATGGTAGGGTATCCAATAACAATACTGCTTGTCTCTTTTTGACTTCTCTACTCTTATTTTAATTCATTTCATTTCTTTTTCTTTTTTTGCAATACTTTATCGATGATTATTAAAGATTGAATGATGGTTTGATAAGCAAAAAAAAAGAGAAAGGAATTTCTGCGACATAATCGTGACTCATGGCAATTGAAATAGGAAAACATTGCATCTGTTATTGGCTTTTGTTTGTTGAATTAAAATAAAAAAGAAAAGAAAAGAATTCTTTTTATCAGAAGCAATAATGATGTGACAACTTTATTGATAGACAGCATGGTACGTGTAATCGTTTTATTCCGCTTCTCTCGCTTTTCCTTTTTTTATTAAAAATAAATCCAAATGAGAGCGAAAAAAAACAGAAGATCGGAAATAGGCTTTACCGCTAAGCCTTGGAAGAATTGAAGAAAAATAAATCACATCTGGTCTCATTTCACTCTACATTAACTGTGTTAGACGTTAGTTGAAGGCATTGTTTACTCATGCCAAAGTTCATAGTTGAATGTCTTCATCGTATTATTCTTTCTGGGGGAATACATTTTGTGGACTAGGCACCGAAGCAGTATATTTTTTTCTTAAACTTCTTAAATCGTATCCAGTGCCCTAAACTGCCAGGTATCCCCGTAAGAGACTGCAACACAATTGATCAACGGTTACCCTCATTTGAGTTCCAGGAAAAGGGACACTGGAGGTCCCAAAAAAGCTCTTGCACTCGCAAAGTCTGGCACACCAGAAAAACGAAATAATTTCACTCGTGATATTGGCATTCCTTTGCAGAAGAGAATGGATAACACATACTTTTTTCATTGGCATAAGAAAAAATCAGGTACCCTATACGGTACCCTGTACGGTTACCCTTTGCCAACAAAGCTGATGTACTTCATCATTCCTTTCTTAAAAATCTTATCTGAAGCTGATATTCTTCATCTGAAACTGACGTACTGCATTATCCTTTGCAAAGGAAATTTTGTACTTCGTACGAGGAAAGGTGGGATAATAATTCTGCTTCTATGCCGGCAAGACATGTTTAGCCCGATATGAATATTTACAGAGCAAAATTTGCATTGGACTTGCCCAGTTACAAGGCTGGGGACTTCTCACTATAGTTTTTGCAGAAGCTATAATAACGAGGAGGAAGAGCAGACCACAGAACAATATCTCTGTCTTTCTCCGGTTCTTGAAACTTGAGACGAAAGATTTTTGGTTACTCAGAATTTATTGACGAAGCCTAACTGACAGTAGTAACGATTTAAATCCATCAAATCCAAACCCTCTTAAACTCACTGTACTTAACAAAGTAGTCAGATAAGCTGATCACCGGCGAGATTCAGATATCACCAAGAGATAATATACAACTGATGACAAAAAAGTATCGAAGACACCTGATTTTAGTCTTAGTATTATTAAGGCATGGTCTGATAGAGCATACAATATAGTTATGTTTTTACCTTTTTAAAAACGTTTAAATATGAGTTCGTTAATTGCAAACAAAGTAAAAACAAATATGTGTTTAATTTCAGTTAAACCCCCTTTATTCTTTACACTACTTTCGTGTGCCACCGTATACAACTTAACGATACAACAATAATAATCTGTTTATTCGCTTTGCTAGTTCACACAACTCTTCGCTTTGCAACCACGACTTGTTTTGTTCACGCGCAACTTCACACAAGGCTGACTGAATTCTTACTGACTGCTGCCTGCTTTCTCTTGCCCTTTTATAGTCCGATACAACCAGTCTAACGAACATTCTTGAAGTGGAAGGTTCGTGTTCTCGCTTTCTCGAGAGTTCTATTGCTAGTACATTATAGTTTGTGTACCTTGCTTACGTCGTCCATCCCTTTTTATCGCATACATGTTGTTGTTGGTACCAGACGCAACCAGGTTCATTGTACATATGTGTGTGTGCAGCTTTAGATAATCAACACGTTCATTGTATTCTTAGTGTTAGTGTGTATTTGTATCGTATGGCTTTTGTTTATCGTTTTTCTTGTTAAACGATATTAGGTCGTTTCGATTTGCGTAACAATATACTTTATATTCTAGAAGTTAGCTTTCTTTTCTCGAATTTACCTTCCATTCTAAAAGTTCTCGTTTTATTCTAGAAGTTACCCTTCAGTTCTAGAAGTTACCCCTCTATTCAAGAATTTACCTTTCTGTTCTAGAAGTTACCCTTTTATTCAAGAAGTTACCCATTTATTCTCGAAGTTACTCTTCTATTCTAGAACTTACCCTTCTATTCTAGAAGCTACTCTTCTATTCTAGAAGTTATCCTTCTATTGGATAAATTACCATTCTATTCTTCAACGTACCCTTCTATTCTAGAAGCTACTCTTCTATTCTAGAAGTTACCCTTCTATTCATGGAGTTACCTTTTTATTCAAGAATTTACGTCCTATTCTAGAAGATACACTTCTATTTTGCAACTTACCCTTCTATTCTAGAAGCTACTCTTCAATTCTAGAAGTTACCCTTCTATTCTACAACTTACCCTTCTATTCTAGAAGCTACTCTTCTATTCTAGAAGTAAACCTTTTATTCTAGAAGTTACCCTTCTATTCTAGAAGTTACCCTCCTAATCTAGAAATTACAATTCTATTCTAGAAGTTACTCTTCCATTCTAGAACTTACCCTTCTATTGTAGAAATTACCCCTTCAACCATTGGCAGACTAAGTGTATGAATATCCGTCGCTACGTGAATATCCATTCTTTCCTTCTCAGTAAAATTTTGCTCCTTAGACGCTCGTGTAGGGTACTTTTAAGCCGTTCAAAAACAAAATAAAATTAAAAAAGCACCAACAATACATAACGATTATCAATCATATTGGCTTTACAGGAGTTATGGGCCAATTATAATAAACCACAATGGCAACAGTGACAGCATCAACAACAGCAGCAACAGCAACAGTAGCTGGAGTGGTAGTAACACTTAAAAAATTATTGAAGATGCCACTACTTTTTTGCGTTTTACAAGCAGTTTCTTTAGTTTTTTTTCTCACTCTTACTGGACATCCAACCAATCAACCAACCAACAACAACAACAAAAAATTATAAATTAAACAAAACCATCACTGATAATGACATGACAAATAAAAATTAAATAAAAAAGAACAACAACAACAAACCGAAAACCCATTAACTTCACCATGACACAACAGAAAAACAGACACACAGACTCTGTATACGTATACGAGTACAAAGAAATATTAACGTTTCGAGGTATGAAGTTAGTTGAAACGGCATTAAACTGTTGTTGTTGGCTTAAACCGCAACTTGTGTTTGAAATGACCAAAATACTCACACTTACACACACACCGAGAGACATTCGTATGTACATACATATATGCTCACTTATGCTGTTACCGCATACTTATGAATTGAAGGCAAGTATGACTACTTGACTTGGTACGCAAATGACATGATTTGTCAGATAAGATAAGATGAGAGAAGCAAAAAAAGGTAAAGCCAGCTACTGGGTGAGTGAGACAAACAACAAAAAAGAAACGAAACTGATTTGAGTCTCATTAACAGACACTGAAAGAAATTTTAAGGCAAGAGAAGTATTCAGCAGTGGTGGGAATAAAGAAAAATTTGATTCTGTTCCTTGCTCTCGTGGAGATTTGGTTAAAAATTTTGCCAATGGGTAAGCAAGACCGTAATGTCAAGCTGTTAGAAGATAGCGAAAGCAATTTCATATAATTTAGGAAGGCTAGGTTGATAGGGTCCATGCCTCTGCGCCATAAAGATGCACGGGTAAGGTGAACGTCTTGTAGAGAGCAAGTTCCTCACATTAAAAGCATGATTACTTTACGTTGCAAAACCAGCTCTAAAGTTTAATAAACGAAGCTATATCGTTGACATCAATGGATGATAACTCCGTTAAGCTGACAAGGAATGGAGCGCCAAATAACTAATATCGACACCTCGCAAGAAATGGGCATTGACAAAGAAGGCTAGCTACACAAAGGAGCCTTGAAACGATATAACCAAAGGCCGATGACTTTCCACAGATTAGGAAGGTTAAGCTTATGCTCAATTCAAGTTATCTTCGATCAATCTATTACGAACTGCTAGAACCTAGGGAAACAATAAATTCTGGGCATAAATTGGCAACTTCAAAGGTCAAAGTTTATAATTTTCAAACTTCAAAGTGTACAACAAAGTGAAGTCGCCGTAGTCTAGTAGCGTGTTGGCTTATTAGACGCAAAAGCCTGGGTTCGAGCCCCAGGCCAGGCATCACAGACAAAATACAAAAAGTATTTTTTCGGCGACTTCCTCTCAGTAGATTTCTGGCAAAAACTCTGAGAGTAAATAAAAATTGCCATGAAAAGTTTCTCAATAAATAAAAATCTGTCGTTCGGAGTCGACTTTAAACTGTAGGTCCCACCACTCATGTATAAAATTAACACACACAACCAACATAAGTGGTGTGAGAAACTAGGACGTTGTACAATGGGTCAATTCGACCTCCGGGTACTGTACTTGTTGTCTTAATTGACAAGTACACGTCCTCTAACCTAACCTAACCTAAGTGTACAACTAACTGGCAACATGACTTTGTTTCCTATTTAAACATAGCTTGATTTCGGTTTGGCAACTTCTAGAACTTTACTGTTGATTTGTTATTGTTATACACACCCTGTCAGTAGCCAAAGAATAAAGTTACAAAGATTCCTTTCATAAATTTGTTGCACACCAAAGTTTTGTTCTGCAGTGTAGCCTTGCCTTATTCCTATACATGCCATATTTATGTCTGAGCATAACTCGGCAACTTCGGACGTTAAAGTTCATAATTTTTAAACCTCAGAGTGTACAACTAACTGGAAATATTAGTTTGCTTTCTATTTAAACTTCATTTGATTTCGCTTTGGCAACTTCTAGAACCTTTGATTTGTTGTTATACACCCTGTCAGTAGCCAGAAAATAAAGTCACAAAGATTACATACATAATTTGTCGTTACAAGCCTGCAGCCAGGATTACGACCTAGCTTCTCACACCACTTTTGTTGTGTGTATTAATTTTATACATGAGTGGAGCAACCTACAGTTTAAAGTCGAGTCCAAACCACAGATTTTTAAGAAACTTTTCATGGCAATTTTATTTACTCTCAAAGATTTTGCCTGAAACTTGACTCGACGAAATAGTATTTTTCATATTTCGTTTTCTTGGGGTCTAAGCTGGGGTTTTAACCGTGGCCTCACGTCTAATAAGTCAACTAGACAACGTCGACTATAACCACTACAATCACTACTGTAAACCATTATCATAAAATGGTCTCTCTGGTATTTTCATTACAAAATCAGAATTGATAGCAAGTTCTGGTATCGTTTTGTAATACCATTTGTACCGAAGATTTCGTGAAACATTGTAACGCTTCTGTGGTGTTCGTTGCCGCTTGTTTTTGGCAACATATTTGGCCGTAAGCAGTTAAGTTCTGAGATTAAATGTTATTATGACCACCATCATCCCTTTAATAGCATCAAACCTGTTTTTTTATGATTCCTTATCTCCAAAATTAACCAAAAAATGGCGGCAAGGTTTATTTGGTCACAAAGCTGTACAGAATGTACATAATTGGTCATTACAATCCTTTAGTCAGGATTACGTTAATATTATACATGAGTTTCGAGACCTTTAGTTTGAAGTCGACTACGATTTTTTTACAATTTTTAAACCACAGAGTGTACAACTAACTGGCAACATTACTTTGCTTTCTATTTAAACTGAAATTGATTTCGGTTTGGCAACTTCTAGAACCTTACTGTTGATTTGTTACTGTTATACACACCCTATCAGTAGCCAGAGAATAAAGTCACAAAGATTACATACATAATATGCAACCCTTCAACCCATAAATTATGGAAGATTGTCTTCTAAGATTCTAAGTGGAAAACGCACACAATTCACTATTCGTTCATTCAAGGAATATTCGTCATATGATTTAACGAGATCTAAAAGATTTTTTTTTTTTAGCAAAACCGGCCAGTGCTTGACTTCAGGCATGATCTTCAGACGAAAGTTTGGAAGAAAACTTCTGAAGAGAAATGTAAGCGATTTTTTATAAATATCTTAGAACGGCAACTAAAATAAGTATCTTTTGCCGAGGTTGCATAGCAAAAAGTCACTTCCGAATTCCGGCATTTCCTAATTGCATCACTTTACACCAGCCATAGAGGGTCGCTGTCAAAGTGCTCCCAGCAGAATAAATATATGCTAGGACATAGACTGTGAAAGACCCTTTGCGATATGTCTTCGCTTATTGTTCTAGATTTGAATGATGCTTCATTACGTTTGTGGTTGTTACTCGGTATTATACATACAGTAGTAAAGATAATAGGTCATTACAAGCCTTCAGTCAGGAGTACGACCTAGCTTCTCTTACCACTTATGTTGTGTGTGTTAATTTCATACATGAGTAGCGCAACCTACAGTTAAATAGTCGCCTCCGAACGACAGAAGAGAAGAGAGAGAAGCTTTTAATGGCAATTTTATTTACTCTCAGAGTTTTTGCCAGAAATCTGCTGAGAGGAAGTCGCCGCAGAAATATTTTATCATATTTTTCAGGTCACAAAGGTTACTTTACATAAATCTGGCAACTTCTAGAACCTTACTGTTGATTTATTATTGTAATATATTTACACACATGCACACTATCGGCATTCAAGGATTCCTATCATAAATTTGTTTCTCACAAAAGTGTTGTTTCCCAGTGTAGCCTTGCCTTTTTTCTATACCTGCCTGCCTTATATACTAGAAGTTGGAAATATTTTGCATTTTCGTTAAGCGCTTTAAGGGTCCTGATTTGTTTCTATCCGTATTGCCTTTGTTTCTGTCGCTGTTACTGTTCCTGTTGCTGTTGTATTTTGAACCCAACTCAGCATGATTGTATTAATTTTTAATTACATTTCCACCAATTGTGGCTTTCTGAACACATGTTGCTTAATTAATTATAAAACGATACAAAAACAAAAAAAAAACAACAACAAAATGAATGCAAAATTAAAGCCATGAACAAAAAAAAACATCACGGAAAAGGCAAAATCAAATCAGCTTTACCCAAACACAGCATATTTAAATTGCTAAGGAATCATGACCGTAAACAAAAAAAAAAATATCCACAGAAAAATTTACGCGGTCAACTACAGGAAGATACACTCACTCAATGATACAAAAAAAATGAGAACGAGAATGAGAACCTCAAAGTCAACTATAAAACAAGCTGGGGTATGCAACATGCAACGTTTATGGCTATAATTTGGTAGGAATTACTTTAACCAGGTTGGTTGTAGCCCAGTACCCGGACAGATACACAGGATATTTCATGCTGAGCGTGAAGAGTAGAAAAATCAATTTTTTTCGTTTTTGTTTTTGTTGTTAAACAAGAAATTTTTAAATTATGAACAGCAAAAATGTATTAACGTGGACTTGGATTATAAAATACTATGTTATCCTTGGCGGATTTTCATTAAAAAAATTTTTTTTTTTTTTTGATAAATCATGGGAGCCTACAAAATCAAACATGATCAATTTAGCAGGGGTATTAGGGGTATTCACTTGATACAAAGAAAGATATTTGAAAACATTTTGAAAACTTAAAATTTGAAGACTTACAAGAGCCATTAGTATTTAAAATTGTTTAGATTTCCTATACCCGTATAACAAAATAGCCATTTAAAGGTAACTACATAACGTAGCATATGAATGGCTTGTTATTTTCAAACATTTTCTTAAAGCCCTTCACAGCAGTAAAGGCAACAACTAATCTTTACAAGATGGGCGAACATCCTGAACAGTTAAAGGGCAAAGATTATTCCGGGGACCCTGGATCGCTGCCCATCATACAACCAAGGACCACACGACACGGCGCACCTACTTTGGTTGCCCCGCAAAACAGCCAACCCTTCGACTCGTAGGTGGCTAAATCCAACACAAGAAGTGGACTACCTAGGACGACCACCAACAAACACAACTAATAATACCATCTCTTAATTCATATCATCTCCACTAGAATCCCATAGGCATGCAATTGAACACATAAACTTACGGAGACAGCAGCAGACCTGCTCTTTACTCTTGCAAGCAATAAAAAGGCCTAAGCGGTGGTATTAACCAATAAAATGTAATGTAACGTTGTTTCGATTTACGTCGTCAAATTTTTTGTTCCCTCTAACTTTAATTTGCATCGTCATTCGATTTACGTCGCCTATTTTTGAAACCAACTGCGACGTAAATCGAGGGATTACTGTATGATATACTGGCTGCACAACACTGTGACGAAATAAGCGGGACCTCGATTTGATAGTTTTGGCGATAAGGACTCATAAAAAACAGGTTTAATCGTATTAAACGGAATAATGGTGGTCATAATAATATTTACTCTAAGAACTTAACTGCTTACGACCAGACATGTTGCCAAAACATGTGGCTGCGAATATCACAAGGGCATTTAAATGTTTCACGAAATCTTGGCTATAAATCGTATGAGTTCAGGATACCAGAACTCGCTTTTAATTCTGATTTTATAATGAAGATACCGGAGAGATCCTTTAGTGATAATGGTTTACAGTAGTGGTTGTACTCGCCGTAGTTTAGTAGGTAGCGTATTGGCTTACTGGACCTTAGGCCACGGTTCTAACTCCAACTCAGACATCTCCAACAACACAAAATCTGAGAAGTATTTCTTCGGGGACATCCTCTGAGTAGATTTCTGGCAAAGACTCTGAGAGTAAGGAAAATTGCCATGAAAAAGTTTCTCAAAAATCTGTTGTTCGCAGTCGACTTCAAACTAAATATATCGCCGCTCATGTATAAAATTAACGCACACAACTTAAGTGGTGTTAACAGCTAGGTCTTAATCCTGACTGACGGTTTGCAATGACCAAATATGAATGTATACTCATATATGTGAGTCTGTCAATCGTTGAAAGATAACTTCTAGAATCGAAGGGTAATTTCTGGAATGGAAAGGCATCTTCTAAAAATTTTGGTTTACATCTTCCTGACAACATTATCCAAGTATTCACTGATGGATTCAATTCAAGTGCCAAAGTCGAATGGCGGACCTTTTCAGTACAACTAAATCTTAGAATATCGCTTACACAACCCAATTACTGTAGTACTGTTTACGGTACAATAATGGCTTCAAATTGAGTCATTGTGTCATATACGTTGATATATGCCTATGTATCAATAGTAAGGCGCCCATGTACAGCACATCTAAGACTGTTGAAAAATGCCGGGCATTTCTGGTTCAATGGAAAATTCAAAAGAATTCATATATGAATTGGGTAAAAGGGTTAAACAAATAATATCACAAAAATTGTACTCATTTGGTATTATGAACCCACTTGCAGAGAAGCCACATTGATTAGATAGAAGAAAATTTTAATAAAATCTTAACCACAGCCAATATTGGGGACTTATAAGAGATCAGCAATGAATCGTTTTTTCGATACTCATAAGCACTCATGAAATTTTGAATCTAAGAGAGTCAACAATATTGAAATATAACTATGTATTCTGATTCATTCGCACTCACTACAACGTTGATTTATAAGTACAGGCGTTGCAATGAGTATGCGTACAACGTGTTGACAGCAAACTCATACCATTCGAAATATGTTTTATTCATAAGCCTCTACTCTTTAAGATTCATAAATTTACAGTCTTAGTTGTTGTTGCATTTACAACAAAAGAAAAAAGACAGAGCAGCAAGCAGTGCAAGCATACAACCTTTTAGTGAGTATTTTAGTATTCGTACTCGAATCATACTTATTTTGTGCTTGTGTGTATATGTTGAATTATGGAGAGTCGCGATCAACATCATACGTGTTGTTATGTATGAATATGATGGGTATTTCAAACTTTGAATATGAGTAGTATGAGTATGATATTAAAATAATTATGAATGAGTATAAGTAGCTGAAATTATGAGTATGATTCGATTCTACTCATCTTTTTGAATACTCATTGCTGATCTCTTCTACTTATTACTAACACTATACCTAACAACTATTTCTAGATTTCATATCCGCTGCTAGATCCATTGGCCGTTTATTTTTTTATGACAAACATAAGTATTCTGGTATACGAACTAGCCGTACTCTCTCCAATAAACGACCAGTTTAATGGTAAAGAAGAAGAGACTTTTCTATTACGTCCATATCCATAATAAAATCGTTTATCACATCACATTTCAAGTTGAAAGAAAAGTCCTGAACAATTTATAAAAAAAGATGGAAATAAAATAAAATTGGATACTTTTAAAGAAGGCCATTAAAATTTCATTAAAAAATACGTATGTTTTTTCGTTTTAAGAAATTAAAATTTATCAGATTTTAATTAAGATGTTAGCCATACATACTATATACATACATACATACGTATGTACATACAATGCATATTTATTTAATGGCCATTAAAATTATTGTATTTTGTTACACTCAAATGAAGCCCATTAAAGAAGAATACGGACAGACTGACTGACTGACTCTCTATGACGAAATGAAAATTAAATTTCCTTTTTATCTCGACTTTTCAACAACGTAGTGTTTATTTTTGTTTTTAAAATTTTATGACTTCAAAACGAAAAACAAAAAAATGCGAGAAGAGAAGAGAATTTCCTTTAAAGTTGTTGGTTTTTATTGACAGTGTCAACCGCAAGAAAAACCATAAAATGTCAGCTGGCTTGGCTTGACTTGGGTTTCATATGATTTTTATAGGTTTTTTCCTCGTCTTCTTACTCTACATCTTCTTCTTGTTCTTCATTTTCCTTGTATTTCTTGTTACACGAGTAACGAGTATGGATTTCTGTGATGATCTCCAAACACCAAGTTAGACGTTAAGGCTCACAGACTGACTCTATAAAATCATGAGTGATAATAAATCTGTATGATTATCAAGTGGATGAATATGAATTTGACATTTATGACACTTAAACAAATACTTACTGTGTGTCGGTTTTGTACAAAAAAAAAATTCAGTTTTTTTTTCTTTTTTTCTTTGTGATGCTTGATGTAGAAACTATTTTGAGTGATTGATACCGTTGAAGTCTAAGAAGAAATAAAAAAAAATAGGGAGGGTAGGGCGATAAATCAAATATTTTTCATATCCTTATAAGAAGTTGTGAACATTTGTTTGTAGATTTTACAGCCAACACCCGTCTGCTTTTAAATTAAGCTTATGAACTGAAATCGCCGTAGTCTTCTAGGTTAGGTTAGGATAGGTCGGAGTGGTAGCTATGATATCACAAAGCTCACTTGAGCACGCATAGCGGCCCGTTGTGTTGCCACGGGTGAATGCAGTCTCTGTACTAACCAAGTTCCACCAAAATCTGGAAAAAGGAAGAAGTTGGTCAGCGCAAGGGCTGCACAACAAAAGCACGACTACCCCGCATTGGAAAACCAGCCAAAAAGTTTGATGAACGAAGCTTGATCCTTGACGTCAATAGATAATAGCTCCGTCAAGCTGACAAGAAATGGGGAGCCAAATAACTTATATCTGCACCTCGCAAGTGATGGGCACTGGCAAAGAAAGTAAACAACAGTCTCCTCTTCCTCAGTGGACCTGCATCCGCGGCAGAAGTCATTGAAAGGGAGCCTCATTCTTTCCGCGTGCCCACCCATGACGCAATGACCTATAAGCACGACCACTGTAGTCGAGATGATATCACGACCAAGACCAAGTAATCGGTTGGTACGCCTTCTATCCATCTTGGGCCAGGTGAGTCTAGCGGTGGAGCAGGACTCCTCATTGACCTAAGATAGGTTGGCGTCCCGAAAGAACCTCCACGCATTGGTCAACTTGACCGAGGCAAGTGGCATACCCAATTCAACAGAAGAGGATTCCGGAAGGAGCGCACCAGCTCTGTTTCCCGGAATTTCACTGTGCCCGGGGACCCACACCAGAGAGACACTGGTGAATTGCCCCGAGAGAACGTCGAGACAGCGGCGACATTCCCTAAAGATCCTAGAGTTAATCACGAAACCCGATAGAGATCTTATCGCGGCCTGACTATCAGAAAAGATCGAGACGCGAGTGAAAGGAGCATCGTTGACGAGGATCCATTGAGCGGCCTGGTAAATTGCCATCACCTCCGCCTGAAACACACTGCAGTAGTCTTCTAGGTAGTGTGTTGGCTTATTAGACGTAAGGCCACGGTTCAAACCTCACGTCAGACATCAAAACGAAATATGAAAAAATATTTCTTCGGCGACTTCCTCTCAGCATGAAAAATTTCTCAAAAATGTGTCTTTCGGAGTCGACTTTAAACTGTAGGTCCCACCCCTCATGTATAAAATTAACACACACAACATGAGTGGTGTGAGAAGGCCGTATTGCTGACTAAAGAGTCATAATGTCGAATTATGTATGTATGTATGCTATGAAGTGAAGGCGGCTTTGCGAAAGAGGACCTATCTTGCGCTACCTATTTCATTTAAATGTATAGTATCCCTTAAGTGGTCTGACAGTCTGGTAAGTAGCGTGTTGGCTTATTAGATGTAAGGCCTCGGTTCAAACCCCCAGGTCAGACATCTCCAACTAAACGAAATATTTCTTCGGCGACTTCCTCTCAGGGCTTTGTGAAACTCGTAAGGTAGTGCCAGCCCTGGCAAAATCATCCATCTCTACCACACATCACAAATTACTGCCTTCCCCATTCTGTGCCGCTGTGGGCCACCAGTCCCGAACTGTTTGGAGTTCAACTGGTAGTAATCGATCCGATTACGAGGTCTGACCGGAGACTTAATTCTGGTACCACGGGAGCCAGGAGCCCCTGGAACCTCGGTTCTAGCCTGGCTGTTGGTGTGGCCCCTTTTGGGAGCACCGTGGTGGCTGTGGTTTGGACCCAAATCGCGGGAAGAGTCTAGCCAGTAGGCTCGGTGTGGAGTTGCATTTTCAACCGGGTGCCGTGACCCTAAGATTGGAAGGAGTTTTAATAGGCTTCGCTCCTAACCAAGGGGGAAATCATTTCCAAATACATGGTTTCGAATTGGTACTCAGGTGTAGTAGTCTGCTACATTTGGTTGCGTTGGTGGATGCATTGTATTTCATCATGGTGCGAAGAGCACCATGGGATTAGGTGCACGCGGACAGGTACCCACGTAAAACCCATCGCATTTGCCTTCCCCATTGCAGTTAGCAGCGATGAAGTCAAATTAACTTCAGAATAATCCCCCCGCCATACTCTGACGGGCAGTGTCTTGGCTTATTAAATAATGAAGAAAATTTTATTCAACACAGTAGCAGCGAAAGACGGTGATTCCAGCATCCAATCAATATATTTACGGCATTGTGAGTGAGCAGTCGGATGTAGTTGTAGAGTGATTTGGACGTTGTATTGGAGAAAGGTTCAAATCCACAAGCAAAGTACGCCATAAAATGTTTCCAATTGCTCCAGTAATTTTATCTTACCCACAATACTTTCAGGAATTCCGTAGATTGAGTCAACCCTGGCATAATTATTTCCATACAACACAAATTATTGCTTCGTCTATTGAAGTTAAATCCGATAAAATCAAATTAACTTCAGAGTGGTCCCCCGGCCGTACTCTAGTGGGTAGTGTCTTGGCTTATTAAATGAGCGTGCATGGTTCATATCCTAACTCAGACATTTCATACAAAATAAAACATGAAAAAATAATTCTTTCGTTGAATTTCTCTCTCAGCAGTCTTCTGGAAAAACCTCTGAGGGAAAATAAAATTGCCATGAAAAAGAGCCTGTACATCCCGCTACTCATGTATAAAATTAACACACAAGTGGTGTGAGAATCTAGGTTGTAATCCTGCCTACAGAGTTGTAATGACCAATTATGTATTCCGTACGTGTAAACCAGTGGTCAGCAATGAGTATTCAAAACGATGAGTAGATTCGAATCATACTTATAATTTCTGATACTTATACGCATTCATACTTATTTTAATGTCATACTGATACTACTCAGACTCAAAGTTTGAAATACTCATGTTACTCATACTTAACAATACATATGATGTTATTGATTTCGACTCTCCACGACTCATCGTATGCACGAGTCACAAAATATGTATGATTCGCATGCGAACACTAGAATACTTACTAGAAGAGTGTGTGTTTGCTCTGCTTGCTGTCTTTGTCTTTATTCTTTCTTTGTAAATGCAACAACAACTATGATTGTAAATTTTGATGAAAGATTCGAGTCATAACGTTATGAGTCTAAATGAGTAGGCGTATGAATCAAACATATTTCGAATGGTATGAGTTTGATGTTAACGTTATAATCATACTCAATGCAACTTGTACTTATAAATCAACGTTGTAATGTGTATGTCTGAATCAGAGTACATATTTAAATTTCAATATTGTTGACTCACTTATACTCAAAATTTAATGAGTACTTATGAGTAGCGAAAAAGCGAGTCATTGCTGATATCTGGTGTAAACACGTAACATGTATTTAAAATACATTCGAGAATCTTTAACTGAAAAAGGTCGAGTTGGCCTTCAGTAATTATTTTATTACCAGCATGTCTATTGGGCTTCCAGTTAGCATATCCATGCCTTGCACTTATCACACACATACCTCGCATTCATTTTAAATCCATAAATTTAAGTATTTGCTTAGTTTTGATTCATAAAATTTAAAATTTTGTTTTCTTGATTTTAATTGTTTAGACGACAACTAAAATCCATTAAGTCCAGCAGTTAAGCATTTTTTAGCCGTTGAAGAGATTCAAGAGATATTAAGGAAATGCTTCTTCTTTTCAAGTTTAAATTTGAAATAATTTTCAGATTTTCCTGCAAACATTTAATGGAAGACCAGAAAATCTTTTTCTGAAGGTGTTGAAAGCAGAGACAGTTTCCTTTTCCTCAAGAACAGCATCTTGTAAATTGTAAACATAATAGTAACAGTAGCTGTTGCAGCCACAATAATGGCAACAGCAGCATCTTGGCATTTTCATAGTGACAACAACAACAACATGCAACAACATACGATAACAACAATTCCATTTATATTCGGGTAAGTGGGTATCAGGCAATTAATCAAAGTCACAAACCGTAAAACATACACTCACAATAATACATCAGACAGAGCCAGTAAAACTGACACTCTCTACACACAGAAACAGAAACTGATAAACAAACATTCATACATGCTGCACACTTGGGGTATGGTGGTATGGTGGTGCCTCATATAATGACATTTCTGATGCCAAAGCTACCCATAATAATGATACAATGACATAAAGTTGTTGCGGACAGACACACAGACAGATAGACAACGACAACGACAACTACAAAGAGATGCAGCATCAAGCCATACGTACATACGATATTCGTATGGATTTTTCATTTGCAATACTGATGCGAATGTTTCGTTCGTTTATGTGTTAAATTCGCAAGACAAATTATATTTGAAATGAGAAGGGGAGAGAGAGAGAGATAGATTCTAACAATTCCAAAATATGCTCTATAATTTATAATAGAAACTCAAGATAATATTTCTTCATGATATTTCCGTTGACGAACTACTTCTTAAAGCAAATGAAATAAATTTAGGGGAGAGAGACATTGTAAGGGTTACAGGGAGCCCCCCCCCCACCGTTGTCTGTATGAAGTTATAAATGAAATCAAATGTTGTTAAAGTTGACAAAGTGATAAAAACGTTGGGTGTTGTTGAGGTAATGCAAGCATTACAGTGGTACTGCAAGGCAATATTGCATTCGCCTCAAATGGTTTTACATTTTGAAAAGAACCTTTAATAGGTTCTAACTCCACTTCTGAGTTCTACGAGTCAAATATTTGCTTGTTGTCGCAACCCTCAAGAGGAAAAAGAGTCGCAACGATGTAGAAAATTTTGTTCAACAGGTCCAGCATCTAATCGGCATATCTACGGCGTCGTGAATGAACAGTCGGATGTAGTTGTTGTCTGAATTGGACTTTCTGTTGAGCATAAAATAAACCTAACGTCGGAATACGCCATGAAATTAACAAATTCGGCTTATTAACCACACTTTCTGCAACTCTTAAGGTAGTGCCAGCCAGCCTTAGGCCCATAAGATCGTTGGACAGCTCAGCAGATTAATGGCGAACGTTGGAGGCCCGCTACCAGCGAGACGGAGACTCCTAATAGACGTTGGAAACATCATTATGCTTTATGGAAGCGAAATTTGGGCCGAAACACTGGATGTTAAGAAGCGGACAAACGCACTGGTATCGAGAACGGTACAGAGAACGGCTGCATTGCGTATCGAGTCGGCATATCGTACGGTACCCGCTCCAGCCGTAGTGGTGATAGCGGAAATTATCCCAGTAGAGCTGCTGGCAGCGGAGCGGATGGAGATCTATAAGGCGAAATCGGCTGGGAGTCACATAACCGCTCATTTCAGGGAAAACACCATTTCAAAATGGCAACAACGATGGAACGAGGAAGATAAAGGAAGATGGATGGCGAGACTTATTCCAGACATAAGGCCATGAATGGTCGGAAATTTGGAGAGGTTAATTACTACGTTACACAGATGCTATCGGGTTACGGATATTTTAGAAAATATCTGCACAGAATGGGCAAGACCGCCTCCCCTTACTGTCTTTACGAGGAAGGGTGACGCAGAGCACACCGTTTTCGAGTGTGCACGCTGGCAGAGCTATCGCTCTGCACTGACGTCGATAGTTGGGACGATCACGGCCGGTAACATTGTCGGGGTTATCATCGCGAGTAGAGAAAATTGGACCTCAGTGGCGAATTACGTGGAGAGCATTCTAAGACTGAAAAAGAGGGATCTTGAGGCTGCGGAACATGTGGGCACGCTGGAATAGATGTGAAATTCGAAGCAGGGACCTGGACGAAAGGAATAGTGGAGACACTTAGATGTCTCTTCAACTTTCGACACGCAATCCGGACGCGGATATGAACACGAAGGGGCCAAAGGGACTCCACTCCGAAGTAATACCACCGTAGTTCCGGAGTGGGCACGACAAGTCCACGAGACGAGGGGGGGATTTGGTGGGTGAGGGCCCCACACACGGAGGATGTGACGACTTCCTCTATGGTGCGGTTAGGTACATTTACCCCTCCTCGGCGTGAAAAAAACGGTACTGCCAGTCTTAGCAAGATTTTCTACCCCTTAGATGAGAGGACGTGCTCTAGTCAATTTAGACAAGCACAGCACTCGGAGGTGGATTTGACCCTTTGTACGTTAACATTTCTACCCCTTCCGCACATTGCAAATTATTGCCTCCTCTATTTAAGTTAGCTTCGTAGAAGTCAAATTAACTTCAGAGTAGTGCCCCGCCATACTCTAGTAGGTAGTGTATTGGTTTTTTAGACAAGAACCCGTGGTTCAAAACTTAGCTCAGACATATTGCAAAATCTCTGAGAGCAAATAAAATTTATGTGCCGCCCTTGCGCTGACCAACTTCTTCCTCTTCACTGATTTTGGTGGAACTTGGTCAGTACAGGGACTGTGTTCCGCTATGCGTGCCCAAGTGAGCTTTGTGATATCAGAGCTACCACTCCGACCTAAACCTAAATAAAATTGAGATGGGAGAGAGAAAAGTTTCTCAAAAATCTGTCGTTCGGAGTTGGTATTAAACTGTAGGTCTTGCCACCCATGGATAAATTAACATAAGTGGTGCGAAAAGCTAGGTTGTGATCTTGACTAAAGGGTTGTAATGAAAAATTAAAAATCCTTCTTTGGTTTCCGTTTTCATACGTATTTTCCGCAATTCTTTCTTACCATACTCGGAGATAATCCTTTTTCTAGATATTCTGTAGCCTGTTGCACTAAATCCTTTAAGCGTTAGATCTCCAATTGGTTCAACTTAAACAGACTGTTTTGTCTTCAAAACGTGACGTTTTATTTCCTTCTCGCATTCTCTTTCTCTCAATACGCCGTCGACGGTCGCTGGCGCAATACCGCGAAGTTGGTGGTAATTCGTCATCCAAATTTATTTGTTTTCTCTGGATCTGCTCATGGCGCCAATGTTTCAGGTTTTCATCGGTGCTTTTCAACCACCACTTGATCTTGGCGTCTCTGGGCGGCAGGACAAAGGCTTGGATCAGACACTGGTCATTCAAGTATCCTGGAGAAATTTGAGGCTGTCGGGGACATAGACTATATGATACCGCGATATGACTTCTCGATGAAATACACGACGACCATCCCGGATAAAAAGGTATGGAGGAGTGGTGCTGGGCACCTCGTCAAGGACTCCGCCCAAATCTTCACTGACGGATCCAAGCTGGGAGGAACCGTTGGTGGTGGAATTTTCTCGGAGTCAATAGGTATAGCCGAATCTATAAGGCTACCAGATTACTGCAGCGTTTTCCAAGATTTTTTGGGATACGAATATCGCCAGTGGAAATATCACCATATTCTCCGATACCCAGAAGGCTATCAGGGCTCTGGGCTCCAATGTGATGAACTCCAGGACTCTCCTCGGCTGTCGGAAACACCTGAACAGGGTGGCGAAGTGTTTGGTATCGTTTGGGTTCCGGGACATAATGATATCCCGGGAAACTGCAGAGCAGATGAATTGGCCAGACGCGGCACGACCATCGAGCTCTCGGAGGTATTCTTAATTATTGGGGTCCCTTTGGGGACCTCAAAGCTCATGATTGATGACGAGATCACGGACTCTGTCAACAGCAGGTGGCCAGCTTCGTATAGGGGCAGGGTGGCGCGCATGATCTGGCCGCGGCTGGATAGAAGGCGTACTGAAAGGTTGCTGAAACTCCAAAGAGGCGTGATCAGTGCGGTTGCTGGAGTCGTGACGGGTCATTGCATTATTGGCGTCCACGCGAGGGTTATTAGTCTCGGACATCTCGCAAAAGATTTCTGCAGAAGCTGCGGGGACGAAGAGGAGGAAGAGACGGTTCTTCATCTACTGGGAACATGCCCGGCACTATGTCAGAGAAGCAAGAGACATCTTGGTAGCTACTACATCGATGATCTGAGTGATTTGTCGAAAGTTCATTGTAAGCTCTGGATGGTTCCATGACTAGGGGATGGTAGACGCGAACTGTGGTATCACAATGGGTCCCATGGGGCCTAAGTGCGTCCATCCAATTCATTTGGGGGGACGGCCACATACACCTACCTACCTACCTTCCACTAGTTTCGCTTGTTAGATAGCTTTCTTCTTCAGCTTTGCTGATTTGTGTTTTTCAGTCTGATCAGTAATTTCAGTGATCGAAGCACCAAGTACATGGTGCTCGAGACAATATTTCTATCTGGTTTGAAGCCTCTTATTCCTGATAGGAATTTGAAAGGCTTTTGAGACCGTAGCTATCCCAGCGTCTTCAAATCGGGATTCTAACGTTATTTACCTTGACTGTCCTGCTACACTGAGGGAGATTCTTTGTTCGTGGTTCGTGATCACCATATAAGGACTCTATAACGGTCGTTACAGTCGATCGGTCTCTATTGGCTTCTGACTTATTGTCATACCAACGCACTTCTTACGTCAAACGAATGTCAAATATCTTTTTCTTAAACAAGCAGAGCGTTATACTCAGTTTCAAGCTTAGATGCACACGTTCATTTGATGGCATCAACGTTAACGAATTTAATTTCTCAAAAATCCTCATCAAACCACTGTCTCGTGGCGTTTACATATGAGAAATTATTTGCTGAGACATCTGGTTTTATTTGCATATGAATGCTTAAATTATTTATACGAACTTAAACATGTACGAACATGCATTCAAAACAATATTTTTGTTTTATAATCGTGCCTTTGCTTCCCCTGCACTCTCCTTTTGCAAAGTGTTGTAGAAAATACACAAAAAAATTACCATACACATGTGGTATAGAGAGAGAGAGAGAGAGAGAGAAAGAGTCTGTGAATAATTTTCATCATCATCGTCACCATATTTTTGCTAATTTACCAATTAGTTCAACTGTGAAATGGCGCCAAAGAAATGTTCATTTCGTTGTCGGTTTTTTTTCCATATTCTTTTGCATATCAAACCTCCCCCCAACAGCAACACCAACACGAACATCACACTGATATACTGTAATGACACAACACATGGTGGTACGTTTATAGAAAGAAAGAAATCAAAAAAACCCCAGCTTTTTAATGCAATTTTACGTGCTGCAGCACAGTGTAACGGCATAATTTTTTTTCCACTCGCTCTCTGTTTTTATTATTTTTTTCTCTTTTCCCTCCGTTTCCCTCTCCTTTATTTCATGATTTATTTTGAATTATGAAATTTACATAATTTTTGTGTAATTTTGCAATTTATTTTTGCTGGTTTTCCATGTTGTTATCGTTGCTGTTCACGTTGTTGTTGATGTTGATGTTGCTGATATTGTTGCTGTTCATTATTCATGTTACATTTAACATCACCAACTAACCGTGCTTAATAAGACTCACAAAAATGTAAAATTTTTGTTGATAATTTAACAAAAAATTAAACACGAATGAAATTCTTTTTTTCTGATTTTTTATTTCTAATAAAAAAATATTATTTTTCCTTATTGCTGTTGTTGTTGACAATTTTGTAAATCAAATGACCTTAAAATTATTTCCGTTTTGTTGAAAAGCAAATCCAAAGGAAAAATTGTCGTATTGAAGCATTTAACTGGAAAAGAGAATAAAGTCGAACCAAACCTGTATGAAATAGTAGTCACTTCCTGAATGTAAATGTAAAAAATATGTGAAGAAGCATCCAGCCGACAGCCAAGCATTCCAGCAAGAAATGTTCTTACTAAGGATAGAAAAGAATCTAAAAGAAGCTGGATAGTCCACTAAATCTCCAAAGAAGCACAGTCGAGCAATTATAGCTCGAGTCATTAGGCCTCGCGTTACCGACACTCATACAAACCAGAAAAGCTGAATAAACTTTGGTCTTTACTATTACATCCACCGTAATCTAGTATGTAGTGTGTTGGCTTATTACACGTGACGCCATGGTTCAAACCCCAGGTAGGACATCTCAAACAACACGAAATATGAAAAATATTTCTGCGGCAACTGTCTGTTGGGACAGATTTCTCAAAAATTTGACGTTCGATTTGACGTTTAAACTGTAGATCCCGCCACTCATGTATAAAACTAACACACACAATTGGTCAATTCACACAAGCCGTTGTATCGTTGTATTCATTGTATTGTTGGAAGAACATACAACAGTGTATGATTGTTGTTCATATTTTTCATATAAAAATCCGATACACTTATACACATTTTTTTCATATGTTTTTAAAAAGTTGTGTTGCTTTCGGGCATTCAAATTGTTTGAATGCCACGAGATATACAATACAGCATAGCATTGAGCGTTCACAAAAAGCAAACGTATTCAATACAACATACACGATACAAAGTCGTGTGAATTGCCCAAAATATTGTAAGTGGTATGAGAAGCTAGGTCGTAATCCTGACTAAAGTGACCAATTAGGTATGTATGTATGTGTTTACGATCTAAAGGATCTACACGTAATAGACATTAGGACTATAAGTTACTTCACCGTAAGCGGCCCAGGGGAAATAAACGACTGTGGCATTAAAATAGACCATATGTGTCGTAAGTTTAACTGCCCTTCAATCTTTGTTCTTATACATTTTTTATTATTCGCAAAATTCTGTGTGCCACTGTTCACAACTTGATCTAAACAACAACAATTGCTTTTCTTTGTTATTCCTCTGTTTACACCCTTTGCATAAACAATAACAATTACTAGAGAATTGTTCAACAAATCTTTGTAACGGAAATCTCCAAACCACGATTATTTTCTTCAAACACACCGCGTCTTCACACAAGACTGACTGAACTTTATCAAATTACTCGTCTGCTTTGCCATGCATTTTATATGCGTAAACAGTCTGATGAATGTTCTTGAAGGCCAATATTCATGACTTCGCCTTTTCGAAATCTCTATAAATGTAAACATCGTTGTTTGCATTTATTATTGTAGTGTTGTTGGTATATTTTTTTGTTGTTTACCATTTTTTATGCTGGTATTTGTTGTAGTATTTTAGTTTACTTGTTTACCATTTTTTTATGCTGGTGTTTGTTGTTATATTAAGCAGTACGATAATTTTTAAACAGGTTTATTTACTGCATTGTTTTGTTTTTGTAGCTTTTGTTTATAATTTGAATATAAAGTGATGTAAAAACAAAATACCAGTATCTCCCGCTTTCTATGGTTGACTATTTTTTTGTATTGCTAGCATTTAAAAAAAATTTTTTTTACCATTAAGGGCCTATTTCTCAAGAATAATTTTTGATTTTAAAGCAACTTTTTGTTGAATGAATTAAATGACTGGGTTTACTTAGTTGAAACACACACTTATTACCCTTTTGTTTTAAATCCTTTTAAAGGATTTTTATTGTATACTTAACTAGGTGATGCTGCTGCTGATGCTATTGAACCTATTTACACCTGTTGTTAGCAGTTGTTAAACACTTTATCATCAGCATCATCAGCATCACCATCATCCTTTGGCTTACTGGCACACTGGCACTGGCATTAGTCTTATCATTTCTAATATGATTTTACAATCTAATTTCCTCTACTTAATGTAACAGCTACCAAATAGCCTGTAGCACAAGAGAACCAACAGGAGAACAGGAGAACGTTATAGAGCATGGCTGTGGAAGGGGCGTAAAACAAGGAGACATTTTTGCTGTCATTTTTTGTGTTTCTCTTTCTCTTGGAGAGGATTAAATTTCAAATGAAATCGAGTGTTAAGACAGAGTAAATGAAATCAAATTACAGGAAATAAACTCACTTCAACAAGTAATAGGCTTTTATGGGTTAATTTCCGTTTCTCAAACAAACACTTGCACTTTTCAGACATTTTTCTACTTTTTTTTTCCTTTTAGGACAGGAAAAGGAGGAAAAGAAATTATTGTGTTACTATTTAGAATTTCCATTTTTAAAGTGAAAGAAATATTTGCTGGAGATTTTTTTCACTTTTTTTTATTTGCTGCTGGCCATTGCTCTGCCATAAATCTTCAATTATTCACTTGAGTTTGTCAGTCTGCATATTTCTGCTCAAATTCAATACAAAAAAAAAACGAAATAAAACCAGAAAGAATTTTAAAAAATTCGTTACAAAAATTCCATTCCATTCACAATGATGTATGGATTTCAATCCCAAAAAAAAAAAAAAAAGGAACACCGCTCTTGCAATATTTCAATTGTGTTGCGTTGCTTGAATTTCGTTCGCCGCCAGGAAAAGAATATTTATGCACCGCAAAATGTGTCATGTTCCAGTGCAATAGAATCTGCTGCACATTAAACATTTATTGTGTTGAATAAAACAGTACCACCAAAAATAATATATGAAACACAGTGCAACAACAAAAACATTTTTGTAAAAAAAATTGTTCTGTTGCATGTTATATTCGGAGAAGAATATCCCTTGATGCCTGGCATTTTTCCTTGATTCCTTGGCAAAATGAAATTCGTTTTATTTTTCTTCGGTTGAATGAAATCAAAACGAAATTTTTCTTTTTTTTTTTTGGATGAACTTTTTCAAATGGCAAGATTTATTGGTGGAGTTACAATGCAACACACTGGCGAAATAAGATTTATTTATGAGCACCACTGCCAAAGAATAGAAAAAAACGCAAAAAGAAAGCAAGAAAACGAAAAGATTTCCATGCTGGATTTATATTTTCATTCCAAATTATTGATGGGAAAACGGAGAACAATTTGAAAAATTGGTTTATTAAAGGACATCAGTGGTTTCCTTTTCTTTTCAAGCAACACGTTTAATACTTTGTCTGTCAGATTTGCTTTACATTTTCCCTCTACAACACATTTTTCCCAATGTCTTGGAATCAACATTGTGATCAGAGATCAGCAATGAGTATAGAATCATACTCATAAGTTCTGATACTTATACGCATTCATACTTATTTTAATATTGTTACGTTTTTACCTTTTTAAAAACGTTTAAATTATGAGTTCGTTAATTGCAACCAAAGTAAAAACAAATATGTGTTTAATTTCAGTTAAACTCTCTTTATTATTTACACTACTTTTGTGTGCCACCGTATACAACTTAACGATACAACAATAATAATCTGTTTATTCACTTTACTAGTTCTTATCACACAACTATTCGCTTTACAACCCCGACTTGTTTTGTTCACGCGCAACTTCACACAAGGCTGAATGAATTCTTACTGACTGACTGCTGGCCTTGTCTTGCCCTTTTATATACGCACGTAATCAGTATCATGAACGTTCTCGATGCGGAATGTTCTTGTTCTCGCCTTCTCGAGAGTTCTATAGCGACCGCATTGTCCATCCCTCATGGTTGTCGGTGGTACCAGGCACAACCAGGTTCGTTGTATATATATGTGTGTGCAGCTTTAGATAATCAACACGTTCATTGTATTCTTAGTGTTAGTATGTATTTGTATCATGTGTATTGTGTTGGCGTAGCTGGTTATCGTATGGTTATGGTATTGGTTATCGTTTTTATTGTTAAACGATATTAGGTCGTTTCGACTTATGTAACAATATCATGGAACCTCTACTCATATTCAAATTTTGAAGTACTCATCATATTCATACTTAACAACACGTATGTATGATGTTATTGGCTTCGACTCCACATAACTCAACATTTGCAAGAATCACAAAATAAGTATGAATCGCATACGATCACTAACATACTCACTAGACTTATGAATCAAACATATTTCGAATGGTATGAGTTTGATGTCAACACGTTGTACGCATACTCATTGCAACCCCTGTACTTATAAATCAACGTTGTATGGAGTATGAATGAATCAGAGTACGGAAGTTAAATTTCATTATTGTTGACTCACTTATATTCAAAATTTCATGAGTGCTTATGTGTAGCGAAAAAACGATTCATTGCTGTTCTCTGATTGTGATGTAATAGCTTTCTGAGAAACGTTCAACACAGGCGCTACTTTAAGAGTATAAGCCCTTTTGGATATCCGAGGTTCATCCTCAATCCTAGCCGAGGATCAAACATTCACTATAGTTTCCTAGTTTTCCTCACCGCAAAAATAAGATTTATTTTCCTCTCCACCCTTTAGGCTGATTGAGAATAAGACGTCGCGAACTTTCGACCTTTCATGACAAGAGTCGAAAGACTTCCTGTAAAACGATCGAAGAGCAGAGGAGAAGAAAATCAAACTTTTTCTTTTTCACCTTAGTTCTGCAAAGTCTTGCGATATTCCTCTCAATGAAGTTAGGACTGCCTATGAAAAGATCGAAGAATACCTATCGGGATAGGTGATCTCTATAGAGTGATCTCTATAGTCGCCAGGTCATTAGCAACTCATCTTTATGGCCAGGAAGTCGTTGTAAGCTAGTAGGTAGTGTCTTGGCTTATTAGATGAGAGACCATGGTTCAAACCCCAGTTGTGATATCTCCAACAAAACGAAAAATTAAAAAAAATATTTCCTCAAAGACTTTTACTCAGCATATTTCTAGCAAAAACTCTGAAAGTAAAATAAAAATTGCAATGAAAAGTTTCTCAAAAAATTGTCGTTCGGAGTCGACTTTAAACCTCTAATGTATAAAATTAACACTCACATAACATAAGTGATGTAAGAAGCTAGGTTGTAATCCTTACTGTAGAGTTGTAATGACCAATTATGTATGTATATATGTATGTATCCTTATGTCCTGGAACCCATATACTTAAGGTTGGTCATTAGCTACTGATGTGGCAATTCTGGATATCCAACTTAAAACGCCTTCAGTTATCTCGAATACGTCGTGGATGGTGAAGAGTGATGGCATGCCTTAGGTTGGGTTAGAATGGTAGCCTCGATACCAAAAGCTCACTTTACTGACCAAGTCCTACAAATAAGGGGAGAAGAAATTGGTCAGCGCAAGAGCTGTACATTCTAAAGCATAACTACCCTACGCTAGAAACCAGCCCGAAGATTTGATAAACGAAGCTATATCCTTGACATCAATGGACGATAGCTCCGTCAAGCTGGCAATGATTGGGGAACCAAATAACCTCTATCTGCATATCTGCATCTCCCAAGAGACGGGCACTGGTAAAGAAAGTGAACAAAAATCTCCTCTTCCTCAGTGGGCAGAAGTCGTTAAATGGGAGTCGAATTCTTTCCGCGTGTCTACCCATAACACAATGACTAGTAAGCACGGCCACAGTGATTCAGATGATGTCACGATCAAGTCCGGATAACTGGTTGGTGCGCCTTCTATCCAAGTAAGCCAAGCGGTGGAGCAGGACTCCCCATAGAGCCAGGATAGTTTGGCATCTCGAAAGAATTTCCGCGCGATGGCCAGCTTGACCGAGGTAAGTGGCATCACCAAGTCGACTGAAGAGGATTCCGAAAGTAGTGCACCAGCCCTGGCGAGCTCGTCAGCGTTGCAGTTTCCTGGAATATCGCTGTGCATGCCTTGAATCATTCGAAATATTGATTTAGAAATCCCTAGCATTCATGGATAAGAGCGCACGTCGAGGTGACATTGGCTTAATTACAGACCAGCTGCTCGAGTATATTAAAAAACTTTCACTGAAAATTTCATTACCCAGCAAACATTACTTAATTCGTCATTACCAGATTACATCAGTCAGTATTACAAAATAGCTTCTCACACTACCCCTATTGTGTGTGCTAATTTTTATACATGAGTGTTGAGGCCTACAATTTAAAGTCGATTCCGAATGACAGATTTTTTAGAAACTTTTCTTGGCAATTTGATTTTTGTCACCAAGTTTTTGCCAGAAATGTAGTGAGGGGAAGTTACCGTAGAAATAATTTTACACTTGGGCGCAACAAGAAGCTTGGTTGTAGTCCTGACTAAGGAGTTGAAAGTAGGTGTATTCCAAAGGCATCCACTTTACCATCAGCACAGAAAACAACAGCGGAGATGGAAAGAAATAAGATTCTGGATCTGCACACATTATTGCGAAGAATCTGGGTTGTAGTCTTGACTAAAGTTTTTTAAAGGAGAACAGGTAATCGCTTTACTGTCAGTACAGAAAACTGCAGCTACAAAGGAAGAAAAGAAGATTCTGGACCAGATCATTTCTGAAGATCGGAATATAATTGACAGTAGTTTAAGGAACTTTTTGAGGACTTGATGTTTTATTTAAGCAACTGACAGTTGGAAATGTGATGTAAAAAATGGTAGCAGATGAGAGAAACTGAAGCAGAGTTTCATGGAAAACCATCTTTTGGTTGCATCAGGCCCAGGGAGATCTATTTAAGCTGGAAATATGATGCAAAAAATAATAGCAAGCGAGACAAACTAAGGCAGTTTCATGGACGTATATGAATTTTTTGGCTGGAAAAACTTCGATGAGCAACAGACACAGGGGCCTTATATAGAACAATACAAAGGTGAATTGTTAGCAAATAGCGGATAGGGCACCATCCTGAATTAAAGTGAAATATAATTAAGAGCAAAAGGAAGAACGTGACACTCAGAGTCAACCCCCGAAGTCTTTGAAGTAAGCTTGGAATTTGCCCACCTTGCCCCCAATAATGTTGAATATAATTGAGTTCCTCTCTTAACCTTCTGTAACTGCCACACTCGTATGAAATTTTATTAACGGCAACCATAACCTCAATTTTTCTGTGCTAACAAGCTGCATGAAAACCTAACAATTTTCACATGCATACGCAAACAAATTAGTTTCTGTTGTAAGTATAGTTTGTTCTAGAAACCAAATTATGCATCTCTCAGGCAATTTCAGTTATTTTCTCCTTCAAGTAACCCAGTACTTTAAGCCAAGAAAAAGAGAATGAAAATGGCAATGAATTACTATGTGTGCTGCAATAGCAATTTTGTTTAGTTTTTGTTTTTTGTTTTTGGTTTTGCGATTTTCATGTTCTCGTTTGTCTTTTAAATTATCCGCAAATTTAAATGAGATTTTTTTCCTTAACTTGCAACACTGCTCGTTGCATCATGTGGCAAGTAATAACCCTCCGGTCTAAACGCGTAAATGTCGAAAATAATAAAAAATCTCTTGAGAGTAACTTTTCTCAATTGAGGCAAGCAGGTGTCATGTTATGCTTAAAGGAACAACAACAACAAAAAAATATTCAACAGACAGAAGAGAGTAACGAGAAAGAGAGAGAGAGAGGGGGAGGGGGAGGCATACCTAAAAAAATAAATTCGCTAAAAAGATACCTAAACTTCAAAAGGTATACGAGCACATAAAAATTTACGAAGAAAAAAAAACAATTTTTTGGCATTTAAAGGAGCGGCATTTGGGGAAAGAGAAGACAAGCTTTGACTATTTGACGTTTAACTGCTTAAAGGTAAGAAACTATTTTGCATATAAAATGAAGTTTGAGGGCCGTATACCGTAGTGTGTGTGTATACAACACACTAGCTTAAGTCTCTAACCCAACATTATAATGCTGCTACATTGTATTGTGTTGTGTTTGTGCACCAACGTTTTGTTGCCGTTACTTGGCAACTTGTTAAGTAAGTGCCTTATAACTGTAAAATACTGATTGAGTTAAAGTTACTGTTGATTGTTGTTGTTTAGCAGGAGGATAGGAAAATAAACTGGAGTCTGAGCAGCAAAAAAAAAAAATATGTTGCAAGTAAAGAATTTAAGAAACTCTTCAAGTATTTTAAGAGAACTCGTGAATATGTCATCATGAGCTGGGTACATACATGGTAATGCAAGAGTTAGTAGACATTTGTTTTTAGAGGCGATAAAATTAAGTACAAAATTTCATTCCCTAGCCAAGGGAGTAATTTAAGTTGAATCCTATACAAATTGCAGTTAATAAAATGCCATACGAGTATGGAAGTTAAAGAAGGTCAAGAAGAAATGAAGAATCGAGATACTGGTGTTTTGCTTTTACATCGCTTAGCATTAAAATTATAAACAAAAGCTACAAAAACAAAACAATGCAGCAAACAAACCTGTTTACAAATTATCGTACTGCGTAATATAACCACAAACACCAGCACAAAAAAATGGTAAACAAGTATACAAAAATACACAAACAACACTACAAGAATAAATGAAAACAACGATGTTTCTATTTATATACATTTCAGGAAGGCGAAGTCATGAACATTCGCCTTCAAGAACAGTCATCAGACTGTTTACTCTGCCATATAAAAGACAAAACAAAGCAGATGACTGTGAGTGACTGAAGTTCATCCAATCTTGTGTGAAGACGCGATGTGTTTGAAGAGAGTAATCGTGGTTTGAAGATCTCCGTTACAAAGATCCGTCGAATAATTGTCCAGTAATTGTTATTGTTTATGCAAAGGCTGTAAGCAGAGGAATAACAAAGAAAAGCAATTGTTTTTGTTTACATCAAGTTGTAAACAGTGGCACATAGAATTTTGCGTATAATAAAGAATTTTTATTAAAATTAAACAGAAATTTATTTTTATTTTATTTTCAACCTACGAGCTAATATTTTAAACGTTTTTGAAAGGTAAAAACGTAACAATTTTCAACATTATTAGAGGCAAGGGATGCAAATTCCAAGCCTTCTTCAAAGACACTAAGGGTCGGTTCTTGCTTTTGCAATTCCTCTTTACATTGTTCTGTTCGAGTGCCCCTGGCTCTGATGCATACGAACGAAAGATTTCCAGCCAAAAAAATTCATTCACGTCCATTAAACTCTGTCTCAGTTTGTCTTGCTTGCTACTATTTTTTTCATCATATTTCCAAATGTTAGTTGCTTTAATAGATCTCCCTGGGTCTGCGACATACAAACGAAGGTTTTCCATGAAACTCTACTTCAGTTTGTCTCGTCTGCTACTAGGTTAGGTTAGGTTAGAGGACGTGTACTTGTCAATTAAGACAAGAACAGTACCCGGAGGTCGAATTGACCCATTGTACCCGTCTGATACTATTTTTTGCATCACGTTTCCAATTGTCATTTGCTTAGTTAGAACATATAGTCCTGTACGAGCTCAACGACTACTGTCAAATTGGCTATAGATTCGTCAATAACATCCAGATCTTAAGAAATAATGTGTGAGAGTCCAGAATCTTCTTTCTTGCCTTTGTCGCTACTGTTTTCTGTACTGATGGTAAAGCAGATGCCTTTACAATACATCTACTTTTAGCTCTTTAGTCAGGTGTACACTTAAGTGTAAAATTATTTCTTCGATTATTTCCTCTAAAAAACTCTGAGAGTATAATAAAGTTGCCATCAAAATGCTTCTCAAAACTCTGTCGTTCGGAATTGTTTTTAATCTGTAGGCACCGCCACTCATGCATAAAATTAATACACACAACATTAGTGGTGTCAGAAGCTAGGTTGTAATCCTAACTACAGGGTTGTAATGACCAATTATGTGTGTATGTATGTTATATGAATCAATGGGTGCCATGACAGTTGGTCGGAAAGAAATTGCTGCGTAGAGTACAACAGATTCGGACAAAACCTTGCCGTTTTTCGCTTAACAGTAAATTTTATGTCACTTTAAGTGTAGAAGACCTTTTAAGAGAAAATAAAACTTTGTTGCTGTAACAATATTTACTGTCTCTGTCAATTTTCAAAAAGGTATTCTGTTGAATGTGTATTCTTCAGTTCTCTCCATTTCTTCCTTTTTTTATTCTTCATTCTTAACAAACAAGTGTCAATTTCATTCATTTTAAAATGGCAATAAACTCAAGTGTTTTCTCTTTTATAGACTCAGCCATATCGGTTTATATGGTAAGCTTTTTAAAAATACGAAAAAGAACACGTGGATAAATGGGTGTTTAAGTTATTTTCGAAATAAATTTAAATCAAAGGAATGTTATCGAAGAAGTTTAAGAAAATTTCTTAAAATGCTGTGAAAAAAAAGCGGATGTTAAAGTATGTGTAGCACTGTAAAATACCGTAATTAAGTAGTGCCTTTGAAAATACTCTTCCGACTTCCCATGGCTTGACTTAAATAGCTTCTCATTACAGAATCTTAGAGAATATTCTGTGGTTCTCTGCGCCAATTGTTTCGGATAAACTTACATATTCTTAGGCTACTCTTTTCCACACATACATACATAATTGGTTACTACAACTCTTCAGTCAGGATTACGACCTAGTTTCTCAAACCACTTATGTTTTGTGTTGGTTTTAGACATGAGCGGCAGGACCTACAGTTTAAAATCGACACCGATTGGCCGATTTTTACGAAATTTTTCATGGCAATTTTATTTTTTCTCAGAATTTTTGCCAGTAGTCGCCGAAGAAATATTTCGTTTTGTGGGAGATGTCTGACTAGGGGTTTGAACCATGGCCTACTACCTACTAGACTACGGCGACTATTACTCTTTTGTTAACAACAAATGCTGATCTCTAATGGAAAACAAAATTACTTGGGTTTCGGCACGAGTTTTGAATTTCTTCGTATATCTTTCGCTGTCTGCGATTGATTTAACGTCTTAGTGTACTGTAAAGCCTCATGCCCCGGAATATTAAAAACAATTGATTGCGCTTTTAATTATTAGATCTGATTGGAGTGATGTCTTCGTAGTCTAGTAGGTAGTGTGTTGGCTTATTAGACATGAGACCACGGTTCAAACACCAGGTCAGACATCAAAAAATCGAAATCTGAAAAATATTTCTTCGGCGACTTCCTCTCAGCAGATTTCTGCCAAGAACTCTTGAAGAGTAAATAAAATTTCCATGAAAATTTGTTTAAAAATGTGTCATATGGAGTTGACTTTAAACTGAAGCTCACGCCACTCATGTATAAAGCTAACACACCCAACATAAGTGGTGGGAGAAACTAGGTTGTAATCCTGACTAAAGGATTGCAATGTCCAATTATGTATGTACGTCCTAATGCATGGTGAGATTCAAAGAAAATCTCCTACTGCAAGTCGCCCATCGTTTTACTCATCGTCTGACCACCTGCTTTTATGGAAGCCCCTTGTGGAAGAAATATAAACGATGTGTTGGTCAATTTTTGCTGTTCTTCCCCGTATAAGATTCATTCTCATCCCTGAGCAAGATCAAGAGGAATGTTCATTTCAAAATTTCCTAAGTGGTACGTACAATTCCGAGACTGTTCTCTAGCAAAAGAATAAATTCTCCCAGACTGAAGAAATGAAACCAACTTTCTCTTCTGCTGTCAAATACGTGGTAAGTTTCCATAATTCTTATTAAAAATTTAATATTCTTGAAAGGGCCTAAGAAATCTTTTATGGATCGCTTTACCTGTAGACAAGCCGTTGATAAAATATTGCAGTCGCCTAAGAAATATTTTTTGCCTGCCATGGGGTTTCAACCATGGCCTCATGTCTAATAAGCCAACACAATATCTACTAGACCACGGCGACTTTAGGACATTAGGACATACTGAATAAAATTTAATCCTCAATTCCTATAAAGGCTTTCTCAATCGAATAATAATCGGTACGATATTGAGAAGATTTTCACACCTTCCACAAAAGCCTTCTGGGGGCATAAATTCCATCCCCGGAATCCTTTCATTTCATTGCAAATATGGTTTTGAGTTTCAAAATTCACTGTTGCAGCCTTCAAAAACCTTTGACTGGAAAGACATATTGTTGTAGTTGTAGAAATAAATAAACAACACAATTGTTTTTTATTATTGTTGTTGTTGTTGTTATAACAAATTAATGTCTTATGTTGTTACTATTGTTGTTGTTGTTTATATATTTATAAGATGGAATATATTCTTAAAAGGAAATTTATTAGTGGGGGCTCATTTAAAACAACTCAACTCATCGTTAATATCATAAATATGCGTCTTTACGCTGACAACATAAACAATCGCACACACACACATACGTATTCATTGCAGTCACCATTCATTCATTCATTCGTTCATTTATGCAGCATTTTGTTGAAACATAATTTTCCATGGCTGTTGTTTGTCTATCCGTTCGTTCGTTCATGACTTTACAAAAGGCGTTGATATATGCCTCCATTCTAGAAGGATATCTTGTTGCTTTTTCCCCATTCTGTTGTTGTTGTTGTAACATTAACAGACATTTTATTAAAATAACTGCTGCCGCAGAAAACTCATACAAAATACTTAAGCAAGAGAGCAGAGCAGCAAATGCAAACAAATGCTTTTAAAAACATTTTCTAAAATACGAGCATAAATCTTATTTATGAGCCGTTTTTTTCTGCTCTACTTGACTATTTTATTAAGGCTGTAAATAAGCAAAAAAAAAAAAGACGGCAAAAAATGGAAAAAATTGGTATTAATTTCAGTCACAGATTTTTTTGTATGCCCTACTCTATATTAGAGGTGGTGTTGGGGTATATTCAGTTCGTTATAATGTTTGCAATAACTTTTTTTTTTGAAAATGATTTAAAAAAAAAACTACTGAATATTTTCTCAAATTTCTATTTTTATTTGAAAGTCCAATCCTTCCGGTTAATAATGGAAAATAATTTCATTCAAATGGCTGCCTTGGCTGGCCATGCAGTAGCCTACACGATCGGTCCAATTTTGAAGCACTTTATCGATTGTGTGTAGCTGTATTGCACCAATGGCTTCACGAATATTGTCCTTTAAAGCGTCAATTGTCTCTGGCTTGTCGGCATAACACCTATCTTTGACGGCACCCCACAAATAATAGTCCAACGGTGTCAAATCGCAGCTCAGAGGTGACCCAACGACATCATCTCTGCGGCTGATAATGCGATCGATCTTCAAAAACAGGGCGCAAAACATCGAGTGTAGCTTCGGCTGTGTGGCACGTAGCGCCTTCCTGTTGGAACCAAATGTTGCCAATATCCTCCTCTTCAATTTTTGTCAACAAAAATTCGTTCAACATGGCCCGATAACGATCGCATTGACTGTAACGGCCACTCCTTGCTCATTTTCGAAGAAAAAAGGCCCAATTATGCCTCTGGAACAAAATCCGCATCAAACAGTGACTCGTTTTGGGTGCGTCTGCTTTTCAATATATGCGTGCGGGTTTTCTGTGCCCCAAATGCGACAATTTTGCTCGTTTACATACCCGCCAAGATCAAAATGAGCTTCATCTGAAAAGATCTTCTTCTGTAAGTCGATCGCAGGCCCACTTAGCGAAGCGAAAACGCACTGGATGGTCAATTGGCTTCAACTCCTGAACCAATTGGACTTTGTATGGCGTCATACCAAAGCCTTTATGTAAAATTCGTCTCAATGATGTCTCCGAAATGTTCAATTGATGAGAACGACGGTGAATTGATGTTGATGGCGCTTCACGCTCACTTTCTGCCACAGCAGCAATATTCTCGGGTGTACGCACTGTTTTTGGCTTTTCACGCTCTGGTTTATCGATGAGGATGCCAATTTCTTTCACTTTTTTTCACAAGATAACGAACATACGGAGCTGACGGTGGTTCTCTTCTTCCAAAATCCATACGCAATTTACGCACACATTCTGCAACATTACCATGATTTTCAAAGTAATGTCACAATATTTCCCAGCGTTGTTCAATTGTTTACACAACCATATTCGTTCAGCGGAAGGATAAAACTAATTATCTGTCAAATCAGACATGAGCTAAGTGTTATCATTCACGAAATAAGCACTCGTTGAAAAAAAACGTTAGATAGCGGACCCGATAGAAATGTTTACCCCAACTTTACTCAAACATAGGAAAGTATTCATATGACCAGATCCGATCGTTTTTAAGTCAAACATCATAAATTATAGAGGATCTACATATTAGGCTCCACCAGGAAAATATTTTTATTTCAAGAAGTGCTACGATTAAGCATTCCGAACAGCAGAAGATTTACTCGAGCTTAGAACGATGATACAACCAAATTAACAGGGGCTGAGAAGCAACCGAATATCTAGCCTCCTGATGAAATAATATAGTCTGACTGATCTGTAGAGATTGGCGTTTAATGCCATTTTTTAATTCCTTCCCTTCCGAACGGATGTCCAATTATGAGCCTCAGATTGGCCAACACTCACGATGCTCATACAGGCATTTTCTAACCGCGCTTACTATTATTATTGTTGTGAAGACGCACTCCCTACAGTGCCTACTCCAAGTCTGTTGCTTTAAAAAAATTCCGGTTGTTGCTACGTACTAACAATGATACGTAGCCAAGTCTTTCTTCCTGTGATGCAATATTGCTCGTCAGGTTAAGAGAATGTGTTCCGATGATTCACTCTCATCGTCACAGAGCCTGTATGTTAAGCTCGAGACAACCTTCATTCTGAAGAAGTGTACCCTGACATTACAGTATCCTGGTAATAAAGCTTTTACCAACCTCAGGCGATTCCTGGATGGTCTTATGCGCGACTCAACTCTCCTCTTATTGCAAGTTCCCAACCAAAGTTTTGTTTGCCTTAAATTCACGTGGTTAGAGAAGAATCTTTGGTTCTCCTTATTTTCACATACCTTTCCAAACTTCCGCCACCACTTCATAGAAGGGTATTGTTCTCTTCAACGGCATGGATGTTCCTCTCCTCGCAAGTACATCGGCTTGTTCATTGCCGAGAATTTCTTTGCATTCCAGGGATCCAGCAGAGGGTTATCTTATTTTCTCTATCAAAGCCGATTCAGCTTCTCCATTTAGTTCCATATTAACTTCGATTTAATCTCATTTAAATCGAGTGCTCGAATGACGATCCTCGTATCCCAGGGACCTCACGGAAGGTAACCTTATGTTCTCTACCAATGCCGATTCATCTTCTCCATACACTCCCATTCTATCTTCGATTTAACCCCATAAAAGCCGAAAGCTCGAATGACGGTCTGACTGTCAAATAGTATTGCTATGTCACGGCTTTAGTACCTCCTATCCAAGTTAAATTCAGCACTACTTTCGGTTGTAAAGACTTTCGCTTAGAAGATGTCCGCCAGCTCCCTCATGACTTGAAATATTTCATTCTGGCATCGAAAATTCTAGTTCCAGATTTTGTAAAACAGAACTACCATAGAAAGGAACCCACAGCGAAGTAGAGTACCCCACCTTCGAACTGACAGAGTCAAAGTTAGGCTACAATTCACAACAAGAGCTTAAGTGAACTCAGGAGATTCTACAGAAGATCAGAAGATCCCGTTGTTGTTACTATGAAGCCAGCCTAATAGCAAAAGTGGTTTACATCTTGGATTTGAATGTTTCTTTCCAGAAGTTACTTGTCCCTTAAGTTCATGTAATTTAAAGCCTGTCGATTAGTTTTTGTGCTTTGTGCCGATAAGCCAATAATTCTTGCAGAATTGGAAGCCAATTGTCAGACCTTCAAAATGAAATATAAAAGAGGCGACCTCCTCTCAGCAGTCTTCCTGGCAAAAATTCTCAGAGTAAATAAAATTATCATGAAAAGTTTCTCAAAAAAACCTGCCGTTTAGAGTCGTCATTAAACTGTAGGCCTTGCCACTCTTGGATAAAATTAAAACACACAACGAGGGTGGTGTGGAAATATAGGTTGTTGTCTTGACTACAGGGTTGTAATGACCAATTAAGTAGGTTAGGTTAGCGTGGTAGCTTTAATGTACCAAAAAGCTCACTTGAGCACGCATAGCGGCCCGTTGTGATGCCACAGGTGAACGCAGCCTCTGCACTGACCAAGTTCCTCCGATCCAAGAAGGGCGAAGTTGGTCAGCGCAAGGGCTGCACATTTTCCAAAAAAGCACGACTACCCCACGCTGGAAAACTAGCCAGAAAGTTTGATAAACAAGGCTATGCCCTTGATATCAATGGACGATATCTCCGTCAAGCTGACAAGGGTCCGAGAGCCCAATAATCTATATCTGCACCCCGCAAGGGATGGGCATTGGCAGAGGAAGTGGATGACAGTCTCCTCCTCCTCGGCGGATCTGCATTCAAGGCAGAAGTCGTTAAATGTGAGTCGCATTCTTTCCGCGTGTCTACCCATAACACAGTGGCCTGTAGGTATGGCCACTGTGATCGAGATGATATTACGGCCAAGTCCAAGTAGGGGATTGGTACGCCTCCTATCCATTGTGAGCCAAGTGAGCCTAGCGATGGAGCAGGACTCCTCATTGATCCAGAACCGGTTGGCATCCCGGGAGAATTTCCGCGCAATAGCCAGTTTGAACGAGGTAAGTGGCATTCCCAAGTTGATTGAGGAAGATTCCGGAAGTAGTGCGCCAGCCCTGGCCAGCTCGTCGGCCCTGAAGTTTCCCGCAAATTCGTAGTGTCCGGGAACCCAGACAAGTGTGACGCCGAGGCGCCCAGAAAGAGGATTGAGGTAGTAGCGATATTCTCTTACGATCCTGGAATTATCCGCAACGTTCGACAGAGACTTTATCGCAGCCTGGCTATCGGAGTAGATCGAGATACGGATGAAAGGGACAGGAACACCATAGGCGAGGATCCACTGTGCGGCCCGGCAGATGGCCATTACCTCCGCCTGGAACACGCTGCAGTAGTCCGATAGCCGGAGTGAGATGTTCAGGTCCAATTTCCCAGAGTATACTCCACTGCCCACTCCGTTATCGAGCCGTCGGTGTAGACATCCAGGAGTTCGGGTAGAACGGTCGTGTCAGTTGTCCAGTCACTTCTGCTCGGGATCAGGAAGTCGAAACCCCTACCAAAACAGTATTCCACAGGGAGATAATCAATATCAAATGGGGCCACGGGATCGATCCCCAAAATAGAGGAATGACCAGAAGCGATAACACGCCAACGAGACAGAGCATTGAGTCTCGTCGCTGTGAACTTAGCCACCTGCTTAGCGAGGAGCTCAGAAGGGAGACAGTTGAGCATTGCGAACAAAGCTTTTGTGGGGGTGGTGCGTAGAGTACCAGTGATGCGAATAGCTGCAGACCTTCTGACTCTGTCCAGGAGTCTGACATTGTGCAGCCTGTCCAGAGCAGTCCACCAGAAAGTAACACCGTATAGTAGGTTGGGCTGGATGACCGCAGAATTAAGTAAGTACTGCAGGATTAGCAAGACCTTCGCCAATTTTCAACACTGGCTTTGTTAATGAACATTGCGTTTCTTATTGTGATATCACTGGTAATAAAATGCTGTACACTTTTAAGGCAATCCTAGCAATTATGGGTGCCTTATTGAAATTCCCCTGTTCCTTATAGAGTACAGCTTCACTTAGTCGTTTTTGACGGACTGTATTCTCTTAACTTGTTTTATATGTACTAACATTGTAAAATAGACGAAGTAGGTGTTTAATACTTAAATAGTAGCTGCTTTAAGCTTAAGGAAAGGAGGTAAATTTCAAATTTTGTAAATGCTAATGAGGGCCTGTAAAATTTATGTGTATGTACTCATGAGAGTCTTATGGGTGTTAAGAGCCGGGCTAAAAAGTTGTAATTACTCTCACACGATACACAAAATAAAAGTGGGTTTTATGGCAATTAAATCATGGGCTCAAGCTAATGTTAAAAAAAAAACCTTTGAAGGCTGCAATTTATTTTAAATGGAGACAAAGATTTATTGATTTAAACACTGTTTTTGCATTGTTTTTTTCTAGGAAGGCTTTACATCATTTAGTAGGAAAAAAGAGAAAGAAAATGATGATGATTTTCTAGTAACAATTATGGTTTTCCAATGAAAAATCTTTAAAGACACGTAACTCAAGTAGTAATAAATGGCAACTCATCACAAGAAACAACATGACATTGAACAACAATCAGGCTACTGTGCTGTTGTCACAGAAGCACTGTGAGGCAAGACTGTGAAAGTATGTAACGAGTTAAGTTTTGAAATGTAAAAAGAAAAGAAAACGACAAGAATGAACAGAAAAATATTCATAATTTCACACCTCAAGAAAATTATGAATATTTATGATCATTTTTGTCATCGTTACTGTGCTTATTTGCAACATAAAAACCCAGCAGCCAGCAGCCAGCCAGCAACAGCAACAGCAACAGTAGCTGCAACAACAACAAAAAAGAAATAAAAAATGCCATTTTAAAACAAAGTTGTAGAGTGCACACAGGAAGAAAGCATCATCGTTATACCCGAGTGTTGATGGAAAGACACTAAAAGAAGATTTAAAACCAGCACCAGAGCACCACAGCCAGCCAAAGAGATGATGAAATTATTTCAAGATGACATTATTTAATGATCATTAACTTGCAACAACAACAATAGCAACCCTGGTGTTAAAGATGACAATAATGCTGGTGATGATGACTTTAAGTGTGTACAAGGTAAGTTGGAAAACAGGATGCGAGACTTGTTACTGTATTTAAATGACAGCCAAAGGAGCCAGAGGGATAGTATAGCAGAGTAATACTTGCAACACAATGTCACTGTATGAGACATAAACTGTCTAAAGTTAGCTTCATATGATGATGATGATGATGATGATGATGATGATGATGATGATGATAAAATCTTTATTTAAAAACTGTTTTTCTTTTTCTTCTCTTATTTTTTATTTTTATTGTTATAAATGAAGCCAATCTTATCTCTCTTTTTTCGTTCCTTTTGCTCTCATGAATACATATGCATTTAAGGAACATAATACTGGAGATAGAAATGACAATGGAAACCACATGAGTTTTCCACAAAATTATTGAGAAACTATTGCAGAAATTACGTACTTAATTGACCATTAACACCGCGATTAACGGATTTCGGCCTGCCGTAATACATTCTTCCAGTCGCCTCTGATTCTTGCGCGCCTATGCCAGTTGGTCACACCATTCGATTTGGTCCTTCCAATGCAAACAATGTCGTTCTCTTCGCCCACTTCCTCAGATTCCCACATCAAACACCCGTCTCGCCGGAGTATCGTCCTCCATTCGAACGACATGGCCGAGCCAGCGCAGCCGCTGGATATTAATACGCTGTATGTCTATGCAGTTGAGGAGCTCATACAGCTAACTGTTGTATCGGATATGAAAATCATCGCCAACTCGCACTGGACCGAAGATCTTACGTAGGACTTTTCTCTCGAATACTCTCAAGGCTGCTGCATCAGTGCTTAATATGGTCCTGCAGAATTTATTAAACAGAAAACAATGCCTCACAAGAGTACTTAGATTGCAATACCCGATAACTGTGCTGACCACAATGCTAAAAGAGCTCCGCAGTATCTAACCTTAACTAGATTTGCTGCCTATTGCTGCCTACACAGCATGAATGAGATCTAATACTGTCAATTGCCAATTTAGGTTCTCCATGAGGTGGTCGACAATTTGGTTTTGACTCGAAAGTTACGTTTTGATAATCATATTATCAACCGCGGATCTGCAGTCAGAAACCTCCTCCAAAGAACAAAGTTCTTCTGCGACGTTCTATCGCTCACGAATGTTTAGCGTTCAAAAACACCCGTGACCAGACAGGATCTGTATGAAGTAATAACATAGTAAGCCGCGCGATATTGATGTCACCGTAGCCTCGTAGGTAGTGTGTTGGCTTATTGGACGAAAGGCCGCGGTTCAAACCCCACATCAGACATCAAAACGAAATACGAAAAATATTTCTTCGCTTAAAGCTGATTGAGAATAAGACGTCGAGGACCTCCGAATTTTCATGGCAAGATCCGGAAGACTTCCTGTAAAACAATCGAAGGGCAGAGGAGAAGATAATCAAACTTTTTCTTATTCACCTTAGTTCTGCAAAGTCCTGAGATATTCCTCCCAATGAAGTTGAGACTCCATGTAGTAAGGTTAGGTCCTCTAAGTGTACTTGTCAATTGAGACAAATACAGTACCCGGAAGACGAATTGACCCATTGCACAACGTCCTAGTTTCTCACACCACTTATGTTGTGTGTGTTAATTTTTATACATGAGTGGTGGGACCTACAGTTTAAAGTCGACTCCGAACGATATATTTTTTAGAAATTTTATCATGGCAATTTTATATATTCTCAGAGTTTTTGTCAGAAATCTGCTGAGACACACTACCTACTAGACTACGGCGACTTCGAGACTCCATATAAAAAGACCGAAGAATGACTAGTTGAATCAAAACGCCTTTGTCTAGTATCATATCATATCTGAGCTCCTTAGCAGACATGGTTAGGCCATTAGTAACTCATCCTTATGTCCTGGAAGTCGTCCTAGTCGTGTAGGTAGTGTGTTGGCCGAGAGACCACTGTTCAAGCCCCAGGTCAGATATCTCCAACAAAACGAAAAATTAAAGAATATTTCCTGGGCGACTTCATCTCAGCAGATTTCTGGCAAAAACTCTGAGCGTAAAATAAAATTGCCATGAAAAGTTTCTCAAGAAATATGGCTTTCGGAATCGACTTTAAACTGTAGGTGCAGCCACTCATATTTAAAATCAACACACACAGCATCTACAGAGATTTCGAGAAGGCGATGCCACAAACATTTGCCTTCAAGAACATTCATCAGACTGTTTATCCTGCCATATAAAAGGCAAGGCAAAGCAAGCGACTGAGTGAGTGAAGTTCAGTCAGTCTTGTGTGAAGACACGGTGCGTTTGAACAGAGTAATCGTGGTTCGAAGATCTCCATTACAAAGATCTGTCGTATAATTGCTTAGTGATTGTTATTGTTTATGCAAAGGGTATAAACAGAGGAATAACAAAGAAAAGCAATTGTTGTTGCTTACATCAAGTTGTGAACAGTGGCTTACAGAATTGTGCGAATAATAAAGAATTTTAATTAAAACCAGGCATAAAATTATTTTTATTTTAAATGCAATCTACGAGCTTATATTTTAAACGATTAAAAGGTAACAAAAAGGTGTTAGGAGCTAGGTTGTAATCCTGACTGAAGGGTTGTTGTGTCATTATGTATGTGTAGTCTTGTAATCCACATTGTAATACGTCGCCCTCGCTTGCTGTCATTCTCTAATAATTATCTGCGTCAGTGCTGCATCCTACCTATTATAGAATCGGTGAAGCTCTCTCCCTTATTAATAACCATCGGTATCTCCCCGGATATTGCTGGAATTGTGTAGGGTTATCCATTTCGTGGTTTCAAAAGTAAATGTAAATAAAACACGTAAAAAATATTGACATTATGTGTGAAACACTCCATCATTTAAATGACCTCCACGCGAAGTGTTGCAAGCATTGATTCTTATGAGATAATTTTCGACAACTTTTTGACACATATTGGGCGGTATGTCAGCCATAACTTGACGAATGTTGGTTTTTAAGTGATCAAGAGTTGAAGGTTTATCTGCATAAACACGGTCTTTCGCGTAGCTCCACAAAAAAGGCTAATGGTGTCAAATCGCATGATGTTGGTGGCCAGTTGATATCGCCACGACGAGATATTACGCGGCCAGAAAATGTCTCTTGCAATAAAGCCATATCCGATCGAGTTGTGTGGCATGTGGCACCGTCTTCCCCAAGTCGTATTCTTCAATAGCAGGCAAAAAAAAAGTCGGTTATCATATGATCATAACGCTTCGAATTGACGGTGACAGTCGTTCTATCGTCGTTTTCGAAGAAGTAAGGTCGAATCACACCTTCGGACCAAAATGCGCACCAAACAGTGACTTTTTCTGGATGTAATGGCCTCTCATCAATTACTTGAGGATTCTCAGAAAGAACCCCAAATGCGACAATTTTGTTTATTAACATACCCACCGAGTGTGAAATGTGCTTCATCGCTAAAGAAAATTTTGTTCGATAAATTGCCGTCCACCGCCTGTTGTTCAGGCACCCATTCCACGTATCTACGACATTGTGAATGGTCAGCTGGCTTCAGTTGTTGCGTGAGCTGGACTTTATATGGATGTAGGTGTAGATCTAAATGCAAAATACGCCATAATGTGCCGTAAGACAGTCATAATTCCTGAGAACGACGAGAAATCGACGGGTCTTCGGCAACACTTTCACTTACAATAGCGATATTTTCAGCGGAATGAGCAAAATGATGATGAACAGGCCTCTCAACCTCTCAACCACTCCAGTCTCTTCAAATTTCTTCACAATTTTGCCAATTGCTTGCGTAGTTGGACGATTATTTAAACCATAATCTCCTCTTAAAGCACGATACGTGGCTGTGGCAGAATCACCATTTTTGTAGTAGGTTTTGATAATTTGTATGCGTTGTATGATAGTTAAGCGATCCATTTTCTTCAATGTCAGACTTTCAACCGAAAAGAAAAAAATTGGTTTCACAACTTAGTTTGACAGATAACGAATTCCAGTCCCATACTGTTGAAACCACGAAATGGATTTTTCGGATAATGTTGTGCTAGAGCAGGAAACTCTAAATCAAACTGCATTATCTGCATATTCGGTTTTAAACTTGCGAGTCCAAATTCAAATAAACTTCGAAAATGATTCTCTTTAGAAAATTTTTTTGGTTGGAAAACCTTTTGTCAAAGGAACGTGATGCCATTTGAGTAGAAATAAATTTATTTTCTGGAACAAGTTAGAAACTGTTCTTAAAAATTTTTAAACCGAAAAATCCTCGAATGTAAATACATTGGTGGTGCCTCCCTTTTCTGTTACGGCATGTGGTTACGTCTTTACACAATTCTTTATCACTGTCAGCGTTAATGCTGGTTTACATGTTGCATGACTCTTGAGCGACACTGACACCGACACATTTTTAAGTGTTAAACAGTGTATGTGTGTAGTTGTTTAACACATGTACTCATGTCCATATGAATTATTAAAAATTTTTTTCTTTACAACCCTCATAACATTTACATTATCATTCGATATTTTTAATGGAACATAATACGGCGCTATTTGTTGTTGTTGTTGATCTAAACGCTTATGTTGCCTCCATTTCTGCGACAGGTTGTGTATCCATTTCTGTTTTTAAAAGAAATTTCCCCACATAAGTAAACATTACACGAAGGAAAACTATTTTCAAAATACTTTACTTGACTTCACTTTGCTGTGCCCAGCAAACAAACAAAATTTATGATGTGTTGTTGCAAAGGAACGAACGTACGTATGCGTGCGTGCATTAATAAGTTCCCCTATTTTAGAATCCCTTCACAATGTTGCCATTCAGCACAATAATAATAACAATAAAATACAAATTTTTATTATGCGATACGGTAATAGCTAGCTTGCGCTCCATAATATTATCCATTAAACCGACCAAACCATTGTCATCATGTGATCATTATGATCATCACTGCTCTAGTTGTGGCCGCGAACATTAATAAGCTTGCCTTTGGTTGAAAATCCGAAAAGCGACAAGCCTTTGCGCTTGTGATGTTTATCATGGCATGGATATCAAATAAAATATGATGTGTAAACTAAAACTGCCTTAAGTGTCTCAACAATATTTTCGTATAACTTGAACGCTAATATATGGCTCATCAATAATTGTAATTGTAACAGCAACAACAACGGCAACAACAACAGTAAAAGCAACACCAACAGTGTTAAAAATTAAGTGCAAAACTATGCAAATTATTGCAGCCATGCTAAGCAGGTTGTTGTTTGAAAGCAAAGCTATTCACTGACTTTTGGTGAGCGCTTCAATGTCGCGGTAGAAATAAAAAAATTTAAAATTTTTCTAGAAAAGTTTTGAAAAATATTGTCGTTTTTTAAAATATTGTTATGAAGTCGTCGTAGTCTAGTAGGCAGTGTGTTGGCTTATTAGACGTAAAGCCAGGGTTCGAGCCCCAGGCCAGACATCAAAACAAAATACAAAAAGTATTTCTTCGGCGACTTCCTCTCAGCAGATTTTTGGTAAAAAGCCTTGAAGAGTAAAGAAAATTGCCATGAAAAGTTTCTCATAAAATCTGTCGTTCGGAGTTTAAACTGTAGGTCCCGCCACTCATGTATAAAATTAACACATAAGTGGTGTGAGAAACTAGGTCTTAATCCTCACTGATGGGTTGTAATGACTAATTATGTATGTATTGTTATGAAAATGGAAATGGTGTTTTGCATTTACATCGTTTAACATTAAAATTATAAACAAAAGCAACAAAAACAATGACCTTTTATAAATAAGTAAAGAAAAATATACCAACAAAAAAGGATAAACAAGTAAACGAAAATGCAACAAGAATAAATATTAACAAAAATACACAAACAACAATAATGAAACAAAGATGTTTACATTTATAGAGATCTCGAGAAGGCGAGACAAAACGTAAACATCAGACTGTATATATAAGGCATATAAAAGGCAAACTAAAGCAGGCAATGGAGTTAGTAAAAATTCAGTCGGCCTTGTGTGAAGACGCGGTGGATTTGAAGAGAATAATTGTGGTTTGAAGATCTGCGTTACAAAGATCTACTGGAATATTGTTGCTGTTCACGCAAAAGAGTGTAAAGAGGAATAACAAAGAAAAGCAATTGTTGTTGTTTACATCAAGTTGTGAACAGTGGCACACAGAATCGTGCGAACAATAAAGAATTTAATTTGAAACTAAACACAAATTTATTTTTATTTGCATTCTGCGTATTCATATTTTGAACGTTTTTAAAAGATAAAAACGTAACAATTGGTGTGAGAAGCTAGGTTGTAATTCTGACTGAATGGTTGTTGTGTCATTATGTATGTGTGGCCTTATAATCCACATTGTAATACGTCTCCCACCCTTGCTGCCATTCTCTAATAAATTCTCTCGCATTAATATCCAGCGGTATCCACCCGGATATCTTCACTGGAATTGTATTTTCAGACACTGTTTTTTTATTTTATTTGCAATCTACGAACTCATATTTAAAACGTTTTCAAAAGATAACAACGCAACAATATGTTCGGGGGATATGTGTCCAAGGAAACGAAGATAACTACAAGAGGAGAATTGCGATCTCTGGCCCCTAGAAAAAAATTGTGAAAAATTTTGTGAAAAAAATGTTTCTTTCGGCAACTCATACCAGTCTCCTGGGAAAAGATGTTGATTTACTAGACGAGAATTGTAAACTCGGCCCCTTGAAAACAAATTTTGAAGGAAATTTTTTGCTTTCGATCTCACATACCTGCCGTCTAGAAAAAGAAGACGACTTGCTGGAGGAGAATTGTGAGCTCTGTCCCCATGAAAAAAATGTCGAAAAAACTTGTGAAGAAAATTTTTCTTTCGGCCTCTCATACCTGCCGCCTAGGAGAACAAGATGCCTTACTAGCGGAGAAATGTGAGCACTGGCTTGCGACCGCCTAGGAAAAGATGTTGACTTACTAGACGAGAATTGTAAACTCGGCCCCTAGAAAACAAATTTTGAAGAAAATTTTTTGCTTTCGATCTCACATACAAAAAGAAAACGACTTACTAAAGAAGAATTGTGAACTCTGTCCTCTTGAAAAAAATTCAGAAAATTTTTCTTTCGACCTCTCGTATCTGCCGCCTAGGAAAATAAGATGACTTGCTGAAGGAGAATTGTGAGCTCTGGCCTCTTGAAAAAAAAAAATTTTTTTGAAGAAAATTTGTGTTTCTCCCTCTCATACCTATCGCCTAGGCAAAGAAGATGACTTGCTAGAGGAGAATTATGAGCTCTGGCCCCTGAAAAAAATTTTGGAAAAATATTTCTTTCGACCTCTCATACCTACTGACCGTGCGTCCTCCTTCTTAGCAGTTTGGTAACGAAAAAAAAAAAAAATTTTTTTTGTAATTTTCAACAACCTTTTGATTAAGCAGCCTTAGTGTAGGGTATACTACTCACATTATTAATATTAAGATTATGAAAAACCATTACCAAGAAATAGAGAAAGAAGAAAAAAGTGTCTAAAGTAAAGTGGAGTGGGGTGTATGGCAAGAGGTGTCTAGCAATTTGATAGTGTAGGATTAAGTTATATTTACTGACATGTTTATACATGACCATTTATTACATCTCTTTATATCACACTCAATTTGTTCGACGCTCCAATCCAATATAGCGTCTACAGTGGACGGCCGTCAACAGGCTGCCTGCATGCCTGCTGTTATTGTCGACATCATCATCATCATAGTCATCGTCCGCTGTCTTACTTGCATATGAGTATAAGTACGGTTGGCGTTATTTGAACTGATTTTGAGGTGTGACATAAACATCACACTTTACGCGAACAGAAATCATACATTATCATAAGCCTGTAAGGGGTATTGTGTACCTTTTTTTTTTGTCGCTACTTTGTGTTTGGCGTTGGCAAATATACTGTTTATGATTATGACTTTATTAAAGCCTTTCTTTCTGTCTTTCTTTATTTCCTTTTCTTTTCTTTTCTTGAAGCTTTTGATCAGAGAGAGTGAGAGAGGGAGAGAGTTATAAAATTGGATTGATGGTGATTAGATAAATATTTACAAGATTGTTTTAATAGGAATGAATAAAAAAAATTGAGAAGGAAAATAAAATAAAAACGATGATTTTATAGGCGCTTATTTATTGGCAGGTAATTTTCCAAAACGCAAATAATAATGGCCATGAATTTATGGCCAAAATCATAAAAATCAAACAAACAAAATTTGAGAAAAGAAAAGAAAAGAAAAGAAATAGAACAACGAAAATAAAATCAAATTGAAACAAATATTTTGTACATAAAAATGGAAATTGTTTCTCGTTTTTCCGTACCTATAAAAGAAAGGCCTTAAAGGAATGAAATCATTGCCTAACAAATATCGGCTCCGCCATCTAACGTTTTTTTTTCAACTAGTGCTTATTTCGTATATGTGCAGCCCTTGCGCTGAACAACTTCTTCCTCTTCCCTGATTTTGGTGGAACTTGGTCAGTACAGGGACTGCGTTCACCCGTGGCATCACAACGGGCCGCTATGCGCTATCACTCAGACCTAACCTAACTTTATTTCGTGAATGGTAACACTTAGCTCATGTCTGATTTGACAGATAATTAGTTTTATCCTTCCACTAAACGAATATGTTTGTGTATACGCTTGAACAACGCTGGGAAATATTGCGACATTACTTTGAAAATCATGGTAATGTTGCAGAATGTGTGCGAAAATTGCGTACCGATTTTGGAAGAAGAGAAGCACCGTCAGCTCCGTATGTTCGTTATCTTGTGAAAAAAGTGAAAGAACCTGGCATCCTCATCGACAAACCAAAGCGTGAAAAGCCAAAAATAGTGCGTACACCCGAGAATATTGCTGCTGTGGCAGAAAGTGTGCGTAAAGCACCATCAACATCAATTCACCGTCGTTCTCAACAATTGAACATTTCGGAGACATAATTGAGACGACTTCTGCTTAAAGACCTTGGTATGACGCCATACAAAGTCCAATTGGTTCAGGAGTTGAAGCCAATTGACCATCCAATGCGTTTTCACTTCGCTAAGTGGGCCTGCGATCGACTTACAGAAGATGCCGATTTTGGCAAAAAAAAATCATCTTTTCAGATGAAGCTCATTTTGATCTTGGCGGGTATGTAAACAAGCAAAATTGTCGCATTTGGGGCACAGAAAACCCGCACGCATACATTGAAAAGCCGACGCACCCAAAACGAGTCACTGTTTGGTGCGGCCATTTTTCTTCGAAAATGAGCAAGAAGTGGCCGTTACAGTCAATGGCGATCGTTATCGGGCCATGTTGAACGAATTTTTGTTCACAAAAATTGAAGAGGAGGATATTGGCAACATTTGGTTTCAACAGGACGGCGCTATGTGCCACACAGGCGAAGCTACACTCGATGTTTTGCGCCCTATTTTTGAAGATCGCATTATCAGCTGCAGAGATGATGTCGTTTGGTCACCCCGGAGCTGCAATTTGACACCGTTGTAGTATTATTTGTGGGGTGCCGTCAAAGATAAGTGTTACGCCGACAAGACAGAGACAATTGACGCTTTAAAGAACCATATTCGTGAAGCCATTGGTGAAATACACCTGCACACAATCGATAATGTGCTTAAAAATTGGACCGACGTGTAGGCTACTGCATGGCCAGCCGAGGCAGCCATTTGAATGAAATTATTTTCCATTATTAACCGGAAGGATTTTACTTTCAAATAAAAAAAGAAATTTGAGAAAATATTCAGTAGTTTTTTTTTTGAAGCATTTTCAAAAAAAAGTTATTTGGCGGATCCTTTATATAATCTGGTAAGACCGTAGACTTCCATCTGAATTGCTAGTTATTGAGTGAAATGTTTCGTTCAGCAATCGTGAAACGCATAAAAAATATTTAAAATTGACTACAGTAGTAATCAGTCTTCGACCATTACGGGATAATTATGGTCCTCGTAACGTACCTCATGGCTAACACTGACTACAGCAGTAACCTTTCTTGAAATTGACAAGATTTATAAGGAAATTTAAAGAGACTGTAAGTGTTAAAAAAACGTGCTCCGGCACTACCTAAAATATTACTTTTGCTCGTCAGAAAGTATGGCGAATAATACGAGTAACAGCAAGTGAGCCTATCACACAGCTCACACCCGGAAGTCGCCTTGGTCTAGTAGGTAGTAGGTTAGTTTAGGTTAGAGGACATGTACTTGACAATTAAGACAAGTACAGTACCCGGAGGCCGAATTGGCTCATTGTACAACGGCCTTAAAGAGGGAAGGATAATAGAGGGAATAGGATATAAAGGAGGGGATGTAAGAAAGGGGATAATGGGAAGCGGAGGAAAAGTAGGCAGTAAGTTGGCTTATTAGACTTGAGGCCGCGGTACAAAACGAAATACAAACAAATATTTCTGCGGTGACTTCCCCTAAGCAGATTTCAGTTAAAGACTCGGAACATAAAATATAAATTGCCATGAAAAGTTTCTCCAAAATCTGTCTTTCAGAGTCCATTTAGAACTCTAGGTCCAGCCGCTCATATATAAAAAACTAACGCACACAACATAAGTGGTCGATGAATACGACCGGGGAGCGACCATCGGCCTGTTACGGCGGCCCACACCATTCTGGTGGTCAATCGCAGGTGTAAATTTTCAGCTGATCTCTTTGGCAAGTGAACCCGATCATTTTGTTTGTTCACAAACTGCTCAATTTGGAATGGCTTCTCATCAGAGAAAACCAAATTCGGTAACTGGCCACTTTCGTGCAAGCGAAGTAACTCCTTGGCTCTTTCCAGTCGAAATTTTTTTGTCCATCGGTGAGCTCTTGCACTTTTTGGAACTTCAGTGGCTTTAGTCCAAGCTCATTTTTCAATATGTGTTGCATTCGTTCTCGCGATATGTTCAGCTCACGAGCAATTTTTCTACCACTGCGGCGTGGATTTCGATCAAATCTGGCCTTCACTTTTCGGATCATTTCTGGTGTTGTTACCGCTTTTTTTCGTCCACTTTTTGGACGCGATGCAACACTGCCAGTATCACGGTAACGAGCAATGGTACGAGAAACAAAAGATTTATTCACATTTAAATGCTGGAGGACTCTAGCGATAGCCTGCTGTGGTTTTCCAGCCAAATATAAAGCGATCACACTATCACGCTTGAATTCCATCTCGAATAACTTTTTTTCTAAATGCATAGATCAAAATGCTTTTGTAAGCTTGTAAATAATAAAATGAACTGTCACTGGAATAAATCTGTCAGCTGTTAGACGATCGGTTTACAAATGATAACAACCTGAAGTTGGTTGCAATACATATGAGCCACCCTGTAGCTAGGTAGCAATCCAGTTTCTAACGAACAATTGCCTTAGTGTTCGAATTGGTCCATAAATGAGGTAGATTTCTAAGGGAAATTTCGGCTACTTCACAAGAGTTTACACTCTTGTACATGTTAGAGGACATAGGTGCATCCATTAATAGTCAGAGGGCATGTGTAATATTGCTAGGCTAGTCAACCATTACACCTTGTGGATCTCACAGGCTAGTGGCCTATTTGAAGGTATGTCCATACACTTGGCAATTCCTCGAATGACTTCAAATGAAAAAGCTGTGGGTCTGAACAGAAGATAGAGGCTATCTTTCACCTCATGCGATATATGGAGGAGATTCCCTACCACCCACTTGCTTTATAAAAATGTCCAAGAAATTTATTTACTTTAGAGAGAGAATTAATACCTTTAAACCTCTGCAATTGTACCGGATAAATGAAAGTTTATTTAATAAAATTTAGACATTTCAACCCCTTTTTATTTCGATCCTTTGCCTTTCTTTTTCCAAGGGAATCCTTTAAATTTCCAAAAACATTGGCAAACATGTTGAGCAAACTGTAGGTATCGTTTGGCATTTACAACACAGCGGTTTTCAAAGTATTTGCCTTGAAAAGTGATGTTGTAAAGGAGAGTGAGAGGGAGAGAGGGAGAGAGTGTAAAGAGAAGGTAAAAAGGAAATTTTTGATTTTCCATTAAGTTGATTTTTATGTTCACGTTCATGTTCATGTTGAAGAGTTTTTTTCGTTTCCATTTTCTGCGGTTTCATCTTTTACTCAAGGGAATCTTTGTAGCTCCTCATCATTTTGGCCGTGTATATTTTCAGCATTTTCCAGGAAAGTAAAAACAAATAAAAAAAACAACAACAATAACTTGTGAATTCCTTTGAACAAAAAAAAGGAAAAATTTTCATATTTTTTATGCCAAGCCATTATCAATCATTTATTTTATTACCAGGTACATACATAAATACATACATATCTCCAGTTAAATCTCACCAAAAAATAAAGAGAAGAGCAGCAGAAGAAAGCTTTACCTTTCGCTTATTGTATGGAAATGTACAGCAACAAAAAAGAATATTTTCAACAAGATGCTGTACAAACACTTGTTCTTTTGAAAAGGTTTGCGAAGCAACATGAAATAAATTTCACTTTGAAAACAAAACAAAAAAAATTCAATTTCATCGATTCAAAGCAAAAATATGAGAATTAAAATGGAATTTTAACAATGAATGTTAAGTTGAAACGATTTCCGAATAAATTGAATTGGAATAGGAATGGAAAGGGAGGATAAACTTTAATGGGTGCTCAAAATTATTTGCCTGTAATTGAGAATCTGTTCAGTTTAGATCAGATGCGATGGGACGGAGACAGATGAGTAAACATGTATTCCTAGTCCCCACTTAAGTGCAAAGCTAAGGAGACTATGAGGTCAATTAAACGCCAAAAGAAACGGCGTTGGACATAAACGGTGTCTAATCCCAAACGGTGTTCACAGTATCGACTGAGACTGTATGACTCCATACAATATCCAGCAAGCAAAATCCCCAGGCATTAATATCAAGCAATAAGTTGATCAAATTCCCTGGCAAACAGAATTTATATCTCGGCTATTGAACACAAAACGTATCACCAGAGGCCGCAGACATCAACGGCATCATGTCATCCAATAGTAAAAGAATAGCTTGAGTTAACAGAACTACAACATCATCGGCTTCACTCAGGCCTCACATACATACATAATTGGTCATTACAACCCTTCAGTCAGGATTATAACCTAGTTTCTCACGCAACTTTGTTGTGTGTGTTAATTTTTATACATGAGTGGCGGGACCAACAGTTTAAAGTCGACTCCGAACGACAAATTTTTGAGAAACTTTTCATGACAATTTTATTTTATTCTCAGATTTTTTGCCAGAAATGTGATGAGAGGAAGCCGGCGAAGAAATCCTTTTTGTATTTTGTTTTGATGTCTGGCCTGGGGTTGGCGGTGATAAGATCTCTATCGTGTTTCGTGAATAACTCTAGGATCGTTGGGGAATGTCGCCGCTGTCTCGACCTTCTTTTTGGGCGCTTCACCAGTGTCTCACTGGTGTGGGTCCCCGGCACAGTAACATTCCGGGAAACTGTACGGCGACGAGCGCGCCAGAGCTGGTGCGCTCCTTCCGGAATCCTCTTCAATTGAACTGGGTATGCCACTTGCCTCGGTCAAGTTGGACATTGCGCGGAAATTCTTTCGGGACGCCAACCTATCCTGCGTCAATGAGGAGTCCTGCTCCACTGCTAGACTCACTTGGCCCTTGATGGATAGAAGGTGTACCAACCAATTACTTGGCCTTGGTCGTGACGTCATCTCAACTTCAGTGTCCGTGGTTACAGGTCATTGCGTTATGGGTAAACACGCGGAGAGAATGAGGCTCCCATTTAACGACTTCTGCCGTGGATGCAGATCCGCTGAGGAAGAGGAGACTGTTATCCACTTTCTTTGTCAGTGCCCGTCTCTTGCTAGGTGTAGATATAGGTTATTTGGCTCTCCATTCCTTGTTAGCTTAACGGAGATATCATCTATTGACATCAGGGATATAGCTTCGTTCATCAAACTTTCTCGCTGGTTTTCCAGTGCGGGATAGTCGTGCTTTTGTTGTGCAGCCCTTGCGCAGACCAACTTCTTCCTTTTCCCTGATTTTGGTGGAACTTGGTAAGTACAGGTACTGCGTTCACCCGTGGCATCACAACGGGCCTCTATGCGTGCTCAAGTGAGCTTTGTGAAATCAGAGCTACCACTCCGACTTAAACATAAACCTAAACCTGGCCTGGGGTTTGAACCCTGGCTTTACGACTAATAAGCCAACACTCTACTTACTAGACTACGGCGACTTCCATAGTAAACAAACCTGTTTACAAATTATCGTACTGCATAATAAAACTACAAACAAACAAAATTGTAAACGAGTAAACAAAAATACACAAACAACACTACAAGAATAAATGTAAACAACGATGTTTACATTTATAGAGACTTCGCCTTCAAGAACATTCATCGGACTGTTTACTCTGCCATATAAAAGGCAAGGCAAAGCAGGCCAGGCAGGCGGTAAAGTTCAGCCAAAATTGTGTGAAGACACGGTGTGTTCGAAGAGAGTAATCGTGGTTACAAAGGTCTGTCGAGTAATTGTTATTCTTTATGACAAGGGTATAAACAGAGAAATTACAAAGAAAGCAATTGTTGTTATTTACATCAAGTTGTGAACATGGCACATAGAATTGTGCGAACAATAATGAATTTAATTAAGACTGAACACAAATTTATTTTTATTTTTATTTGCAATCTATGAGCTCATATTTTAAACGTTTTTTAGACGGTTCCTAAAGGGTTGCACGCCTTGCTATTGGAATGACGTCTTGATAGCCTCCATCACTAGTTCATACTTTATAACCTCAAACATATAGGATCCCTTACCACGGAAGACATCTGTTCATGACGAAGAGGTATCAGGTATCAACTGAAAACAAACAATATTAAGTTTGAGAAGTGAAAACCTGCTCCTGGTGATTAAAATAAAAATCAAATTTCAAAATTTTTCCTCCTTTTCATGGTACAGAGAAAAATCACGTACATTTAATAAATACAACCACGAAAAAGTGCGTGTTATGGCGAGGAAAATACATTCCAAAGAAATTTGTTTCCAAAAACCAGCCTGGTTTATATAAAGACACTCACACACGTTTTAGCAATTTAAACGTAGAAAGTGTATGTTTCAAGTACTTTTTCTTTTTTTGCTGCTACAGAGAGGGAAAAGTTTTTTGTTTCACTAACGTTTTGCAAACGTTAAACGTTTGTCTATACATATGGTAAGCAGTGGCTTAAACGGCTTAAATTTTTTGTTTAACCCTGGTATTCCGGTATCCATAAACGCAACATAAAATGCGTAAAAAAAATTTTTTTTTTTTTTTGGAAAAAGTTTTCGAGAGAAAAAAAGGAGACAAAAAACTATACAGCTGCTGTGTTTATACAGTATCCTGGAGAAAAAACAGAGGGGGGGGGGGGGGAACCTTTAGAAGCATAAATAAAAAAAATTTTTTTAGGTGCTCTTTAACGATTTCTTGCGTTCGGTGCTCATGTGCGTTTAATGACTTTTTCTTTTAACAACGCTTTTTCCCTCCTCTTTCGTTATACACCCACTATTTGCTTTTTTTCCTTTAAGTTTTTTGCCTTGTCTTGGCATTGGCAACGGCGGTGTGTGGCGTTATGGGATTTTAAAATTAAATTTTTATGATTTTCCTTTAGGTTTCCTTTTAATTTTAATATTTCTATTTTTTCTGAAGGTATTTTTGCCTTTTCAAACATAATTTTATTGAATGTTTAATAAAGTTGTTGTTATTTTTCTTCTTTGTGTAATAAAAATTCATTTTAATCTGAACCCTTTTTCATGCATTCGCCATCAGCATTTGTTTCTAAAAATAATTTCTCGTCAAATAATTTCTATGACTTCATAAGAATGGTAATTTGACTTAATAATGCACAGGTTGTTTTAAAAGTTAAAAAGTTTATTAATAAATAATCTTCAATAATACGGTCATTTAAGCAGTAGAATGCCAAGGAATTGGTATTTAAGAAAAAAAATTTCTTTGAATTGTTTTCAACAAATCAATGGAAATTATTCCTCTAGCATGCCAGCAAACAGATGCCATAACCTTGATTTCTAATAGAACAATACATACCCTTTAGTCAGGACTACAACCTAGCTTCTCACACCACTTATGTTGTGTGTGTTAATTTTATACATGAGTGACGGCATCTGCAGTTTAAAGTCAGAGTTTCAGAGTTTTTGCCAGAAATCTGATGAGAGGTAAATGCCGAAGAAATATTTTTTCATATTTCGTTATGTTAGAGACGTCAGGGCTGGGGTTTGAACCCAGGCTTCACGCCTAATAAGCCAACATTCTACCTACTGGACTACGACGACTATTGGTTATTCTGCACGAGTGATTTGAGAGCATGTTTACTGATGTAAACTGAATACCGAGATTATAAGTTATGACCTCGTTTGACTATTTCTTGTAAGGTTTTCTTATGTAGCAGGTGTATGTGAATAAGCCGCAAACCACAAAGATTCTCAAAGCCAACATAACCCATACCATCCACCTAGCTTCTCACACCACTCTCCACTATATAAACTGTGGCAGACATCATAACATCTTACATTCTGCAAGAATGGCGGATTCATTAGAGGAACACGGAAGTATTGAAGACCAAAATGACGCATTTACACAGGCGGATACATAAATACATACATAATTGGTCATTACAACCCTTCAGCTAGAATTGTGACGTAGTTTCTCACACCACTTATGTTGTGTGCGTTAATTTTATACATGAGTGGCGAGACCTACAGTTTAAAGTCGATTTCGAACGACAGAATTTTTTGAGAAACATTTTCATGACAATTTTATTTTATTGTCAGAGTTTTTGCTACAAATCTTATTTTCGTATTTCGTTTTAATGTCTGAGCTAGGGTTTAAACCGTGGCCTTACGTCTAATAAGCCAACACACTACCTACTAGAGTACGGCGAACACAAATTCAGTCTGATTTATGCACCAGAGTCATGGAAAATTTAACATTTCATTTGCTTACCACCGAAAGAAGGCGAGGCGAACATTTGAACGCTACTACACACAGTTACTAAAGTATACATACGGTTAACAAATTTCAGAAATTTTTTAACCAATCCGTTTTCATTGAAAATCTTTATAATTGTCTGACAACTTTCTTCGATTTTAAGACGGTCTTTTGCATTGCCGTTAAAAAATTTCTGAAATTGAACTGAATTGTGGCCCTGCACAGGCCCACAAAAGTATACATCCGATTAACAAATTTCACAAATTTCTGAACCAATGCAAAAGACCGTCTTAAAATCGAAGAAAGATGACAGACAATTATAAAGATTTTCAATGAAAACGGATTGGTTAAAAAATTTCTAAAATTTGTTAACCGTATGTATACTTTTCTGGCTGAGTGTATATTCCACATATTATGGCTTTAATAGGTCTTTCGAAGGAATATAAAATTTGGTCTATATCTCACATACACTTCATTTTATTTAAAAATAGAAAGCGCCCAGGGGAAGATCTGATAGAAAAACTGTTTGCTTTTGCAGCCAATTTAATATAGATTAGCGTGACCATCTATCAAACTTGATGTGGAATTAAGTTTCCATTCAAATTCCTATATTCAAAACGAAATACTTTACAAACTAAAACATCTCATGCGTTGTAGGATGATGTACAGAAAATAAAATATGCAACTAACATTATTTTTGATATATAGGGTTATCCACTTCGTGGTTTCAAAAGTATGGGACTGGAATTCGACATCTGTCAAACTAAGTTGTGAAACCAATTTTTTTCTGATATTGACGAAAAGGGATCGCTTAACTATCACAGAACGCATAAAAATTATCAAAACCTACTACAAAAATGGTGATTCTGACACAGCCACGTATCGAACAGAATTTTCTTCAGCGATGAAGCACATTTCACACTCAGTGGGTATGTTAATAAACAAAATTGTCGTACATGGGGTTCTGAGAATCCTCAAGTAATTGAAGAGACGCCATTACATCCAGAAAAAGTCACTGTTTGGTGGCGGCTCTTTCGTCCGAAGGTGTGATAGGACATTACTTCTTCGAAAACGACGATGGAACGACTGTCACCGTCAATTCGGAGCGTTATGGTCATATGATAACCGACTTTTTTTTGCCTGCTATTGAAGAATATGACTTTGAGAATATTTGGTTTCAACAAGACGGTGCTACATGCCGCACAACTCGAGTGAATATGGCTTTATTGCAAGAGACATTTCCTGGCCGCGTAATTTCTCGTCGTGGCGATATCAACTGGCCACCAAGATCATGCGATTTAACACCATTAGACATTTTTTTGTGGGGCTACGCGAAAGACCGTGTTTATGCAGATAAGCCTTCAACTCTTGAGCACTTAAAAACCAACATTCGTCAAGTTATGGCTGAGATACCGCCCAATATGTGTCAAAATGTGGTTGAAAATTACCTCAAAAGCATCAATTCTTGCAACACTTCGCGTGGAGGTCATTTAAATGATGGAGTGTTTCACACATAATGTCAACGTTCAAACTTTATAACAAAAAAGAAATACGTTTACTTTTGAAACCACGAAATGGATAACCTTATACTAGGAGTAGTTTGCCATTCTATAAGTAATTCGCAAGAAAAGATGAAAAATATTGTAAAAAATCATGGAAACTAACAACTGCAAACGAATGCTCTCCAGTGTCCCTATAAGAACTCTCAAAACTCTAAACTAATCGCCTTCAAAAATCTACTGAAATCTGTCATTCGAATAAGATGTTAAATTTTAGGACCACCTCCTACTCATTGATACAACTATCACACATAGCTGAGGTTAAAGAGGAACCAGTTTAAAATACTGACTAAAGGATTTCAATGACTAATAAAAACATTTAAAGTATGACCACGTAAATTGCAAAACAAATAAAAATAAAATTCGTGTTTAGTTTTAATTAAAATTCTTTATTATTCGCTTAATTTTGTGTGCCATTGTTCACAACTTGATGTAAACAACAACAATTGCTTTGTTTGTTGTTCCTCTGTTTATATCGTTTGCATAAACAATAACAACTGCTAGACAATTATTCATCAGATCTTTGTAATGGATATCTTCAAACCACGATTACTATCTTCAAACACACTGCGTCTTCATACAAGACTGACTGAACTTCACTGACTCACTCGCCTGCTTTGCCTTGTCTTTTATATAGGGAAGGGTAAACAGTCTAATGAATGTTCGAAATATCTGTAAATGTTAACATCGTTGTTTACATTTATTCTTGTAGTGTTTTTTGTTGTGTTTTTGTTTACTTCTTTACCATTTTTTTATGCTGGTGTTAGCTGTTGTATTTTTGTTGACTTGCTTACCATTTTTCATGCCGGTATTTGTTATTATATTGCGCAGTACGATAATTTGTAAACAGTTTTGTTTATTTAAATTGTTTTGTTTTTGTAGCTTTTGCTTTAATTTTAATGTTAAATGATGTAAAAGCAAAACGCCAGTTTCTAGATTTTTCTATTTTCTTAACAATATTGTAAAAAATCATAGAAACTAACAACTGTAAACGAAAGCTCTCCAGTCCCCTATAATAACTCTGAAAACTCTAAACTAGCCGTCTTCAATAATCTACTTAAATCTGTGTGTGATGTTAAATTTTAGGACCCACTATACATGGATAAAATTATCACAGACAGCTGAGGTTAAGGAGAAACCAGGTTCCAATACTGGCGAAAGGATTTGAATGACAAGTAATGTATGAAGGTTTGATAGCCACATCTGTACATATTTACCCCCAGTGAAGCAGTCCTTAGATCCTTAGAGAAGCTATACAACACATCCAATAAAGGCTACGAATGACAGTGGTGCCTATGGAGGTGATGTTAAAACAATTAAAACTTTGCTTCACCCAAGGCTTTCTTCTAGCTGTGTGCGCCGCTAACACCTCTGGCTGTATTCCATTTTGTTTCTAAGATGTTTTCCTTGATTAATACTTACATATGTTCTCTGAAATGTATTTATTTTATGCTGATTTTATCCTCTTTTTTTGTTCCATCAAACTTCAAACTTTTAAAGTCAAACTTGTCATGAAAGTTTTGTTATATTTGCCCTTCTTCTTCTGAACACTCATAAGAATACAAACAAAAACAAAACTGGCAACATTAGCATTAGAAATGGGCAAAGGATTACAAGACAACATTTGTCAACACTTTGGCTTTTTAACACTCCGACACTAACAAACATATGCAGATACGAGAGGACAGAGAGAGAGAGAGGCAGGATATACGTCTGCTTGGTAAGGAAGACAGACATTGATTTTAAGCTCGTTTAAGGTCTTTTCAAAGACATTTAAACATTCAGAATTATTTATAACATGATACCAACAACAAACAACAACAACAACAATAAGAAGAAGAAATAGATTCTTGAAATTGAGCTTCTCCAACCCATTGATGAGCATGCAAACAGCCCTTGAACATGTGTTTGTTTCGGAAAACTTAACTCAAAATTATCTGCCTTTTGTGTGTTTATTCAGGCATATGACCGTAAATTATAAAATGGCTTAATATGTAAATACACACACAGAGAGAGAGAGAGACAGACAGACAGACAGACATATTCACACACATGGCTAGGGATGCTTCACATACATATGTGGGTTATTTTAGATGGCCATGGATATGGGAATTCAAATTGAAAATAAATATTCAAATCCAAAATACAAAAACAAATAAGAAAATGGAGAACTAATGTTACCAAGATTATGTTATAGATGCCATGCTTATTGTTATTGTTGTTGTTCTCCATCTTCTTCTTCTTCTTCGTCTTATTCTTTAAGCTGTTTAAGTAGATTTAAATACAAAAGATTTCCTACATGGCCTTATGGTCTTCCATTTGCTTAATGCTTACTGCTGGAAACCAAACCAAAATTGAAACTGTAACTGATGTTGTTTGTTGGTGTTGTTGCTGTTGCTGTTACATTTATATTGCTGTTGCTGATGGTTATGATAAAAACCAATAAGTAGCATTAATATGTTGGTTAACCAGATGTTGGTCTTGGCTTTTTAATACACACTTGAATATGGAGACGAATTTTTTTTTCATTTTTGTATGCCTGTCCGTATAAGTCGCATAAGTTTTCAAGATTTTTTTCTTCTCTATGGTTAGAAAAAATATGTAAAAATAGAAAATTAAATAGAAAATAAACTCTTTTCATAGTTGTTAGACCTTAAATTCTCAACACATATCTTCCCCCATGCTGCTATAAGGAACATAGGGTCTCTACAAATGATCTGCAGTCTACTTCATGCGCATAAAATATTTCTAATGTAAAGGGTCCGCCAAATAACTTTTTTTTTGAAAATGCTTTAAAAAAAGAAAACATACTGAATATTTTCTCAAATTTCTTTTTTTATTTGATAGTACAATCCATCCGGTTAATAATGGAAAATAATTTCATTCAAATGACTGCCTCGGCTGGTCATGCAGTAGCCTACACGATCGGTCCAATTTTGAAGCACATTATCGATTGTGTGCCGGTGTATTTCACCAATGGCTTCACGAATATTGCCCTTTAAAGCATCAATTGTCTCTGGTTTGTCGGCGTAACACTTATCTTTGACGGCACCCCACAAATAATAGTCCAACGGTGTCAAATCGCAGCTCCGAGGTGGCCAAACGACATCAGCTCTGTGGCTGATAATGCGATTTTCAACCACAGGGCGCAAAACATCGAATTTAGCTTCGGCTGTGTGGCACGTAGCGCCGTCCTATTGCAACCAAATGTTGCCAATATCCTCCTCTTCAATTTTTTGAACAAAAATTCGTTCAACATGGCCCAATAACGATCGCTATTGACTGTAACGGCCACTCCTTGCTCATTTTCGAAGAAAAATGGCCCAATTATGCCTCTGGACTCGTTTTGGGTGCGTCGGCTTTTCAATGTATGCGACAATTTTGTTTGTTTACATACCCACCAAGATAAAAATGAGCTTCATTTGAAAAGATGATTTGTTTTGCCAAAATCGGCATCTTCTGGTGTAGGCTACTGAATGGCCAGCCGAGGCAGCCATTTGAATGAAATTATTTTCCATTATTAACCGGAAGGATTGTACTTTCAAATAAAAAAAGAAATTTGAGAAAATATTCAGTAGTTTTGTTTTAAAGCATTTTCAAAAAAAGTTATTTGACGGACCCTTTACCTAGTGAAGATAGGTTAATAAGGAAGCAAACATAACAGAAAAAAGTATGGTAGTCTAGTAGGCAGTACGATGGTAGAAACCTCAGCTCAGACATCTGGATCAGAGATCAGCAATGAATCGTTTTTTCTCTACTCATAAGCACTCATGAAATTTTGAATATAAATGAGTCGTCAACAATATTGTACTCTGTTTCATTCATACTCACTATAACATTGATTTATAACTACAGGTTGCAATGAATATGCGTGCAACGTTGACATCAAACTCATACCCTAGGAAATATGTTTGATTCATAAGCCTCTACTCATTAAGATTCATAACATTAGAAAAATACTTATAAATGACTGGAATCATTCAACAAAATTTACAATCTTAGTTGTTGTTGCATTTACAAAAAAAGTAAAAAGACCGAGCAGCAAGCAAAGCAAACACACAACCTTCTCGTGAGTATTTTAGTTTTCGTACGGGATTCTGATCTGGACATCCCAGCTTTCTGGCAAAAATCCTTAGAGTAAGTCAACGTCTGAGCTCGGTATACCTGCGAAGCTGATAAGGCTATGCAGAATGACGTTGAGCAATTCCTGCATTTCCGTCAAGGTAGGAAAGGACGTCTCCGAACCTTTTAGTACCGTGCGTGATTTCAAACAAGGTGACCCCTTATCATGCGACCTCTTCACCTTCGTCATGGAGAGTGTTCTGCGAAAGGCGGGAGTGCATCGCCATGGCATTATTTTTCAAAAAAGTGTCCAGTTGATTGCGTACGCTGACGACATTGACATCGTAGGACGCACCAAGCGAGATGTTACTGCTGCCTTTAGTGCTATTGAACGGCAGTCTACTAAGATGGGTTGGGCAGTAAATGAAGGCAAAACAAAGTGTATGTTATCGACAAGTAGAGACGCGCAGCGTATTGATTCTCAGATTACGGCCGATAACTATACATCCGATATAGTCAAGGAATTTATTTAAATTGGCTCTGCCGTTACCACCAGAAATGATGTCAGTCTGGAGATCAAGCGCAGGATGACTCTTGCCCACAGACGCTACTATGGTCTCAATAGGCAGTTGAGTAGCAGAGACCTCTCCCGTACAACAAAACTAATACTCTACAAGACGCGTAACCTCCCCGTGCTTCTTTATGGTGCAGAGGCATGGACCCTATTAAGCACTGATGCAGCAGCCTTGAAAATATTCGAGAGAAAAGTCCCAAGTAAGATCTCCGTTGCAGTAGAAGTTGGCTATGATTTCCCCATCCAATTCAAGAGTGAGCTGTATGAGCTCCTCAACGACATAGACTGCGCTGGCTGGGCCATGTTGTTCGAATGGCGGAGGATGCTCCGGCGAGACAGGCATTTGATGCGGGAATCTGCGGAAGTCGGCAGGAAGTCGAAGCGGACGACCCGGTCCGTTGGAAGGACCAAATCGAGGAAGCCCTGTAATCGATTGGTGTGACCAACTCACGTATGCACGCACGAAGCAGAGGCGCCTGGAAGGATGTGTTGCGGCAGACCGAAATCCGTTAAACGGGTTGTTACGACCAATTAAGTAAGTGAGTAAGTAAGTGAGAAAAAAAAATACAAAATAAAATAAAACACATGGGTTGCGTTAGAAGTTACCTCGTAAGCCTGTAGTGACGAATGAATCGCCGTAGTCTAGTAGACAGGGTGTTTTCTCATTTGATGTGAGGCCACGGTTCAAACACCAGGTCAGACATCTCCAACAAAACGAAATATGAAAGAATATTTCTTTCAGCTACAGCCTCCTAGCAGTCTTCTGGCAAAAACTTTTAGAATTAAATAAAATTGTCATGAAAAAGCTTCTCAAAAAATCTGTTGTTCGAAGTCCACTTTAAATTGAAAGTACCGCCACTCATGTATAAAAAATTAACACACACAACATATATGGTGTGAGAAGCTAGGTTGTAATTCTGACTGAAGCCAGTCACATATCTGTATGCCATTCGTAGATGGAATTTTTGCACAGAAGAACCGATTTGCCATTTTCTGTTGACATCAAACTCATAACATTCGAACTATGTTTGACTCATACGCCTACTCATTCAGATTTACAAGCCTTTAGAAAAATACTTATAATACTCATAAATGATTCGAATGATTCGAATCATTCGTCAAAATTTACAGTTTTAGTTGTTGTTGCATTTACAAAAACAGAAGAAAGACAAAGGCAGCAAGCAGAGCAAACACACAACCTCCTTGTCAGTATTGTAGTGTTCGTACGCGAATCCTACTTATTTTATGATTCGTGTATACGAAGAGTCATGGAGAGTCGAAATCAATAACATCATAACTGTTGTTAAGTATGAGTACCATGAGTATTTCAAACTTTGACTATGAGTAGTATGAGTATGACATTAAAATAAGTATGAATGCGTATAAGTATCAGAAATTATAATTATGATTCGAATCAACCCATCGTTTTGAATACTAATTGCTGACCTCTGCTCTGTATATAGGTTTCGTCAAGTTCCAGTGAAGAAATTCAGGCCAACGTTCGTCAACTATTTCCCACAGCATCCTCGTCAGTAGTAGATTTCAACGTCTTCCTTTTCATTCAATCTTTTTGTATGGAATTCATAGGAATTCTCACCATTTTTATTGTAGAGAAGACCCAAAATAATGCCCTCTAATGACAATATCTTTCCCTATTTGATCTAAAATTACCTTTGGTAATAAAAATTATTATTTCCTTAAAGCAGAATTTCTTTTTCGGGGTTCTCTTACACACTTAAATAATTCTCCTTTATTAAAGCATTTCTTTTTGTTTCTCATAAGTTTTATAAGCATTATAAGCATTTGAGGTGTAAATGTTCAAAAAAAAAAAAGATGAAATGAAACTCTCAATCACCCAAATTTTATGCTCCACAATAAATTTTATTGCTTTCGGCCAATCTATTCCGTATGCAGACAATAATAATGAAAAGAGAGATGTTGCAGCACCAAACAATTGCCAACAATTGGCGAATAAAATAAGGACAAAAAAAAACAAGAAATATCGCCGCCACTTACTTTCATTATAAGCAACTAAAGCAACTAAAAAACTGATTTCATTGCAATGCAACTTAAACCAAATCAAATGCAATATATAATCGCATAAATATACTTACATACATACGTACATACAAGGATCTATTATAGAAAAATCTGTGATTTTGGTTTTATTGCAGTTGTTGCTGTTGTTGTTGCCTTAAGGTGTGAATAAGTTTAAGTGGCTGTACTTAAAGTCCATCAATTATACCTATTATTCTATTATTTTGTTATTTATCTACTACACCAACGTCCATTATTATATTATATGCTACACACACACACAGACAGACAGACAGACATACTCACAATGTGTTTTGTATACCTAACATACTTGCAACATATAATATATTGTGGAGGAGAAGTTATTACAAAAGCGTTGTTGGTTGAGGATTAAAAATGCAGCAGAGCAAGCAACACACGTTATATACCATCAGCCTGTTTATGTTAAATGGGGAAACTACTGCAGGTCGAATATCTCCTGGAAGTCGTCGTAGATAGTGTGTTGGCTTATTACACGAGAGACCACGGTTCAAACCCCAGGTCGGACATCAAAATGAAGTACGAAAAATATTTCTGCGGCAACTTCCTCTCAGCAGATATCTTGTAGAAACTCTGAGAGTAAATAAAATTGCCATGAAAACTTCCTCATAAAAATCTGTCGTTCGGAGTCGACTTTAAACTGTAGCCGCCGCCACTCATGTATACAATTAACACACGCAACATAGGTTAGGTTAGGTTAGAGGACGTGTACTTATCAATTAAGACAAGTGCAGTAGCCGGAGGTCGACTTGACCCATTGTACAACGTCCTAGTTTCTCACACCACTTATGTTGTGTGTGTTAATTTTTATACACACACAACATAAGTGGTGTGAGAAGCTAGGTTGTAATCCTAACTAAATGGTTGTAATGACCAATTATGTATGTAATGTGTCTTGGCTGCCCTCTTGGGCACTTTCCCCAAGCTGTTACCCACGACACCCTATGCGAAATGGGCTTAAATGAATGGATCTCATTTAACGGGTGATTTTTTTAGCAATTATCTTTTTGGCAACACTGGTTTAAACAGCTCACGCCCGTTTCGTGTTTTGTTTCACTGTCAAACATCTTCAGTTTGGTCTGTAATTTAACCATGAATCGTCTTACAAACGAACAACGCTTCCAAATCATTGAATTTTATTATCAAAATGCGTGCTCTGTTAAGAAAGTTCATCGTGCGGTTTTTCCATTTTATGGTCAGTTTAATCGACCCACTGAAGCGGCTATTCGGGCTATAGTGTGTCTAAATTTCGCACCAAATTTACATTGTTGGACATTAAACCACCACCAACACGCTTACGTAGAGTGCGAACTGAAGAAAATATCGTACCTGTAGCGGCCAGTGTTAATGATGACCATCAATCGATCGATTCAACGCCGTTCGCAGCAATTGGGCCTCTGTTACTCAACAACGTGGAAAATTTTGCGGAAGGATTTAGGTGTGAAACCATTTAAGATACATCTGGTGCAAGAAATGAAGTCGAACGACCTACCGCAACGCAGAATTTTTGGTGAACGGGCTCTTGGAAAGTTGGCCGAAGATTCACTTCTTTATCGAACAATTGTGTTCAGCGACGAAGCTCATTTTTGGCTCAATGGATACGTAAATAAGCAGAATTGTCGATTTTGGAGTGAAGATCAGCCAGAAGCATTGCAAAAGCTACCAATGCATCCAGAAATGCGGTGGCATCATTGGACCGTACTTCTTCAAAGATGCTGCGAATCGTAACGTAACTGTGAATGGTGAGCGCTGCCGTGAGATGATATCCAATTTTTCTTTTGCCCAAAATGCAAGAGCTTGACTTGCATGACATGTGGTTTCAACAAGACGGTGCCACATGTCACACAGCACGCGTAACAATGGACTTATTGAGAGGCAAGTTCGGTGAACATTTTATTTCACGTTCGGGACCGATCAATTGGCCGCCTAGATCGTGCGATTTAACGCCTTTAGACTATTTTTTGTGGGGCTATGTTAAAGCTCATGCCTATACAGACAAGCCCGCTTCAATTGACGCATTGGAAGACAACATTGAAGCAATTATTCATGAGATACCGGCCGAAATGTTGAAAAGAGTATGCCAAAATTGGACTAAGCGGATGGACCATTTGGACCGTACTATCGATTCAAATAAAGATTTCATGAATTTTTCTGAATTTTATGTGTTTTTTTGAAAAATTTTCCTATAATTCTTAAAAAATCATCCATTATTTCTTTAACTACGAAGGGCAAGTTCGTGTTACGTTTTTTCCTTTTAAAAACGTTTAAAATATGAACTCATAGATTGCAAATAAAATAAAAATAAATTTGTGTTTAATTTGAATTAAAATTCATTATTATTCGCACAATTCCGTAATCCACTGTTTACAACTTGATGTAAACAACAACAATTGCTTTTCTTTGTTATTTCGCTGCTTATACTCTTTGCATAAACACTAACAATTAATAGAGAATTGTTCGACAGATCTTTGTAATGGAGATCTTCAAACCACGATTACTCTCTTCAAACATACCGCGTCTTCATATAAGACTGACTGAACTTTTATTCTAAATTACAAGGAAGGCGTGAGAGCGCAAATCGGCATTCCCATGTTTTATGCCTCTTTGATGTTCAATGCAGAAGTCATAAGTCTGAAGGCGCTCAATCCAATGTGCTAACTGCCCTGAATGATCAGTCTTTAGCAGAGATTGTTGGCCAATAGCAAAATATTACAACATACATACATACAAGATTACGACCTAGTTTCTCACACTACTTATGTTGTGTGTGTTAATTTTATACATGAGTGGTGGGACCTACAGTTTAAAGTCGACTCCGAAGGACAGATTTTTGAGAAACTTTTCATGGCAATTTTATTTATTCGCAGAGCTTTTGCCAGAAATCTGCTGAGAGAAAGTCGCCGAGGAAACATTTTTTATATTTTGTTTCGATGTCCGGCCTGGTGCTCGAACCCTGCCTTTTCGTCTAATAAGCCAACACACTACCTACTAGACTACGGCGACTTCCAAAATATCACAAAGTCAACTCATATGAAAGGGCATCCAGCTGCAGCTGGATGCCTACAAGGCACCTCTTGTTGAATATCTCTTTTCCTTTGGTTTACTTTTGTAGAACCAAATCGAGTTAAGCTTCCTTATTGGATTTAAAAGTGTTTTCAACTGTTTTTTCGTTGTTTTTCATTTTTCAATACGATTTTTAGTTTTCTTTATAACTTTCAGCAGCCAAATCTGTGCCTTAGAAATACGAATTCTTTGCATTTTTTTTCGTCTTCTGCTTAAGTTTTGCTGTTGTTGTTGTTGTCTTTTTGATTTAGAGCCAATTTTTGTGATTTTTCTTACCTTTAAATCAGTTAAGCTGTGGGCTATAATGCACAAAAATTGCAATTTCCACCATCGCCACCATCGCCACCGCCGCCACAAAGAAATTCCCCCAAAAAACAACCGCAGACGATGCTTGAAATCTGTAGAGCAGTAGTAGACAGACAGACAGTGCCTAGTGAAAAACAGTTCAGACCAGCCAGTTAAATTGCTTCGTTTTGTAAAGCAACATGTAACATATGTACATATGTATGTATGTATGGAATGGAACTGTGGACTCGTTTTTTTTTGGTCAAAATTGCATTGAAATTTTTCATTTTTTTTTTGGTTTTGTTGCAGACAGACAGAAGAAAAAAGATTTCACGTGTGTTTAAAAAGATTTACAACAAAATTTATTTCCTTAAGATTTTCTAAATGACTTGAGCTTTAGAAAAAAAAAATTCATACATACGTAGCAATTAAGATGAATAAGAAGACATTACTGCTGGCCAATCTCAGGAGCAGCTAATAAAGTTATACGGCCAGCCCAAGATAAGCTGTATTAATGGTAATGAGCAGCATAAATTAAGGGAATGGAAGGAATAAATAAATCGGCTTACAAAGGGAAAACAATAATTCAAAAGCGCATATGCGCACATACATACATGTATGTGCAGATATTATGGAAGCCACATACGTGCGTTATAAATTCGCCAAACAAGTTCAATAATTTTGTAAAATTTTCTGAACTTAAACTCACGAGGAAACTAATTTGGTTTCTTATTTCCAAAGCCAAGTTAAGAGACTTTAATGTGGCATTAACACCGCATAGTATTGGAAGTGGTAGTTGATTGGGAAATGTATCGTGTGAACGACTGAAGTCACTCGTCAAAACACTGATTGAACCTTATTAGTGCGGCTTCAGACCTAGCAAGTCCACCATCGACCAGATCTTCACACTACACCAAATCCTGGCAAAGACCCACGAAAAACAAGTCGACACACGCCATCTTTTTGTCGACTATAAGGCTGCCTTCGATAGCCCCAAAAGGCATTGTGTTTTTGCCGCAATGTCTGAGCGCTCGGTATACCTACGAAGCTGATAAGGCTATGCAGAATGACGTTGAGCAATTCCTAAAGCTCCGTCAAGGTAGAAATGGACCTCTCCGAACCTTTTGATACCGTGCGAGGTTTCAGACAAGGCGTTGCCTTATCATGCGACCTCTTCAACTTCGTCATGGAGAGTGTTCTGCGAAAGGCGAGAGTGCATCGCAATGGCACTTTTTTCAAAAAAAAGGGGTGCAGTTGCTTGCGTAGGCTGATGATATTAAAATCATAGGGAGTGCCAAGCGAGATGTTACTGCTGCTTTTAGTGCTATTGAACGGGAGTCTACTAAGATAAGTCTGACAAGTAAATGAGGGCAAAACAAAGCATATGTTATCGACAAGTAGGGACATAAGGCGCATTAGATCTCAGTTTACGGACGATAACTATACTTTCGAGTCAATAGTCAAGAAATTTATTTATCTTGGCTCCGCTTTTACCACCAAAAATGATGTCAGTCTGTCAGTCCAACGCAAGAACTTCGGTCCATTCCGAGTTGCCAATGATTTCTTCATCCAACCCAAGAGTGATCTGTATAAGCTCCTTAACGACATAGACGTTGTGCAGCGTATTAACATCCAGCGGCGTCGCCGTAGCTTAGTAGGTAGTGTGTAGGCTTATTAGGCTTAAAGCCAGGGTTCGAGCCTCAGGCCAGACATCAAAAACAAAATACAAAAAGTATTTCTTCGGCGACCTCCTCTCAGCAGATTTCTGGCAAAAACTCTGAAAGTAAATAAAATCTGTCGTTCGAAGTCGACTTTAAACTGTAGGTCCCGCCACTCATGTTTAAAAATTAACACCCACAACATAAGTGGCGTAAGAAACTATGTTGTAATCCTGACTGAAGGGTTGTAATGACCAATTATGTATGTATGTATGTATGGCTGGGCTGGGTCGGCCATGTCGTTGGAATGGAGGAGGATGCACCCGCGAGACGGGTATTTGATGCGGGGATTTGCGCAAGTCGACGAAGAAGGAACAATTCGAGGAAGCCCTGTGTCATCGATTAGTGTGACCAACTGGCAAGGCGCGCAAGAAGCAGAGACGCCCTTGGAAGGATGTATTACGGCCGGCCGAAATCCGTTAATCGGGTTGTTAATGGTCAATTAGGTAAGCAAGTAAGTTTCAGTGGGAAAATTCCTCGTAATTTTTCACTCAGAATTTTAGGGTTTTCTGGTTTCATTATGACAGGCTTGGTCCTTCTTGAAATGTTGTCTGCTTAACTCTTCCATGTCAGTTAGTGTCCAGTATTATTTCTAGGTACTCCATCCACATTCTCTATGATATTACCCTACCCATGAGTATGTTTTCATTGGGGATGTTCCCTATTTTTCTCAAATGGGGCTACTGAGATATTGCTGGGGATTATCTTCAATCAAACTGTCATAAACCACCGGCTAACAGTTTCAAGACCCCTTTTTTATGACATCATAAATCTGGTCTCTTCAAATTTGCTTGTCTGCGTGGCCTTCGCAGTCAATTTCATGGACAATTCAGGCACTAGTGAATTCACCTTTTTGAAGCTGTGAAGTATATTTCTTAGGAAAACATCAAGACCAGCTGGATCCGCCATTATTTTTGGAACATATAACAGCACCAGTAGTACTCGCCTTAGCCTGGTAGATAGTGTGTTGGCTTATTAGACGTACGGCCTCGGTTCAAACCCCAGGTAAGACATCAAAACGAAAATATTTCTTCTAAGACTTCCGCTCACTTTTCTGATCCCCCAATCTGCCACCTCTACGGCCTCATCAATGGAAGGATCAGGGGGGAAGAACAGAAGCGTTGGGGGAATAGATCGCGTTGTTATGTTTCCAGATGTCTATGGCCTGCTATTGACAGTGTAAGAACAGTTTGGCTGATAGCCTTGGATAAGGCTTCATGGGGACGATTGCTGTAGACTGTCTAATGGTCAAGGTATAGCACTGGCCATTATATAGTCACCTAGTAGCAACTCGTTTCCTTGCCGTTCGCATCTTGAGTTTAAATCAAATGTCCACAAACACCACTCCCTCTTTCCACCTTCCTATAATCTATTTTCCTAAACCTGCACAATGCACTGCATGAGTAGGGATCATCCCCTGAGTGCTGGTTTAAGAAAAAAAAAAGTTTAAGGTTAAGTGTTGGGTTTATTATGGGCCACTGCGAGATTATGTCGCTGACAAGGATCTGCAACAGATACCAGCCGGACTATTGCAGTGTTTGCTGTAACGAGGAGGATTTGGAGACTATCAAACACCTGTAACTGTACAGCCCTTAGTAGGTTGAGGTAGAAGACCCTTGGCAGGGGCCAAGGTAGTTGAAGACTTAATAGACTGACTTTAGATTATTCCTGGTTGGCCATAAAAGTTAGAATTTTCTTTTTTTGAAAAAAAATAAAAACAACAATCGGAACCACTTAACAACCTATTAAAACCAGATTGTCGTTTGCAATTTCCCATTATGATGTTAAATTCTTGTTTTATTTCTAATCAAATACGCAGTTTTTTGCGAAGGAAAGAGCAAAGTTATCAAGTTATTCAAAGAATCAACATCACGTAGAAACCAAAACAAAAAAAAAACAAAAAAACGTCATAAAATATCGCTAAACAAGATACAAAAACAAAACAAACAAAACAAAAAAAAAGACACGAAAGAAATGACAGCCAAAAATACTTCAAGAAATCAAAACAAAAAAAAAACCTTCAACTGTCTTTAACTCTTGCAAAAGGCAAATTGTAGCAAAAAAACTTGTCACAATTTACATTTTACAGGTGATTTGCTTTCGCTTTCCTCTGTCTTTCCTACTACCTATCAAATAAAAAACAAAAGAAAAACCTTGAAAGAAATCAAGAAACAAGTACGGCATAAAGCGTACAAGATTGTATGACTGCGTTACAAGCCAAAGTTCTTCTTTGGCAAACACCAGATCCCTTAAGGATTTAAGGATAACGCAAAGCAAAAAACCTATACACACACACATACAGCAGTAAACGTTTGAATAAACACGTCTGTCCGTGCTTACATAGAATATCTATTACTGGAGTATTTTAAAATGCGTATACATTTTACAAAGGCAGACAGACAAACAGCAACCGAACACCAAGAGAATAAAAGTGCGAGTTTTAAAACAGAAACACGTTTTAAACAAAAACTTTTGACATTTTTATTTAAAAAAATAAAGTTACTTTACACACACACACACACACACATGCAGAGCTGAAAAAGAATGAAATCTTTGATGGCAATTTTATTTACTCTTCAAGAGTTTTTGCCAGAAATCTGCTGAAAGGAAGTCGCCGATGAAATATTTTTTTCAAATTTCGTTTTGTTAGAGATAATAATAAGCCAACCTTTTTGCAAGCAATACCACTTGTACGTTCAAACCGCAACGCGTCTTCACACATGGCTGACTGAATTATAACTGATGCTGCCTGCTTTGTCCCGCCCTTTTATAGTCCGACACAACCAGTCTAACGAACATTCATGAAGTGGAAGGTTCGTGATCTCGCTTTCTCGAGAGTTCTATTGCTAATACATTGTTGTTTGTGTACTTTGCTTATGTTGTCTCTCCCTTTTTGTCACATACATGTTGTTTTTGGTACCAGGCGCAGCCAGGTTCGTCGTACATGTGTGTGTGTGCAGTTTTAGATAATCAACACGTTCATTGTATTCTTAGTGTTAGTGAGTAGTTGTATCGTGTGTATTGTGTTGGTGTAGCTGGTAGCTTTTGTTTGTCGTTTTTATTGTTAAACGATATTAGGTCGTTTCGATTTATGTAACAATATTGATAGCTCTAGAGTTAGGTTAGGAGATGCCACCAAATAGAAAAACACAACCACTTCCTTATCACATTTCCTTAAATTTTAGAAAGTGGTAAAGTGGAGAGTCCTGTAGCCAAAAGCCATTTAGACTCTCTTATAAACAGGGCAATGCCCCTATCATATAATCAGATCCAGTAATACCTCACATGATAGCGCGAATGCCAAGGAGTGGCATATTAAATGACGATCTATTCGTTCTCATACGAATTGCAACTTCTACAGAAATCATTCTAGGTGGCGAATAACATGACTCGCTAAATGGCAGTGCCCTGTAAAGGTAGGGAAAAATAAAAAAAGTGTTAAGCGGACAGAGAAAAATAAGTTGTATTGTCCGCCCTAATTTAAGGTACAGCCAGCTTAACCCGGCGGTGTAACTGGTAGTGTCTTCTATCCAGGCAAGCTTTAGCCAAGACATACAATTTTTTTTTCTAATTTCTCACCAAATCAGGGCCAAGGATACTCCTAACTCCGGATAACATATGAAGTTTTCTGGTTTGTGGTAATAGCTTTGACCAATGTTTTGTAGTATTGTCCACGTTTGGACATGATATGATGTTCGGAAGGGACTTTATGTCACGCTTACTGTCCGAGGATAAGAGTATATTTTCATGTAAAATTGTAGGCCCCTAAACAATAAAATTTACATGAATGATCTGGAGGAATTGTCAGGGATTGACATTGGCAGCATTGGCAGAATCGCTTCATCAGGAGCTGAGCAGAATGGTTTCGAGACTAGGGGATAACGGATGACTGTGGTAGCACAATGGACCCAATGCGGCCTAAATGTGTCCGTCCAAAAAATTTTCTTAGATGGGCAGCCACCTCTACCTACCTACCTACCTAACAATAAAACTCAAGCACAAACCAATTTCAAATTCTCAGGAACCTGTATAGCCTTCCAACATTAGTCGACGCTAGGTCAACTAAATCTTGATAGAGCCTTTAACAAATTCTGAAGTCTACTGAAAAATAGCATACGAAGAGGTTTAAAAGTCTCATAGTTTCCTCCTCAAGGTCACTGCAATAATGTGCAAAAATCTTTAAGCAAAATCCAAGCAAGACCAACTGTATTGTATCTAAACCTTTGGAGGTTCCGTGCTAGCTTGCTTTCCAATACGGCTTGCTTTCTAATTCCATCGTAGTCTGTCTCATGCATAAAAGTCATCGACTACATAAATAGGCTTTCAATCGGTCAGACAATCGAATGGCCTTGTTTGCCAGCTTGCCAACAGCAAGACAAACGCAATTCCTTATGACTATGTATCCAGGCTAATGTAGAATTTTTGAAGATAATATTTAAGACTCTCGGCATTCCCTAATCGGAATTGATGTCGTATAGATATCCACCTAGCCTACTGAAGCCGTCAGATTATGTGTAACCTATAAAGCTCTGAACGTTAGTACTTGGTATGGGTAATGTCCCATGAGTGACATACATTTTGTTTTGAAGGTCACTCTGCTATCTATTTCTTGAATGGAAAGGCAACACTTTTACTAAACATTCGATTTAGCTTCACAGGCATTATAGGAAATCACACAATTGTGAGATGAGCCTTACAGCGACGGATAATTGCAGATATATCGGGTCCGCCATCTAACGTTTTTTTTCAACAAGTGCTTATATCGTGAATGGTAACACTTAGGTCATGTCTGATTTGACAGATAATTAGTTTTATCCTTCCGCTGAACGATAATGGTTGTGTATACGCTTGAACAACGCTGGGATATAATGCGACATTACATTGAAAATCATGGTAATGTTGCAGAATGTGTGCGAAAATTGCGTACAGATTTTGGAAGCAGAGAAGCAACGTCAGCTCCGTATATTCGTTATCTTGTGAAAAAAGTGAAAGAAACTGAAAACATCCTCATCGATAAACCAAAGCGTGAAAAGCCAAAAACAGTGCGTACACCCGAGAATATTGCTGCTGTGGGAGAAAGTGTGAGTGAAGCGCCATCAACATCAATTCACCGTCGTTCTCAAACAATTGAACATTTCGGAGACAACATTGACACGAAGTTTGCATAAGACCTTGGTATGACGCCATACAAAGCCCAATTGGTTCAGGAGTTGAAGCCAATTGGCCATCCAATGCGTTTTCGCTTCGCTAAGTGGGCCATGCAGAAGATGCCGATTTTGGCAAAAAAATCATCTTTTCAGATGAAGCTCATTTTGATCTTGGCGGGTATATAAACAAGCAAAATTGTCGCATTTCGGGCACAGAAATGCCGACGCACCCAAAACGAGTCACTGTTTGGTGCGGATTTTCGTCCAGAAGCATAATTGGGACATTTTTCTTCGAAAATGAGCAAGGAGTGGCCGTTACAGTCAATGGCGATCGTTATCGGGCCATGTTGAACGAATTTTTGTTCACAAAAATTGAAGAGGAGGATATTGGCAACATTTGGTTTCAACAGGACGGCGCTACGTGTCACACAGCCGAAGCTACACTCGATGTTTTGCGTCTTGTTTTTGAAGATCGCAGTATCAGCCGCAGAGCTGATGTCGTTTGGCCACCTCGGAGCGCCGATTTGACACCGTTGGACCATTATTTGTGGGGTGCCGTCAAAGACAAGTGTTACGCCGACAAGCCAGAGACAATTGACACTTCAAAGGACAATATTCGTGAAGCCATTGGTGAAATACAGCTGCACACAATCGATAATGTGCTTAGAAATTGGAGCGATCGTGTAAGCTACTGCATGGCCAGCCGAGGCAGCTATTTGAATGAAATTATTTTCCATTATTAACCGGAAGAATTGTACTTTCAAATAAAAAAAAGAAATTTGAGAAAATATTCAGTAGTTTTTGTTTTAAAGCATTTTCAAAAAAAAAGTTATTTGTCGGACCCTTTACTTCTTCGTAAGCTACTCTCCCAGCTATACCGAAGGCATGATTTTCTTGATCAATTTTTCAAATTTTCTTACAAATTCTTCTTTAAATCTGTAAGCGAACTAACTTTTACGGTCTTTAAGATTACATTCCTTTAGATTTCTGTGAAAAGTTTCAAACAATGGCGTATCACTTCCTTACATTTGACGTTCGTGTTTCGAACTTTTGTTGTGTATTAGACTTTTGACAGAATTATTATACAAAAAAAAAACAACAACAACAACAACATGAAGAATACAAAACATTTTTGACACCACAAATATTCCGTTATATGTGACTGAAAAAAAATGGATTTTTTTTGTAACAATACCTGGGAGTATCATAAAAACCGCAGATTTATTTCGTTTGTAATTCAGACGTTTGTAAAGATAAAAAGAACACACAGGAATAGGCAGAATTGATAGAATACCCTACGTGTTAATGTATTCAAAGTACATATGGAAACCAAATTCCTTATAACGGGTGTTACAGGATGTTTGTCCGAACTTTGATGGTTGGGAACGGACACCATAATGGTGAATGGCTGTTTGAACAAACAAAATTCTTGTATGAGGTATGAATACACAGTGTAGGGCACACTAACCAGTTTAAATGATAGAAAGAGAGAGAGTGAGAGCGATAAAGAGAATTGTTTTAAAGAAAATATTGTCACTTTCGGCATTCCGATGGTTATCATTTTAACATGAAACCCAATTATGAACTTTGGCAGGGATTTTCTGCTGTGGTTACTCTTGCCTGCTTGCTTTTCTTATTGCTCAACAAGGAAGTTTTAAGCAAGTGTCGTTGAGTGAAAGCCTTTAAGGCTTTAGATTTCTACGTGATTTTATTATTGAGTTGAGTTGAGTTGAGGAATATTTCAAAATTCGTATTTGATTTATGTGACCCCAAGGTGTTATTAGATTGGAAGTGGAAATGGAAGAAAACCAATAAAAGAAAAACAAACGAAATTAAAAGCAATCGTTTAAGTTTTACTAGAGCATTGAATGTAAATGGACAGAAGGAAGTTCAAATTTTTAAATGGCATTACAAAAGGACTGTAAAGGCAAAGGAATACATAGGTATTCTAAGCAGAGCTACAATTGCTTGCTTTAAGGCAAATTTCATATGAAAAATACTTCTCTGCTTGAGAGATCTTGTATAAGAAGAGTGCTTATATCCTAATCAAGACTGTCTCTTCGTTGTCTCTTCAGTTAACTCCATTGTTAACGCGCCGTAGTCAAGTAGATAGTGTTGTGGCTTATTAGACGTAAAGCCCAGGGTTCAAACGCCTGGTAAGACATCTCCAAACAAAGGAAATTTAAATATTTCTTCGTCGACTTCCTCTCAGCAGATTGTTTGCAAAAACTCTGAAAGTAAATAAAAATTGCCATGAAAAGTTCCTCAAAAAATTTGTCTTTCAAAACCGACTTTAAACTGTTGGTCTCGCCACTCATGTATAAAATGATCACACACACAGCACATGTGATGTGAGAATCTACGTCACAATCCTAGCTGAAGGTTTGTGATCACCAAATATGTAAGATCACGACTATTAAGCAACGAACACCTTTCGGCCATCTTGAAAATGGAATATTTTTCCTCCTGTAAGCCGTTGGATTTCGGAATTTACCTGGCCTTCTGTTGTTGTATCCCATGCGAATGGTCATCCTCATCGTACGAATGTATAAGACTCCAAGTGATGGAGGTCAGGTTAGAAGGAGTTTGTGTGTCCGGTGGTGTATATAAAGGGTGTTTTTTATAGAGGTATAGAACTTTAAGTTGGCATTACTTTTCAAGATGGCGACCGATTTAACAGCTGTCAAGTGATTTATTCTCAGTTTGGTTTGGCAATTCATCATGAATAGTCTCACGCCTAAACAACGTTTGCAAATAGTGCAATTTTATTTCGAAAATAATGGTTCTATGCGGAAAACGTATCGCGCACTACGTCCATTTTATCGTACAGAAGAAGCTATTGCTGCTGTAGAGCGTAGCATTGAGGAAGACCCGAATGAGTCCATCCGCCATCGAGCACAGGAATTGGATCTGTGTCCATCCACTTTATGGAAGATTTTACAAAATCCAACTCGTGCAAGATTTGAAGCCAAACGATCATCAAGTAAGGCGTAGATTCGTCGAGTGGGCCCAAAACGAGATTACCGTTGTTCCCGATTTTCATAAGCGAATTTTGTTTAGCGATGAAGCGCACTTCTGGTTGAATGGCTACGTCAACAAACAAAACTGCCGCATTTGGAGTGAAGGTAATCCTCAAGTGTATGTGGAAACACCGTTACATCCAGAAAAACTGACTGGTCGGTGCGCTTTATGGGCTGGTGGTATCATTGGTCCGTACTTTTTCAAAAACGATGGTGGCCAGAACGTTACAGTCAATGGTGATCGGTATAGAGCCATGATTACTAACTTTTTCATTCCTGAATTGAATAACCATGATGTCCAGGAGATGTGGTTTCAACAAGACGGCGCAACATGTCACGCAGCTCGTGCCACAATAGATTTATTGAAAGACACGTTTGGTGACCGCCTAATTTCACGTTTTGGACCTGTGAATTGGCCTCCAAGATCTTGTGATTTAACACCGCTAGACTACTTTCTGTGGGGCTATGTAAAGTCATTGCTCTATGCGGTAAAGCCACAAACGCTTGACCATTTGGAAGACAACATTCGCCGTATTATTGCCGATATACGGCCACAAATGTTGCAAAAAGTCATCGAAAATTGGACGTCCAGATTGGATTACATCCGCGCCAGCCGTGGCGGTCATATGCCAGAAATCATATTTAAAATGTAATGCCACAAGATTATCTTTCGGATAAATAAAATTCATGTCAATCGAATAATCCATCGTTGTTTTATTGCAACTTAAAGTTCTATATCTCTATAAAAAACACCCTTTACTACTGGCCTTCTCTAATTGCAGAAGGAAAGAGGAATTAGGTTTAGCATTTCTTTTGGAATACGGATACCGATTTTGAATAGATAGGAGTGAGGAGCCCCAGTTCTTTTATTTGGCAAGTAAGGTATTACACAAGAAGACGATTTTAATAGGGAATGATTTAATAATTGGAGTTTTTGTAAGGACTGTTACTAATAAATGGTATTCTTTAAGTCCTGGGAAGACTCCGCGACCATTTTAAAATAGACATTATACTCACTGAAGGTCTGTCTTTTCACACGTTTAGGAGATCACTCGATTATCCGGGACATAGCCAGTCTTTATAAAGCGATGGATAGACCCACAGATACCTACAAAGCGGCTGTTACTAACACTTTTAAGGGATAATCCTGTGGACGAAACCTAAGTGGTAGAGTCCTGAAATTGCAATGATGCATGGTGAATGTGGTTATGAGACCACGTAAACAGATGACTGGACTGGCTACAAACATAATGCGAGAGGTGAAGTAAAGTTTTTGGACGTCACTTTGCAAGAAAATGAAAGAAGTCTAATAAGGTTGTACCAGGATTCGCAATGTTCTCTCAAATACCTACAGCCTTATGAAATGTATCAAGTCAGATAATGATTTCTAGACCTTAGCAAATGAGGAGGCTCTTAAGTCCTTCTTGACACACTTTTCCTGGGTAGTTATGAACCCAATTGCAATACCTCTCAAGTGGAGGCATTTGCTGAGTAAGTCAATTTGAAGTCAGTTTTGAGTGAGAGCCTCCTTTTAGGCCACTAGCTCCTTCAAACGCTTAAAATCGCTTGACACTGACAGTATCGCATCCGCCTACTACCTACCTATTGTGTGATTCTCTGTAGTGAAGCTATTGTACCAGTCTATAAGCCTTTTAATGTTCCCTTGTTAAGTGAAATGAAGAGGAGTATATTTTTGTACCCATGCTTGATAGATCATCGGTCTCTGACCTCAGACAGCTTTCTCAAATTCTCATTGTAAACGGTTTTTCACAGCGAGATACGATCGAACTTTCAGTAATGCCAATACCTGGAAACGGTTTATTATGTTAAGGCCTTAAACATTACTTTCTAGAAGACTTTATTGATATGAACTGCCATAATACCATTTCCCTTTGGAGCCTGTTGTCAAGGCTCTTGGTATACACAATATCAGCAACTGTTTTGTGAAGTTTGTTGGGGAACTTTTGCTTCTATTGGGGAGTTTTTTTTGGCAAGAGAAGTGAATAGAGCGTACAGTAGCGTTCTTTCGCCTCTGTTGTAGGATATTGTTGTGAAGACAACGTGAAACGATGTGGTTTTCAGGTCCTTGATTATACAGATCATCTGACAGCCTTTTCTTAAACTGCATTCAGGCCCTGTTCGTCAAGTGGTTTAGGCAGTATCCGTTGGAAAACTTATATTTTTCTGGAGGTCATTTCATAAGAAAGTGTTTTCCAGACGTCTTGCAGGGAAGCTAAACTTCGTTAGCAGAAGACGGATGCGTGTAATAACGGGTGATTTTTTTTTAGCAATTATCTTTTTGGCAACACTGGTTTAAACAGCTCACGCACGTTTCGTGTTTTGTTTCACTGTCAAAAATCTTCAGTTTGGTCTATAATTTAACCATGAATCGTCTTATAAACGAACAACGCCTGCAAATCATTGAATTTTATTATCAAAATGTGTGCTCAGGTAAGAAAGTTCATCGCGCGCTTCTTCCATTTTATGGTCAGTTTAATCGACCCACTGAAGCGGCTATTCGGACTATTGTGACTAAATTTCGCACCAAATTTACATTGTTGGACATTAAAGCACCAACACGCTTACGTAGAGTGCGAACTGAAGAAAATATCGCAGCTGCATCGGCCAGTGTTAATGATGACCATCAATTATCGATTCGTTGCCGTTCGCAGCAATTGGGCCTCTGTTACTCAACATCGTGGAAAATTTTGCGGAAGGATTTTGGTGTGAAGCCTTTCAAAATACAGCTGGTGCAAGAATTGAAGCCGAACGACCTACCGCAACGCAGAATTTTTGGTGAATGGGCTCTTGGAAAGTTGGCCGAAGATCCACTTCTTTATCGAAAAATTGTGTTCAGCGACAAAGCTAATTTTTGGCTCAATGGATACGTAAATACGCAGAATTGTCGATTTTGGAGTGAAGATCAGCCAGAATCATTGCAAAAGCTACCAATGCATCCATAAAAAGTCACAGTTTGGTGCGGTTTATAGGCTGGTGGCATCATTGGACCGTACTTCTTCAAAGATGCTGCGAATCGCAACGTAACTGTGAATGGTGAGCGCTACCGTGAGATGATATCCAATTTTTGTATTGCCCAAAATGCAAGAGCTTGACTTGCATGTCATGTGGTTTCAACAAGACGGTGCCACATGCCACACAGCACGCGTAACAATGGATTTATTGAGAGGCTAGTTCGGTGAACATTTTATTTCACGTTCGGGACCGGTCAATTGGCCGCCTAGATCGTGCGATTTAACGCCTTTAGACTATTTTTTGTAAGGCTATGTTAAAGCTCATGTCTCTATACAGACAATCCCGCTTCAATTGACGCATTGGAAGACAACATTGAAGCATTTATTCGTGAGATACCGGCCGATATGTTGGAAAGAGTATGCCAAAAGTGGATGGACGATTTGAGGCGCAGTCGCGGTCAACATTTGCATGAAATAATCTTCAAACATTAAATTATATGGACCGTACTATCGATTCAAATAAAGATTTTCATGCATTTTTCTGAATTTTAGGTGTTTTTTCTTTTTGAAAAATATTCCTATAGCTCTTAAAAAATCACCCATTAATTGGAGCACAAAGGGGGTAAATGCATTTCAGTAGGACGCAAAAACTATGAAGGAATTCATTCTTGCTGATTCCGTCAACATCGTGATATTTGTCACGGCACTAGAATTCTCATCAAAACAGAATTAAAGTCTACGTTTTATTTTAAATATTTATGAAATTATTTTTCCATTTTACTTTAAAAACAATAAATTTGTTAAGCTAAATAGCCCCCATTTAACAATTAACCTACTTTTTAAAAAAATTCATGGAAAATTATAAAAAAATCCTCTCCAGTGTATATAAAAATAAAAAATTCGTTTAAATTCTTAAATGAAAACATAATCTTGCAACAGTTTGTTGAAAGCAAAAGGAAACTGCTACCTGAAAATATGAAAAAAGGAAAAAAGAAGACGTAAAACAACGTAAAACAACTTAAAACATGAGCATAAAATGTTTGGTTTTTTTTAGGCACGCGACTCGCAATGGCCTTGTGTCACAAACAATAAAAATTTCTTAGGAGAAAGAACAACAACAACAACAAAAATAATATAAAAAAATATCCTTTTTGAAAACACACATACATATGTACGTACACACACTCATATACAAATTAAACATGACCAAATGTGGCATGTACAACATAACTATACAGAGTAGTTAGAAGAAGAGAGCCACTGAAAGAGAGCAAGAGAGAGAGAGAGAAAGAAAACATGTTTGGTGACATAAAATGTCCTGTTGTTGTCCTTTGTTTTGTTTTGTGTTTTTGTTTTCTACTTGCTTGCAACATGACATCTTAAAAATAAAAGGCTTTTAAAAGGTAAAATGTGGCAAGAAATAAAGGAGCAGAGGGGGAGAGCATGCTGCCACCTTCTCTATGCTTTTGTTTTAAGCTTATTTGTCACGCACACAGGACTCTAGATTTTCTTGTTTTTCGACGCTGTATGCTACATTTTGTGGCATTATTATTGTTAACTGTTTTGTTTTGTTTTCTTTCTGCAAATTTATTTGGTTAGGGTTTCTTAACGTGTCTGCTGCATGTGTTTGGTAAAAAAAATTGTTGAAAATTATTTTCATTTTCCACATTTTCTACTTCACTCTTCCTCACTCTCCCTCCCTCTCCCTTGATGGGGCAAGTTTATTGTTTTTCATTTATTCTCATATATTTCAGTATTTTTTTTTCGTTTGTTTTTCTGATTCGTGCAACCTTGTTAACACGTGAGTTTATGTTGCACTTGTCTGTTCTAGAATTTAAGGACTTTTTTGCTTCCTTTTTGTCATGACTGTCGTCGTCTGTGTGTGTGTAAATGTGTGAAGTGTAAACAGAGAGAATTTGTTTTATTTTTTGCTGGTCACAGAGGGGGTGTGTTGCAAGTTTTAGAAAAAATATTTCCAAAAACTATCAACAGCACAACACATTCTGGGGTGATAAATAAACAAATTATGCTGACAATATTTACAAAATGCGTTTAGAATGTGGTCGGAAAACTAAATTTAATTTAAAACAAGTTAAACTAAATGCTTCCACAAACTTGCAACATAATCACAAAAAAAGTTACAATAAAATTTTGCAGGGAGAAAAAAAGTACGGAAATTTAATTTGGGAAAGTAATGTCCCTGAAAATCAATAAAACCCAACCATAATCTGTTATGTTAGGTTACCTTGGGTTACGTTACGTGGCGATAAAGTCTCACTTAGGTCCATTGTGATACCACAAAACCAATATCGGCCTCTTTATGGCAAAAGCCGATACACACATATGTGTTCTTCTCAGGCCCACAGCTCCTACAGAAGTCATTCCAAGCCTACCCGAATGCTAAGTTTCTAAGGCACTGGCATGTGATAACCGCAAGAGTACGGTGGACATCATAACATAACATAATTGGTCATTACAATCCTTCAGTCCGGATTACGACCTAGCTTCTCACACCACTTTTGTTGTGTGTGTTAATTTTATCCATGAGTGGCAGGACGTACAGTTTAATGTCAAATCCGAACGACAAATTTTTAAGAAACTTTTCAGAACAATTTTTTATTTACTCTCAAAGTTTTTGCCAGAAATCTCCTGAGAGGAAGTTGCCAAAGAAATATTTTTGATATTTGTATAGTTGGGGGATTTAAGGAAACATGAAACTCCGACTTCTTTTTGTCCAAATGAGTTCAGCAGGGCCCAGTAATAATGGGTGATTTTTTAAGAGCTATAGTAAAAATTTTCAAAAAGAAAAAACACATAAAATTCAGAAAAATTGATGAAAATCTTTATTTAAATCGATAGTACCGGTCCATATAATTTAATGTTTGAAGATTATTTCATGCAAATGTTGACATCGACTGCGCCTCAAATGGTCCATCCGCTTAGTCCAATTTTGGCATACTCTTTCCAACATTTCGGCCGGTATCTCACGAATAAATGCTTCAATGTTGTCTTTCAATGCGTCAATTGAAGCGGGCTTGTCTGTATAGACATGAGCTTTAACATAGCCCCACAACAAATAGTCTAAAGGCGTTAAATTGCATGATGCTGTGTGGCTTGTGGCACCCTCTTGTTGAAACCACATGTCATGCAAGTCAAGCTCTTGCATTTTGGGCAAAGAAAAGTTGGATATCATCTCACGGCAGCGCTCACCATTCACAGTTACGTTACGATTCGCAGCATCTTTGAAGAAGTACGGTCCAATGATGCCACCCAGCCCATAAACCGCACCAAACTGTGACTTTTTCTGGATGCTTTTGCAATGCTTGTTGCTGATCTTCACTCCAAAATCAACAATTCTGCTTATTTACGTATCCATTGAGCCAAAAATGAGCTTCGTCGCTGAACACAATTTTTCGATAAAGAAGTGGATCTTCGGCCAACTTTCCAAGAGCCCATTCACCAAAATTTCTGCGTTGCGGTAAGGTCGTTCCGCTTCAATTCTTGCACCAGATGTATTTTGAAAGGCTTCACACCTAAATCCTTCAGCAAAATTTTCCACGTTGTTGAGTAACAGAGGCCCAATTGCTGCGAACGGCGACGAATCGATAATTGATGGTCAACTGGTTAACAGTGGCCGATACAGCTGCGATATTTTCTTCAGTTCGCACTCTACATAAGCGTGTTGGTGGTTTAATGTCCAACAATGTAAATTTGGTGTGAAATTTAGTCACAATAGTTATATTGTCGAGGAAGAAGGGGAGACCCCGGATTTGATTAAAGTTTTTTTTTTATTTGTTTAAATAAATACTTATGTTAGCAATTATTTTTCTGTTGTTCTGTGTTGTTAAACATCTCAAAATATTTTCAATGGAGTTTTTATTTAAAAATTTTTCATTCTTAATGGCATAACGTATGGAATTTGTTGAAATATTTTAACAATTTATTTATCAACTTAATAACAAGACTAACAACAACAACTAAAACTATTTACGTTTTAAACAATAAAAAAGAAAATATGCCTTGCCTATGTCGCAACACAGATACTCACAAGATACTTGCACTAGAAACAATAGGGTCTTCATTTTAGTTGAAGTTGAAGACGAAGAAATGAAATGAAAAGAAATTCTTTTTTAAAACTTAAAATCCTTTTTTTTTGTACAAATCAGAGACAAATAAATGTACTACTCTAGGCATTGTATGCTCATTGTAATGATGTTGTTGGTACACTGTAGTTGTTGTTGTTATTATTATTGCAACATATGTCATTATGCAAGTTTACTTTGTTTGTTAACAAATAAAATGTAAACTAGAAAGAGAAAGAGAAAAATAATTTTATTGCCAAAAATTATTAGGGTTAGCTGCAGCAGCTCTGCCAAATCCAAATTCTGTAATAATTCTGTAGGCTCCCCTTAAAATATTGTCAAGTTTTTACCTTTTAAAATCGTTAATATGAGCTCGTAGATTGAAAATAAAATAAAAATAAATTTGTGTTTAGTTTTTGTTTAGTTTAGTTAAAAGTCTTAATTATTCGCTTAATTCTACCACTGGTCACAGTTCACAACTTGATGTAAACAACAACAATTGCTTTTCTTTGTTATTCCTCTGTTTACACCCTTTGTATAAACAATCACAATTACTGGACAATTATTTGACACATATTTGTAACGGAGATCTTCAAACCACGATGACTCTTTTCAAACCCACCGCGTCTTCACACAAGACTGGCCGCGATTCACTCAGTAACTCGCCTGCTTTGCCTTGCTTTTTATATGGCAACGTAAACAGTCTGATGAATGTTATTGAAGTCTAACGTTTATGACTTCGCCTTCACAAAATCTTTATAAATGTAAGCATCGTTGTTTACGTTTATTATTGTTGTTAGTTTAGGTTAGGTCGCAGTGGTAGCTCTGATATCAAAAGCTCACTTGATCACGCGGGTGAACGCAGTCCCTGTACTAACCAAGTTCCACCAAAATCAGGGAAAAGGAAGAAGTTGGTCAGCGCAAGGGCTGCACAACAAAAGCACGACTACTCCGCATTGGAAAACCAGCCAGAAAGTTTGATGAACGAAGCTATATCATTGATATCAAAAGATGATAGCTCCGTCAAGCTAACAAGGAATGGGGAGCCAAATAACCTATATCTACACCTAGCAAGAGACGAGCACTGGCAAAGAAAGTGAACAACAGTCTCCTCATCCTCAGTGGACCTGCATCCACGGCAGAAGTCGTTGAAAGGCAGCCTCATTCTTTCCGCGTATCTACCCATAACGCAATGACCTGTAAGCACGGCCACTGTAGTCGAGATGACATCACGACCAAGACGAAGTAATCGATTGGTACGCCTTCTATCGATCTTGGGCCAGGTGAGTCTAGCGGTGGAGCAGGACTCCTCATTGACCCAGCATAGGTTGGCGTCCTGAAAGAACCTCCGCGCAATGGTGACCGAGGCAAGTGGCATGCCCAATTCAACAGAAGAGGATTCCGGAAGGAGCGCACCAGCTCTGGCGAACTCGTCGGCCCTACAGTTTCCCGGAATTTGGAATTTCACTGTTCCCGGGGTCCCACACCAAAGAGACACCGGTGCAGCGCCCCGAGAGAAGGTCGAAACAGCGGCGACATTCCCTAACGATCCTAGATTTAATCACTAAACCCGATAGAGATCTTATTGCGGCCTGACTATCAGAAAAGATTGAGACGTGACTGAAAGGAGCATCGTTGACGAGGATCAATTGAGCGGCCCGGTAAATTGCCATAACCTCCGCCTGCACACTGCAGTAGTCCGGCAGACGGAGAGAAATATTTAGGTCCAGTTTCCCAGAGTAGACATCGCTTCCAACCGCATTATCGAGTTTAGAGCCGTCGGTATACATATCCAGGACTTCCGGGGAGACAACCGTATTATGATTCCAGTCGTCCCTATTTGGAATCAGAGAATGGAAACATCTGCCAAGACAATATTCAGCAGGCATATAGTCCATGTACACAGGGGCCACTGGATCAACCTCCAGAATAGTGGAGTGACCAGAAGGTACAATGTGCCAACGAGAAAGAGCATTAAGTTTAGTCGCAGCAAACTTGGCTACCTGCTTAGCGAGAAGCACAGTAGGGAGCCGGTTTAGCATTGCGAACAAGGCTTTCGTGGGGGTGGTGCGTAGAGCGCCAGTTATATAAATGGCGGCAGACCTTCTGACCTTGTCAAGAAGTCGGACGTTGTGTTGTTTGTCCAGAGCAGTCCACCAGAAAGCAACGCCGTATAAGAGGTTGGGTTCGATGACCGTAGGATATATCCAACGCATGATTCTTGGGCGAAGACCCCATCTGGTTCCTACCGGTCTACTGCAGTAGTAAGCAGCACATGCCGCCTTGCGTGCCCTAGCAGCCAGATTCGCCCTCCAGTCGAGTTTGGTATCGAGAATCAGGCAAAGATATTTAACCTCGGGACTCAATGGGACATTGTTGTGTTGTTGTTGTATTTTTGTTTACTTGTTTAGCATTTCTTATGCTGGTGTTTGTTGTTATTTTACGCAGTGGGATAATTTGTAAACAGGTTTGTTTACTGCATTGTTTTGTTTTTGTAGTTTTTGTTTATAATTTTAATGTTAAGCGATGTAAAAGCAAAACACCAGTATTTTGATTTTGCATTTTCGTAACAATATTTTATGAAAACATATAAGAAACAGGACTAACCTTAATAATCATATCGTCTGTGTACATGTGTACATTACTCATACGTGCATAAGTATTAGCGTACGTGTATTTGTTACACAAATAGGGAGAGAGAGAGAGAGAGAGAGAGAGAGAGTATAACATTACTTTTGTTATTCTTTACAGATAAACAATTCAGTTTTATTTTGAATGTTTTTAAGATTTTTTAGTAGATTATAGTATTATTGTTGTTGTTGTTATTGTTTTTAGTTGTATTTTTCTTGTAGTTTTTCTTTTTCTTTTCAAACAACTTTTTATGCCTGTTTTATATGTTTCTGTATATATATGCCTGTATGAGCCGTATCTCTTCATACTCTTTCATACAAATCGTTTGTATTTAAAGACATAGAGAGATAGAATGAAAGAAAGAATGAAAGAAAGAAACAGAATTTGCAAAATTTGTTTAAATGTTGCCATAATAAACAATTCTTGGCATTCAAAATAACTTCAACAATAGAAATGGAATTGAAAAGTTTGTCAAATGGCATGAATTTGTGCAATTTCCTACGAATTCATATGTATGTAGGAACAATACAGTGCTCGTCTAATAAAATATTTGCAAAGAGAAAGTTGTTGTGGATTTAAGATGTTCGTACACTCAGAAAAAAAATAATCGTGTTAGTAAAGCCTGCGTAGAAAACAGCGTATGTAAGAACTTGTCGTGAATTGTAACAAAAATCTATTGTTCGGAGTCGACTTCAAACTGTAGATCCAGCCACTCATGTATAAAAGTTACACACACAGCATAAGTGGTGTGAGATTCTACGTCATAATCCTGTCTAAAATGTTGTAATGACCAATTATGTATGCACATATGTATGTATTCTGTATTTTATACCTGGTTAGTATTTAGGAGGTCTTCATACCTGCGAGAGTTATATTGGCAGGCAGTTTGCCATTCATAGGCAAATTTACACGGTGGTCAATAGGGCCCATGCATAGTGTGACCCAGTGTGAGGTAAGTCCCATGTGACGATCTGTTAGTTGTTGGGTTGAATCGCCCCAAGCGCCGGATGAAACCGACCAGTTTCCTTAGTGGCACGTTGGCTACCATGCCCAGACCTTCAAAAGTTCTGTCACCCAAAAACCCGATGATGTCTGTTCTGGATATTTCTGGTATGGGGCGCTCACACAAAAAGGTGTTCGTTCTACCGATTCTGTTTCTTCCACAGTCTGGCAGTTTCTGCAATGATTTTGCTGGGGAAGGCAGAACTTGTCAGCGAAACCGCCAATAGTATAGAGTCCCACTCGAATTCCTGTTAGAGTGCGAACCGATCTCTTGTCAAACTAATGTAGTTCCTTGGTTTACCTGCTGTCCAATGCGCCACGGACATACATACATACATAATTGGTCATTACAACACTTTAGTCAGGGTTAGGTCCTAGTTTCTCACACCACTTATGTTGTGTGTGTTAATTTTATCATGAGTGGCGGGACCTACAGCTGAAAGTCGACTCCGAACGACAGGTCTTTGAGAAACTTTTCATGGCAATTTTATTTAAACTCAGAGTTTTTGCCAGAAATCTGCTGAGAGGAAGTCGCCGTAGAAATACTTTTTGTATTTTGTTTTGATGTCTGGCCTTGGGTTTGAACCCAGGCTTTACGTCTAATAAGCCAACACACTACTTACTAGCCTACGGAGACTGACATAGCAGTTTTGAATTTCTGTAACCAAGTATGTTGCATCACCTAAGGTTTGTTGCGGGTTTTCCAATTTAGAAAACAAGATTCCTGTAGAGAAATTTATACCCCGCTCTATCATCTCCTCCTCAGACATATCCACTATATTTCGCAAAACGACGTCTACATCAACATCACAATGAGCCCCGTTGTGTCTGTCATCATAGCACTGATGCTACAATTGACAAATGAATAGAAGTTGAGAACGGGGCATCCACTGGAAAGGTTACTCAAATTATCTAGCTGATCATTGTGTGGTCTTTTGTATTTGAACTTGAACCTCCAAGCCAGCTGAGCAATGCAGTAAATATGCGGATTTCTTCCAACGATGGCGTTGGGCAGTTACGTCATACAGAACCACTTGCAAAATGCTATTGTATCCAGGACTTGGCTATTTGGCGAGCATGCTGTAAACGGACCCAAAACAACAACGGTACGCATTGATTGGTTCTTACAAGCTAACATGCATAGAGGCAAAGTGGCACATGCTCTCCTACCACAAATCGTTAGAGAACTGGAAGCAGACATAATCATCATCAGTGAACACTACACAAAAATGACTACTGGATTATGGTCTGAGGACGAATCGGAAACCAGCGCAATATGGATCCCCTGCCACAGGCAGATTTACATAAAGAGTAGCGGAAAATTAAACGGTTTTGCCTGGGTCCAGATTGGCACCCTTACCCTTGTAAGCTGTTACCTAAACCCAAACGACAATATCGCTACATTCCAGGAGAAACTCGACAACATAGAAGATCTCGCAAGGTTTAAGGGAAATAATCTTATTGTAGCAGGTGACTTCAATTCTCGCGCAATCGAATGCGGATTAAAAAATACCGACTTAAGAGGCACAAGAATACTAGAAATGGTAGCGCGACTAAGGATGATGACAGCAAACACTGACAGTGTCCCAACTTTTAGGCGTCCTGGATGCGAGGGCAATATCCCAGACGTTACATTTGTCTCTGTTGAAATGGCCCTTAAGTTAAAAGACTGGAGACTTCTGGAAATATATACAGCCAGCGATCATCAGTATACACCGTTCTATTTGAAAGACGGTGAAGCTGCATAGAAGGGGAAAACTGGTGGAACCACCCGAAAATGGAACTTGAATAAGCTTAATATAGCGGTACTGTTCTCCGAAATCGACAGACAAGTAGGAGAACTTGGAATCGGAGCAGACACAAGAGCAACAGTAGCCCACATCATGGCGACAATCACAAGATGCTGTAATAGCGCAATGCCAAAGATGGTATCATATTGCACAGTATCGACACAAGCTGTCCTAGTTATAGCCGGAATGGTTCCCATAGACCTACAAGCATATGAGCGCCAGATGATCTTCAACGCCAGGCAAAGTACGAATCAACCACAGAGCATAGAAGCGATAAAGCACGAAGTTTTCTTAAAATGGCAATTTCGCTGGGAAAATGAACAGCATGGAAGGTGGACATATAAACTGATTCCCGAATTGCAAGTGTGAAAAACAGAAAAAACGGCGAATTAGACTACTAAATAAACCAGATGCTAACCGGTCACGGATATTTCAGAAAGTACCTGCATCGCATGTGGAAATGCCGCTCGCCATTCTGTATCTATGAAGAGAAAGAAACATTAAATGATTCCGAACACATTTTCTTCAGCTGTTGTCGATGGGCCGAAAGCCGTCAGCGATTCGAAGCTGAAATCGGCATCATTAGCCCTAACACGTTTACTCTTATTGATAACTCGCATCCGCAGAGACGCTGTACGTTGCGTACAGAAGAAGCTATTGCTGCTGTAGAGCGTAGCATTGAGGAAGACCCGAATGAGTCCATCCGCCATCGAGCACAGGAATTGGATCTGTGTCCATCCACTTTATGGAAGATTTTGCGGACGGATCTTGGTTTGCGTGCTTACAAAATCCAACTCGTGCAAGATTTGAAGCCAAACGATCATCAAGTAAGGCGTAGATTCGTCGAATGGGCCCAAAACGAGATTACCGTTGTTCCATATTTTCATAAGCGAATTTTGTTTAGCGATGAAGCGCACTTCCGGTTGAAAGGCTACGTCAACAAACAAAACTGCCGCATTTGGAGTGAAGGTAATCCTCAAGTGTATGTGGAAACACCGTTACATCCAGAAAAACTGACTGTTTGGTGCGCTTTATGGGCTGGTGGAATCATTGGTCCGTACTTTTTCAAAAACGATGGTGGCCAGAAAGTTACAGTCAATGGTGATCGGTATAGAGCCATGATTACTAACTTTTTCATTCCTGAATTGAATAACCATGATGTCCAGGAGATGTGGTTTCAACAAGACGGCGCAACATGTCACACAGCTCGTGCCACAATAGATTTATTGAAAGACACGTTTGGTGACCGCCTAATTTCACGTTTTGGACCTGTGAATTGGCCGCCAAGATCTTGTGATTTAACACCGCTAGACTACTTTCTGTGGGGCTATGTACAGTCATTGGTCTATGCGGTAAAGCCACAAACGCTTGACCATTTGGAAGACAACATTCGCCGTATTATTGCCGATATACGGCCACAAATGTTGGAAAAAGTCATCGAAAATTGGACGTCCAGATTGGACTACATCCGCGCCAGCCGTGGCGGTCATATGCCAGAAATCATATTTAAAATGTAATGCCACAAGATTATCTTTCGGATGAATAAAATTCATGTCAATCGAATAATCCATCGTTGTTTTATTGCAACTTAAAGTTCTATACCTCTATAAAAAAATACCCTTTACAACCGTGGTTCCGAGGTGGAATGATTCCCCGGTGAGGAGACAAGGCGGTATACCCAGTGGGAGAATCCGACATATCATGTCTGGTGACGACCATCATGAATGCATAAAGCATTTTCCCTCCTTCCCGCAAAAAAAAATATTTGGCGAGCATTATCGTTGATTTCAACGCACGTAAGCCGGTTTTCGCAACTATACAACAAGGCAGAGAGAACATTGTAATGTAATCCAGCAAAAGTAGCAAAATCAGCTGTAGTGTTCTAAATTTTTTCTCCATTTCATTACAAATCAACTCAAATGTTCATCCAAATCACGGATGCCTATGCTTCAGCCTGCCTAATATTACTATTTTTCTTCGAGTGTAATTTTATCTTCTGCCTTTAAGTGAATATTCTCTCTCTCTTTCTCTGTCTATGACAAACAGTGTTGCAAAATTGGAATTTTTGAATGGTACTGAACTATAACTGAAAGAGTACTTTTTTGCATCAAATGGTACTTTTATAACACTTCAATCCGGAATATGACCTAATTTCTCACGCCACTTATTTTGTGTGTTAATTTTATATATGAGATTAGGGCGCTACTGTTTAAGGTCGACTCCGAACGAAGGATTTTTGAGAAACTTTTCATGGCAATGTTATTTACTCTCAGAGTTTTACCAGAAATCTTCTTAGAGGAAGACGCCGAAGAAATATTTCGGTTTTGTTGGAAACGTATAATAAGCCAACACCTACTAGACTGCGGTGAATTTACTTATTGACGCTGCTAGATCTTCTAATGATGTTCCTTGTTGATGTTATCCTATATGGAAGAGGAAAGTTTTCTGAATGGATTATATGGAGTAATGGATTATATGTGAAGTAAGCCACTTAACTTTTTTATTTCCTAAAATTGAAAAGTGAGCTTGACATGAGTCATGAGTTTAACAAATAGATTGTTTCTACATACATACATACATAATATGTCATTACAACCTTTCATTTAGGATTACGCCCTAGCTTCTACCACCACTTATGTTGTGTGTGTTAGTTGTTTGTATTCTGCTGTATTTGAACCGATGAGGATTGGCCTTTGCGCGCTCCCTTGCTTATACAGAACGCAGTGTATAATAATGCCTTCAACAGAGACGTTGAACGTTCTTCTTTAACCTGTATTACGGCCAAGCTTCTCATACCAAACACGTTGTGTGCATTAATTTTTATCCATAAATGGTGGGAACTACAGTTTAAAGTTGACTTCAAACGACAGATTTTTTGAGAAAAACTTTCTTTGACAATCTTATTTACTCTCAGAATTTTTTCACGAAGCCTTTTGAGAGGAAGTCGCCGAGATGTCTAATCATTACAAACTTTTAATCAGGATTATAAAGTTTATGCAAGAGTAGCTTAACAGTTTAACGTCGATTATGAACGACAGATTTTATTTACTCTTAGAGTTGTTGCCAGAAGGTCAAGAAAGGCAAATTCAAAGACTCCTGAATGTAACGCATTAAGTCTCTAATAGATGATTCACCGTGGGTTCACGTCTAGTAAGCGAGCACACTAACTACTAGACTGTTATATTTATTTACATTTAATACACATACGACACGGAACAGAAAAACTAACGACTTATTCGTGTTCCTCACATCGAAGACAAAAACATCTGATTCGGAACGTAACAAAACGCAAAAGCCTCGTTTAGTCAAACGTCGCTGGAACGTTCGTTTTCAGCATATGAAGAGTAATGCTAGTGCTTACCGATATAACAATACGGTTCTGCAAGCGTTTTAATTGCGTTTCGTATTCTAAAAACGAAGGTATGTTCCGTGAACGTTTGACTAACCGGGGCTAAAGTCTAATTCTACGTTTAGCATTACGTTGAACATGTTGCTAAGGCATTAATTGTTGAAAAGCGCAAGACATAAAATTTCTAATAATAAAAAAAGTACTGAAAACGCCGAGGGGGTACTGCGGTATTTTTGAAATGAAAAAGTACTGAAAAAAGTACCGAAGTACTGAATTTTTCAACACTGATGACAAATCTTGTATTATTAAGTATGCAAATGTATTGTTATTTACTTATACTCAATTTTATTATTTTCTCAAATTTGTTACAAACACAATAAAAAAGAAAGAAAAGAAAAAAAGAAAGAAAAATAAATGAGAAATAGAAACACAAGTGAAATACTGAAACACTTCCCATTGCAACTCTTGCTGCCATTGTCTTTAAAACAAGTGCAGGCAGAGTGTATAGCCAGTCTCATATGTAAAGAATGTCAGATTTCATTAAGAAATTATTTATTTTGCTTAAAATCAACAACACAACTTACATACGAAGAGAAAGAAGAAAGAGAAGTAAAAAAACAAACTGACTTTTGCCTTCATCTAAGCAAATATTGTGTGAGCAAAAAAAAATTCTAAAGTAACTGCCTGCTGAACGTAATGAAAAAAAAGGAATTTTTAATTTCATGCAGCACAGAAGAGAAAAATTTCGAAATTTTTGATTTAAAAACATGATATGATGAGATTATTTGTTAAATAAATTATTAAAAAACACTTTTGAGAACAAAATAAACGATTAAAAATTCTTTATTTGCAATAAAAACAGCACAGCTGAAGCTATGATCGCCTTCATATTGCAGCATTCGATCCTTTAGTGGTAGTTTTTGTTTACTTATTTGCCAATTAAGGGCCGTAGTCTAGTAGGTAGTTTGTTGGCTTATTAGACGTAAGGCCACGGTCCAAACCCCAGGTCACACATCAAAACGAAATATGAAAAAATATATCTTCAACGACTTCCTCTCAGCAGATTTCTGGGAAAACTCTAAGCGTACAACAAAAATTGCCATGAAAAAGTTTCTCAAAAAAATCTGTCGTTCGGAGTCGACTTTAAACTGTAGGTCCCGCCACTCATGTACAAAAATTACCGCACACAACATAAGTGGTATGAGAAGCGAGGCTGTAATCCTGACCACAGGGTTGTAACCATCAGCTAAAAAAACCCTGCCAAACTGGCAATTTTGGAAGCAAAAACAAAACCCTGGCTTTACGTCTAATAAACCAACACACTACCTACTAAACTATGGCGACTTCAAACGGGTAAATTGGTATGTGCATAAAATTCGGGGGCGATACTATTCCACATCAGATCCCGAAAAAGTCACTGTTTGTTGTAGATTTTAGTCAGGTGGCGTCATAGGTCCATATTTCTTTAAGAAGACCATCACTGTCAACGGCAAGCACTGTAGATCGATAACTACCAACTTCTACTGGCTTGAATTGGATCTTCTAGATAACAACGACATGTTATACCAACTCCAGTATGGCACTACATGCCTTACAACTCATGCCAAATTGGATATTCTGATTGAGCGATTTCAAGACATCGTTACCCCACGATGGAAGTGATATAAACTGGCCACCAAGATCGTGCTTTATGGTGTCGTTAGACATTTTCTTGAGGGATATTCTCAAGTCTTAAGTGTAAGCCTATTCTCATAGCCCATATTTAAATGCCATCGAACAAATTCAATCGGATTTATACGCCAGAGTTATTGAAAAGTGGACATTTCGAATGAGCTCCACTAGATAAGCTGTGTGCAGACATCATAACATCTTACATTCTGTAAGAATGTCGGGTTCATTAGAGGATATAACGAGACTTTTTATGATTACCCTCATGAGGGTTTCTGAATACGGAAATATTGAAGATAACAACCAAACTGACGCATTTACAAAGGCGGATATATAAATACATACATAATTGGTTATTACAACCCTTCAGCTAGAATTGTGACGTAGTTTCTCACGCCAGTTATGTTGTGTGTGTTAATTTTATACATGAGTGACGGGACTTAGAGTTTTAAAGTCGATGCCGAACGACAGATTTTTGAGACACCTTTCATGGAAATTTTATTTACTATTCAAGACTATTTGCCACTATATTTATATTTTTTATATTTGGATAGTTAAGCGACAGAGTGCTCTTCTTGGTTTCAGCAGAGCCTAGTAATAATGCACGTATCCGTCTTTTAGCATTGGAGTTTAACTTCCCGGCAATACGTCTTTCAATGAGGGTTACGAAATGACTTCAAGAAAAATATAAATTTTCCAACGGATGATGCCTAAATCACATGACGAATATAATTTAAGGTCTGAATGCCATTTAAAAAAAATGTTGTGAGGATCAATGGCCAGATGATATGCATATAACAAGAATCTGAAAAGCACATCGTTGCAGCTTTTTTAAAAGTTTCTTCACAACATTATCCTACAGAAAGGATGAAAGAATTGTACTGTGCGTTCTATTCACTTTCCTTGCCATAAAAGCCTCCCCAATAGAAGCAAAAGTTCCCAAACAAACTTCGCAAAGGAGTTGCTGTTATTATGAAGACCAATAGCCAAGACAACAGGCTCCAAAGGGAAATGGTCTAATGGAAAAGTGTGTCAAGGAGGGCTTAAGAGCCTCTTCATTTGCTAAGGTCCAGAAATCATTATCTGACCTGACAGATTCTATATGGCTGTTGGTGTTGTGAGAGTATTGCGAAGTCTACTATAACCGCATAAGACCGTTTCCATTTTCTGGCAAAGAGACGTCCAAAAACTTTACTTTCCCTTTCGTATTATGACTTGGTCTCATTAAGCATTCTTCACATTCGCCATGCATCGTTGCAATTTCAGGACTCTACCACTTAGGTTTCGGCCACAGGTTTATCCCTTAAAAATGTTGATAACAGCCGCTTTCTAGTATCTGTCAGTCTATCACTCGTCTTATGAAGACTAGCAATATCCTAAATAATCCGCTAATCTGCTAACCGAGCAGAAACAACAGACACTCAGTGAGTTTAACGTCTATTACAAAAATGTCCAGGAGTGACTCGGTGACCTTGAATAACGAAGAACATTTAGGAATAGTCCTTAGAGAATCTCCAATTATTAAATCATTCTCTATTAGAGACTATTAGTATAGTCGCCGTAGTTTAGTCGGTAGTGTGTTGGCTTATTAGACGTAAAGCCAGGGTTCCTGCCCCAGGCCAGACATCAAAACAAAATATGAAAAAGTATTTCGGCGACTTTCTCTCAGCAGATTTTTGGCAAAAACTCTGAAAGTAATTGAAAAATTGGCATGAAAAATTCCTCAAAAAATCTGTCGTTCGGTGTCGACTTTAAACTATAGATCCCTCCACTCATGTATAAAATTTACACACACAACATAAGTGGTGTGAGAAACTAGGTCGTAATCCTGACTGAAGGGTTGGCAGAAATCTGAAAATATTTTTTTCGTATTTCGTTTTGTTGGAGATATCTGACCAAAGGTTTGAACCCAATCTGCACGTCTAATAAGCCTACTTATTTTATTTTATTTATTTATTATTAGTCATAGCACAACAAGATAATAATCTTATAAATGAAAGTGCTATGGGAGTACATCAAAGAAACAAAATAATAACAAATCATTGAATATATATGTAATGAAATGTTTGAAATAATGTATAAATAAAAATGAGTAAGAACGTGTTAAAATCACGGGAAATAGCAATCGATACAAAAAAAGGATAAAAAAATGAATATATGTAAAAAATAAATTAGGAAAACTACAAAGAACAATATATACAAATATAAAGAAATATACAAACAAAGTAAAAATATATACATATACTTAGATACAATGAAATTTAAAGATATATTAATTAAAAAAATTAAAAATTAAAAATAATCATTAATAGAAATAGAGAGAAAAAAATTCACAAAAAAAAAATCAAGATATGCTAAAAACTACTTAAACAGAATGTATAGCTCCTTTTTGAACTTGGTTGCATTGCCTATGTTCTGAATATAATTAGGTAGTGTATTCCAAAGACTGATGGTGTGTATAAAAAACTGGCGTTGTGATAAAAGCGTCCTATGTCTGTGTTGGATAATCTTCATACCGCGGTTAGATCTAGCAAATGTAATCCTACTAAATAAGTATATTGGCTGTTTTAGAGTAATAATCTTATGGAGGAGAATAAGGCATTTTATATTTAATAGATTATCAAAATTAACTCCGAATATCCGGTATGAAAATTGTGATATATGGTCTCGACGTCCCCTAATAAAAACATATCTGGCTATATTATTATAAGCCAGGTTGAGTTTCCGCCTATCGTCAGTATCACAGTTTGCGAAAATTTCAGATCCGTATAAAAGGACAGGAATCAAATACGTTTTAGCCAGTTGCATACGTATGGCAAAGGGAGTCGAATCTATAACAGCCCACAAGTTCCTAAGCATACCATAAACTTTACCAACGATGACGTTAATGTGGTTAGACCACGTTAGCCGACTATTAAAGATAACACCCAGATTGGATGCTGATTCAACAAAGTCAATTTTATTCCCCCTGATAATAATATCCGGCACAACAAATGCTCTCTACTACAACAACTTCTATAAGATTTTTACTTGAAAAAATTTTTAATAAAAATTTTTGATCTTCATGAATAGGCCTCGTACTTAAAATTGAAAAAAAAACACATTTTTTTATTCTCTTTTTTGCATTCTTCTTTTGCCTAATCTTACTTAATTTTCCTTGTCTATTACAGTTTCTCTCTTTTTAGCAACAAAAAAATATTGTCTTCATTTCTTTGATGAATTCTTTCAACCACTCCTGCTGCTGCAGTCTTCAATAGCAAGCAAGTCTGGCTGGCAAATGCCATTTTGGAAAAAACAAATCCAGAAAAATGTCATTTTAAAGTAAAGAGAAGGTAAAACGAAATAAAAAAATTCTTTCTTTTTTCAATTTCAATTTTTCTTTATTTGCTGTGTGGTGTTGCACGACGTATTTGTTTCAATTATTTTTTTTTTGTTTACACGGGAATGATCTGTTGCTGTGTCTGGTTGAATTATATTTTCGCCACTTGCCACTGTCACTGTGTAACTAAGCGGTGCGATCAAAGGAAATTCCTTTAAAAAAATTGCTTCGAATGCAATTGTTTTATAGGAGAAGAGGCTGTTGCTTCCAAATATCTTTTGGCGCTGGTTTAAGTGCTGCTGGTAGAATTAAAAAAACAGGCGAAAAGAAAAGTGAAAAATAATCACACACTTATTCCTCTCTGTTGTGTGTTCTTTTTTTGCTTGAAAATGTATTCCTTAAATAGTCCCCCAAAAAAAGAAGAAGAGAAAGAATTGAAGAAAAATGCAATAAATTAGCAACAGAAGAAGAACCCTTTGAAATACAAGCAGCAAAGAAGGGGAGTTTTTTGTGGGGTCTAAAAAGGTTAACATTTCATAACAAATTTCTGGAATTCAAGGAAGAATTTCTTTAAAATATCACCTCGGATTCATTTTGTTTTTGCATCCAAAATTGCCAGTTTGTCATGAATTTTTTAGTTGGTAGTTACAACCCTGTAGTCAGGTTTACAGCCTACATTCTCACACCACTTATGTTGCATGTGTTAATTTTTATCCATGAGTGGCAGGACTTACAGTTTAAAGTCAACTCCTAACGACAGATTTTTTTGAGAAACTTTTTATGGCAATTTTATGTGTGTGTGTGGCGGATAGGTTTAGTATGCGTCTTTGGGCGACTGGACAATGGCATGCATCGAGCATTGATCATACAAGGATACTTGAAGAAACTGATATTGTCGGAAGCATTGACTATATGTCACCGCGAAGGGAGGATGGCTCCAAATTGGAAGGAGCCGTGGGAATTGGTATCTATTCGAAATCAATCGAAGTATCTAAATCTATAAGGCTACCAGATAACTGCAGCGTCTTTCAGGCGGAAGTGTCGGCAATTCAGGCTGCGGTGAAAATTATTGTGGACAAAAATGATCACAGGCGAAAAATCACCATACTTTCCGATAGCCAAGCGGCCACCAAAGCATTGGATTCTAGTGTAATAAACTCCAAGACAGTGTACGACTGTCGCAGATGTCTCAATGAAATGGCGAACAGATATGATGTTTGTATCACATGGGTAACGGTACATAGAGATATTCCCGGCAACTGCAGAGAATATGGGCACGACTATCGAACTCTCTGATGAATTCTCTACATTGGGGATCCCCTTAGATACCTGCAGGTTTATAATTGACAATGCAATCGTGGACATTGTGAATAGTAGGTGGGCAGCTTCGGATAAGGGCAGTACGGCGCTGGATAGGAGGCGCACGGCGACTCTGCTTAAACTCCAAAGAAACAGGCTCAGCGCTGTTATCGGAGCTATTACGGGGCATTGTATTATAGGCATGCGAGGCGTATTGGTCTTGGACACCTCGCGAATGATTTCTGCAGAAGCTGTGGAGATGAGGGAGAGGATGAAAATATTCTTCACCTACTGTGCACCTGCCCGGCACTTGGTCTGAAGAGAAAGAGACACGTGGGCGTCTACTACATGGAGGACCTAGATGAACTGTCATGCATGGATATTGGCAGTCTGAGTCGCTTCATCGGAAGCTCCGAGTGGTTCCTGGAATAGGGGAGAATGTGAAACTGTGGCATCACAATAGGCCCTACGTGCGGTCTAAGTGTGTCCGCTCATGACTCCATCGAGGGGACCTACCTGACCTGCGGTATAAAACCATGGCCTCACGTTTAATAAGTAAACACAGTATCTGCTAGACTAGGGCAACTTCAGACCGCTTAAGAATCACTAACAGCCGTATTGCCGAGTAACATACGAATTGTTTTGTTCTGAAATTGTAGTATGTGAGCTGGACACCATATATGGTTTTGACAATTGAAGGATTTTGTTATTGGGCCACCAAGATTCTGTTATTGGACACTATTGTTTTGAAAAAGTACAACAAAGATATTGATTAAGGGAATAAAACCAACATGAGTTAATAGATTCTGTCCTTAAATGACAAACATACATAATTTACCGTTACGACCCTTCAGTCAGGATTACGGCCTAGCTTCTCACACCACTAATGTTGTGTGCGTTTATTTTATACATGAGTGGCGGGACCTACAGTTTAAAGTTGATTTTGAACGACAGATTTTTGAGAAACTTTTCATAGCAATTTTTATTTTACGCTCAGAGTTCTTGCCTGAAATCTGCGGAGAGGAAGTCGCCGTAGAAATATTTTTTATATTTCGGTTTGATGTCTGACCTGGGGTTTGAACCGCGGCCTTACGTCTAATAAGCCAACACACTACCTATTGGACCACGACGACTGGTGTATAAATCAGATTAAATTTGTTCGATGGCATGGATTATGTGGGCTATGAGAACCGTCTTACACTTGAGACTTGAGAATACCCCTTAAGAAAATGTCTTACGACCACATAAAGCACGCTCTTGGTGGCCAGTTTATATTAATTCCACGTGTGATAACGATGTCATGAAATCGCTCATGCAGTATATCCAATATGGCATGAGTTGTAAGGCATGTAGTGCCATACTGGAGTTGGTACAACATGTCGTTGCTATCTAGAAGATCCAATTCAAGCCAGTAGAAGTTGGTAGTTATCGATCTACAGTGCTTGACGTTGACAGTGATGGTCTGACCAAACTAAAGGGACGTGTACTAAAGCGACTGCATTGGAAGACTTGCCTGGTGTACCTCGATGACATAATAGTAATTGGCAGAACTTTCGACGAACACCTCAAGGACCTGGAAGAAGTTCTGCAATGAATAACAATGGCTGGACTAAAATTAAGCGTAAAGAAATGTACATTTTTCCAAAAACAAGTGAAATATTTGGGGCATCTTGTCACAGCAAAAGGCATATCCACGGATGAGGATAAAATACGAGCAGTAAACGACTGGCCTCGTCCCCAGAATCTTCATGAACTACGCAACTTTTTGGGACTATGCACATACTACAGAGGCTTTGTGCCTTGTATGAAGCTCACCAAAAAATCAAAAGTGTATCAATGGGTGAGTCACAAGAAAAAGCGTTCCAGACACTAAACGACCTATTGTGTGCTGCACCAGTTTTGGCATATCCAGTCCCAGGGGAAAAATTCATTTTGGACAGTGATGCTAACGGATATGATGTTGATGGTGTACTTTCCCAAGTGGTCAGAGAAGGTCGTAGGCTATTATCGTCGCACACTGTCAAAGCCTGAACGAAACTATTGTGTGACCCGATGTGAGCTACTTGCAGTGCTGGAGTGTTCTCAAAGAAATATGGGCCTAACAAACAGTGTCTTTTTCGGAATGTATTGAACGTTCTTGGATATCATGTAGAATAGTGTCGTCCAGAATTCTACAATTTTATTCACGTATCAATTTATGAGTCACATCGTTGAAGATGATTTTTCACGCGTTACATTGCCCCCACAGAATACATGATACAACCATGCTTTCAAACCTCCAAAGTGGCATGAGCGGTAAGGTAACAATGAATGTAGAAGATAATTGCAATGATGCGGTGAATGAGAAATTGACTTTAGATTAGGTGTGTTGCAAGTTACAGTGCAAAACCCAATGGGTTCTAGGTGTGTGATATCTTTGACATGGAAATTATCGAAAAGAAATCAAAACATTCTTAGGTCTCAACAGTCTGAAAGACGTATATGAGTACAGTTGCCTGTATATTCGATGGCTAATGGCTACACACAATTGGTGATCATAATTGAATCAACAATTCGCCCTCATTACAGCAGAATTCGCAAGTACTGGTATTGGATATTCTGATTCTCTAGAAGTATTTATTGCAACCGAAACTATCTTCAAAATTTTCTATTTGGTACCACAGAAAAATCCTCTTACCTAGCATTGAAACCGAGAAAATTTTTGGTGGAGTTCGATGTTGTTGTCTATTGTGACATGGGTTTTAAATATGCTTACTTTAAATCCCTCCATGAAACAGGTTTTAAAGGGCTATCCATTTCGTGGTTTCAAAAGTATGGGACTGGAATTCGACATCTGTCAAACTAAGTTGTGAAACCAATTTTTTTCTTTTCAGTTGAAAGTCTGACATTGACGAAAATGGATCGCTTAACTATCAAACAACGCATAAAAATTGTCAAAACCTACCACAAAAATGGTGATTCTGCCGCAGCCACGTATCGTGCTTTAAGAGGAGATTATGGTTGACATAATCGTCCAACTACGCAAGCAATTGGCAAAATTGTGAAGAAATTTGAAGAGACTGGAGTGGTTACAAATATTGAAAGGCCTGTGCATCATCGTTTCGTTCGTTCCGCTGAAAATATCGCTATTGTATGTGAAAGTGTTGCCGAAGTGTTGCCCGAATGCGTCGATTCCTCGTCGTTCTTAAGAATTAGGACTGTCTTACGGCACATTATGGCGTCTTTTGGATTTAGATCTACACCTACATCCATATAAAGTCCAGCTCACGCAACAAATGAAGCCAGCTGACAACGTCGTAGATACGTGGAATGGGTGGTTGAACAACAGGCGGTGGACGACAATTTTTCGAACAAAAAATGTTTCTTCAGTGATGAAGCACATTTCACACTCGGTGGGTATGTTAATAAACAAAATTGTCGCACTTGGGGGTTCTGATAATCCGCAAGTAATTGAAGAGAGGCCATTACATCCAGAAAAAGTCATTGTTTGGTGCGCTCTTTGGTCCGAAGGTGTGATTGGACCTTACTTCTTCAAAGAAGACGATGGAACGACTGTCACCGTCAATTCGGAGCGTTATGGTCATATTATAACCGACTTTTGCCTGCTAATACGACTTGGAGAATATGTGGTTTCAACAAGACGGTGCCACATGCCACACAACTCGAGCGAATATGGCTTTATTGTAAGAGACATTTCCTGGCCGCGTAATTTCTCGTCGTGGCGATATCAACTGGCCCCCAATATGTGTCAAAAAATGATCGAAAATTACCTCAGAAGAATCAATGCTTGCAACACTTCGCGTGGAGGTCATTTAAATGCTTGTAATGTTTCACACATAATGTCAACGTTCAAACTTTACAATAAAGAAAGAAATATCATGAATAAAAATATTTTTTATGTGTTTTATTTACGTTTACTTTTGAAACCACGAAATGGATAACCCGTTATGATGCAAAAATAATTATTGACAGACACTTTCTTCCAACGCACTAAATGATTTTCTTATTGTAAAGGACTTAAAGCGTTCCTTTGCTTTTGTTAGCCACTGTACAGGCATTTGAGCTATCAAATGACTAGGGTTTTATGTCATAAACGTGTTAAGAATGACGAATGATTTAAAATTCAAAAATCTCTGTAACTCATTGCCATTCATAACTATTATTCTGTTGGGATTTTACCGAATCCTTGTTATGGGCAACCAAAAAAACTTCACAGTCATTTTGTCATTTCATTTCTGTTCTATTTTTTGCTTAAAACCAAAGCTTTACTTTTAATTTTCTAATAACAAAACCCCCAATAGTAAAAGCCTTTATGTATTCTAATAACCAATGTCCCATCTCCTTCAAGCATTCCAAGCAGCAAAGGCAGTAGCAGCAGCAGCAACATTACCTGGCAAATTTTGTTGAAATTGTGAATACAAAAGGTAACTGAAATCCCCAAAAGGATTTTGCAGTTTTAAAATTTTACGACACACAGAAAACTTTGGATTTCCACACACAAAAATTATGCATGAATTATTCAAACTCAACTTTATTGAGAGGAAAATTTTTTACTAAAAATTCAACGTAAAATACTTACTCCATCAGCATGGAAATTAAAATTAAAAAATCATAAATCCTACGGGTATAATCATCATCATTAATTAATTAAAAAATTTTAAGAAGGAAAATTTTTGCCAAAAAACTTTTGCTAACTGAAAAGCCATTTCAAATATTAAAAATTAAGAAAAACAAAAATTACAACAACAATAGCAACAACAATAAGCGAAAATATGCTTTTTAATATTTAAAAGTTAACATAATTAATTGATTAATGATTTGAAATAATTTTTAATGTTGCTGCCTTAAAATGTCATGTTCAGCTTCGTGTGTTTTTTTCTTTCGTAAAGAAGGTCCATTACCAGCAAAAAACGATTTTTTGCCCAACCATTAAGGTTATGTAATTATGGCCTCCTTTAATGCTATTATCCGTGTATCAGTATTAAACAAGATTAAGTCATAAGCAGGCCCTTGGAATTCATAATAAAATTATAAAACACGCCTGAGAAATTGTGAAATTGCTTAAGAAAATCATATTCGAAGGCATTTTTTATTTATTTGACAGCTTAATTATGATTGAAGACTGGAAAATTTAAGGAAGGTTTTTTCTTCTCGTTAAAGTGAAAAAAAGAAAAAAAATTTTTTTTGGGATTTCTAAAGAAGGCCCTTCTCCAATGACGTGAAGATAATGTAGAGCCCAACAACTATGACTGTTATAAATAAGGATCAGGGACTTTCGAACTCTGAGTTTTTGAGTGTGTTGGCTTATTAGACGAAAAAGCCAGGGTTCGAGCCCCAGGCCAGACATCAAAATAAAAAATACAAAAAGTATTTCTTCGGCGACTTCCTCTCAGCAGATTTCTGGCAAAAACTCTGAGTGTCAAATAAAATTGCCATGAAAAGTTTCTCAAAAATCTGACGTTCGAAGTCGACTTCAGACTGTAGGTTGCGTCACTCATGTCTAAAGAATTAATACACACAACATGAGTGGTATGAGAAACTAGGTCGTAATCCTGACTGAAGGGTTGTAATGTCCAATTATGTGTGTATGTATGATAGTCGTCACAAGACATGATATGTCGGACTCTCCCACTGGGTATACCGGCTAAAAACCCACCTTGTCTCCTCACCGGGGAATCATTCTACTTCGGAACCACAATTGTATTACTTCGCGGTGGACCCCTTTTCTGGCATATGTTCCAGTTCCATCATCGTCAGCCTGCGTCCAGGCTACGCTCTATTCTCAGTCTGCTGCGTCTAAGTCAAAATTCTTCCTTCGCAGAACGTGCGCTACAAAATGTTTTACTGCGTTCCAGCTCTCTCTACGGTTTATCATTTTCAGTACGACGTTTGTAGGGCTAATGACACCGATTTCAGCTTCGAGTCGCTGACGGCTTTCGGGTCATCAACAACAGCTGAAGAAAGTGTGTTCAGAATCATCTAATGTTTCTTTCTTTTCATAGATACAGAATGGCGAGCGGCATTTCCCCATGCGATGCAGGTACTCTCTGAAATATCCATGGCCGGTCAGCATCTGGGTTATGTAGTAGTCTTCTTCGCCGTTTTTTCTGTTTTTCCACACTTGCAACTCGGGAATACGAACTCTGACAGTGGATAATGGGCATTTCGTTGAGGCCACATCTGTGAACTTATTTCTTCTATATGCCTGCAGTCTTAAATTTAGTTTTTGCTTTGAGAATCTTCCCACTTGAAGATTTATTTTCCACCAAGTTGTGGTTACGTAATCTCAAAATCTGTCAAATTAGTTGTCATTTATTCAGTGTGTTGTGCCAAATCACCGTGACCTGATATACATAGAATTCAACAATACAATGGGACTTCTGTTCGGTCATCGTAGCGATTGAAAAATCATCTTCTGCCCATGAGGACCATAAATAAATTGGGTAAATTGGCACGTAAACAAAATTGTGGCATTTGGAACGGTATCGCGGGCCCATTCCACATGAGCTCTAAGAACGTTCAATGCATCTCGAAAAAGTCACTGCTTGATGTAGATTTTACGCAGGTGGCATCATCGTCCCCTATTTCTTTGGGAACGACGTTAGCCATAGTCACCATAGTCTAGTAGGTATTGTGTTGGCTTATCAGCTTCAACAGAACGAAATATGAAAAGAAATATTCCTGCGGCGACTTCCTCTCAGAAGGAACAGGACGACTTTAAATTGTAGGTCCTGTCACTTATGCAAAAAATTAATACGCACAATATAAGTGGTATGAGGAACAAGGTCTTAATCCTGACAAAATAGTTGTAATAACCAATTATAGATGTCTATACATATGTATGACTGTCAACGGTAAGCACTATAGATCGATAACTACCAACTTTTACTGGCCTGAATTGGATCTTCTAGATACCAACGACATGTTGCACTAAAACACCAGGACGGCACTGCATGCCACACAACATGCATGCCATATTGGATATTATGCATGAGCAGAAGGCATATTCATACCACGTCAAGGTGATGCGGACTGGCCACCGAGATCGAACGATTTGACTCGTTTGTTTTTTTTTTTTTTCTTCAGGAGTTTGGTTAAATAACAAGTATATGGGTAATAATATGCCACCAATTCAAAGTCCACAGTATTTATGAGCCTTCCAACGAAATAAAAAATAAAATGATATCGTACATACGCATTGTTTTGTTTAAATTTAAAAATAGGAAACGCTTAATAAAAGACCTGACATAATTGAGAAGTATGTTGAGGAGTGTATTCATATAACCGCTCGATATTGATTGAATTTTCTTGACGAGAATATTAAAAGAGTTGTAGCTGATATAGAATTGATGTCGCGCCTATGGATGATCGTGCAAACTACTAGTAATGTTGGAACAAGACATTCGTATTGAACGTTTTGGCCAATAGGCTTTGATTTCATTTAAAGGACGATAAAGCACAAACATTGTTGTCACCTTAAAAAGAGTACATACTGGTACGAAAATGAAGAAACTAGATACTGGTGTTTTGCTTTTACATCACTTGAATGGTAAACAAGTAAACAAATATACAAAAAAAAAACACGGTAGCGCTCACCATTCACAGTTACGTTACGATTCGCAGCATCTTTGAAGAAGTACGGCCCAATGATGCCACCAACCGCACCAAACTGTGACTTTTTCTGGATGCATTGGTAGCTTTTGCAATGTTTCTGGCTGATCTTCACTCCAAAATCAACAATTCTGCTTATTTACGTATCCATTGAGCCAAAAATGAGCTTCGTCGCTGAACACAATTTTCCGATAAAGAAGTGAATCTTCGGCCAACTTTCCAAGAGCCCATTCACCAAAAATTCGGTCGTTCGGCTTCAATTCTTCTACCAGCTGTGTTTTGAAAGGCTTCACACCAAAAGCCTTCCGCAAAATTTTCCACGTTGTTGAGTAACAGAGGCCCAATTGCTGCAAACGGCGACGAATCGATAATTGATGGTCCATCATTAACACTGGCCGATACAGCTGCGATATTTTCTTCAGTTCGCACTCTACGTAAGCGTGTTGGTGGTTTAATGTCCAACAATGTAAATTTGGTGCGAAATTTAGACACACTATAGCCCGAATAGCCGCTTCAGTGGGTCGATTAAACTGACCATAAAATGGAAGAAGCGTGCGATGAACTTTCTTAACTGAGCACGCATTTTGATAATAAAATTCAATGATTTGCAAGCGTTGTTCGTTTGTAAGACGATTCACGGTTAAATTATAGACCAAACTGAAGATGTTTGACAGTGAAACAAAACACAAAACGTGCGTGAGCTGTTTAAACCAGTGTTGCCAAAAAGATAATTGCTAAAAAAATCACCCGTTCCAACAGCAAACAGTACAAGAATAAATGTAAACAAAATACACAAACAACAATAATGAAACAACGATGTTTAGATTTAAATAGATTTCAAAAAGGCAAAGTATCATGAACATTCGCCTTCAAGAATATTCATCAGACTGTTTACGTTGCCGTATAAAAGGCAAGGCAAAGCAGGCGAGTAAGTTAGTGAAGTTCAGGCAGTCTTGTGTGAAGACACGGTGCGTTTGAAGGGAGTAATCGTGGTTTGAAGATCTCCATTACAAAGATCTGTCGAATAATTGTCTAGTAATTGTTATTGTTTATGCAAAGGATATAAACGGAGGAATAACAAACAAAGTAATTGTTGTTGTTTACATCAAGTTGTGAACAGTGGCATACAGAATTGTGCGAATAATAAAGAATTTTAATTAAAACTGAAGACAAATTTATTTTTATTTTTATTTGCAATCTACGAGCTTATATTTTAAACGTTTTTAAATGGTAAAAATGTAACAATACGTTTGAGAAGTAGTACATAAGTAAGTATTGTTCAGTGCAACATTCCGTTCTGATTTCTATTGCCCACAACTTGATCGTTTGTTTGGGGCAAAGAGAGAAAAAATCTTGGCCAATAAAAGAATGTAATGTTCCATTAGCTTAATGTCAGACAACACACATGTCTTTGGTTTCCAATAGAGACAATTTTTGTTCAAGAATTTACCAAAAACCCATGGTTACTTATAATTTAATCAAATATTTCCCTGTTTTTTTTTTCTACCAAACTTTAGCCAAATATTTAAACAAAACTTTCACCCAACAAAATGCTGTAGAGAATTAAGCATTTAAATCGTATCATATTTCGGCAATTATCTCAAGAGTCATAAATATCCAAAAATATCTCAAAAAAGGAATGAAAGTAAAAAAAAAGAAGAAGATGCCAAGAAACTTCTAATTACACAATACAAGTTTACTTGACTTGTAATCTAGTATGCTGCAGTAATACTTCTGCTTCTACTTTTAATGTCTTTCATAAATAGTACGATGCTATTTCGTATACAATTGTTATTAAAAATCTAATGCATACAAACAGGCGTCTAAGCTTATAAATGAAAACATACAGTTCAAAAAACAACAAAAGGAGGTAAAAGTTATTGAAAAATATTCAAAGCATTTATGTCCTTTTAAACGAGGTTTTACTGTGTGTTTAATTTTGATATTTTTGTACTTTTGAGTTCTTTTTTTATTTTTTCTGTGGAAAATATAATCACGTTCCATGTATAATAAAACTTTTACTTTTGTTTTGCTGTTTTTATAAAGACGTGTGTTCTCATATATGTATGTATGTATTGTGTTTGTAATACAGGACTCCATGTATGGGTTTCCGTTTCCTTTACCATAATTTGGCTTAAGTTTCAGTGTTTTTTTTGGGAGTTTTTTTCTTGTTGTTTCTTAAGATATAAACTCATAGAGACGTCTAATATTTTTTTCTTTGTTTTGTTTTTGTTTTTAAATACATAATCTTATACACATGTTTGTCTGTCTGTCTGTCTGTCTACCTGCTCTTCTAGTATTTTAGTTTAGAGAACTACAACTACAGCTACTAATGCTCCAGCTATTGCTGCCTTTTCATAATTAAGTTATTTGTTACTTGCAACTTATTTGTACTGAATAATTATATCATATACATACAAACATACATACATACATACATACATACATATCTTTTTACAATTCTTCTTATTCTAGTTGCTTTTATTGTTGTATAAGAAATATAAGTAGTTTTTCTTGGCAACAATCAGGCCAAAACTATAAAACAAAACCCGAAAAACCTTAAAACATGTTAAAGTTTTTAGAAAATACAAGAAATCTTAATATTCCAAGAAAAAATACCCTACTTTGGCTTAAAAATATATCCATGGGTTGGTCAAATAACATCAACAGATTTAGAACAGACAAGTTCCTTAAAAGTCTATCATTCGGAGTCCACTTTAAACCGTAAGTCCCTCAACTAATGTATAAAATTAACACACACAACACAAGTGGTGTAAGAACCTTGGTTGTAATCCTAATTAAAGGCTTGTAATGATCAATTAAAGAAAAAAATACGTATAAATATACACCCAATTGTGTTTTGACTAAACGTTAATCATTGTCTCTTAATGTATAGTCGCCATAGTTTCGCAGTTTAGGCTGCCTTCCAAAATGTTAGTTGCTCTGTGTTTGCACAAAGTGTCGTGTTTCATAATGCCGCTGTACAAAATATATACAATGTATTCTATTTCAAAACGTCGTCAATGTGTATTTTTAACGCAGTCAAAAAGCAATCAGGCATCGGATTTATAGTTGATGCATTGTTTGGTTACTTTGCATATCTACATAGTTCATATACAGTAGTAGAACTGCATACAAACTTTTTATTGATACATTTTGGAAGGCAGCCTTAGTGTGTTGGCTTATTAGACATAAGGCCACGGTTCAAATCCCAAGTCAGACATATCCAATAAAATGAAATATGAAATGATATTTCCACGGCGACTTCCTCTCAGCAGATTTCTGGCAAAAACTGAAAATAAAATAAAATTGCCATGAAAAAGTTTCTCTATAAAATCTGTCGTTTGGAATCGATTTTAAACTCTATGTCCCACCACTCATGTATAAAATTAACACACACAACATGAGTAATGTGAGAAGCTAGGTCGTAGTACTGACTAAAGGGTTTTAGTCGCCGTAGTCTAGCAACTAGTGTGTTGGCTTATTAGACGTAAAGCCAGGGTTCGAGCCCCAGGCCAGACATCAAAACAAAATACAAAAAGTATTTCTTCGGCGACTTTCTTCTCAGCAGATTTCTGGCAAAAACTCTGAGAGTAAATCAAAATTGCCATGAAAAGTCTCTCAAGAAATCTGTCGTCTGGAGTCGACTTCAAACTGTAATTCCCACCAGGCATGGATAAAAAATTAACACACACAACATAAGTGGTGTGAGAAAACTAGGTTGTAATAATGACTGAGGGATTGTAATGACCAATTATGTATGTCGTTACTGGAGGAGAAAGCGGCAAGTCTGCTACATTATAACCCAGACTGTAAACTGGTCCATATAATTTAATGTTTGAAGATTATTTAATTCAAATGTTGACTGCGACTGCACCTCAAATGGTCCATCCGCTTAGTCCAATTTTGGCATACCCTTTCAAACATTTCGGTCGGTATCTCACGAGTAAATGCTTCAATGTTGTCTTTCAATGCGTCAATTGAAGCGGGCACGTCTGTATATACATGAGCTTTAACATAGCCCCACAAAAAATAGTCTAAAGGCGTTAAATCGCGAGATCTAGGCGGCCAATTGATCGGTCCCGAACGTGAAATAAAATGTTCACCGAACTCGCCTCTCAATAAGTCCATTGTTACGCGTGCTGTGTGGCATGTGGCACCGTCTTGTTGAAACCACATGTCATGCAAGTCAAGCTCTTGCATTTTGGGCAAAAAAAGTTGGATATCATCTCACGGTAGCGCTCACCAATCACAATTACGTTACGATTCGCAGCATCTTTGAAGAAGTACGGTCCAATGATGCCACCCAGCCCATAAACCGCACCAAACTGTGACTTTTTCTGGATGTATTGGTAGCTTTTGCAATGTTTCTGGTTGATCTTCACTCCAAAATCGACAATTCTGCTTATTTACGTATCCATTGAGCCAAAAAATGAGCTTCGTCGCTGAACACAATTTTTCATTTAAAGAAGTGGATCTTCGGCCAACTTTCCAAGATATTTCCGTTCAAAAAAATGTCTGCGTTGCGGCAAGGTCGTTCGGCTTTAATTCTTGCACCAGCTGTATTTTGAAAGGCCTTCACACCTAAATCCTTCCGCAAAATTTTCCACGTTGTTGAGTAACAGAAGCCCAATTGCTGCGAACGGCGACGAATCGATAATTGATGGTCATCATTAACACTGGCCGATACAGCTGCGATATTTTCTTCAGTTCGCACTCTACGTAAGCGTGTTGGTGTTGGTGGTTTCATGTCCAACAATGTAAATTTGGTGCGAAATTTAGTCACACAATAGCCCGAATAGCCGCTTCAGTGGGTCGATTAAACTGACCATAAAATGGAAGAAGCTTGCGATGAACTTTCTTAACAGAGCACGCATTTTGATAATAAAATTCAATGATTTGCAAGCGTTGTTCGTTTGTAAGACGATTCATGGTTAAATTGTAGACCAAACTGAAGATGTTTGACAGTGAAACAAAACACGAAACGTGCATGAGCTGTTTAAACCAGTGTTGCCAAAAAGATAATTGCTAAAGAATCACCCGTTATATATATATATATATATAAGGTTGTTGTTGTTTATATATATATATATATATATATATATATATATACGATCTCTATATCGGTGATGCAGCAAAACAATAACAACCTTACAACGTGTGGGTACATAAATATCAGACAACAGACCTTCACTATAGACACCGGTGCGACACAGTCTATCATCAGACCAGATGTAGTGAGGGGGAAGTGTGAGGTACTTAGTAATGTAAGACTGCGGACAGCTACTGGAGAGTCTTCCACCGTCTACGGAAAAACAGAGGTGAGGGTGACTATAGCTAACATTAGTGCAAGTCACGTCTTATCAATGGTGCCAATTTTATGATAGCCCATGGCATCAATTTGAATATGGGGCAACGGATTGGCGATACCTCTTGACGTGGGATACAAGATTAGTTGCTGTCGAAAAACAAAAATTACCACCACAGAGTGAAAGGTTGAAATGGGCGCGTGTGTAAGGAGATTGTGAGGAAAACCGCTTGTGGCTTGTTGAACCAGCAGCAATTAAGACTCATTTGATATAAGCAAACCCCCACGTCAAATCCACCAAACAGTGAATATACCCAGTGAGAGTGCTAAATCTATCAGGCCATGAAAAAGTCTTCTGTAAAAACTCCGAGATGGACCAATATGCTCCAGTAGAGGCGGTAATAAACAGTAGCGAACAATTACCGGAACCTGACGAAATATTAACCAAGGACCAACAGGAATTTGGTGTAAATGTGGAGAAATGGTAGCAGTTCTAGAAGCTCCAGAGAAGAATAAAGCCAAAAAGCTGCTAGAGATACGCTTGCGCTTTCGCCACGAACAATAAAAGCCAAGGTAGTAAAAGTTCAGTCAGTCTTGTGTGAAGACGGTATGCGTTTGAAGAGAGTAATCGTGGTTTGAAGATCTCCGTTACAAAGATCTTTTGAATAATTGTCTAGTAATTGTTATTGTTTATGCAAAGAGTGTAAACAGAGGGATAACAAAGAAGAGCAATTGTTGTTGTTTACATCAAGTTGTGAACAGTGGCTTACGGAATTATGCGAATAATAAAAAAATTTAATTAAAACTAAACACAAATTTATATTTAAAACGTATTTAAAAGCTAAATACTTAACAATATCAAGGTATTTATGCAGTAGTTGAAATGACTTGTAGGAGAATAACACCATTGGTCAGAGGTTCTTGGGCTGTAGCTCACCAATTTTCTAAAATTGTTATCAGTTGTTGAAAACTAAGAAATATAATTTGTTTTCGGAATGTTTAAAAATTCATTGAAAGGGAAGTGATGTAGTGATATAGTGCTCGTCTACAAACAGCCCATTTTTAAGCCCTGGAGAGGGTAAAAAGTGTACAACTAGTTATTGGAATTTCAAAATTAGGATTCAGTCTTTTATTCCCTCTACCAAGAAGGTCAGATATTTAGTGCTCTGTGGTAAGGAGCTATGACTATATGGCAGCGTAAACAGCCTGATGAATGTTCTTGAAGTCGAATGTTTGTGGCTTCACATACATACATACATAATTGGTCATTACAACCCTTCAGTCAGGATTACGACCTAGCTTCTCACACCACTTATGTTGTGTGCGTTAATTTCATACATGAGTGGCGCGGCCTACAGTTTAAAGTCGACTCTGAGCGACAGATTTTTAAGAAACTTTTCATGACAATTTTATTTACTCTTCAAGAATATTTGACAGAAATCTGCTGAGAGAAAGTCGCCGAAGAAATACTTTTTGTATTTTGTTTTGATGTCCGGCCTGGGGCTCGAACCCTGGTTTTACGTCTAATAAGCCAACACACTAACTATGCTAGACTATGGCTTCTCCTTCTCGAAGTCTCTATAAACGTAAACATAGCTATTTTGTGTATTTTGTTTACATTTATTCTTGCAGTGTTTGTTGTTGCATTTTTGTTTACTTGTTTGCCATTTTTTATGCTGGTGTTTGTTGTTGTATTTTTGTATACTTGTTTACTATTTTTATGCTGGTGTTTGTTGTTATATTAAGCAGTACGGTCATTTGTAAACAGGTTTGTTTACTGCATTGTTTTGTTTTTGTAGCTTTTGTTTAGAATTTTAATGTAAAGCGATATAAAAGCAAAACACAAGTATCTAGATTCTTCATTTTCGTAACAATATTTTATGAAAACAAAGACTTATTCGCTGTAGTACTTTCTTCAGTTCATTAATGCCATCACAGTACTCTGTTTGTCTTGGAATCTGTTTTTCTTCATCTAGAAAAGAAGTTGTTGTTGTTGTCTTTTTGGTTTTGTTTAAAGGACTTTCTTTTCTATTGTTTTGTCAAATAAAAGACCAACTCCGTTTGAGAAAAAAAATTATTGTACAGTAGAGTAGAGTAGTGTAGAACAGATTAGTTGCAGTTGTAGTTGTATTTAGTTTTTGGTTTTGATTTCGTATAGAAAATAAACTCGAGTTTTATTACTTAAGGAATTAACATTTATGAGTGTGTGTGTGTTCTTTCTTCTAATAACTTTCTAAATATTTTACAATAAACCATATTCTTTCTCACTCTTCTCTCTCTCTCCCTTTGTTTTATAAATCCTTAGAAACATCAGTTCGCCCCTTTTTCCTTTGAAATCTCTTTGTATCGTTTTAACAGCGTATTTTACCTTTGAAAGTTTTTATCTTTCACAGGAGGTTTAACGCTTAAATTACTCTTTTTTTTAAGAAGAAAAACTGGAAAACACAGGGGAGGGGGGTTGCATTAGAAAATAACCATGAATTCCTTACATACTCAAGCAGTTCTTGGTAATATTTATTAATGTTTTTGTAACTCTCTCTTTCACTCTCTCTCTCCCTTTCTCTTTCCCTTTCTATTTAAATGAATATGTGTGTGTCTCTATATGTATGTGTGTATAGTTTTCCTAAGTAATTAACTTGTGTTAAATGAGTTCTTAAGTGAGACTTACAAGTTCTCCTTTCCTTTTTAAACTTTTGCAATTATTTTCTCTTTTTTTCATTCACTGTATGTCTCTCCCTCTATCACTCTCTCTTTTAATTGTTATTTACTTTGGCTTAAGCAGTACATACTAATTATTGGCATTGCTTTTCAAACAGTTTCAGTTTCTCTTTCAGATTTTTCTTAAGAAAAATAGAAAAATTTATGATTTTTTCGAAAATTCTTTGAAGAGATTATAATTCCTGAAGTTTTTCTAAGTATTTCCAAAGGAAAAAAACAGGGTTAACATGTCTTCAAATTGAATTAAGGCAAATTAAAGAAAATTAAGTGGCATTGTTCTACATACACTTTCCTTCCTTTTAAAGACAATTTCGAAACGTCTGTGCTTTCAGATACAAAAAAAGTACTTATTAAGCATATTTTCACAACTTTTTTATCGCATGATATACAAAAACGGATTTTAAAGCATTGTTCTACGGACACTTTCTTTGATTTTAAGGACAATTTCGAAACATCTGTGCTTTCAGATACAAGAAAAGTACTTATTAAGCCTATTTTGACAACTTTTTTATCGCATGATATACAAAAACGGATTTTAAAGCATCATTCTCCGTACACTTTCTCTGCATTTAAAGACAATTTCGAAACGTGTGTGCTTTCAGATACAAAAAAAAGGACTTATTAAGCCTATTTTGACAACTTTTTTATCGCATGATATACAAAAAGGGATTTTAAAGCATCGTTCTACGTACACTTTCTTTCCTTTTACGGACAATTTCGAAACATCTGTGCTTTCAGATACAAAAAAAAGGACTTATTAAGCCTATTTTCACAACTTTTTTATCGCATGATATACAAAAACGGATTTTAAAGCGATACTAGCTATTCAGCACCTCATAGCATGCCGATATATTGCTAATCTATAACGAACACCAAAGAGAGTGAAGGCAATTGCTGCAATCCAGTTCATAGTATTGCGGCTCAGAAAAAATTCTTTCGGTGGCCTGCTTACAACAGCCTTGTCAGACTTTCTGGCAAAAGCCGTGATGATAAACCAACATAGTCTATGATAAGAATAATGGGAGAGAATTCTAACATGACATACAGAAGAGAGCATCATAAGTTAATCGAGAGATTGAGAGTTTTTTCCACAACTGACCTCTGTAATGTACTAGTAAACACTTTGAATTGAAAGAATGCTTCTTAACGAGACTAAATAATAAAATCGTATGAAGCAATTCGGCAGTTACACAAGTTTTTAAGAGAGCAACAATTCTGCGGTATACGGATGGGTCAAGAATCGAAGTAATCGATACCAGGGTGATATATTCTGAACCATTCTAGGCAGAAGCTTACGCCATTAAAAGACTTGCTTAATTCCATTTGCACATGAAATACAGAGAACACGACATAGCAATACTATCTGACAGTCAGGCCGCTATCCAACCACTTAGTTGCTTGGAGGTTGAATTGTGAAATAGCTGAGGAGTAGGATCAACTTTTGCTATATCCAAGAACATAGGGAATTCAGGACAATGAGTAGATCGACAATATTATCAGGAGAAAAGCTTTCAAAACGCTGGTGTTTGGTTAGGTTAGGTTAGAGGACGTGTACTTGCCAATTAAGACAAGTACAGTACCCGAAGGTCGAATTGATCCATTGTACAACGTCCTAGTTTCTCACACCACTTATGTTGTGTGTGTTAATTTTATACATGAGTGGTGGGGCCTACAGTTTAAAGTCGACTCCGAACGACAGATTTTTATTTATTGAGAAACTTTTCATGGCAATTTTTATTTACTCTCAGAGTTTTTGCCAGAAATCTGCTGAGAGGAAGTCGCCGAAAAAAAATACTTTTTGTATTTTGTCTTTGACGCCTGGCCTGGGGCTCGAACCCAGGCTTTTGCGTCTAATAAGCCAACACACTACCTACTAGACTACGGCGACTTGGATATGTTTACTCAGGAGGAATTATAAGGAAGAGACTGCGGATTGCATCGTACTATCCAGGAATAGCTTGGCAATAAGTAATGGACTTGTATCAAAGCATTGAGCGTTGTAGGTAATACATGCGATTGGGGAAACGAATCACCAAAACTCATACTTGCCACCAGTGAAGAGGTGTCACCGAAAACTACCTCAAGTTCATTGAGTTAGAAGGACATTATGGTGAAACCCTATATAGATTAAGAGTAGATCCTATGCTCACAATATTTCAGGCACATATACGGCTGCTAATCATGGATATTAATTTTTGCGCCTTTTCTAAGGCGGATCAGACAGAACATTACAGATTATATGCTTTGAAACAAATCACTCATAGTCGTTGTGATTATTGCTGTTCACTGCCCTCCTTTTCACTGCTAAACAGACAATGATGACTCAAAGAACATTTGTTTAGAATAGGAATGACTTCAAGCGCAATGTATAGATTCTGGAGTAAAGTCACACGAATCATCAGAACACATACTTGAAACCTGTGTGACATTAATACATTTCAGAATTACTTGCATACATAGTTGGCCTTTACAAGTGCAGCCCTTGTGCTGACCAACTTCTTCCTCCTCCCTGATTTTGGTGGAACTTAGTCAGTATAGGGACTGCGTTCACCCGTGGCATCACAAGGGGCTGCTATGCGTGCTCAAGTGAGCTTTGTGGTATCAGAGCTGCCACTCCGATCTAAACCCTAAACCTGGCCTTTACAACCCTTCAGTCAGGATTATGACGTAGTTTCTCACACCACTTATATTGTGTGTGTTAAAATTATACATGAGTGGCGGGACCTACAGTTTAAACTTTAAAGTGATAGATTTTTAAGAAACTTGGTCATGACAATTTTATTTTATTTGCAGAGTTTTTGCCAGAAATCCGCTGAGGGGAAGTAAGGGAATAAAATTGCCATGAAAAAGTTTCTCAAAAATCTGTTGTTCGTAGTCGACTTTAAACTGTGTGTCCACCACTCATGTATAAAAATCAACACACACAACATAAGTGGTGTGAGAAACTAGGACGTTGTACAATGGGTCAATTCGACCTCCGGGTACTATACTTGTCTTAATTGACAAGTACACGTCCTCTAACCTAACCTAACCTTTTGTCAGTACTACGACCTAGTTTCTCAACACCAGTTATGTTGTGTGTGTTAATTTTTTATACATGAGTGGGGGGCCTGCAGTTTAGGATTCGTCTACGAACGATAGATTTTTTAAGCAACTTTTAATGGCAATTTTTATTTACTCTCCAGGAGTTTTTGCCACAAATCTGCTGAAAGAAGTCGCCGAAGCAAAATTTTTTCAAAAATTTTATTTTGTTGGAGATATCTGACTTGGAGTTTGAACCATGGCCTCACGTCTAATAAGCCACCACACTACCTACTAGAGCTACCTCTACTTAAAGCCTTATTAATTGGGTTGCAACCCCTTTTAGTGGCTGATATAATTGAATAACTTTAAAGGCCATAAAAATCAGTTTCCTTCATAATGAAGGTCCATTAAAGTTTTTTCTTTTCCTTTCTAGGTTTACAAAGAAAGTACTTTCAAAGCAACTCTGCGCCATACAGCTAAATTTAATTGCCGAAGATTTGTTATTCCCTACACTTATTAAATTTCTTCCTCCTAATTTTCTTTTTTTTAATATTTTTTTCAATTCCTTTTTCCTAAGAAGAGAAGAAAAAAACATACATAAAAAAGTAAAGAAATTAATTTCAAAATTAACTGAATATTTCCTTTTGGCATTAAATTTCCTTCCTTCTTTTCATTTTTTAATTGTTTTAGAGAAGAAGTCCTGTTGCATAAATTTTCTTTGCAAGCAAATCGTAATAATTACAAGAGCTACGGACTACAATTTTTTATTTAATTTTTATTTTCTTTTCATATTTCTTTTAGTTGAGATTCTTTCAAAAACCATTAAGAAAATCAAGTGTTAAAAAGGTTAAAAATGAAAGGATTTTCCAGAAGGAAGTCTAAGTGGAAAGGCAATAAAATTGCAAATTTAGCTTTAAGGGGACGATATTTAAATGAATTACACTTTTTGTTTTGTTGAAATGATTTCTTTCCCTTTTCTCTTGGGTAATTGAATTTTCTTGCAGTAATACAGATTAAACCAAAGTCTTAAAATGCGTTCCTTTATGGCCTTTTTATGAAATATAACCCGCTAAATAGGCCATCAAACAAGAGAATGAAAGGCATATGCCATATAAGACATCAAAGATTTTAGAAAATTACTGGACCTGCAGTATTTCCTGATACGCCTATTAAGAGCCTATCAGTGTAGGAAGTTACCAATGCTATTAAAGCATTAAAATGACAGAAAGCAACAGGAATTAACTACTGAGAGCCAGAAGTGCCCAAATCTGATGCCAACTTCAAAACGCAATTAATGCTTCTAATAATTAATGACATTCATATATACATACATACATAATTGGTCATTACAACCCTTCAGTCAGGAATACGACCTAGTTTCTCACACCACTTATGTTGTGTGTTTTAATTTTATACATGAGTGGCGGACCCTACAGTTTAAAGTCGACTCCGAACGACAGATTTTTGAGAAACTTTTCATGGCAATTTTTATTTACTTTCAGAGTTTTTGCCAGAAATCTGCTGAGAGGAAGACCGCCTTAGAAATAATTTTTGTATTTTATTTTGATGTCTGGCCTGGGGCTCGAACCCTGGCTTTTCGTCTAATAAGCCAACACACTACCTACTAGACCACGGCAACTTCGATTAAAGACATTCTCTTCTCAAAAATGCCTACATGAGGAATGATACGATGCATGTTCTTCTTTTTTTTCGAAAGCCCAGCATTGCAGGCCTATTGCTTTGGCATCCAATCAGCATCCCATCAGCATATCTAATGTGTTGTGAATGGCCAGTTGGCCTTAATTATAGTGTGAGTTGGACTTTGTGCCAACTTTGGAACGCAATTAATCTTTCCGATAATGAAAGACATATCCTTCTCAAGAACGCCAACATAAGGCATTACAGTAATCCCTCGATTTACGTCCCAGTTGATTCCAAAAAAAGGCGACGTAAATCGAATGACGACGCAAATTGAAGTTAGAGGGAACAAAAAATTTGACGACGTAAATCGAAACAACGTTAATCGAGGCGACGGAAATCGAACGATTACTGTATGCATGCATTTCAGTCAGTCTTGTGTGAAGACGCTATGTGTTGGAAGACAGTAATCGTGGTTTGAAGATCTCCGTTACAAAGATCTGTCGAACAATCGTCAAGTAATTGCTATTGTTTATGCAAAGTGTGTAAACAAAGGAATAACAAACAAAGCAATTGTTGTTGTTGTTTACATCAAGTTGTAAACAGTGGCACACAGAGTTAAGGGAACAATAAAGAATTTTAATTAAAACTAAACACCAATTTTATTCTTATTTTATTTGCAATCTACGTGCTCATATTTTAAACGTTTTTAAAAAGGTAAAAATGTAACAATTGCAGGCCTATTGCTTTTGCATGCAATCAGCATGTCTAAGACATGGCTTAAATTGTAGTGTCAAATGGACTTTGTGTTAATAAATCCAAATACACAATACAACCTAATGAGCCGTAAAATAGGCCCAATTGCTTAGAATATCATAGAATCAAATAATTTTGAATATGCGCCACACTTCCCCTTAAAGAAACGATATTTTCAGCAGTAAATAGATTGTGATGAAGCAAAGGCCTGCTCGCATATTAAGCTTACAGTGTTACAGTATTGAAGTTGATATTGTCTGGCAGATAGTGTGTTGGCTTATTGGACGAAAGCCCTGTGGCTTAACTCCAGGATCAGACATTTCGAAAAAGATTTTATTTCTTTCGGCGATATCCTCCCAGCAGCCTCCTTTTGAAAAAAAACTCTGAGAGTGAAATAAAATTGCCATTAAAAACTTCTCCAAAAAATCTTTCATTCGTAGTCCACTTTAAACTGTAGGTCCTGCCACTCATGGATAAAAATTAACACATAACATAAGTGGTGGGAGAAGCTAGGTTGTAGGCCTGACTAAAGGATTGTGGATGGATAACGACCACCATCAGACTCTGAAGTGACTACCATGTAATCTCCCTAGTTTTCCAGTCATTTTAAAATATTTTTAGGCATTCTTGGTTTGCAAAACAATTCATTTTGGTAAATAACAAACCTTTTCCTAAACAAATGACACTTTAAGTTGAAAGATACTTAACAACTGAGAGCCTTTTTAAGCCATTAGAATCCATTGGAGTAAGGGCATGAAGAGAAAGATGGATTGTTGCAGATAATAGTCTGAAAAGAACTGAAGTTGAAAGAAAGTCATTTTTTTAATGTCTGACCTGGGGTGTGAACCGGGGCCTCATATCTAATAAACCAGCACAGTACCCTCTAGACTACGGCTACTCTTAATGGGCTGCTTATAACTCCATAATTAGGCTTCCGAGAAGACCTATGTCTTGTCCTTTATTTAAAATAAATTTTGAAAAATAAATGCCCTACTCAAGCAGTCATAAATAGGCCTTTTCATCAAAAGACCGAAAAACACTCACCCCTTTTGTAATTTCATTGCTTCTGTTATGAATGATGGACTCTTCTTAAAAAGAAAAAAAATTGTCAATTTTCTTCAGCCATTTATCATTCAATTAAAAACTAAGATTGCATATATGTGGCATGAATGCATATGTGTGTGTCTGTGTGTTTAAAAGAAATCTTTCGTTGCAATTAAATCCTTTAAATTAAAGCAACCTTTAGCGATATCAAATCAAAAACTCATTAAAAATGAAACTCAATGCCATAAATTTTCAATCAATTGACACATTAATTGCCAATAATTAGTTTTTGTCTTTTTGTGACAACAACAACAACAACCACAAAACGAAGAAGAAAACAGAAATGAACAGAGAATCTTACTAATTGAACATCCATACAGCAACAGGAATAGCAGCGCTCTTCCCTGCAACTCATTCATAAATGTTTTCTTAAGTAAAAAATACGAAGAAAAAAAGGGTAAAACACCAAAGAAGAAATCAATAAAAATGAAAAACACCATCCAAGGAACAACGTTTATTTTATTTGCACATCAAAACGTTGCAACTCAAACACGTTGTGCTTCTAAAGTAAGAGTGGGAAAAACAAACAAACAACAACAGCAATAGCAACAATAAATATTGGTACCGTAGTAGTAGTACAGCATTAAGTACACGAAGTAGAACATAAAGTGGAACAACAACAAATTATTGCCATAAACATGTTGACATCGTATCAATTTGAGAAATTGTTGCAAACAATCGTAATAAACGACTACTGTTTGAGTAGTTGTTGCAATAACAAAAATAAATAAAAACACAGAACAACAACAACTGCAACAACTGCACTTTAACCACATAAAATTATTTGTTGTATGAAGTACTTAATATACTGACTGCAACTAAATTACAAGAGTTTTTTAAAGAAATATTTCCGAAGGTTTTTTTTGTTTGTTTGTTTCTTAAACACTGCGACACTGAGCGAGAAAATGGGGTTGAAATGTGAAAGGGAAAAAGAGATCAGCAATAAGTATTCAAAAAGATGAGTAGAATCGAATCATACTCGTACTCATTTCTGATACTTATACGCATTCATACCTATTTTTATATCATGGAACCTCTATTCATTTTCAAAGTTTGAAGTACTCATCATATTCATAATTAACAACACGTATGATGATGTTGGTTTCGACTCTCCTTAACTCAACGCTTACACGAAGCACAAAATAAGTATGAATCGCGTACGAACATACTTTGCTCTGTCTGCTGCTCTGTCTTTTTTGCTTATGTGTCTTTTTTATTTTTTTGTAAATGCAACAACAACTAAGACTGTAAATTTTGACGAATGATTCGAGTTACTCGAACCATTTATAAGTATTAAAAGTATTTTTCTAAAGTTATGAATGTAAATGAGTAGGCTTCTAAATCAAACATATTTCGAATGGTATGAGTTTGATGTCAACGTTGTAAGTATACTCATTGCAACATGAACTTATAAATCAACGTTGTAGTTGAGTACGAATGAATCAGAGTACAGAGTTAAATTTCAATATTGTTGACTCACTTATATTCAAAACTTCATGAGTGCTCATGAGTAGAGAAAGAACGATTCATTCCTAATCTCTGGTGTGTACCCGGCATCTAGAATAATCCAAGAAAACTGGACGAGTATCTGGGGAGCCATTCGGCGAGCCCTTTTTCTGGGAAGCCCTTTTTGATTCAGTCAAGGATTTCATTTGCCAAGAGGTTCCTTAATAGGACATCAACGTAAGTAATAAATAAATAAAAAAATATTTCTTCGAAAACTCGCAGAGAAAATAAAAATTGCCTTGGAAAAGTTTCTCTAAAAATCTGTCAATCGGAGTCGACTTTAAACTGTAGGTCTCGCCACACATGGATAAAGTAAATACACACAGCAGAAGTGGTGTGTGATACTATGTTCATAATCCTGAATGAAGGTTTGTAATGACCAATTATGTATGTATCAAAGATCAGTAATGAATTGTTTTTCGCTACTCATAAACATCATGAAATTTTGAATATAAGTGAGTCAACATTATTGAAATTTAACTATGTACTCTGATTCATTCATACTCACTACAACGTTGATTTAGAAGTAAAGGTTGCAATGAGTATGCGTACAACGTTGACATCAAACTCATACCATATGTTTGATTCATAAGCCTCTACTCATTCAGATTCATAACTTTAGAAAAATACTTCGAATATTTATAAATGATTCGAGTCACTCGAGTCTTAGTTGTTGTTGAATTTACAAAAAAGAAAAAAGACAGCAAGCAGAGCAAACACACAACCTTCTAGTAAGTATTTTAGTGTTCGTACGCGATTGATACTTATTTTGTGCTTCGTGTCTATGTTGTTGAGTTATGGAGATTCGAAATCAACAACATGATACGTGTTGTTAAGTATGATGTATGATGAGTACTTCAAACTTTGAATATGGGTAGAGGTTCCATGATATTAAAATAAGTATGAATGCTTATAAGTATCAGAAATTATGAGTATGATTCAACTCTGCTCATATTTTTGAATACTCATTGCTGATGTCTGCTACACACTCTCCAAAGTCGCCATAGTCTGGTAGGTAATGCGTTGGCTTATCAGACGTGACGCCACGGTTCAAACCCCAGGTCAGCCATCTCCAGCAGGACGAAATATTAAAAAAAATATTTCTTCGGCGACTTCCTCTCAGCAGCCTCCTGCCAAAAACTCTGAGCGTAAAATAAAATTGCCATGAAGAAGTTTTACAAAAATCTGTATTTGGAGTCAACGTTAAACTGTAGATCCCACCACTCATCTATAAAATTAACACACACAACATGGGTGGTGTCTGAAACTAGGTTGTAATCCTGTCTGAAGGGTTGTAATGGCCAATTGCGTATGTATAAATGTGCACACGCTCTTGCTAGCACCAAATATGTTTGTGGAACAAATGGTTACGAAGTAGTCTATTAGGTAGTACGACGGCTTATTAGACACGTGAGGTTGTGGTTTAAATTCCAGCCTAGACATACATACATAATTGGTTATTACAACCCTTCAGTCAGGATTACAACCTAGTTTCTCACACCACTTATGTTGTGTGTGTTAATTTTTATACATGAGTGGCGGGACCTCCAGTTTAAAGTCAACTCCAAAAACAGATTTTTGATAAACATTTCATGGAAATTTTTTAACTCTGAGAGTTTTTGCCAGAAATCTGCTGAGAGGACGTCACCGAAGAAATACATTTTGTATTTTATTTTGATGTCTGGCTCGAACCCTGGCTTTTCGCCTAGACATCTTAAACTTAACAAAATACGTCTACAACCGATCAACTTCTTTTTCTTACCATGTTTGGAGGAACTTGGTCAGCACAGAGACTGTGTTCACCTGTTGCGTCACAACGAGCCGCTATGTGTGCTCAAGTGAGCTTTTGGTATCAAAGCTACCGCTCCAACAGGCCTATCTACCTACGTTGGCAACTACCTTTCAACAGAATTCCGAAAAAAACTCTGGGAGTAAATAAAATTGTCATGAAAAGTTTGTCAAAAAATCTGTCCTTCGGAGTCGACTTTAAACTGTAGGTCGCGCCATTTTTGGATAAAATTTAACACACACAAGATGGGTGGTGTGAGAAACTCGGTTGTAATCCTGACTAAAGGGTTGTACGAACCAACCAACTAAGTAAGTATCACTGAAGCAAACTCATGTAGCCTTGTGATCCGCTATTTCGGCAATCGTAATGACTTCCTGGCTCAAGTGTTTTATTTTTCCCCGTGTGTAAATTTTATTTCAATGTTGATTGAAAACGAAATTAATTTTAAGTTTTCAGAAGTATTTCAGAAACCGTAAGAAGCAAACAAGAAAAAAATCCCATAACAACTAGACATGTTTTCTTTTAAGTTGTTTGTGCTGTGTTATGGCAGTAATGGCAGTTGTTCTGATGTTCAAAAGAGAGAGGGACAGGGAGAGACAGGGAGAGAGTAATAAACATAAATCAAGCATGACATTAAATAAAGTTTTGCCATCTACCAACACCAGAAGGTTGTTAAAATACTACAGCGCTGATGCTTTAGTTGATGCTACTGTTGATATTGCAACATAAACGCTCTTGTCATGTATCCACACGGTATCGTAACGTAATGTATTGCAAGCATGTGAGTGCATGTTGTAAATACATACATACATACATACATATTTGCAGATGTATTTAAAAGTAATAAAACTTTATGGAGTTAATCAACTATAAAAACAAAAAGATGCTGCCACAAAAAGGTGCACAAATGTGTTGAAACTCTAATGAGCATCATAAATTGTACGGTGACGTAGTCACTTGACATAGTGTTTCACTGGTTTTTAAGTCTTTAAGTGTTCGGTAAAAGTTGAAAGTGCAACAGGTAGCTAATTGGTAACGAATTGGTAAAGAATGGCAGAAAGGCAGTTAAGTTTTTCTAATCAATTAACGGCGATTATTTTGTTTGTGTTTTTCTGATTTCCTCATTATTTTCTTAACTGGCTTTGCAACTCTTGTTCTGGTAAATCAGTTGCCATTAGTCATTTGACATGGCTTTTACGTTTTAACATTCTAAAAATTGTTTGCATTTGTGTGTGTGTGTGTGTGTGTGTGGCATTGACAGAACAGCCATAATTTGTCTGCAAACGTTTACAAAATTTTGTTGGGTCAGGCATTACAATTTCAAATTGACAGACATTTGATCGCCATACAAAGGCTATTCAAACTCTTACTACCTGATACCGATACCAAAACGATACCGATTTTAAGCCAAAGCAACAAATCAATGAAAATCGTTTGTTGACTTACCAGACATTTGAACAAATATTCGTTTGTTGCCATCAATTTGGGCCAAATGCCAACGTATGAAAGCGTTAAATGAAATGCCTGCATATGATGCCAAAGCCTACTCATGTGGGCCAGAGTAACACACTCAAAAATTAAAACTAGAAAGAGAATTTTATTAAAGAAAACGAATTATTTAAAAAAAAAAGAAAAAATTTTATAAAAATATGTTGTTTTAACCAGCATGCAACCCTGTAGTTCAGTGTATTTGCCATTCGATGAAATAAAATATTGCTTGTGTTCTATGCTAGCACGTATGTGTGTATCTCAGGATATCCTTTCAATTTGTATCCGATATTTTACATGTTCACATACATACACACGTATCTCTACATCCATATAATCAACATTTAACAACAATTTGTATGTGATACTAATAATTTAGAATGGTATCTCTACCATCTCAATGGAAATAAACCAACAAAACATTTTAACACAATAATCTAGAAAACTTTCAATTGTTTACCTCTTAGTTTACCTTATGTAAACAATAAAATTTAATGAAAATATTATTTTTAATGAAATATTTTCACTTTGTAAGATTTTCCTTTAATTTTTACATCCTTTACATTATTTATATAGTTTACATTTTTTCACTGTTTACATTGTTAACATTATTTACATTCTTTACATTATTTACATGTTCTACATCGCAGATTACCATGACACTAATTATAATGTGATACTAATAATTTACCATCTCCTTCGAAATGAACCAACAAAACATTTTAGACAAATATTTTATGAAATTTTCAATTGTTTACCTCTTAGTTTACCTGAGGTAAATAATAAAATTTAATAAAAAAATAATTTAGAATTAAATATTTTAGCTTTGTAGTATGCTTCTTTAAATTTTTATACATTGTTTACATTGTTTACATTATTTACATTATTTACCTTATTTACATTTTTGCATTGTTTACATTATTTACATTGTGTACATTTTTTACATTTACATCTCTTTGGAAATAAACCAACAAAACATTTTAGAAAAATATTCTACAAAATTTTCAATTGTTTACCTCTTAGTTTACCTTATGTAAACAATAAAATTTAATTAAAAAATATTTTTAATGAAATATATTAACTTAGAAGAATTTTTCTTTTATTTCTGTATTTTTTACATTGTTTACATTATTTAAAATTTTTACATTGTTTACATTGTTTACATTATTTACATTATTTAGATTATTTACATTATTTACATTACTTACATTGTTTACATTGTTTACATTAATTACATTGTTTGCAATTATTTACATTTACATCTGTTTGGGAATAAACCAACAAGACATTTTAGAAAAATATTCTACAAAATTTTCAATTGTTTACTTCTTAGTTTACCTTAAGTAAACAATAAAATTTAATTAAAAAAGTGTTTTTAATGATACATTTTTTGAAGTTTTTTGCATTGTTTACATCGTTTGCATTATTTACATTGTTTACATTTTTTACATTTTTTACATTATTTACATTATTTACATTTACATCTCTTTGGAACTAAGCCAACAACATAATTTAGAAAAATATTCTACAAAATTTTCTTTGTTTTCACTGAGAGGCTTAGAAGGTTTCCTGGGGTCAGGTCGTCTAGGTTGCGTCGACAAACGAGGTCGTGTAGGGAGGGGGATGTTAGGGTTGGTCACCTTAGAGCGTTTGGGAAGCTGGAGTGGAGTGTTTAGCTCGATTGATCTTTGCCTCTTTGGGGCCGTCTCTGCCGGGATCGGAGAGACGAGGGGGCGATCATTTTGATGGGCCTTAGCCCAGGCAAGGTGATCCTTCTCGTCCTCTGAGAGGAGAACCGGGTCGGTCGAGCCAAATTTCGCAATGATGCGCATGGCTGATCTGCGAGTTCTATATGCCCTCACGCTAGCACTGACGGTATTCTTGACACCCGAAGATGGATTGGTGCCAGGGGCTCGCGCGCCAGACTTGTCTGCCAATGCCTTAGCGCGCAGCCGAAGAGTGCGAGAGCATATTCGCAGCAGCCTTAGAGGTAGACGGAGCCTCGGTAGAAGGTGCCACTAGGGACCGGCTTCGCAGCCGGAGTCTTGTGTGCCAAGCGGGGTTTTACCGAAGTAGAAACTTGGGCCTTAGCTTTCGAGGTAGGGGCAGCTGCATTTTTGACATGTGCCTGCCTATAGAGGGTTGTGCGTCCACCGGTTACAGTGGATGCTTTGCGCTCGCCGACTTGAGTTAGCGCTAGTTTGTGTCTTGGATTGGGTTGGTTGGTCGAATTCATTGCAAGAGGGTCCCCACTCAAAGCCGCTACCCTTGCCTGCAAAGTGTAGGTACCCATAAGTGGTCCCGTGGTTATCTATGTAAGCAGGGAGGCCACGCGAGAGTTGGCACCAGCCCTTATGGGGACAGGTGCTCAGAGCCAGACCGGGTACTAATCGGGAGTCTTCTCAACCGAACCTACACCACCAACTTAACGGCGGCGGACAAGGAACGTACTTTGAGGCCTGCCAGGGTTTTAACGGGACGGGGGCAGCTGTAGCCCTAGCCTGGCGCCGTTCACACAGCGGGTTTCACTCCCGTGCTACCGTGCATACAAAACTAGGTCCAGAAAGCTACAGCCACCAGCTCAGAAGAAAAAAGAAGGGTCGTGTCAAAAGGGGGGGGGGGTCAGCCATAGTCACCCCGGCTGAGAGGGAGGCGTTTATTGACTCCCCAGTCTAGATCCGCAATGTTCCGTTAAAGAGCAGGGCCACCTCTAGCAGGATGTGACAATGTCACGCACTAACGGTGTTGATAGGGTAGAGGCTGGAGGCTCCGAGGGAGCTATGATCGCATATCCTATCCTGCGAAAACCGCTTGACCCGCTTGACGTGAAGAATGGATACTCTTTACACCATTCAACTGATTTTAGCTGTTTGTACTACAGTTGTTTTGGCTGTCCAAACAATGACGTCATAGGTCACCATTTAAAGCAATTTAAGCAATTGCTTTTCTAACCCTGCTTATGCAATTCTTTCAGTGAAATGTTGCTGGGTTATTGTAAAATATTTCCTCTCAGACTTTTTTGTTTTAAAAAATCTTTCTTTTTTTATAAAATATTTATTTAAACAAGTTTATATGTATGTATTGTTTTCCATTTGAAAAGATTTCTGAACAAATTAGAAAAAAACAACAACCGGACTTAAACAAATTATTTTATCCACCAACAGGTGATGAAAGCTGAACAAAAGATTTTTTTGGCTTTAATTGTGATAATTCTGGGGAAAAATATTTCCTAGAATTTTTTTAACAACCTAGACAATAAAATTTTAGAGAGAAAACATATGTAAATCAATTTAAATTCAAATTAAAATTATTTAAAATTTTTAAACTAGTTTTAGGCAACAAAAATTTTATAAAATTTTAAAGCATATTTTTAGGCTTCGAAATTCAATATTAATAAAAATTATGCAGCACTTCTAATGGTTGAATTTGTTTTCCTGTGACTAACGGCAGTAGTTATTTGAAAACCAAAATATGTTGCCTATATTTAGGCTTTTCTAAATTAAATAATATTTAAAGCCTATTTGAAGGCTGTTTTATAGATTTATAAACCAAAATCAAGCCACAATAGGCAATTAATTAACAGCAAACGTTTTATAAATACATGTATGAGTGTGTGTGTGTGCTTTAAATTTGTTAGTGAAACTAAAAACATGATTAAATTTAAACATTATCACCACACGTACTACATAGCAATACGACTAAAACATGTTTCAGATTTTAAGGACAATACAACAACAACAACAACAACAACAGCTTGTTTTAACACTTACTCAACTTGTTTTAAAACCCTGTCCTGCAGCTCGCTGTATTATACGCCCCGTTTGCCCCGTTTTCCTGTTTGCATAACCTTTTCTGGAAAAGTGTTTTTAACCCCCAAAGGAAAATTACAATTTCAATATTCTATTATTGACACCGTCCCTTTCCTTTGGGGGGTTTCAATAGCCTTCCATACCAACTCGAGGACAGTAAAAACTTCTTCCAAAGGACTTTTTTTTCTCTCTCTTTTGAAATCCTTTTCGCCTAGCTGCCTCTATGTATGCTACAATAGTTTTATGCTGTTGACCGAAATGTGTAATAAATTTCTCTTAATAGCTGATGTCTTATTGCTGTTGTTGGTGTTGTTGCTAGTTGTTGTTGGTTTTAACCATCATTGACATACATTTTCGAGAACATAATAATTTTGGTTTAGAAATTTTGTCTCTTCTCTTGCATTTCTTTTGGTCAACAACAATAATAATGAGAAGATGCATGTTATCGAGCATTTCGTACCGATAAATTCGAAGGCTTCAATACGGAGAGGTGAGAGTGTCCTGTTGCTGCATTTAATTTTGGTTTTATTAAGTGCTCAATTAATTACAAACTATTGCGGTTTTGCACATAAGTTTTTGGAGAAATGGGGTGACTTTAAAGCATATTTTAAGGATATCGAATTCATTTTTGTGAAATTAAATTGGTATGCAAGAAAAGAGGCACACTTAGGCCACATGTGTCCTTTTGTAAGCTTTGCATTAAACTCTGGACTTAATCAGAGTTTCTAAATTAAGCCTCCCAATGGCCATCCTAGCCAGTCCAGTGAGATTATCTCCATAGTAGCAGCCCTTGTGCCTATAAAGTGAAAAACAGCTCTTTTCTCACCCTCAATGCCTTTTTTTGCGGTAAGGAGGGAAAATGCTTTATGCATTCATGATGGTCGTCACCAGACATGATATGTCGGACTCTCCCACTGGGTATACCGACTAAAAACCCGCCTTGTCTCCTCACCGGGGAATCGTTCCACCTCGGAACCACGGTTGTATTACTTCGAGGTTGACCCCTTTTCTGGCATATGTTCCAGTTCCATCATCGTCAGCCTGCGTACAGGCTCCGCTCTATTCTCGTTCTGCTGCGTCTAGGTCAAATTTCTTCCTTCGCAGAACGTGCTCTACAAAGTGTTTTGTACTGCGTTCCAGCTCTCTCTCTCTACTGTTTATCATTTTCAGCACGACGTTTGTAGGGCTAATGACGCCGATTTCAGCTTCGAGTCGCTGACGGCTTTCGGCCCATCGTCAACAGCTGAAGAAAGTGTGTTCGGAATCATTTAACGTTTCTTTCTCTTCACAGATACAGAATGGCGAGCGGCATTTCACCATGCGATGCAGGTACCCTCTGAAATATCCGTGGCCGGCTAGCATCTGGGTAATGTAGTCGTATACTTCGCCGGTTTTTCCGTTTTTCCACACTTGAAACTCGGGAATCAGTTTATATGTCCACCTTCCATGCTGTTCATTTTCCCAGCGAAATTGCCATTTTAGGAAGACTTCGTGCTTTATCGCTTCTATGCTCTGTGGTTGAGTCGTACTTTGTCTGGCGTTGGAGATCATCCGGCGCTCATATGGTTGTAGGTTTGTGGGAACCATTCCGGCTATAACTAGGATAGCTTGTGTCGATAGTGTGGTACGATACGAGTATGTCACTCGTAGAGCAGCTATACTCTGCGCAGACAGTTGTTTTCTAGCCCTGATCTGGGTTTCCAAAGTAGTAGCACAGATTTCAGACCCATAGAGAAGTATGCCACTTCCAGCCTCAATAAGTAGCTTCCTCTTACTTGGTAGGGGTCCACCAATGTTTGCCTTCAGTCTACTTAGTTGAGTTGTTATTCTAACTGCTCTCGCTGTTGCATACTGTATCTGCTCTGAGTAGGTCAGTTTCGAGTCCAGTCTACCCCAAGGTATTTAATCAATTTCTTCGTGGGAATAACCAAGTCGCCTATGTTGATTTCGATCTCGATCGGAATGTGTCGTTTGGTTGGTAGAAGCAGCTCGGTTTTATGCATGGCCAGCAGTAGGCCGTGATATTCCAACCAGTGCTTAGTCCGCATCATGACTTGTCGTAATATGCGTTGTACTTCGTCTGTGTTTCTGCCCCTAATGACTGCTGCGATGTCGTCTGCCAATCCGAATAGGATACCTCAATGCCTTAGATCTTGCAGAAGTCTTTAGCCTGATGGCCTGTGGCCAATGTGCCTTACATGAGTACTTAGTAATAACTCCGGAGACTACATTAAATAATAAGCCCTTGGTGTTTAAGCTAATTTTCCTCGCGATTCATCTAGCTTTGGCCAGATTTTGTGCCTCTTTTGTGAATATCTGAAGTCAATTAGTGCTACGTCATCGAAGTATCAGAATAGTTTTTCGCCAGCAATTTACCGAGTGTCGCAAGAGTAGCCCGCTGCTTTAGGAGAGGCACGGTAAGAAACCAATTTAGCAGTGCGTAAAATGCGCTGATAGATATAGCTTACATATCATAACGGGTAACTATGCGTGAGTGAGCTTTTGGTATCAAAGCTACCGCTCCAACCTATCTACCTACCTATCGTTCTCAAGGCGCTGGTAATAAGATCAGATTTCTAGAATTTTGAAGTTGTTTTGCAGCTTTGTATCACCATTTGATCTACTGTGGCTCTACATAGCCAGTGTGTTATATAGCATTTCAGCCCCGAACATTACTAACAATCTCTCGAAAGGCAATCTAAGCTTTCCGCATATTTCATTCAAAAGAGTTTAGAATCGAGACTAGTCCCTAGGGTTTCAAAAACACAAAGGCCAGATTTTCAGGACTATTGATTCTCCGGACCTTATATTTCCTAGAGAACATCATATTTGGTCTTCCATACATTCACTACCAGTCGGTTTACTCAACTGAATTTAGAGAGGAAAGCAAAGTTGAATCGTTTCAAGAGAATTTCGTGATAGATGCCTAAGATAGCCATGAATACTTCACTTGTATAAGCCACCAGTTTGATGTCGTTTTCCACAAGCTTCATAAACAAATTGTCCAGGCCCAAGATCCACAGCAACAGAGATAGTATCTCCTCTTGCAAGGTCTTACGGGATACTGGAAAATATTTTGGGGATTGATATTCTTACGTTTTTACCTTTTAAAAACGTTTAAAATATGAGCTCGTAGATGGCAAATAAAATGAAAATAAATTTGTTTTTAATTTTAAATAAAATTCTTTATTATTTGCACAATTCTGCATGCCACTTTTCACAACTTGATGTAAACAACAACAATTGCTTTTCTTTGGTATTCCTCTGTTTATATCCTTTGCATAAACAATTACAATTACTAAGCAATTGTACGACAGATCTTTGTAACGAAGATCTTCAAACCACGATTACTCTCTTCAAACGCACCTCGTTTTCGCACAAGACTGACTGAACTTCACTCACTCACAGTCGCCTGCTTTGTCCTGCCTTTTATATGGCAGGGTAAACAGTCTGATGAATGTTCTTGAAGGCGAATATTCATGAGTTCACCTTTTCGAAATGTCTATAAATGTAAACATCGTTGTTTTATTATTGTTGTTTGTGTATTTTATTTAAATTTATTCTTGTGGTGTTGTTGTTGTATTTTTGTTTACTTGTTTACCAATTTTTTATGCTGGTGTTTGTTGTTGTATTTTTGTTTACTTGTTTACCATTATTTGTATGCTGATATTTGTTGTTATATTACGGAGTGCGATAATTTGTAAACAGGTTTGTTTACTGCATCGTTTTGTTTTTGTAGCTTTTGTTTATAATTTTAATGTTAAGCGATGCAAAAGCATAACGCCAGTACATCTAGATTTTTAATTTGTGTAACAATATGTCCTTCGAGCTGACAAACTGAATTCGATTCCATTCAGAGGTGGCTTTACAAGTCTCTCTAGTAAGTTTTCTCTCCAGTTTTTTGCAGATAAAATATAAAATAGAATAAATAGGACCTTATACTGGTATTTCTCATTTTATTTCCTTAAATATTTTGCAAGACTTTAATAAAAAAAAACCTCAACTTTAAAGTTGATTTCAGCAATTTTTTCTCAATTTTTTTATGTTTTTAAACAATTTTATTGCATAGTTTTAGGGAAACCAATATAAGCCCAAAAACCAATACACAAGCAAACAAAAAACACACAAAAACAAGCACACAGTGAAACAAATGTGAGTTTAAACAAGAGCTGTGATATGCCATGGAAAACAAATTGTTGTACTAAATTGACCACAAAACGCGACCCAAATTTTTTGGTTTGAAAATGACAACCTATACACATAAACTAAAGCTAAAATACATTTGCCATGCACACACACATACACGCATACACAAAGAGAAATTGTAAGGGAGAAAGCAAAAGAAAAAAAAATGAAAATCATACAAGAAATATAATAACAACAACAACAACAACAATAAATAAAAACCTACAACTGTGATTGTTTTCTGTGATTGTTGTGTTGAACAATAATTGCTACCACAAGCTCTCAATTGCTATTGTTGTTGTTGTTGTTGGCATTAAAGTGCTTTAAAAAAGAGCAAACGAAAGCGAGAGAGAGCGTGAGAGAGCAGAAAGAGTGGGTGTATTGGTGTGTGTGGTTAAAATTTTTAAATGAAAGCGAAAATAATTTTCATTTTTTATACGAGACTGTTAAGAGTTGGTTTACGTTTATGGATGTTGCCACAGTCAAAAATTGCAATCGAAAATTTTACTTTTTATTGTCGCTGTTTGTTGTTGCCTTTTGCCAGGCACTGAAATGTAAATTGTTGCTGGCATACGTATGATCTTGCTCTTGGTTAGATGTGAGGTAGAAAACAGAAAATTAAAAGGAAGAAACAAAAAAGTTTTAGAATCTCACAGAAACCACGAATAATTGTAATTTTAGGCTGGTTATTCTAATGTTGTTAGTGGTGTAATGAAGAGAGTACATATACACACTCGTAGTTTTGTGTTTGTATGCATAAAAGTGTACGAATATCAGAGAATAGGCAGTGCATGCGTTCCAAGTGTAGCTATTTGCCTGAGGACTAAAGGGTCCGCTAAATAACTTTTCTTTTGCTTTGAAAATGCTTTAAAAAGAAAAACTACTGAATATTTTCTCAAATTTCTTTTTTTATTTCAAAGTACAATCCTTCCGGTTAATAATGGAAAATAATTTCATTCAAATGGCTGCCTCAGCTGGCCATGCAGTAGCCTACATGATCGGTCCAATTTTTAAGCACATTATCGATTTCGTGCAGCTATATTTCACCAATGGCTTCACGAATATTGTCCTTTAAAGCGTCAATTGTCTTTGGCTCGTCGGCGTAACACTTATCTTTGACCGGCACCCCACAAATAATAGTCCAACGACGTCAAATCGCAGCTCCGAGGTGGCGAAACGATATCAGCTCTTCGGCTGATAATGCGATCTTCAAAAACAGTGCGCAAAACATCGAGTGTAGCTTCGGCTGTGTGGCACGTAGCGCCGTCCTGTTGAAATCAAATGTTGACAATATCCTCCTCTTCAATTTTTGTGAACAAAAATTCGTTCAACATGGCCCGATAACGATCGCCATTGACTGTAACGGCCAATCCTTGCTCATTTTCGAAGAAAAATGGCCCAATTATGCCTCTGGACCAAAATCCGCATCAAACAGTAACTCGTTTTGAGTGCGTCGGCTTTTCAATGTTTGCGTGCCGGATTTCTGTGCCCCACATGCGACAATTTTGCTTGTTTACATAATACCCGCGAAGATCAAAATGAGCTTCATCTGAAAAGATGATTTTTTTTGCCAAAACCGTCATCTTCTGTAAGTCGATCGCAGGCCCACTTAGCGAAACGAAAACGCATTGGACGGTCAATTGGCTTCAACTCCTGAACCAGTTGGACGTTGTATGGCGTCATACCAAGGTCTTTATGCAAAATTCGTCTCAATGATGTCTCCGAAATGTTCAATTGTCGAGAACGACGGTGAATTGATGTTGATTGCGCTTCACGCACACCTTTTGCTACAGCAGCAATATTCTCGGATGTACGCACTGTTTTTGGCTTCTCACGCTTTGGTTTATCGATGAGGATGCCAGTTTCTTTTACTTTTTTCACAAGATAACGAACATACGGAGCTGACGGTGCTTCTCTTCTTTGAAAATCCGTACGCAAATTTCGCACACATTCTGCAACATTACCATGATTTTCAAAGTAATGTCGCAATATTTCCCAGCGTTGTTCAAGCGTATACACAATCATATTCGTTCAGCGGAAGGATAAAACTGATTATCTGTCAAATCAGACATGAGCCAAGTGTTACCATTCACGAAATAAGCACTAGTTGGAAAAAAACGTTGGATGGCGGACCCGATATAACCTCTAACTTTCGTTTCTATCCGCCCTACCTCTCTCTCTCTCTTTTTAGTCGCATGTGTGTCCTTAATGCTTACCAGAGATTAGTAATGAAGCGTTTTTTCGCTACTCATAAGCACTCAAGAAATTTTGAATACAAGTGAGTCAACAATATTGAAATTTATCGTTGTATTCTGATTCATTCATACTCACTACAACATTGATTTATAAGTACAGGTTGCAATGAGTATTATTGCAACATTGACATCAAGCTCATACCATTCGAAATATGTTTGATTCATAAGCCTCTACTAATTAAGATTCATAACTTTAGAAAAATGCTTGTAATGTGTACTTATAAATGATTCGAGTGACTCGAGTCGTAGTTTTTGTCGCATTTACAAAAAAAGAAAAAGACAGACCAGCAAGCAGAGCAAACACACAACCTTTTAGTGAGTATTTTAGTGTTCGTACACGATTCAAACTTATTTTGTGCTTCGTGTATGTGATGAGTTATGGAGAGTCGAATTGAACAACATCATACGTGTTGTTAAGTATGATGTATGATGAGTACTTCAAACTTTGAATATGAGTAGAGGTTCCATGATATTAAAATAAGTATGAATGCATATAAGTATCAGAAGTTATGAGTATGATTCGATTCTATCCATCTTTTTGAATACTTATTGCCGATCTCTGGTATGTATGTATGTCTCGTGTTTGTATTTATAACTGATCCATTGACCAGTAATTTTAGTCTCCTTAAAAAGTTTCAGACATATCACGTTATCGTGCAATCTCGGTCCTTTAGTTCTCTAATTGGGGTTTATTGTCAGGAGGAGTTCTAGAAGACTGTAAATAATCTTTCTAGACTTTAGTTTTTCAATTTAAAAATTGAAATTTCTTTTGAATTCCTTTCAAAGTTGCCTGATGTACGTAAATGCTTCAAAATACCGTTATCACATAATGCATGTGAACTAAAAATAAACGGGGAAAGCAGAAACATTGCTAATTGGCTTCAGAATTTGAAAGAAAATGTTGCATTATTAGCATAGATGACATGTAAGCATAAAATAACAACAACAACAACAACAACAACAAGTGCATATAATAACTCTTTGCGTAATTGCTACGCATGCCACAAACAATTTATCGATCAAATGGCAACTTCATGTTCAACATGTTAAACATACAAGCAACAGAGAAGGAAGAAGAAAATACATACAGTGGTGGCCTTATAATTAGAAACGACTTAGCCACATGTATGTTTGTTAATTTGTTTTACAGTTTTCACTAAGTACCTGGGATCAAAGGCTTTGTTTGGAGGACGTCTTATATACGTTTTTCCATCAGATTGGGACAAATTAAACTTAGATTCGTCACTCCAGAGAACTCTGTTCCAGAAACATCGTTTCTAATTATAAGGCCACCACTGTATACGTACACTTTGAAAAAATATTTAATTATAGGTTTTCTTCAAAAAATTACACACAGCTACGAGGGGTGGTAAGCAGGAGCAGGAAGAGAGAGAGAGAGATGTTATATGAGAAAAACATGTCATTGTTAATAGCATGCATTTACAGCCAGCTGAAGTCGGTAATTAAGTATTGATAACACCGTAGAAAGTAGGCAAGTTGTTGTTATTAAGCAAGCATAGAATTCCGTTTTTTGTAATTGCCTTAATTATGTTTTAAATAAGCCAAGTTAGCATATGTTAAGTCTCTGACATGTTATGCATATAAATTGCATTTTTTAAGTCATTCTTCTGCATCTCTTCTCCTTTCTTTTCTTCGTTTCTATTATTTTTCTAATGAAATTGTAATTAGCAAAGCCAAGTAGTTTCGTATTAAAAACTTGCATAATTCATAAGTCTTTAAGGAATATTTTCTTTAATGGCATTTAATTGCTGCCTTTTTTCAATAACCAGCAACAACAACATTGACATCGTCATCATTATCATCATCATCATCATCAACATCAACATCATCATCATAAATGTTGTCAAAGAGCATCGGATGATGAAAATTTCTTTTAAATTCTGTTATGAAATGAAATTAATTCTCTAGGCAATCTAATGGTAATTGCAACAGAATTACAATCATTCAGTCAATCAGTCATTCAATCAGTCATTCATTCGTTTCCTCATTCCTTCATTCATTCCTCCTTAGTGCACTACAAAAAAAAAAAACAAAAAAAAACGAAAATTGAAGAGGGGGAGGGCTTACATGAGTGAAAAATTGCTGGCAAAAAGGCCATCAATTTTGTTTGTCAAGTTTCGTTGTGTCGTTATTTTAAAGCCTTGCCAAAATGAAGTTCTCCTTGTTGTTGTTGTTGGTGGCTATATTTGGCAATTTTTGTTATTGTTGCTGTTGTAGCTGTTGTTGTTGTTGTTGCTGTTATTATTGTTGTTTGGTTTGGTTGGTCAAACTATTAATCAACACAACAAATCACCGCCATTATCATTAAAACAGAAATACATACACCGGCCTATATATACGAGGGTGATTCGAATTCTAATAAAATTTCTGTAACGAATTTCTTTTATGAAGTCGAAGTATTTGAATGATGGATTCAAGATTTCTACTTTTCGCCTATTTTTGCTCATCGCCAAGCTGGATTCTTCAAAGTTTTTTAAAGTTGGGGTTTAATAAAAAACCAGCCAAAAACAGTAAAACTCGCAAGTTCAGGGACATTATTAGGAAGCATTTAAGCATTGGTTTGAAAATTATTATGTTAGGTTAGGTTGAAGTGTTTGCTTTGATACCAAAGCCTATTTGAGCACGCATAGCTGCCCGTTGTGATGCCACACCTTGTGAAAGTTAATAAAGGGTCCGCCAAGTAACTTTTTTTTTTGTGAAAATGCTTTAAAAATAAAAACTACTGAATATTTTCTCAAATTTCTTTTTTTATTTGAAAGTACAATCCTTCCGGTTAATAATTGAAAATAATTTCATTCAAATGGCTGCCTCGGCTGGCCATGCACATTATCGATTGTGTGCCGGTGTATTTCACCAATGGCTTCACGAATATTGTCCTTTAAAGCGTCAATTGTCTCTGGCTTGCCGGCGTAACACTTATCTTTGACGATACCCCACAAATAATAGTCCAACGGTGTCAAATCGCAGCTCCGAGGTGGCCAAACGACAACAGCTCTGCGGCTGATAATGCGATCTTCAAAAATAGGGCGTAAAACATCGAGTGTCACGCACGTAGCGCCATCCTCTTGAAACCAAATGTTGCCAATATCCTCCTCTTCAATGTTTGTGAACAAAAATTCGTTCAACATGGCCCGATAACGATCGCCATTGACTGCAACGGCCACTCCTTGCTCATTTTCGAAGAAAAATTTCCCAATTATGCCTCTGGACCAAAAGCGGCACCAAACAGTGACTCGTTTTGGGTGCGTCGGCTTTTCAATGTATGCGTGCGGGTTTTCTGTGCCCCAAATGCGACAATTTTGCTTGTTTACATACCCGCCAAGATCAAAATAAGCTTCATCTGAAAAGATGATTTTTTTCTTCTAGTGTAGGCTACTGCATGGCCAGCCGAGGCAGCCATTTGAATGAAATTATTTTCCATTATTAACCGAAAGGATTGTACTTTCAAATTAAAAAAGAAATTTGAGAAAATATTCAGTAGTTTTTATTTTTAAAGCATTTTCACAAAAAAAAGTTATTTGGAGGACCCTTTATAAGGAAGACAAATACATGAGGGCTAATTAAACCAGTAAAAATGGTTCCCAAGGCTGTGCTTATCTTTGGATTTAGAATTTCTATTCCACATATTGCCCTGTGCAACAGAAATTCCCAAGACGGAAGCAGTAAGGTTTCCCAACAAGCCGTAATTGGGGTAGGAGCTCTAGAACTGGGGCCTTTAGAGCGAATTGCGGATTGAAGACAGTTTGACGACAACTGCAGAATTTTTCAGGTTGAAACATCAATTCTATCGACGGCTCTAAGATCATGACTCATCTCGCTTCTTGTAATGCGGTTTCTTACATGATTTGCGTTTAACGCCAGCCAAGCTGCCTGCTTTGATGGCTTTAAGTCGTTCTGTTGTAAGTTTGCAAGTAGTTTGTGACTGTAAGAACTTCAAAGCAGATTTTTGTATCAGATCGGGTCAGTCTCTGTTAAGTTTCTTGTCATAGTGGAGCTATTGGAATTGAGAAGGAGAAGGTTGATGCAATTTCAAGATTAAAAGCCTTTGACTAACTAACAATGATGGTAGAACTAGGTTGCTGCGAGAATTTACAGGACATTGCAATGTCTGGTTGCTGGCGGAGACAGATACGTCCTAGATTTGTATCGGATGTCTGCCGGGTATATACAGATGGGAAAAAGTTTGGCGATTATACGACATCTCCTGTGTTACTATGGAAATCTTTGTAGAAGGAGAATGAATATTGCAAGACATGGTTTTTTGAGGGTGTAAACTCTTTGATGGAAGCCGATATTCAGGTATCCTGAAGCTCATAATGGAAATATGGTGTCATGGCATTTTTCTTTCGCTTTCCTTATACTGTTTCTCCAATTAACTTCTTTTGCTATTCTAAGATCCAAAAAAAAAAACAATTTTGAAAAAAAACAACCCTCGTAGTAGAGTTACACAGCAATATGTCCCAAAAGCAGTAGCAATTGCGATTGCATTGCTTGTAGTAAAGGGTCAGTAGTTCAGAAAATAAAAATTATAACCTACATTAGGCTTAAAGGAGAAAATATGACAAACGTTTGTTCACTCATCTTTAGACAAATACCCAGTAAATGATGACAATTGCAGCAAACGGAATGCACGGATTGCTTTAAAATGTTTGTAAGCAATAAGCACATACACATGCAACTAAAAAGAGAGAGATAGATTGAGTGAGATAGAGAGAGGGAGAGAGAGGCAGGGTGAAATGGAAGCGAAAGTTAGACGTTATAGTCCTCAGACACATACCGATACTTGCACCGTATGCACTGCCTATTCTCTGATATTCGTACACTTTTATGCGTATAAACCAGAGATCTGCACTGGGTATTCAAAAACATGAGTAGAATCGAATCAAACTCATAATTTCTGATACTTATGCGCATTCATACTTATTTTAATATCATGGAACCTCTACTCATATTCAAAGTTTGAAGTACTCATCATATTCATTACTTAACAACACGTATGATGTCCTTGATTTCGACTCTCCATAACTTAACATAAACACAGAAACACAAAATAAGTATGAATCGTGTACGAACACTAAAATACTCACTAGAAGGTTGTGTGTTTGCTCTGCTTGCTGCTCTGTCTGTCTTTTTTGCTTATATGTCTGTTTTCTTTTGTTGTAAATGCGACAACAACTACGACTCGAGTCACTAGAATCATTTGTAAGTATTGTAAGCGTTTTTCTAAAGTTATAAATCTAAATGAGTAGAGGCTTATGCATCAAACATATTTCAAATGGTATGAGTCTGATGTTAATGTTGTACGCATACTTCTTGCAACCTGTATTTATAAATTAACGTTGTAGTGAGTACGAATGAATCAGAGTACATAGTTCAATTTCAATATTGTTGACTCACTTATATTCAATATCTGTACCATGGGTCAATTCGACCTCCGGATACTGTAATTGTGTTAATTGACAAGTACACGTCCTCGAACCTATATTCAACATTTCATGAGTGCTTATGAGTAGCGAAAAAACGATTCATTGCTGATCTCTGATGACGTTGTAATCAATTCCTCCTACACTATATGGAAGTGTATTAAGTTTTTAAACAAATATTTCTCTCTCCTGAGCACATCCCTTAAAGGCAGCATTAAATAGTTTGAACAACATTTGAAATTTTTTACTCAACAAATTTCCTTCCTTTGAGTTGGACAACGAGTTGGTGTTGATATTTCTAAACTACTGACCTCAACCTGTTTGTTTAAACAAATAAACGACAACAATAAAGTATTAAAAACTATAAAAACAAAAAAAAAACTATAAAAAACTGGAAGTAAAAATAAAACGAAACACAATTAATAATGTATGGAGTGGCACATTTATGAAAACAAAATGGAAGGGAAGTTTCCCTCAACTTAAACCATTTAAACTTTCAAGTAAATTAATAATTAATAAAGCTAAAACAACAACATCAGTAACAGTAATAATAACAGCTATAATAATAACAACAAATAAATAAATATTATAACCCTTATAACCCTATAACCACTTTGCCGCACATACACACACACATACTTTCAAACGAAAAAAAAAAAGGATTTGTTTTGTTTTGTGTTGTTTTACTCGGGCAAAGAACGAAAGAAAATTTAATAAAAAACGAAGTATTTCCATAACAAAGAACTACGAACGCCAACAAACAGTGTGAAAGGGTATAAGAGTGTGAGTAAGAGTGTGTGTTAGTAAAACAATGGACAGTTTGTGAAAACTATTTGGGTCAGCAGTTTAAAAATGTATTCACACACACACACAGGCACACATTAAGCAACAAGACCACTAGGTTTTGAAAGACTAACCACAATAACAAGAATAATAATAATGATATGAACCGACAAGTAGAGATAGCAACTCTAGAGTATAGTAGAGAGAGAGAGTGAGAAAACTTTAAAATGAGTAAAAGATTCTTTAATAATTTAAGGAGAGAAGATAAATTGAATGGTAGACCTTCGCCGTACAATGAATAGAGTGTGTTCATGGAGTATTAAAAACAAAGGCTGCTGTTTGCTTTTAAAGGTTAAGCAAATTGAAAACAAATGGACAGTAAAAGCATTAAAACAATGTCATAAAGCCAGAGTTGGGACTTTAGATTAATTGGAAATTAAGATATGAGTCAAGGTCAAAGAGTATTATTATTTAACACAGGGTTTTTAAAGCAAGCAAAAGGAGAAAGAGTGACAACATTTTTTGGTTTGAAATTCAAGCCCGTAAAAAGCCAATTACTTTGGTAAGACTTTATTACACACATAATAGAGACTAAAAGTCTGTTCATGCCATTATTTGTGGAACATAACTACCTTGAAATATCCGTTATGGCTTCTTTAAATGGAGTACATTCAAAATGTCCATGATTTTCCATGATCCTGGCATGTAAATCAGACTTAATTTAATAAAAGGCTTGAGTTATGTTGGCTTTGAGGACCGCTGTAGTTTGTGTGCCAGTATTCATTGGTCTCCAGATCATTCAATTCAGTTCACAAGAAGTTGGTAATCATACATACATACATACATAATTGGTCATTACAACCCATCAGTCAGGATTACAACCTAGCTTCTCACACCACTCATGTTGTGTGTGTTAATTTTATACATGAGTGGTGGGACCAACAGTTTAAAGTGGACTACGAATGAAAGATTTTTTGGAAAAATTTTTAATGGCAATTTTTATTTTACGCTCAGAGTTTTTGCCAGAAATCTACTGAGAGGAAGTCGCCGTAGAAAATATTTTTTCGTATTTCGTTTTGATGTCTAACAGGGGATTTGAATCGTGGCCATTCGTCTAATAGGCCAACACACTACCTACTAGACTACGGCGACTTCTAACTAACCGCGTAATACTACGGTAACTGAAGATCACTGGGGCAATGAGCCCATTCCCCTTCTGAATATGTCAATATACTTCTGCGCGGTTACTGCTATTATCGTTTTTAGTAATACCTGCAGCGCAGTAAGACAATTTGCCTTAAGAAGTATGGAATTCCAGGGTCTATTGGCCCTAGATGAATGCATCGAGATTTACTTTGACTGCCAGGCGTCTATTTTTACTTTTGTATCGATTACACAGCCCTGCATGGGTTTTGCAAATAAGATTGCTCCAGGTATTTCCGAAGGCATTTTGTGCGCTGAACACGAATCTGGTGTCAAAATTTTTCCATCACGTCAGGTTTTCGAGAAAAAGGGGGTTGGAACCCCTAAACATAGCGTTTTTGGCCATTTTTGAAACATTGTAGAGCTAAACACTGACGTGCTAGAACCATCGCTATTGTTAGAAATTGACAACTGATCTTTGCTCTTTAAAATAAGCCCAAAGCCAAATTGTTTGCATGCACCCTTAAAGTAGGGGGTGGGTTTATGTCAAGGGGTGCAAAAGAAAAAGAAATACATTACGGAGGTCCTTAAAAATTAATCAGTTTTACTTGAAAATTGTTACTCATGGGTTTTTGGTGTCGCTGATTACAGATCTTCATTCAGATTTAAAAAATTCAAAATGGCGGATCCAATATGGCGGTCAAGCAAATCTGATTAATTTCTATAAACCTCGATCGCCATATTGGATCCGCCATTTTGATTTTTTTTAAATCTGAATGCAAATGCAGCGTGCAAAATGCCTTCGAAAACATCTGGAGCCATCATATTTGCACAAAAAAAGTCCAAATTTGCAGGGCTGTGTTATCGGTTGCGGTTGGCAAGACAGCGAAGCCTCTTTACCCGCATGACATTTGTGTGTGTCCCAGGCCTTCGAGATTTCTATGAAAATTAAATGGCAGACGAGCTAATTCGTATAGAATCGATGGTTTCAACTGTACAGCTTTGAATAGCGTAGAATTGAAAGATTGATCAGAAGACGCTGTAGTCTAGTAGGTAGTTTGTTAGCTTATTAGACGCAATGCCACGGTTTAAACCCCAGGTCAGGTATCAAAATGAAAGTATGAAATAATATTTCTTCGGCGACTTCCTCTCAGCAGATTTCTGGCAAAAACACGGAGAATGAAATAAAATTGCCATGAAAAAGTTTCCAAAAAATCTATTGTTCGGAATCGACGAAGCTGTAGGTTGCTCCATTCAAGTATAAAACTAACACACACAACATAAGTGGTGTGAGAAACTACGCCACAATCATAGCTGAATGGTTTCAATGACCAATTATGTATGTCTGTGAGATATAGACCTCTGGATGACATTATATGTGGAACATAACATCGTTTAAAAGTCTACTACGGCTTCTCTGTGTAGAGCGCATCAAAAATGTTTCATTCACCATGTTTTTGGCGCATAAACCAAAATGAATTTGACTAGATTGGCACGGGTTACGTTGTGTTTAATAACCATGGTGGTTTGTGGCTTGTTCGCATACACCTCTGGCTTAAAAACCCCCACAAGAAAAAATGTCGAAGGGGTTTAAATCGCGCGATCTCGGTTGCCAGTTGACATCACATCCATTTGAGATGACTAAGGCCTCCAATGGCTCGTGCAGACTGTCTAATGGCGCATGAGCTGTGTGGCATAAAACGCCAAACTCTTGAAATCGGAGATGTCCAGATTCGCTTATATTGTTATTTCCTAAGAAACGTCTCTAAATCCTTTATAATCTCCCTTGCTGGATCAAGATCTAGTTGGACTCTGAGCTCCACGTTCAGTTTCAACAATTTGTCAGCGTTCGTAGTGCTTCCAACATAGTGGCCTCCTCTATGTCTTCGCTGATATTCTTATTTCCTATGATACGTCCCTAACTCTTTTATAATCTCCCTTGTTGGGTCAAGATCTAATTGGGCTCTGAGCTCCATGTTCAGTTTCATCAATTTGTTAGCTTTCGTCGAGCTTCCAGCCTAATGGCCTCCTCTATGCCTTTATCTAATGATTCAATTTATCTAAAGAGTCTCCATAACAGTTCAAAACTGATTCCCTTTTCTTCTTTAAAATATGATTCATGAACTCACTCCACCTTGAGAGAGTAATTAAATGAGCATTAATTTAATGCCTTCAAAATTGTTTTTAAGCACAAACAAAAAAAGTAAAAGTTTATTAATATTCGCCTATATTTAATTAAAAAATGAAAACTACAACAACAACAAAAAACTTTTTAAATAAACTACTTTCCATAATTAACAGTTTAATGCAGATACCAAGCACAAGTAAAAGAGAAAAAATCCTCTTGATTTTATAATGAAACGTTGGCAGCCAGTTTTAAGCCAGCTAAACAAGAACAAGAAAGACTTTAACGGTTAATAAATAGTGGGGTTGTCTTCACACGACTTTAACTTGTCTAATATATAAGTACAAGCAGGGGTAAGGAGGGAAGGAAGCCTGCTGAACAACATTGGTTGGTTAAAAGTGTTGATGATGATGGTGGTGGTGTGGTGGTATGGTGTGGCAAGGCATTTAGGCTGTGTACGTAGTGATGTTGTTGTTGTTAAGTTATGAAGCATAATTAATTTTCATTAACTTGCTTGGCAGCAAGTCAAAAACACTACTAACCAACATCTGAAATAAATCCCACCATTAAGCCAAAAAAAAAACACAAGACAAAAAACACAACAACAACAACAACAAAAGAAAAAGAAAACCAGGTCAGGGAGTTACAAAATATATTCAAAAACTCGCTAGGCTAACCCCCAACCAAACTTCAATGCTAGAGTAACAGCTGACGTTTGAGTTTATCTTCTAAGACTTCAGGAAAATTATGATGGTGATGCTGGATGGTGGATGGTGTTGGCAGTAGTGGTAACAACAACAAAAATGGTTAACTATTGAAAGTTTTGTCAGTTCATTTACTTTCGTTAAAAATCTGTTGGCTTTTGCCACTTAAACAAACAGTTTAAGCCCTTTGCCAAAGAACAATCCATTGCTGGCTACTGTTTTCTGCTAGCAGTAGTCAGTGACAGGACCATAGAGGTGGCAACAATTGCTAAACAAAGAAAGCAAGAGCATAAGAGACACCCAACATGTTGTTAAAATTCAATGTTTAACAACAAGTTGGCGTCAACAACATCATGTCATAGAAGTTTTTGTTACAAGAATTAAAAAAAAACAACACAAACACACACTTATACACACACTTATGTACACTCAAAAAAAAGAATGCCAACTACTTGCAACAACAGCAGCAAAACATTGTTTATTGCTGGCGATATACTCGTTGTTGTCTTGTTATGTTTTTGCTTCTTCTTCTTCTTCTTTCAACTTGACTTCTTAATAAGTTTCTTGAAAAAAAAAAAACAAAAAAAACTTTAATACTTGGCTTCAATGGCCTTAATTGTTGCTGCCTGTGCCTCTGCCTCTGCCTCAGTTACTACTACTGCCGCTGTTGTTGTTTGCCATTTTAATGATTACTTACGACAAGTATAACACTTCATAATGATTTTCTCAAGTGTTTTGTGTATGTCCGTCTGTCTGCACTGGTATATGTGGGTTGCTCATGTAACAACTACATTAACAATCATATGACAATAACAACAGCAGCAACAACAGCCACCACATTAAATACAATCACAGCTGTGTGGCATAGCCAACAACATCTTCAAACAATCAGACAAGCAATGAAACAACCAAACAACCCCAACCAAACAGTCAGTCAGTTCAGCCAGCCAACCAACCAACTTCACTTTTTAACTACTTTGGCTGATGACTGAAGTACCAAAGACAGCGCCAAACTTTTTTTTTTGCTTTGTAGCCATTCGATAGCCAAAAGTTGTATATGTCAGGCAGGGAATCAAAAGAGTGCGTTCTAAAGGTACAAAAAACTAATGAACGTACGTGTAGTGTGGAGGGCAATTCAAAATCTGTTTATCATCTAAGCAGTCGTATATTATCAACATACGGCGGCTTAAGGTACATAGTTAGATTGATACGTAGGTAGAGAGGTACGTATATAGATAGGTACGTAGGTAGCTAGGTAGGTGGAGATACCTGTCAACTTGAGTCGACATGGCCATGGACAGAAATACTTAGGCCTTAAAAGGCCCATTGTTATACCACAGTCATCTGTTCCTCCTGGTCATTGAGCCATCCAGACCCGAAAAATGTCTGCATAGTGGACGCCAAGTTCCTTTTCCATTCTCTGACATAATGCTGGCCATGTACCTGGTAGGTAAAGGACAGTTTCGAGCTCTTCCCTGCCTCTACAGCAGCTAAAGTCGTTTTCAATGTGAGTAAGATAAAAGTATTACGTTCCATTAATGCAATGCAAAGTAAGGTCTCTAACGCCATAGAGCACCAGCACCAGAAAATTAAAAGAGTGCGTTCTAAGGGCAAAAAAATAAAGCAAAGTGTGTGTAGCGTGGTAGACAATTTAAAATCTGTATACCATGTAGGCAGCCATATATTACAAGCGTATGGAACATCTGTGCCTTAAGGTAAGTAGGTAAGGAGATGTATCTGCAACCTCGAGACGGCATAGACGTGGACAGATACATTTACGCCATGTATGGCCTAGTGATACCGCAGTCATCTATTCCCCTCAATCGTGGAACCAGTGTGACATACGAAGCAACTGGGGCTTATGGTAACTAGGCAAGTAAAGGTCCGTGTCAACTAGATAAGGCATTGAAATGAACAGACACAGTTAGGCCATGCATGGCCCCTAGTGATACTATAGTCATCCATTCCCCTCAATGGTGGAACCAGTGTGACATACGAAGCAACTGCGGCTTAAGGTAAGTAGTAAGTAAGTAAAGGTCCGTGTCAACTAGATAAGGCATTGAAATTGGCCCCTAGGGATACCACTGTCATCCATTCCCCTCCCCCCACCCCCAGAGCGTTTTCGCCAATGAAAATTTTAGGAGAAAAAGAACAGGTTTTCCTTTTCACTTCACTCGCCAGTGGTTTCCTGATCTTGCCGCTTTTTGTGCCCTTTTTCTAGTGTTATTGTCGCCGTAAATAGTTTTTCCTCTGGTAGTTGGTTGACGTTTCCTTTTTTTTGATTATTAGTTTTGTTTCTGGTGCTTCTCTAAAGCTGGGACGTTGTCATTCAAAGGGTCACCAGTCCCGAACTGTTTGGAGTTCAACTGGTAGCAGACTGGACTGCGAAGCTCGACCGGAGGCTTAATTCTGGCACTAGGGGTGTCGGGAGTCCCAGACACTTGTCTATGCCCGGCAATGGTGCGGCCCCTTTGTGGGAGCAACGTGGTGGCTGTGGTTTCAACCCAAATCGCGAGAAGAGCGCAAGCTCAGTGTGGCGTTGCACTCTCAACCACTAGAGAAGTGGAGTTTGGATAGTCTCCCATCCCTACCCAAGAGAGAAGTCTTGTCCAAATGCAAGACTTCGAATTGGTACTCACGTATGGTGATATTATGATGCATTGTGCAGGGTTGCATCATTGTGAAAAGAGGGTGCTGGTAGACGCATTGTTTCCACCCGTGCTTAGAGCACCGTGGGGTAAGCTATTGCGGCGATACTTACGTAAAATCATGGACTAATGTCATCCATACCCCTTAGATTAGGTTAGGTTAGAGGACGTGTACTTGTCAATTAAGACAAGTACAGTACCCGGAGGTCGACTTGACCCATTATATAACGTTCTAGTTTCTCACACCACTTATGTTGTGTGTGTGTTAATTTTATACATGAGTGGTGGAACCTACAGTCGACTCCGAACGACATGTTTTTTTGAGAAACTTCTTCACTGCAATTTTTTATGTACTCTCAGAGTTTTTGCCAGAAATCTGCTGAGAGGAAGTCGCCGTAAAAATACTTTTTGTATTTTGTTTTGATGTCTGGCCTGGGGCTCAAACCCTGGCTTTACGTGTAATAAACCAACACACTGCCTACTAGACTATGGCGACTTCCATTCCCCTTAATCGTGGAACCAGTGTGACGTACGAAACATCTGCGGCTTATGGTAAGTAGGTAAGTAGAGGTCCGTGTCAACTTGAGACAACATGGTCATTGAAAGCCGCATTTAGACCATGTATGGCCCCTTGTGGTACCACAGTCATCAATTCCCCCTTATCATGGAACCATCCAGAGATTCTGATGCATCCACTTGGTTTTTTAATGTGCCTGCCCGACAAATCGCTTGCATAGTAGACGCCAATATACTTTCCCCTTCTCCGACATAAAGCTGGCCATGTACCTGTTATGTAAGAACAGTTTTCAGCTCTTCCTTACCTCTACAGCTGTGGCCAAAATCGTTTTCTATGTGCACAGGATAAAAATATCCCACATGAGTTCCCCAAATGCAATACCCAGTAATATCTCTAAGGTCCATGAAGCGCTAGGCTTTTTTGCAATTTAACCAGATATTCCGTGTGTCCTCTATCCAGACTTGCTGCGCTATATGCCAGGTATCTGAAGCTGCGGTGTTCTTTGAGGGAATCCTATGCTGGGTTGTTAATTTTAAGCTCTCATTGGATTAGAGGAGGTGAAGATAAGGTTAATAGCGCTTTATATCTATAAAAGAGCCGTGGTTATATGGGCTGTATTCGGGTGTTGTCCTGACTATTCCAACAATCAATGTGCTCCTCTAACCTAACCTCTTCTATTGAAGCAGAAAGCTGATTTTGGTGGTAGTAAAGCTCAATGCAGGAAAATCCTGACAAATGACAACTCCTGGCAAATGTCACGTCTATCCTCATTCGTAAATGCCGAGGATTTCCAATTGTTACGTTTCTACACTTTTAAAAACGTTTAAAATATAAACTCGTGGATCTCAAATAAAAATTAAAATAAATTTGTGTTTAGTTTTAATTAAAATTCTTTATTATTCGCACAATTCTGTGTGCCACTGTTCACAACTTGATGTAAACAACAACAATTGCTTTTCTTTGTTATTCCTGTGTTTATGCTCTTTGCGTAAACAATAACAATTACTAGGTAAGTATTCAACAGATCTTTATAATGGAGATCTTCGAACCATGATTACTCTCTTCAAACACACCATGCGTCTTCACACAAGACTGACTGAATTTTTAATTTTAAAGTTTGCAATCCCAATTCGATTTCTTAAGACAATTTCGGATCATTCAACTGACGAACTGAATGCAATGTTGCGTTTGCCTCAGTTGAACTGTATATTCTCCGGTCAATTTACGAGGAGGCTAAACTGTAATAGTAGGATACATCTGGTTCTCCTGGACTAACATTTATAAGAAGAAAACTGGTAAGGCATACATAACATAATTGGCCATTACAACGCTTTAGTGAGGATTATGGATCTAGTTTCTCTTACCACTCATGTTGTGTGTGCTAATTTTTATACATGAATGGCGGAACCTATAGTTTAAAGTTAATTCCGAGGGACAAATTTGTGGAGAAACTTTTCATGGCAATTTTATTTATTTGCAGAGCTTTTGCCAGAAATCTGCAGACAAGAAGTAGCCGCAGAAATATTTTTTTTCTTTTGTTTGATGTCTGGCCTGAGGTTTGAACCCTGGCCTCACGTCTAGTAAGCCAACACACTAGACTACTAGACTGCGACGACTTTGGAGAGTGTGTAACCGGCATCTAAAATAATCCAAGAAAACTGGGAGAGTTTCTGGCGAGCCATTCGGCTGGTTACACTTTTTATTCAGTTAAGGATTTCATTTGCCAAGAGGTTCCTTAATCCTGTAGTTTTTCATATTTCGTTTTGATCGAGATGGTCTGATGATCTGGCGTTTGAACCGTGGCCTCATGTCTAATAAGCCAACACACTACCTATTAGATTATGGCGTGATGTGATAAGGGCTCTTTATGAAAAAAATTCTTCTTTGAATTCCTTTACATACCTGCACTATCGATAACTTTTGCTCTGGGAAAATGTTTTTAAAATGACATTACTTTTGCTTGACAGGGCCTATGTTCAAGAAGCTACTCTTAAACAGTATTTTTTAACTCTCAAGAGCTATTGAAACAATTTGTTGGCCATAAACAATTGCACTCCCAAAAAAACTTATGGCCCAAGCCATGTAATGGCTTTCGAGAGCTGTAAGTAAAAACATGTGAGATACTTATTGAGAGACACAGAATACAAAAAAAGTTAATTTGGGAAAAACGACAACATATATGACTGGCGCTTAATTTGCTGTCGATTTATGAATTTCATTTTGTCACACTTTAATCTTGAACATCCATTCCATCTGGCCATTGATGCCATTTACTTTCGTTAACTCCAATGATTAAAATTCATATTCATTATGGCATGATTGCCTTAAGCCAGTCAAGCTCAATTGTTATGCATTTTCTAACGGTTTTTATTTCGATTTTTATCGATTTTTTTTCCTGCAGTTTGATGACAGTTTTAGCACACAGGCTTTTGTTGTCCAAACTGTCTGTATGTCTGCCTGAGTGCCTTTCTGCCCGGCTGGCTCATTGTCTGGCTAAAGCATATCAATGAATAGTTTTTCCCTCTCTCTCTCTCGTTCTCTCTCTTCTTCTTCTGTCTCTCTCTCTATTTTTTTGCGAAATATTTTCAATTTTCAAATTGACACTTTGAGAGACAATTGATGATTAAAGCGTTTGTGTTTGTTTCCACTTAAATAAACGCTCAATACAGCTCAAAACACTGCAATTTGATCAAATTAATGTTCTGTTCTCGATGAAATTGAATTAAAATTTATGTTGAGAGTTGTTGTTGCCATTATTTTAGTAGTTTTCTTTATTGTTGTTGTTGTTGTTGTTTTTCTTTCGGTTGATTTTTCCTTGTTTTTTTATTTAAAAACAAGTTATTTGTATGCAAATCTAATTAAAATAATCATTTACTACGAGATTCGCTATAAAAGTATGGTTTTTGAGGACATAATGTTTTGGAAAATACTCTTGAATTGCTTAATAAACGCAGAGTAAAGATAGTCGCCGTAAGTAGTGTGTTAGCTTATTAGAAGTAAGGCCACAGTTCAAACCCCAGTTCAGACATCAAGACAAAATACAAAAAGTATTTCCTTGGGCGACTTCCTCTCAGCAGATTTCTGGCAAAAACTCTGAGAGTCAAATAAAATTGCCATGAAAAAGTTTCTCAGAAATCTGTCGCTCGGAATCGAATTTAAACTGTAGGTCCCGCCACTCATGTATAAAATTAAAACACACAACATAAGTGGTGCGAGAAACTAGGTTGTAATCCTGACTAATCCTGACTGGTTGTGCTGACCAATTATGTATGTAAAGGTAGGCCTAAGTCAGCATATCCCTTGTTCTCTAGAAAAGAATTGTCTAAGCTCTCAGAGACCCCACTGGTTTTGTAAGACACACTAGTGGCATGAGTTTATATAACCGCCGTAGAGTAGTAGGTAGTGTGCTGGCTCATTAGACATGAGGCCTCGGCTCAATCTCCAGATCAGACATCAAAACGAGAATATGAAAAAATATTTCTTCGGCGGCTTCCTCTCAGCAGTTTTCTGGCAAAAGCTCTGAGCACTTGGAGTTGACTTTAAATTTTAAGTCCCGCCACTCATGTATAAAATTAACACACACACATAAGTGGTGTGACCAGCTAGGTAGTCATCCTGAGTGAGTCACTCGAATCATTTATAAGTATTTTTCTAAAGTTATGAATCTTAATGAGTAGAGGCTTATGAAGCAAACATATTTCGAATGGCATGAGTTTGATGTCAATGTTGCAAGCATACTCATTACAACCCCTGTACTTATAAATCAACGTTGTAGTTGGTATGAATGAATCAGAGTACAACGATAAATTTCAATATTGTTGACTCACTTAGATTCAAAATTTCATGAGTACTTATGAGTAGCGAAAAAACGATTCATTGCTGATCTCTGTTATGTATGTGTGTGTGAGTTTGCATAGACAGCCATATTTTAACATTATTTTTTCGGCGTCTATGGGATCCCTATAGAATGCTAGTCCGGCATACCCAGTTGTCTCATTTTAAAACTGCTGTGTTCAGTATTGGACAGCGGGAGAACAAGAGAACTACTTGAGTTTAACAAAAAAAAAAAAAACTGTTTGCATTCCATTGGGAGAATACTGCACTATTGGCAGTTTCGCTGACAAGCGCGGTGTGCCCCACCAGATTTACTGCAGAAGCTGCCATAATGTGAAGGAAACAAATCCGATGCAACACCTTCTATGTGAGTGCCCTGCACTTCATGACAGACATCATCGGTTTTTATGTGACAAAACATTTGAAAATCTGGGCATAGGGACGAACAGGCCCCAGGGGTGGTTCAAATCCACTACTAATGGATCATTACAAGGGGACTTACCTCACACTAGGTAACATAATGGGCTATATGGCCATCGCGTGAGCTTGCCTGTGAACGTTAAGTTACCCTTTAACCGAACGTAATCTAACCCATGAGAAAAAAAATAAATGAAAAATAAATTTGAGTCCAATAGGCTGTGACATCTTTCAAATAAAATGCTCTCCAAAAACTTCTCATTCTAGACGTCTTCATAAACCGCTAGTAACGTTGAATCATCTACAAGCCTGCAATCGCCGTAGTCTAGTAGGTAGTGCGTTGCTTTATTAGACGTAAGGCCACGGTTCTAACCCCATGTCAGACTTCAAAAGTAAATATGAAAAGTATTTCTTCTGCGACTTCCTCTCAGCAGATCTCTGGCAAAAACTCTGAGAATACAACAAAATTGCCATAAAAAAAGTTTCTTAAAAATCTGTCGTTCGGAGTCGATTTCAAACTGTACGTCCAGCCTTTCAGGTATAAAATTAGCACCCTCAACAGAAGTGGCGTGACAAGCTAGGTTGTAATCCTGACTGAAGGGTTGTAATGACCAATTATGTATGTCTGTATGTTATATAAGCATCAGCAATCCTATTGAATTACTTCTTCAGGCTCTTTAAGAGAGCATATTAGCAATACATTAGATTCCCCAAAGTAATGAATATCAGAAGTAAAGGGTCCGCCAAATGAGTTTTTTTTTTTGAAAATGCTTTAAAAACTACTGAATATTTTCCGAAATTTCTTTTTTTTTATTTGAAAGTACAATCCTTCCGGTTAATAATGGAAAATAATTTCATTCAAATGGCTGTCTCGGCTGGCCATGCAGTAGCCTACACCAGAAGATGCGGATTTTGGCAAAAAAAAAAATCATATTTTCAGATGAAGCTCATTTTGATCTTGGCGGGTATGTAAACAAGCAAAATTGTCGCATTTGGGGCACAGAAAAACCGCACGCATACATTGAAAAGCCGACGCACCCAAAACGAGTCACTGTTTGGTGCGGATTTTGGTCCAGAGGCATAATTGGGTCATTTTTCTTCGAAAATGAGCAAGAAGTGGCCGTTACAGTCAATGGCGATCGTTATCGAGCCATGTTGAACGAATTTTTATTCACAAAAATTGAAGAGGAGGATATTGGCAACATTTGGTTTCAACAGGACGGCGCAACGTGCCACACAGCCGAAGCTACACTCGATGTTTTGCGCCCTGTTTTTGAAGATCGCATTATCAGCCGCTGAGCTGATGTCATTTGGCCAACTTGGAGCTGCGATTTGACACCGTTGGACTATTATTTGTGGGGTGCCGTCAAAGATAAGTGTTACGCCGACAAGCCAGAGACAATTGACGCTTTAAAGGACAATATTCGTGAAGCCATTGGTGAAATACAGCTGCACACAATCGATAATGTGCTTAAAAATTGGAGGCAGCCATTTGAATGAAATTATTTTCCATTATTAACCGGAATGATTGTACTTTCTAATAAAAAAAGAAATTTGAGAAAATATTCAGAAGTTTTTCTTTTAAAGCATTTTCAAAAAAAAAGTTAATTGCCGGACCCTTTATTACTAACTAAGGAGGACATTGACTGCCGGAGACATACAGATGATATAACCTGATGCGGTATGTATTGATATATGAGTACTTGATTCTTCTTTCGCAGAACATATTCTTCCAGCATCATTCATTCAACACATGCACTTTATGAGTAGAGGCCATCTTCTGAAAAAAATTTTGTCGCCAATTAAACAGCCTCGACTGTTTTACCTCCCACTTTACAGTCTAATTTTGAATTAAGCTTCGCAGAGAATTTAAAAAATTAAATAGTGAAGGCGTATACTTTATATTCTTTCATTAACTTGAAATAAATCATACGTATACGTCATGTAGCACAAGAAATAATTTATTGTACAGCACCCGTAAGGTATGCAATATAATGTTAATAACCGGTTTTAAGTTAGTATATGTAACTGTAACACTGTAGTACAATGGAATTGGAATAAAACAGCAATTTTTAAGGCCTTAGAAGCAAAAAACCTTTAAAAATGTTATCGAAGAGATTTCTTTTCCTTTTTCGTACTACTTACGCTTATCTAATATATACATACATATGTACGTATATTAATATAATGCGTATGTACACATACATATATGTGTGTATAAATATAATTAACATATTTGCATATTTCTGTTTTCTGATGATTTTATATGCATTTTAATTACTGCACCTATGTATACCACACACATACTCATATTGTACTGTGGCATCTACATGTAAAGGGTGTTTTTTATTAAGTTGCAATAAAACAACGATGGATTATTCGATTGACATGGATTTTATTTATCCGAAAGATAATCTTGTGGCATTACATTTTAAATATGATTTCTGGCATATGACCGCCACGGCTGGCGCGGATGTAGTCCAATCTGGACGTCCAATTTTCGATGCCTTTTTCCAACATTTGTGGCCGTATATCGGCAATAATACGGCGAATGTTGTCTTCCAAATGGTCAAGCGTTTGTGGCTTTACCGCATAGACCAATGACAATACATAGCCCCACACAAAGTAGTCTAGCGGTGTTCAATCACAAGATCTTGGAGGCCAATTCACAGGTCCAAAACGTGAAATTAGGCGGTCACCAAACTTGTCTTTCAATAAATCTATTGTGGCACGAGCTGTGTGACATGTTGCGCCGTCTTGTTGAAACCACATCTCCTGGACATCATGGTTATTCAATTCAGGAATGAAAAAGTTAGTAATCATGGCTCTATACCGATCACCATTGACTGTAATGTTCTGGCCACCATCGTTTTTGTAAAAGTACGGACCAATGATTCCACCAGCCCATAAAGCGCACCAAACAGTCAGTTTTTCTGGATGTAACGGTGTTTCCACATACACTTGAGGATTACCTTCACTCCAAATGCGGCAGTTTTGTTTGTTGACGTAGCCATTCAACCAGAAGTGCGCTTCATCGCTAAACAAAATTCGCTTATGAAAATCGGGAACAACGGTAATCTCGTTTTGGGCCCATTCGACGAATCTACGCCTTACTTGATGGCTTCAAATCTTGCACGAGTTGGGTTTTGTAAGCACCAAACCAAACCAAGATCCTTCCGCAAAATCTTCCATAAAGTGGATGGACACAGATCCAATTCCTGTGCTCGATGGCGGATGGACTCATTCGGGTCTTCCTCAATGCTACGCTCTACAGCAGCAATAGCTTCTTCTGTACGCACCGTACAGCGTCTCTGGGGATGCGAGTTATCAATAAGAGTAAACGTGGTGCGAAAACGTTCCATGGTTAATCGAATTAACTGCTCTGATGGACGATTTTATCGACGATAAAATGGACGTAGTGCGCGATACGTTTTCCGCACAGAACCATTATTTTCGAAATAAAATTGCAATATTTGCAAGCGTTGTTCAGGCGTGAGTCTATTCATGATGAATTGCCAAACCAAACTGAGAATAAATCACTTGACAGCTGTTAAATCGGTCGCCATCTTGAAAAGTAATGCCAACTTAAAGTTCTATACCTCTATAAAAAAACACCCTTTAGTAGAAAAAAACATTAATTTGTGCAACAACAAAAAAAATAGTTATGTTTTCTTTTTAATTTTCAAAATTTGATATTTATTTGCTCATTTGCATTCATTTCATCATAACACAACAATAATTTCATCAAAAATTTAAAGACCATAATAATCATTATCATTATCGTTATCATAACATTTATTACACACACACCAGTTATTATCATATGATAATTATTATGTATCATTATTATTATCATTATTATGTTTGGAATGATAATGATAATGATGATGACGATGGCAATGATGAATGCTGATGCTTATGCTCATATTTAATATTATAATGAATGATTGAAATGTATTTGAAAATTTAATACTCTGGTAATTGGTAATTTAATAATAATAAATACAACTACAACAACAACAACTACAATTATAAATATAGGGTTATCCATTTCGTGGTTTCAAAAGTAAACGTAAATTAAAATACATATAAAATATTTTTATTCATGATATTTCCTTTTTTATTGTAAAGTTTGAACGTTTTGACATTATGTGTGAAACTCTCCATCAGTTAAATAATCTCCACGCAAAGTGTTGCAAGCATTGACTCTTTTGAGGTAATTTTCGACCACATTTTGACACATATTGGACGGTATCTCAGCCATAACTTGAAGCGATGTTTGGTTTTTAAGTGTTCAAGAGTTGAAGGTTTATCTGCATAAACACGGTCTTTCGCGTAGCCCCACAAAAAAAAAGTCTAATCGTGTCAAATCGCATGATCTTGGTGGCCAGTTGATATCGCCACGACGAGAAATTCGGCGGCCAGGAAATGTCTTTTGCAATAAAGCCATATTCGCGCGAGTTGTGTGGCATGTGGCACCGTCTTCTTGTTGAAACCACATATTCTCCAAGTCGTATTCTTCAATAGCAGGCCAAAAAAAAAGTCGGTTATCATATGACCATAACGCTCCGAATTGACGGTAACAGTCGTTCCATCATCGTTTTCGAAGAAGTAAGGTCCAATCACACCTTTGGACCAAAGAGCGCACCAAACAGTGACTTTTTCTGGATGTAATGGCCTCTCTTCAATTACTTGAGAATTCTTAGAACCCCAAATACGACAATTTTTTTTATTAACATACCCACCGAGTGTGAAATGTACTTCATCGCTGAAGAAAATTTTGTTGGATACGTGGCTGTGGCAGAATCACCATTTTTGTAGTAGGTTTTGATAATTTTTATGCGTTGTGTGTGACAGTTAAGCGATCCATTTTCGTCAATGTCAGACTTTCAACTGAGAAGAATTCCAGCCCCATACTTTTGAAACCACGAAATGGATGGCCCTATACCATAACAACACCAGCAATATAAATAGTTTTATATGCAGCAAAAATACGTTCACATTAAATCATTGATTGAACAAATAAAGGAATTTAAAAACGATAAAAACCGCCTCATTGTTGTGATACACATCAGCTGAAAGGTACGTACATACATAATTCTATAGAACTATACAGCAAAGATCAGCAATGAATCGTTTTTTCGCTACTCATAAGCACTCATGAAATTTTGAATCTAAGTGAGTCAACAATATTGAAATTTAACTATGTACTCTGATTCATTCATACTCACTATAACGTTGATTTATATGCACAGGTTGCAATGAGTATGCGCACAACATTGACATCAAACTCATACCATTTGAAATATGTTTGAGTCATAAGCCTCTACCCATTCAGATTCGTAACTTTAGAAAAATACTTCGAATACTTATAAATGATTCGAATCATTCGTCAAAATTTACAGTCTTAGTTGTTGTTGTATTTACAACAAAAGAAAAAGTCAGAGCAGCAAGCAGAGCAAACACACAGCCTTCTAGTAAGTATTTTAGTGTTCGTACACGATTCATATTTGTTTTGTGCTTGTGTGTATATGTGGAGTTGTGGAGAGTCGAAATCAACAACATCATACGTGTTGTTAAGTCTGATGTATGATGAGTATTTCAAACTTTGAATATGAGTAGAGGTTCCATGATATTAAAATAAGTATGAATGCGTATAAGTATCAGAAGTTATGAGTATGATTCAATTCTATTCATCTTTTTGAATACTCTTTGCTGATCTCTGGTATAGAATTTAAAAAAAAAATTATGAGTAGCCCACGGACATACAGTGCCGGTAAAAAAAATAACACTTTTATCGAGTATATGTTTCTCTTCATATGAAACTTTTACTATAAATTTCACTTTGTTTTTAGTTTTACTGTAATATACAGTGATATGAATACTATCTTTCGAAAAGAGATCGACTCTGTTAACTTCTACGTTTTTTTTTTTTTTTGGATTAAAGAATTTTAAGAGTGCAATGTATAATCTAACGGTAAAAGAAATAGCACTGATCTTTGTTTTACTTTGTAATCTGCTTCTTTAGTATAAATTTGTTATTTTGATGCGTGTTCTGTAATTAGGTAATTTATTTTTAAAAATATAATACATTTTCGTGATAAAAATATTAAAGATTTACCAATAATGGGCCGCGGAAAACATTGTACGGAAGAAAAAAGAGAAATAATTAAAAAATGCACTCAGTAGGCAAAACATATGCCGAAATAGGACAAATACTTAACTGTTCAAATAAACTGATTCGGAACGCACTTGTATACACAAGAAAAAATCGAAACCCGTGGAAGAAAACCAGCCATGTCCAAATTAGTGGTAAAAAGATTAGTCCGCGAAGGCAAAAAAGATCCGTTTAAGCCAGCTACAGTGCTAAAAAAAGGAGCTTCGGATACAAGCATGTGTTGAAACAGATCGTAATCGATTGAGAGAAAATAATCTTAAAGCTTGTAGCCCACGAAAAGTTCCACTGTTGTCATCAAAACATGTGCTTTATCGTTTGGAATTTACAAACCAGCACCTTGACTGGCCAGTCAGTAAATGGAGAAATATTTTGTGGACGGATGAGAGCAAAATTGTGCTGTATGGTGGAAAACGATCTTTTTATATGTAAGACGACCACCAAAAGTAGAATATAACCTAAGATTCACTTCTAAGACCATAAAGCACGGAGGTTCAAGTGTAATGGTTTGGGCATGTTTTTCATACTACGGAGTGGGGCCAATATATTGGATAAAAACCATAATGGATCAACATGTTTACGTTGATATATTGGAAAACGTAATGTTGCCTTATGCTGAAGAGGAAATGCCTTTGTTATGGGTCTTCCAACAAGACAACGACCCCAAAAATACCAGCAGAAAGGCTCGTCAATGGTTTTTTGACCTTTGCATTAATATTAGGAAGTGGCCTGCTCAGTCGCCAGACCTGAACCCCATTGAAAATCTATGGGCTGACGTCAAAAAAATTGTGTCAGAATCAAAACCTACTAACAACGAGCAGCTATGGAAAGTAATTAAGTCGTCGTGGGAAAAAAAGATGTGAGGACTTAGTCAATTCAATGCCAAATCGATGTGCTGCGGTTATTGCCAACAAAGGCCATTCAACAAAATATTAAAACCTTCCATTTATTTAGTTTTATGATTTATTTTATATTTTCTTAATTTTTTTCTTTTTTTTTTATTGCATTATTTTGTTTTTGTATAAGCTAATATTCATAGTCCTATTTATTTTTGAAGTGTCAATTTTTTTTTGCTAATAATATTTTTCAAACTAAATAAATATAACAAATTTTGTTGTTTTCTTAATGCAATTAAATATCTCATTTCATTAACGTGTTTCAAGCTCAATTCAAATAGAATATACAAGTTGAAATCAAGTACAAAGTCTAATAATGTCTATAGTTCTATTTTTGATGGCTATATTTGTATAGAGTTGATGTAGTGTTGTGGTCAATATGTTCGATTACACATCAAACTGATCCTGTATCATGTTACGGTTTTCGAATTTATAAAATTGAGTGCCTTCAGTATATTCCAAGCAGTTCCTCTGTCTCCTTCCCCTACAAAATAATATCAACAACAAAGGTTACCTGCAATATTTTCATAGACGGTACACAGATGTTTATGGAACACAATTGATGTACTCGCTAGATGATGTACTAGAATTAGAAGCCTCTCCGTTAGGAAGTTCTTTAAAAGAAATTAACCAGTTCAACATAAAATGTATGAAATTTGTACATTTGATGGTTCGCTTTTGCCAATTACAATCAGAGTTCTACATTGCTACAAATGTGGAACAGTCTAGTTCTTCTAAAAAGGCTAATATCGTTCTGCCGATTTTATATAAGCTTACACGTTATCCTGTCCAAATCAAAACGTCATGAAAAGTTTCTCAAAAATCTGTCATTCGAAGTCGACATTAAAACTGTAGGTCTCGTCGCTCATGGATAAAAATAACAGACTCTACATTGGTAGTGGGAGAAGCGACGTCATCATCCTGTCTAAAGGGTTGTAATGACCAATTAAGAAAGTAACTAAGTAAGTGTATAGAATGCTGTTGTGCATTCGATGTTGCTCATCCTATTCCAACGATAGTTGAAAATTTTTAAGATTGGAATACAAGCTGGCATGCTTAGGAATTCCAGATTTGTGACAAATGTTAAACAGTGTGGTCATGCAATCCCAAGCTCTTTTGTGGACAATTATTTGACGGCCAGTTGAAGTAGAAAAATATACTAAAGTCCTCCTGTAATGTCAATAAAACTTACAGTATTTATTGCAAAATTATTCATTTTCCCTAGCATGTGAAAATTACAGTTCATTCCGTATGTTATATGTTATGGTCTCTTGATAGACCCCCACTCACATTACAAAAACAAAAAAACTTTTGAAGTTTATTACGTCTTCTCGGACTCTGTCAACCGCAGTTGGGCGGCTTCGGACACAGGCAGAACGGCGCACAAAATCTGGCCAAGGTTGGAAAGAGGGAGCACAGCAAGGCTGCTTAAACTCCAAAAACGCAAGTTCAGTACGGTTGTCGGAGTTGTGACGGGGAATTGCATAATGGATATGCACGCGGGACACATTGGTCCGGGACACCTCGCAAATGATTTCTCTAGAAGCTGCAGAGATGAAGAGAAAGAGGAGACTGTTCTTCAACTACTGGTAAAATGACCGGCACTATGTTAAAAGAAAAAGACATCTTGGTACCCATTACATAGACGATCTAAGTAATTGCCGAACATTGCCGTCAGCAGTTTGGGTCGCTTCATTGAAAGCTCTAAATGGTTCCAGGACTAGGGGATAATTGACATGAACTGTGCCTTCACAATGGACCCCATGTGGCCTTACTGCGTCCATCCGAATTCTTTGTGGAGACAGCCACTTCTACCTACCCACCTACGTCTACAAATCAAATAAATTCCTTTAGGTTTGGCATTTAAAGACCTATTTACCCACATGCTGGCGAAAAGTATTTTAAATTCTAAATTTTCTTTATAAAAAAAAATTGTTTTGCTTTCAATTCCTTTTCGGTAATTAAAATATGTTTGATTTTGGCTTAGAAAGAAGCCCAAATAATAAAAACACTTTAATTATAAACAACAACAACAGCAACAACATTATCTCCCCTTTAAAATCCTATTTAACTAAACAGAGTGTTACTTCTTATAAAACCTTTGAATAACTCCACAGTCGTTGCATACTTTACTTTATACATGGCTATGCCCTTATATTTCTTGTGTTGAATTTTTGTCTTTTGTTTACTTTTTTTATTTTTTCTCTCTTCCGTTTCGCTCTTCATTTAAAACAGCCAAAGAATCATTATACTCGACAACAGCAGCAACAACAACAACAACAGCAAATACATTTTCCTTTGATTTTTCTATGCTTGTACTCTCAGCAAAACATTTTCATAAACAGCTGTTTTTGTTTATAAGACTATTTGTAAGTGTATGTGTGTGTTTGTGTGCATAAGTATGTTTTGTTGTGTATTTATTAAATACGAAGTCTTTTTATGTTTTCTCTGTTTTCTTTAGCATACTTCCAATGAGAGTAACTGTTTACTTAACTCTCTTCTGCAGTTCTCTTGTAATGTTATCGTATTCAAGCAACATAATTTAAAACACTTCCAATGGGAGCATAAACTAAATGTTAACAAGTAAAAGACTCACCAACAAAAGCAGGAAGAGAGAGAACCCACAGTGTAGTTCGTTTAATATTGAAACAATTTTTATATCCCGTGAGAGATTTTTTCTTGCTTTTGTTATGCTGCAGTGAGTTGTATAGCGTGCTATAAATAAAAATAAAGTCTTGAAATGAATAAATACAAATGTTAAGCTTACACTTTTATATCATGAGACAAAATAAGTTGTTTTATTACAATAAATGGTAGTATTTGACTGTAGTAGAGGGTTTTCTAAAGAAAAATGTGCCACAAATCTATAAAAAAAAACCAAAAATTAAGATTTTTAAGCGATGTTAACAAACGTAGGATTACTTACAGGTCTTAGATGTCATAGGCTCATAGATGTTGCTACATTAGCTGAACAATCGCTGCAACACATGGAATTGAAGTCTATTAAACTACGGATGGTGTCAGGAAACGTTTGCGTTAGCCCCCATATTTATCAGCAATACCTCTCTGTTCAATAATTGACCAGAATCTAATGGAAGTCAACAAGTTAATACACTTAAAATTATACCTGCTATCACAAGAACTGCAGGTGCGGACATTTTGCGATAATTTGAAATTACATGCAGTGCAGCCGTTCACTGAATAGCTGTGAGTAAGTAAACATACACAATTGATCATTACAACCCTTCAGTCAGGATTACGACCTAGCTTCCCGCACCACTTATATTGTGGGTGTTATTTTTATACGTGAGTGGCGGAACCTACAGTTTAAAGTCGACTTCGAAAGATAGATTTTTTTAAAAACTTTCCATGGCAGTTTTTGCCAGAAATCTGCTGAGAGGAAGTCACCGCAGAAATATATTTTTTTCATATTTTGTTTTCGTTCGAGATGTCTGACCTGGGTTTTTAAACGTGGCTTCACGTCTAATAATAATTTTATACAGGAGTGACGGGACCTACAGTTTAAAGTCGACTCCGAAAGACAGATTTTTTTGACAAACTTCACATGGCAATTTACATTTACTCTCAGAGTTTTTGCCAGAAATATATTTTTTTTCAATTTTGTTTTTGTTCGAGATGTTTGACATGGGGTTTGAAACGTGGCCTCACGTCTAAAAAGCCAACACCTACCTACTACACTACAATGACTTCAAGTAAGTGTACTCGCATTTTATTACGAAGCATCCCTACCCTGCTTCTTCAAATCGTTATACCATTTAAATCCTCCATTAATATTCATGTCTACCCATAAGTGTAAATGAATTCCCATCTAAATCATCAACAATTCTGTTTTTAGGTTAGCGTTCGCTGCGTTTCTTTAGTATCCTATTATCCTAGTCGTTATAATAATTGCAATGTCCTCTATATACCCCTCGTATAATATTTTCTCCAATCTACAGACTGTAGCCGTAGATATATCCTTTTGGAGCTCCTTATCAGCATCATTCTCGTCATACATACATACAGAATTGGTCATTACAACCATTCAGCCAGGATTACGACCTAGCTTCCCGCACTACTTATGTTGTGTGTGCATGAGTGGCGGGACCTACAGTTTATAGTCGACTGCGAGCGACAGACTTTTTTGAGAAAGATTTCATGGCAATTTTTATTTACTTTCAGAGTCTTCGCCAGAGAGGAAAAGGAAGTCTACGAAGAAATATTTCTTACCATATTTTGTTTTGCTGGAGATGTCTGACATGCCCTGATGTCTAGTAAGTCAACACACTACCTACCAGACTACGGCGGCTTCCACAAATCATTCTACAATTTCCACCATACGCCAAAGTTCACGTGTACCTGCAGAGTGGAAGAATTTTCATAATCAGCAATAATTCTGTTTTGTGATTAGCTTTCGCTCTGCCTCGTTAATATTTCTGGTTGTGATAATAATTACAATGTTGTCTATATACCCTCGTATAATATTTCCTCCGGCATATCTTCTTTCAGAATCTCATGGCAGCTGATTATCCACAGATCGTAGCCGTAGATAAATTCTTTTGATGCTCCTTATCAGCTCCATTCTCGTCATACATACATTACAACCCTTCAGCCAGGATTACGAACTAGCTTCTCACATCATCGTTGTATGTGTGAGTTTTGTACGTAGACCTGCAGTTTAAAACCGACTCCGAACGACAGACTTTTGAGAAACTTTCCAGAACCAGAAATCTGCTGAAGGGGAAGTCACTGAAGAAATATTTCTTTTCATATTTCGTTTTGCTGGAGTTGTCTGATCAGGAGTTTGAATCGTGGCCTCACGTCTAATAAGCCAACACTTGGTGGCTTACAATCATCCTGTTTACTATAATTAATAAACAAAATGGAGCATGAATGTTCCAAATTTTCAAGTATTTTTAGACGTTTCCAACTGTAGTTACCAGCGACATCCGCCGACAATTAGCAATCAAAAGTTTTCGAACACCTTCCTCTGGTCAGTTGTGAATTGTGCCCAGCCAAGAGATATGCCTACTGATCCCGACGACCTGTTGTAGTGGTAGAAAGTCGAGGATACATCCTCTCTAAATATAAAGAAATTTTCAAAAAAAAAAAACTTCTTGAAAAATTTTCTGTTCTACAAATAGGATAGGTTCGGATAGGCTAGGATTTTTTGTTTAATTTTCCATAATATTTTCTTTTATTTACTTTTGTTTTTTTTTACTGCAAAACTTTATTAATTTTATTTTGTTTTCTCTCAAGACTTTTATTTGTTGCCCTTTTTTTTGTTGCACTAGACTTCAAAGGAATTTTGCCGCCGCCTCAGAAAAAGGGGGGAACAAAATGGCTCAACTTTTTTTCCTGTGCCTTCTTTTAATAAACTTCCAGTTAAAATATGTTTTTTTTTCTTTTTTTTGTGTTCATTTTTATTAATTTCATAATAAACTCCTGTTTTAATTTTATGCAAGTTTTTTAATAAAAAAATTGTTTTTTAATACATCATTATAGTACAACAACAACAACAACAACAACAACATAAGAAAAGAAAAAGATGTATGTAAAGCAAAGTGTATAGCATGAATAGGAGGAGTTCTTATGCAAATAAAATGAATATGAATTGAAATTAAAATTTCCTTTCCTTCTTATTTACAAAGAAGCAAAAGCAGCAACAACACGACTTCCTTCTTTCTTTACTTCATACAAGGCTAAGCCAAGTATGATGGTTGGTAGCAGCATCTAAATGATGTAAAAAACAACACAAGAACACAAGAAAAAAACACAAGAAATTCTTTGCTTAGCATTGTAAATGCGTCAGCAGACAATGTAAGTGGGAACTACCAGCAATGCCGGAGGCCCACCATACAGATACCAAAAAACACTAACAACCACCAACAACAACAACAGGAACAACACACATTTACATACATGTTCGGCCCTCTCATCGTCATTCATTGTCATCTGCTAGCTGGCGTCACCGTCACCATCATCATCGTCATTGCCATCGCCTTCGTCAACATATTCGTATTCATCGTTGTCAGTCATCTTAAGCTGAAGCGAATTATTGGTTATTACGCGCAATTAATATGCTGGAGAGCAATTATTGAATACTAATGAGTTTAAATACAACAAAAAAAAAACAACAACTTATGCTTCTCATATTGTTGTTTTCTTTTCTCTCTTTTTCCCATATTTTTATAAATATTTATACCCTACGAGCAGTAAGGAGATGTAGGACTTCTATTACACAATGCGGCCTTCAGTACATCACTGTTGATTGTAACTGGATTTGGTTTATTTTGGCGATGGCAAGTAACTAACATGAAATTCTAATGCAGCTCACTTCACTCGAATTGAAAAAATCTGTGACTCTGAAATTTATTTAGTCCTAAATACCTAAAAAGATTCCTTGGATCAAATTCCTGAGATGATATGAAAGAACTACTCACCAAAGGCTGCAGCAGTTTTTAGGGTCCTCGTACTCCCCCATATCACGGCAGCGATAGTCTTCTTATAAAGGGTGTTTTTTGTAGAGGTATAGAACTTTAAGTTGCAATAAAACAACGATGGATTATTCGATTGACATGAATTTTATTTATCCGAAAGATAATCTTGTGGCATTACATTTTAAATATGATTTCTGGCATATGACCGCCACGGCTGGCGCAGATGTAGTCCAATCTGGACGTCCAATTTTCGATGACTTTTTCCAACATTTGTGGCCGTATATCGGCAATAATACGGCGAATGTTGTCTTACAAATGGTCAAGCGTTTGTGGCTTTACCGCATAGACCAATGACTTTACATAGCCCCACAGAAATTAGTCTAGCGGTGTTAAATCACAAGATCTTGGAGGCCAATTCACAGGTCCAAAACGTGAAATTAGGCGGTCACCAAACGTGTCTTTCAATAAATCTATTGTGGCACGAGTTGTGTGACATGTTGCGCCGTCTTGTTGAAACCACATCTCCTGGACATCATGGTTATTCAATTCAGGAATGAAAAAGTTAGTAATCATGGCTCTATACCGATCACCATTGACTTTAACGTTCTGGCCACCATCGTTTTTGAAAAAGTGCGGACCAATGATTCCACCAGCCCATAAAGCGCACCAAACAGTCAGTTTTTCTGGATGTAACGGTGTTTCCACATACACTTGAGGATTACCTTCACTCCAAATGCGGCAGTTTTGTTTGTTGACATAGCCATTCAACCAGAAGTGCGCTTCATCGCTTAACAAAATTCGCTTATGAAAATCGGGAACAACGGTAATCTCGTTTTGGGCCCATTCGACGAATCTACGCCTTACTTGATGATCGTTTGGCTTCAAATCTTGCACGAGTTGGATTTTGTAAGCACGCAAACCAAGATCCTTCCGCAAAATCTTCCATAAAGTGTATGGACACAGATCCAATTCCTGTGCTCGATGGCGGATGAACTCATTCGGGTCTTCCTCAATGCTACGCTCTACAGCAGCAATAGCTTCTTCTGTACGCACCGTACAGCGTCTCTGGGGATGCGAGTTATCAATAAGAGTAAACGTGATGCGATAACGTTCCATGGTTAATCGAATTAACTGCTCTGATGGACGATTTTGTCGACGATAAAATGGACGTAGTGCGCGATACGTTTTCCGCATAGAACCATTATTTTCGAAATAATAATTTCGCGTTGTTCAGGCGTGAGTCTATTCATGATGAATTGCCAAACCAAACTGAGAATAAATCACTTGACAGCTGTTAAATTGGTCGCCATCTTGAAAAGTAATGCCAACTTAAAGTTCTATACCTCTATAAAAAAACACCCTTTATATAAAAATGAATGCGTGTTTATTTGTTTGTGGGTTTGTTTGAAGTCTATAGACGGCAAAACGGGTGGACCGATTTTCTTGAAATTTTAACAGTACCTTCCTGTATGTCTGGAAGGAGTTATACGCTACTTTTTATTTTAAAATTTCAAGTAGGCGAAGTGCCACGCCCACATACCCAATAAGTATTTAATGTCGCATATCTCATAAACTGCAACAGCTAGAGTCCTCAAATTTTGTATGGACAACTTTGACGTATATATGAACAAAATAGGCGGATTGACTATAGTGGGCGTGTCACCTCCCATAGTCTACATATATAAAAATGAATGTTTGTTTGTATGTACCTTATAGAATCGTAAACTATGCATTTGATTATGTTTTGATCTTTAGCCGGGGAAGCTTTCTAAGTTGATATGACTAATATCCGATAGGTGGCGCCACTGAAAATGACTTAAAATCAATAAAAATCGTAAACTGTGCATTTGATCACGTTATGATTTTTAGCAAAGTTGTTGCGCATGAGCCGGAGAAGGTTTCTAAGTTGGTATGACTAATATCCGATAGGTGGCGCCACTGAAAATTACTTAAAATGAATTAAATCGTAAACTGTGCATTCTTAAACACAGTTGTTGCCCATGAATCGACGGAGGTTGGTGCGATTAATTTCCGATGGATGGCGTCACTGAAAATTATTCAAAATGAATGACAAGCAATTGCTCAACCTACACCTCAAGCACGGAAGAAAATATCATTACGAGCTTCATAATCAGACGAGCATTGAGATTGGAAAATCTTCGAGTATATGCCGCTGAAATCCGTTCGCTAGAACCACTTGAACAACGGGAAATGAAATTAGAAACTGATCGAATGCGTTTTTCTCAGGCCCGTTCATCTGAATCATCAGGACAACGGTAAACAAAATCAATAAAAATGATTCAAAATTAATTGGACATTTGTGTAATGTCTTCTTTCCTTTAAATTTATTTTAATTGGTAGCGCAGCAATACGTGCAGGGTACAGCTAGTAGTCAATAAATTCTAATTCAATATGTAGATCATGATCTCCATACGGCCGGTGACGGTTAAGTACAGCCACCTGTATGGATATATTCTCTCTACGATTGTCTATGGCCTCTACTATAGCGCCTGACGTTATAGTAGAGCCATTACAGAATATCATCACGGTCATTGCATGGCACTTAGAAACCCCAGAACAGATTCTGGCAGACCAAATGTTATTTGGATACAGTCATAGCTTACATAAGCGTTTTAATATGTCACCAAGGAGCTAGCGAAACACGTAATATAGCCGTTACAAAGGATCTAAGCATAGCGCACGCCAATCAATACTTGTGCAAATTAAGTGTCAAGAGCGCATGGAATCTAAGACCCTTCATCTGGAATCTTCCCAGTGCTAGACAAGAATTACTTTCCCATTCGAGACTATGTATACATACGTGAAGACCCCATGATAGTAGAGAACAAGCTTCCTTTAAGACGACCATTGATATTGTCCACCATTGACTATTGATCATTGTCTAAGAAAACAACGAGTTTGCCATCACAATTTATATTCGATCACTTCGTGAGCCGGTTTATTAAAATCCAGTTTGTAATCGGTAATCAATCTGGCTTGACCATACGTTCTAAAATTTCACTTATCAGTGGACAATAGTCTCACTGCGCTGCAGACTGCTTTTACTAGAATAAATCGTACGATTGGCAGTAGATGCAGAAAGATATAGAAGGGCTCGAAAACGAATGTGCTTCACCTCTTCAGTATTCCTAACTGTGATAATAATTGCAAAGTCTTCTATGCATTCCACAAATAAGGTTTCTTCCTGTATGTCTTTTTTCAGAAACTCATCGCAGCTGGAAATCCATGGACCTTAGTCTCGGATAGATTATTATGCCTTATAGATGCTAGGCCAAGGAAAACAATGCAAGTAAACAAACATGTTTACAAATTATCGCACTGCTTAATATAACAATAAACACTAGCATAAATAAATGGTAAACAAAAATGCAACAACAAACACTACAATAATAAATGTAAACAAAATACACAAACAACAATAATTAAACAACGATGTTTACATTTATAGAGATTTCTAGAAGGCGAAGTAATGAACATTGGCCTTCAAGAACATTCATCAGACTGTTTACTTTGCCATATAAAAGGCAAGGCAAAGCAGGCAACGGAGTGAGTAAAAGTTCAGTCAATCTTGGGTGAAGACGCTGTGGGTTTGAATAGAGTAATTGTGGTTTGAAGATCTCCGTTGCAAAGATCTGTCGAAGAATTGTCTAGTAAATGTTATTGTTAATGCAAAAGAAAGCAAAGAGGAATAACAAACAAAGCAATTGTTGAGCGGAATACAAATCTTACATCTAAATTCGTTACCTTTTGCATATAAATCGGCTATATTGCCGTAACTAAGAACCTATGATCCTACCATACATTCGAAATGTAATCATCAATTAAATTTCCCTAATCCCTTTATAGGGCCCTTTTGCAGTGTGTTGTTGCTTCCCCTTTCTTTTTTATTTTAATTTCATTACACCTCCTCTAGACGGAGGTGGATTTCTGCCGTTAATGGCACAAAATCTCCTCCACCACCATAATTATGCCACACGCAGACAAAATGAAAACTTAAATAAAAATAAAGTCTGTATGTGTGTATATGTATGTGTGTGTAATAAATATTTTGCCAATGTCTCAGGACTTTATGAGATTCTTTACAAATGTCCGTCTATTTATCTATTTGGGTGTGTAGTTGGCTGGCAAAACTTTATAAAAATATTAGAATTTCTTAAGAATTATTACAAGAAAAAGAACAGAAAAAAAAGACGAAAAGCATTAAAGGAGAAATGAATTAATCGTATATAATTGAATACTTAGAAGTGTTTGTAGTTCATGCCTTTAAATTGTATGACAGAAAATTAAAATTAATTTCGAAAGAAAAACAACCTAAACAACCAGTTTAGAATTTTAATGCGAACATCACAACGAAAGAAATTGCAAATTTTCATCAAATAATCGACATTTTTTAATAAAAATTTTTATAAAAAATTACTTCAAAAATTCTTAAATATTGTTACGTTTTTATCTTTTTAAAAACGTTTAAATATGAGTTCGTTAATTGCAAACCAAGTAAAAACAAATATGTGTTTAATTTCAGTTAAACTCTTTATTCTTTACACTACTTTTGTGTGCCACTGTATACAACTTAACAATACAACAATAATTTGCTTGTACACTATTCTATTTCACACTTCTGTCCGCGTTAACACTAATAACTGTTCGTTAGATCTTCTCTGCTTACAACCTTCTTGCAACCAATACCACTTGTACGTTCAAACCGCAATGCGTCTTCACACAAGGCTGACTGAATTATAACTAACTGCTTCCTGCTTCGTCCAGCCCTTTTATAGTTCGACACAACCAGTCTAACGAACATTCTTGAAATGGAAGGTTCGTTATCTCGCCTTTTCGAGCGCTCTATTGCTGCTACATTGTTGTTTGTTTACTTTGCTTATGTCGTCTATCCCTTTTTTCACATACATGTTGTTGTTGGTACCAGGCGCAACCAGGTTCGTCGTACATATGTGTGTGTGCGGCTTTAGATAATCAACACGTTCATTGTATTATTAGTGTTAGTGTGTATTTGTAACATGTGGCTTCTTTTATCGTTTTTAATGTTAAACGATATTGCGTAACAATATTATTCTAAAATGTTACGTCTGATTAATGAACTTTTCCAGCAGGCCTCACTGCATCTAGGACAGCAAACATTGGTTCAATTGCTTGGTCCCTAGTATGACCGCATTCTTGTTATCCTCTGCTAGACCTTAATTATCTTGAATGGCATGGCCAAACGCTACAGCGTTGCAATTCTCACTGTTCCATTAGAAGCTATGCCGACATAGTCGTAAGGAGAAGGACACTAACGCTCCCATCATATGCCAATATGCTACCGATATTCAATAGATTTGATTCCCAGTTTAACTTTCTATCCATTTTCTTAAAATGGTTATTAACAGAAGCTTGTAACTCTTGAAATTAACCAAACTATTTTTTCTCACTTAAGGATAAACAAACAATACAAAGCAGAAAAATCTGTCGATCATAACGGATGATTAAGCAATTCATACTTTAATCATCGCAATAGCGCCTGTTGTTCTTGTATGTTCTGAACATTTTTTTTTTGGCTTATTAGATGTAAAGCCACGGTTCCAACTCCAGGTCAGACATCAAAACCAAAATATAAAAAAAAAATATTTCTTCGGCGTATACCTCTCAGCAGATTTTAAATTAAATTAAATTAAAATTACCATGAAAAGTTTCTCAAAAATCTTTCCTTCGGATTCGACTTTAAATTGTAGATCCGGCCACTCATGTATAAAATAAACACACACAACATTAGTGGTGTGAGAAGCTAGGTCGTAATCCTGACTGAAGGGTTGTAATGGCCAATTATATATGTATGTATGATAGACTCTAATAGCTCCTTCTAGCTGCAGTTCTGAGATGAAGAAGGAGACTATCGTTCAGTGTGCTTTGTTCAATATCGAATTTATAGTAACAACTGTCTGTTCATCTCCTAAAAAAGACCATTAGCAGTACATTCTACCTCTAAATGCTTACTGAGTTATTTCTCAATTCAAAGTTTGTCACATTGACTACAACCCTCGCAATAATGGTTGTTGTTGTAATAACTTTATTGTAAGTTTTGAAAGTCCTTCCTTATAAATTCTATTAAACGAAATGACGTCCTGGATGTATATATTAAAGCAATGAAAGTCTCGATCAATGCTTAAGTCTCGCCACTACTTTGTGGTAGGAATTAGACGTCACATGCCAATGTCAATTTCGAACTCCTCATGGTATATATTTGTAATTCGGTATTGCACGTATATCCCAGGTGGATTGCAACGTTCGCCTTTGTATGTCGCTTACGAAAGACGTCCACACAATGACTGCATTGTTGAATGAAAGTCCAATGACTGTATACAATGTCACCAAGTAGCTGTTTTTATATTGTTACGAAAATGGAAATGGTGTACATTGCTTAACCTTAAAATGAGCAAAAGCTACATACACATATACAACCAACTTGTTACAAATAAACCAACAACATCAGTATGAAAGTAAAGGGGATAGACAAGTAAGCAAGAACGCAACAACAAGCAATGTGAACAAAATACACAAACAACAATGAAATCGCGATAGAGTTCTCGACTTCAAGAACCTTCATCAGACTGATTACGTGGGCATATAAAAAAGGCAAGACAAATCAGGCAACGAACAGTAAGAATTAAGTCAGTCTTGTGTGAAGACGCGTTGCGTGTGAAGAAAACAGTTGTGGTTTGAAGATCGTCGTTGTAAAGATCTACCGAACATTTGCTAGTGTGTACGCGGACAAAAGTGTAAAGAAGAATAACGTATAAATTAAATTATTGTTGGATTCATCAAGTTGTAAATGGTGGCACACAAAAGTAGTGCGAAACAATTCTCTGACCATACTGGAGTTAATCTCAACGTTCGACAGAGATCTTATGGCAGCCTGGCTAGCAGAAAAGATCGAGATGCGGGTGAATGGAACACTGTCGACGAGGATCTATTGAGCAGCCCGGTAGATGACCATTACCTAAGCCTGAAACACGCTAAAATAATTCGGCAGTCGGAGGGAAATGTTCAGGTTCAGTTCCCCAGAGTATACTCCGCTACCCACCTCGCTATCGAATTTAGAGCCGTCGGTGTACACATCCAGGAGTTGCCGGGAGGACGATCATGTCAGGGGCCCAGACTGTTTATATCCCAAAAAAATCATACACAACCTCATGCCTTTATATTCAAACAAAAGAAGGTTTGTAAGGCTGGCATATAGTTTTCCAAACTCCTTCTTAAATGACACACAACGATGGTATGGACAACAATTTTGAGGGCATCAAGGGCCAGTTGAACTATGTAATGAAAAAAATTATTTATAGTAAGTATAAAATTACCACACACATGATAATAAATGTCAAAACAAAACAAGAAAATTCAAATAAAAATTTAAAGAATTGCACAAAGAATGAATACAAAGGAAATGAATGACTTAAGAAATCTAGAATGACATGAGATGGTCACAATAATTTCAGCACACGACCAATAATAACCAAAGCAACACCATAGAAGAATACAATAAGAACAACAATACACTTATAAAAGAAACCATTACTGGCTTGTAATGTTACTACGACGACGAGTGACACCAATGTGTGTGTCCAAGTATACACTGACAGCACGTTGCAATGCATTCACAAGCTTGAATAAGAGAGTGGTTTCCTAATGATAACAGACCAACCGTAAAGCAAAAAAAAATCTCTACAAGAGTTTTAAAGTTCTTTATGTTGTTGTTGTTGTTGTTGTTGTTGTACGTCTGTCTGGAAGGCTTTGCAGAGTGCCTTAACTGGCAGTAGCATTAACAATTTAGTGGGTATCCAAAGGAATCGATGGCTTCTAAACGGTCAGGAATGCACTCGTAAGTGGAATATGAAAAATTACAAAACAATTGTTCAACATTCAACAAAATGCCACCCATCAATAATGTCAATGATATTATTGGATGGGGGAGGAAGTAATTTTCTTTCAGAAAAATATAAAATTTCCAATTGATTAAAGATTAAAGGGTCCATTGTGGCACCTTGATATATAATTCAGTAAACTTCGTGGCAATTGTCAGTCCGCCAGCATCAACTGCTTCATGCCTGGCAGCTTTCAAGTATTGTCAGGTTCTAGGCATTGTTTTCTTACATTCTAGGTACCAATTAGCGTCCTTGCCTGTCTCTACAAGAGTATTTATTTCGAAAATAATGTGATCCAGGTATTCAAGGCTGCCAAGCTTGTATCCAGACTTATTACATAAGTTTTCCTGATAAAAAAAAAACCCTCAACCCCCTCTATTGTTTTGGAACCTTCCGTGAGTATTCCTATCGTTTAGAGGTAAGCCTATCGTAGAGGTGCAGATCAGTACATACATACATACATACATATATAATTGGTCAATTGTAATCACACCCCTTTAGTCAGGATTACAATATAGCTTCTCACACCACTGATGTTGGGCGTTTTAATGTTATACATGAGTGGCGGGATCTACAGTTCAAAATCGACTCCGAACGACAGATTTTTTGAGAAACTTTTCATGGCAATTTTATTTAATTCTCAGGATTTTTAGCAGAAACCTGCTGAGAGGAAGTCGACGAAGAAATATTTCTTCACGTTTCGTTTTGTTGGAGATGTTTGACCTGGAGTTTGAACTGTGGCCTCAAGTCTAAAAAGCCAACACACTACCTGCTACTCTGCGATGACTCTTTGCCAACAAAGTCCTTCCCACGTTGGATATATTGCACGATCGATTTAAAGGGCATTGTCATCTAACGTGGAGGTATTGGTAACTGGCCACTAAGGTCGTGTAATTTCGCTCCGTTAGAGTTTTCCTGGGGGCGACATGTCACACAGCCCTTGCCACATTGGAGATTTTGCACAAACGATTTGAGTGACAATGTCTTCTCAGGTGGAGGTAGCGTGATCTGATCACCAAGATGGTGTAACTTAACTTTGTTACAATTTTTCTGATGCCTATGTGACTCACAGCCGTTGCCACATTGGATATTCTTCACAAGCGATTTAAAGGCCATTGTCACCTCACGTGGAGGTAATGTGAAATGGCCAACAAGATCTTGCAATTTGACAACCGTTAGAGTGTTTCTTGAGAGGTTTTCTTAAGTCACGGGCGTATGAAAATAAGCCACAAATCACAGCAGACTTGAAAGCCAACATAAGCCATGCTATCAAGCAAATGCAGCCTCACTTATAAGGCAGTGTCATGGGAAATATTGTTACTTTCTTACCTTTGAAAAACCTTTCAAATACGAGCTCGTAGATTGCAAATAAAATAAAAATAAATTTGTGGTGAGTTTTAATTAAAATTCTTTATTATTTGCACAATTCTGTGTGCCACTGTTCACAACTTGATGTAAACAACAACAATTGCTTTTCTTTGTTATTCCTCTGTTTACACCCTTTGCATAAACAATAACAATTACTAGACAATTGCTCGACAGATCTTTGTAACATAGACGTTCAAACCATTATTACTCTCTTCAAACACACCGCGTCTTCACACAAGACTGACTGAACTTCAATAACTTACTCGGCTGTTTTGACTTGCTTTTTATATGGCAATGTAAACAGCTCGATGAATGTTCTTGAAGTCACGAACATTCGCCTTCTCGAAAATTCTATAAATGTTGTAAACATCGTTGTTAACATTTATTCTTGTAGTGTTGTTGTTGTATTTTTGTTTACTTGTTTACCATTTTTTATGCTGGTGTTTGTTGTTATATTAGGCAGTACACCTAATTCTGTTTTTACACGGTCTTTTTTTACACGGTTTTGATATAACACGGTTTGAAAATAAAATATTTTTAATTTTCGTTACACGATTTTATTCCATTTAGCACGATTTAAAATTTTTTGTGCTTAAATTTTTTTGTCAAATTTAATTTTTGCAAAGTATGTTCATATCACAAATTTAAGAGAATTCCCTTTTTGCGCGTACAAGCAAATTTACTAGTCCAAGCAAATGTAAATGGCACAAATTTAGGGGAATTCACTTTTGTGCATACAAGCACAAAGGTCAGAGCAATTAAATATGTGTTTGGTAAAGAAATTTTTTATTGGCAAATTTGTTTTTCTATCGTTACATTAAATTTAACGCATTAAGATAAAAGGTAAGCCAAAAAATATTTTATATTTATTAAGTTATTTATATTTCTAATTTTGTTAAATATTTTATGAATCCCTAAAAGAAAATGTCAAATACAAAACTTCTTAAAAAATCCTTGTTTTTCACTAATTTTAATAGGTTTTAGAGATTAGGAACCAATCACCTATTTTTGCATACAATCAGTGTTATTTTTTACACGGTTTTTTTTTACACGGTTTTTTCTGGAACCAATCTACCGTGTAAAAACAGAATTAGGTGTACGATAGTTTGTAAACAGGTTTGTTTACTGCATTGTTTTGTTTTTGTAGCTTTTGTTTATAATTTTAATGTTAAGCGATGTAAAAGCAAAACACCAGTATTTAGATTTTTCATTTTCTTAACAATATGATATTGCAGCTGCCCTCCACCAAGAGGAGCCGAGGCAGACAATTGAACGACGTTATATTCCATAAATAATAGCATCAATATGGCCTTCAAATGAAGATTTTATTCTAATTTAATGAGAGCATGGACTAAATGAAAATCGTAATACTTTTGCCCATACCCAATACAACACTCATATATCACTTATGACTTCAATAGCTTTAAGGATTCTTTATTACTGTTTAGAATTGTTTTTAAAACTCATTTCTATTCTATAATTTCGAAAAAGACACACACGCGCAAAGACGGAGAGGAGTCAAAGTTATTATACAGGGTCCATCAGATCCACAGTATTATTGCACAGGTAGAGAAATAATGATGACAACTCCAAGCTACAATGTTAGGCAAAAATGACTGTCAATGATTGCCAACAACTGCCAATGACTGGCCATTAAAATGAGCCGGGATAGAGGCAAGAGGAGAGTCAATTTGAAAAGAAAATTAAGAAAAGGAAAAGGAATGAGTATGTGCCACACAATGAATGACAGCTTTAGATGTTGTTGCTATTGTTGTTTTTGTTGTTTTTTTGTTTACATTTTTTAAGTTAAAATTTTATTTTTTTATTTATTGTCAAGCGTGTCCATTATGACAATGAGATATTGTATAACGAAAAAGTACAAGTTTTTGTTGCACAAAAAAAACAAAAAAACCCAAACCTAGAGAGCCAGAAAAATACATGCAACACACACACACACACACACACACACACACACACACACACACATATTCATTGTTAATGCCATTTAATGACAAAAATAGTCAGTTTCTTTGAAGACAGACAGAGAGCGAGTGCAAGATCTCTACACAAAACTAGACAAACCGTCAGTTTCATTTCGTTTCAAACACATTTATTTTTCGCCTGTAAAACTCAAATGAAAAATGAAAAAAAACAACTGACAGTGACTAGACAAACATTCGCATAATGATTCGTGGCTTTTTAAATCTTAAAAAAAAATCGTTTGTTTTTTTTTCTTTTTCTTCCTTTTATCCCAGTCATCTATCCATCCATGCAACCCAGTCTCATAGTACATACGTCTGTCATTGGCGAGAAGTTTTCTTTGAAAGATCTTTTGTGTTGCAACAATCGTTGTGTTCCTGGCTATACTTTGGTGGCATATTTACTCGTAATATTCATTACAATTCTATTTCGAGTTGCCAAAACCATTAATCATTATAATTATTAAAAAGCATACATACATACATACATCCATACATACGTACTCTTATGTGACCAAGAGGAGAGACTGCTCGTATGTCTCCTGCATACGAGCATAAGGCTGTAGTTTTGTAATAAAAAATCTTTGAAGGAAATGAATTCAAAAAGATTCCTCTTCAGTAAGTCAAACAAAAATTATGAATTTTTTAAGTTTCAATTGAATTTTTAGGTGAAGTTTATGTCAGTGTATTATGTCAGATGGCATATCGGGTGTTTTTTATAGAGGTATACAACTTTAAGTTGCAATAAAACAACGATGGATTATTCGATTGACATGCATTTTATTTATCCGAAAGATAATCTTGTGGCATTACATTTTAAATATGATTTCTGGCATATGACCGCCACGGCTGGCGCGGATGTCGTCCAATCTGGACGTGCAATTTTCGATGACTTTTTCCAACATTTGTGGCCGTATATCGGCAATAATACGGCGAATGTTGTCTTCCAAATGGTCAAGCGTTTCTGGCTTTACCGCATAGACCAATGATTTTACATAGCCCCACAGAAACTAGTCTAGCGGTGTTAAATCACAAGATCTTGGAGGCCAATTCACAGGTCCAAAACGTGAAATTAGGCGGTCACCAAACGTGTCTTTCAATAAATCTATTGTGGCACGAGTTGTGTGACATGTTGCGCCGTCTTGTTGAAACCACATCTCCTGGACATCATGGTTATTCAATTCAGGAATGAAAAAGTTAGTAATCATGGCTCTATACCGATCACTATTGACTGTAACGTTCTGGCCACCATCGTTTTTGAAAAAGTACGGACCAATGATTCCACCAGCCCATAAAGCGCACCGAACAGTCAGTTTTTCTGGATGTAAAGGTGTTTCCACATACACTTGAGGATTACCTTCACTCCAAATGCGGCAGTTTTGTTTGTTGACGTAGCCATTCAACCAGAAGTGCGCTTCATCGCTAAACAAAATTCGCTTATGAAAATCGGGAACAACGGTAATCTCGTTTTGGGCCCATTCGACGAATCTACGCCTTACTTGATGATCGTTTGGCTTCAAATCTTGCACGAGTTGGATTTTGTAAGCACGCAAACCAAGATTCTTCCGCAAAATCTTCCATAAAGTGGATGGACACAAATCCAAATCCTGTGCTCGATGGCGGATGGACTCATTCGGGTCTTCCTCAATGCTACGCTCTACAGCAGCAATAGCTTCTTCTGTACGCACCGTACAGCGTTTCTGGGGATGCGAGTTATCAATAAGAGTAAACGTGGTGCGAAAACGTTCCATGGTTAATCGAAATAACTGCTCTGATGGACGATTTTGTCGACGATAAAATGGACGTAGTGCGCGATACGTTTTCCGTACAGAACCATTATTTTCGAAATAAAATTGCACTATTTGCAAGCGTTGTTCAGGCGTGAGTCTATTCATGGTGAATTGCCAAACAAAACTGAGAATAAATCACTTGACAGCTGTTAAATCGGTCGCCATCTTGAAAAGTAATGCCAACTTAAAGTTCTGTACCTCTATAAAAAACACCCTTTATGTATGTATTGTTCTGTAACAATATCAAGCCCTCTGCGGTATTGAAAACACTCAGGCCACCGAGTTCTTCTGAATCTTAATGATCATTAAAAATTGTTATACCAAGTCGGATCGAAAGTCTCATCATAACTCTACCATTTGTTGACCAACAGAACTATAAAAACTGCCGCGATATCAATCCCTTGCATATCATACAGAAAATCTTTTACTAATCAAAACTCAGCTAGTTTTGCTATCACATGAGGCAAGATGATGGTTTTCAATACATACATACATACAAACCAGTGATCAGCAATGAGCATTCAAAAAGATGAGCAGAATCGAATCATACTCATAATTTCTGATACTCATACGCATTCATACTTATTTTAATATCATGGAACCTCTACTCATATTCAAAGTTTGAAATACTCATCATATTCATACTTAACAACACGTATGATGTTGAAGTCGCCGTAGTCGAGTAGGTAGTGTATTGGCTTATTAGACGTAAACCCAGGGTTCGAGCCCCAGGCCAGACATCAAAACGAAATACAAAAAGTATTTCTTCGGCGACTTCTTCTCAGCAGATTTCTGGCAAAAACTCTGAGAGTCAAATAAAATTGCCATGAAAAGTTTCTCAAAATTCTGTCGTTCGGAGTCGACTTTAAACTGTAGATCCCGCCACTCATGTATAAAATTAACGCACACAATCGTAATCCCGACTGAAGGGTTGTAATGACCAATTATGTATGTATGTTATGTATGATGATGTTGATTTCGACTCTCCATAACTCAACATATACACGAAGCACGTAATAAGTATGATTCGACTACGAGCACTAAAATACTCACCAGAAGGTTGTTTGTTTGCTCTGCGTGCTGCTCTGTCTGTCTTTTTTGCTTATGTGTCTTTATTTCTTTTGCTGTAAATGCAACAGCAACTAAGACTCGAGTCACTCGAATCATTTATAAGTCTTATAAGTGTTTTTCCAAAGTTATGAATCTGAATGCGTAGAGGCTTATTAATCAAACATATTTCGAATGGTATGAGTTTGATGTCAACATTGTACGCGTACTCATTACAACCTGTACTTATAACTCAACGTTGTAGTGAGTACGAATGAATGAGAATACATAGTTAAATTTCAATATTGTTCACTCACTTATATTCAAAATTTCATGAGTGCTTATGAGTAGCGAAAGAACGATTCATTGCTAATATCTGATACGCACATACACTACAACCTTTCGGTCTGGATTTCAAAATAGTTTCTCATACCATACTTTATGTTGTGTGTGTTAATTTTATACATCAGTTGCGAGACCTACAGCTTGACGTCGTCTCCGAACGCCAGATTTTTTTGAGAAACTTTTTCATGGCAATTTTTTTATTTACCCTCAGAGTTTTTGCCAAAAATCTGCTGAATGGAAGTTGCCGTAGAAATATTTTCGTTTTGATGTCTGGCCTGGAGTTTGAATCAGGACCTTACGTCTAATAATTCGTAAAATCATAAATCATAAATCTGTCGCATATAATACAGAAAATCTTCTCCTAATCATGGCTGTTCTATTTCTACTATGATATGAGGCAATAACATGCATGCCGGTGGTGTAGGATAAAATACAGAGGACTGGCATATGTATACATAACCCTGGCTGTTCTATAGTGATGCTGGATTTAGATTTAAGGCCTCTATACATGGTAGAGAAAACTACAGCTTTAAAAACTATTCAAGCATTGGGAGACAAATTTGAAATGAAATTCATCAGAGGGCATCATGAGCGGAAAAATCGAAAGTCGAAAGGGTGACAGTTGCTGGACGGAACCAATACAAATTTGATTGATTTTGGGATTTTGTAAAACCTTTACAACGAGATTTCATTAGAGTGAAGCAACTTGAAAATAAATACAAATCTATGACTAGGTTAGGACTAGGCTGGGTAAAAACTATTAGGCCAGGATCGGGCTTATTTCGTAACAAAATGAAATCACCAAAGCACTCAGGAAAACTCGTACGTATCTTCCTTACGGAAGTATACACCATCGTAAGCTATGCTCAATTTAATATTGCCAATACTCTCTGACAGTCAAGCCTCCATTTGAACACTTTTCACGCAAGAGGTTAACTAGAAAATAATATGGGACTGTCTGTGAAGGCTGAAGCAGCAAGGCAAGGATAATAGGCCCACAGTGTACTCTACCCCAAGTTTTGTGGGCTTTACGGCAATGAACAGGCAGTGGAAATTGTGAAGAAGAGAGTCTCTATGCCGTTGATGGGAGCCAGAATCTTTCTGTGGAATAGAAAGGAATGTTAAGTACGGAATACTCGACAAAGGGGAAGAAAGAGGGAGGGGGAGAGTCTTGTCAAATCAAATACGATTAAATCGCCTCAAATAAATAAATAAATAGAGACACCGTCTGCTGTGTCCGAGGTTATGAGGCAATTTAGGGCAATAAAGAGGCAGATAAGGTTGCAAGATAGAGAGCCTAGAACCTTTGTTTGGAGTGGAATTGGATGTTCGAAAGGGTATACTCGACGAAGAAATTGATATAAAGAGATGTAGAGTATCCTCAAACTAAATGCTATTTAAAATAGGAAGAAATTTAAGCTATGCATTAGGCTTTCCAGGACTAAGCTGAGATTAGTCAACAGCCTTTTAACCAGACACTGTATACTCAAAGTGTCTATTATTTGGCCAATAGATATCAAATATCTGAGCAATTTATAATGGGAATATGGAAGACAAACGAATTGTTATAGTCATCGTTTCTCGTCTACGAAACGATGTAGTTCCCAACGGCATGCAATAAACTCCCTTCAGAAAACTCATTAAACTTGATTACACCAAACAATCTGAAGCGCGAGCTCATACTTTCAGAGTCGAGATAGAGGGAACATGCATAAGGATGACTTGTAGCCTTATTAGAGCATTGGCTTTAAATATATTGTTATGAATATGAAAAATCTATATACTACTGTTCTGCTTTTACATCGCTTGACATTAAAATTATAAACAAAAGCTACAAAATCAAAACAATGCAGTAAATAAACCTGTTTACAAATTATCGTACGGCTTAATATAACAACAAATACCAGCATAAAAAATGGTAAACAAGTAAACAAAAGTATACCAAAAACACTACAATAATAAACGTGCACAACGATGTTTACATTTATTGAACATTTGCCTTTAAGAACATTCATCAGACTGTTTACCCTGCCATATAAAAGACAAGGCAAAGCAGGCGAGTGAGTTATTGAAGTTCAGTCAGTCTTGTGTGAAGACGCGGTGTGTTTGAAGAAAGTAATCGTGGTTTGAAGATCTCCGCTACAATGATCTGTCGAACAATTGTCTAGTAATTGTTATTGTTTATGCAAAGGGTGTAAACAGAGGAATAACAAACGAAAGCAATTGTTGTTGCTTACATAAAGTTGTGAACAGTGGCTTACGGAATTGTGCAAATAATAAAGAATTTTAATTGAAACTAAACACAAATTTATTTTTTTTTATTTGCAATCTATGAGCTCATATTTTAAACGTTTTTAAAAGGTAAAAACGTAACAATACGATGGTTCTGTATATGATCTGCAAGACTCGATAAAAGAATTCATGAAATGCTTGCAATAATGTTCAGCAAATAAAATTTTTAGACTAACGCCACTGAAACAAAATGTTTAATGTCCCTTCAAAGGCTTTCTTTTGCTTTAAACACTGTCGTCAGTCCATTTGTAAAGTTGCTTTTTTATTATTCGCAACATTTTTTCTGTTTTGCAGTTTTTCTGTTAATTTTCTTGTTTTGTTTTTTTTTTTCTTCTTTAAAATTTATAATCATATGACAAGGAAAGTTAAGCACATCTTAATAAATTAAGTTGAAATCAAAAGCTTTTTTGTTCGAAAATAAATTGTAAATCGTTGAAAAGATTTACAAAACGAAACACAAAACACAACAAGAACAACAGCAACAACATCAGTGTGGTGTATTTTCGTTTAACTACCGCCTGCGTGAAATATGTAAATCAATTCAACTGCCGGCAACAACGAACAGAAAAAATAGACTCCGTAACTGACAACATTTAACGAACAATACAACACGCAACATTGCCAACCAACTAACCAAAAATTACAATAACAAACAAACAGACAGGGTCGTACAACAAACATGTTACACACACACACAGGCACAGACAATTTCAAGAAGAAAAAAAACAACCAAGTGTTGTTGCAACAAGAATTTTAATCAAAAGCTTAACACTTAAATGATTTCTACGCTTTTTGCATATTTTTTCTTCAAACTCAACTGCAAGCAAGCCTGACTTGTGTTGAGTCTTCTGCATTGCCAATAAAGGCAGGCAACACACAACGCATGCACACAAACACAATGATAGCAGCCGCAACTATTTGTATGGAAGGCATTTGAAGAGAGGCTCTGTGCCAAAAACAAAACGTCGTCAACTGCAAGTAGAATGTTAAGGAGAGGCGAGAGAAAAAATGAAACAAAAAGTTGAACAAAGAAATGCAAATAAAAAAATACGCAGAAGAAGAAGAAAAAAATTCTTCCTTCAGCAAAACAATTTTGTTTCGCTGGCATAAATTAACTTGCAACTTGAGCATAAACATTCTACAGCGTTTTTCATTTCAGTTTTTCCTCCCCACTCTCTCTCTCTCTTTCTCAGGTTAAGCTTAATTTCTTAAGATTTGCAAAGAAATCAAACAAAAAAATCAGAAAACAGAGCTGTAAAGTATGAATCTTCAAGTCTCAGCAGCTCCAATGAACTCAAATATCTTCATATTGTAATTACCCACCTAAAGCCATTTAACTTCAGACAAGTCTGAGCCTCTTTCTATCTTCTCTTTCGCTATGTATACTCTTCTAAACATCTCTTCCTGCTTTACAGAAAAATTCTGGCACCATCAGCTGCTTGCCGACACCTTCTCGCAAGCCCGTTTGACTGTTCATTGGCATGAGTTCCCAAATGACCAGGGATCCGATAGAGGGTGACCAAATTTCCGTTGTCAAGACTTGCCCCAACTGTCCCATAATATAATCGAGTCAACCTCATAGGAGCTGAAAGCTCGAACGAGGGCCTAACTACTGTTGGCTGGTATTACAATGACCCGAATTTTATATTCTCTATCCTAGTGGAATGAGGCACATCTTTCGATAATGTAGACTTCTACTTGGAAGATACCCATGAGTTTTCCCATGGGCTCTTTTAACAGAGTATGTAGCCGACAGATTTTTGGATTCACTTACGAAGTTTATTTGTGTAGCATTTCCGAAAATCATGGAGTCAACTGATCTGTCTGCTTTGCCCAGGGGACGGTTTAGAAGCCACTCGATTTATAAAGCCACGATGTCTCTTCATAAATCTCATGCCACACTTGTCTCCCGTTATTCTATTCATTGCGTTCAAATCACTGGTCTTCACTACCATGTGCTACGAAGGTTAAACCCACCAAAGCCACCGTTGCCATTGTAAAACTGGTTCATCTTGTGCCACACTTGTCCCCCGTTATCCTATTTAAAGCGTTCAAAACTCAGGTCTTCACTACCATGTGCAAAACGAAGGCTAAATCCACCACAGTCTTCATTGCCACTGCAAAACTAGTTCTAATTGCTGGTTCTCAGCTCTATTTGTTTCGTTTTTAGATTCGTTCCCACTACTAAATGGCTTTTTGTGTCACAACTGCATTGTTCTTTATGGTATGCAGTGTAATCCTTATGCGGTAAACTTTGTATCGTTTGGAATGGTTTGAACAGCAATGCAGCAGACTAAATTACTAGGACACTCTAGGAATACCTACATATGGGGCAAACCCATAAGCTTTTTAAACTTGAGTACGAGTGCCTGGTACAGGATGATAAGTATCCTTATGGGGTAAACTGCTATAAGAATGCAGGACATGTGAAGAGTGTTATGAAACTAAGGAACGCTTTCATTGCCTAGCTGTCGGATGTATGATATCAATTGTACGTATTGGATGTATGATATCAATTGTAATTGAACAATACTCAACTAAGTAAAGTAGATTGAAAGAAACTCAGGGAGTTTTTATCATCATATGAGTTTCATACATACATACGTATGTAATTGGTCATAACATCATTTCAATCAGAATTACAACCCAGCTTCCCACACCACTTACTTATGTTCGGGTTAATTTTATACATGAGTGTCGGGGCCTACAGTTTAAAGTCGACTCCGAACGGCAGATGTTTTTGAGAAACTTTACGTGGCAATTTTATTATTGTTTCAGAGTTTTTGCCAAAAATCTGCAGAGGGGAAGTCGCCGGAGAAATATTGTTTCATATTTCGTTCTGTTGGAGATGTCTGACTTGAGGTTTGAACAGTGGCCTTACGTCTAATAAGCCAACCTACTACCTACTAGATACGGTGACTTCAGGCGATGTAAGAACTGTGACTAATAATTTAGAGTACTATCGCCGAGTGACAAGCGTCTTGTTTTGCTCGTTTGTGTTTTGGATTTCATATAAGCTTTAATTGACAGTTATCGATCAGTGTAGAAAGCTCAGCAGATCTAAGCGATGTCTTAAGTGTAGGCCATTAAAATATGTGTGTGACAGTCTATTAGAATGATGGCCTTCAAACCTCCTACCGTGTTGGCCAGTAAAGTGTGTAACATGATGACTAACTACCACGCTACAGAAAATCCCCTTTAATATATTGTTACGTTTTTAACTTTTAAAAATGTTTAAAATATAAGCTCGTAGATTGTAAATAAAATAAAAAAAATTGTGTTCAGTTTTAATTAAAATTATTTATTGTTCGCAAAATTCTGTGTGCCACTGTTCACAACTTGATGTAAACAACAACAATTGCTCTTTATTGTTATTCCTCTGTTTATACCCTTTGCATAAGCAATAACAATTACAAGACAATTATTCGACAGATCTTTGTAACAGAGATCTTCAAACCACGATTACTCTTTTCAAACACACCGCGTCTTCACACAAGACTGACTGAACTGCACTAACAGTCGCCTGCTTTGCCTTGCCTTTTATATGGCAGAGAAAACAGTATGATGAATGTTCTTGAAGGCGAATGTTCATGACATCGCCTTCTCGAAATCTCTATAAATGTAAACATCGTTGTTTACATTCATTATTATAGTGTTGTTGACTTATTTTTGTTTATTTGTTTACCATTCTTTTTATGCTGGTGTTTGTTGTTATATTAAGCAGTACGATAATTTGTAAACAGGATGCCGTGGTAGTCCAGTGGGTAGTGTGCTAGACTATTAGTGTGAGAATCGTGGGTTCTATTCCACACCAGAAATTCTGGTCTGTGGCACTAAGCTCGTATATAATTAGAATATAATTTGTAATTGTATTGTAATTAATAAATAAATAAAATTTGTAAACAGGTTTGTTTACTGCATTGTTTTGTTTTTGTTGCTTTTGTTGATAATTTTAATGTTAAGCGATGTAAAGGCAAAACACTAGTATCAAGATGTTTCATTTTCTTAACAATATCGTCAGCTTCTGTAGGTACTCTAACGTTTGTTGTTTTTTTTTTTGCTGCAAAAAGTTGCAAGTTTTCATTCCTTTAAATTACTGCCTCCTATGACAATTTTTATTTATTTTTCTTAAGAGTTGGCCTTACACATGCTTAGGCTTAAATCATCTAAACATGCTTTAAGAAATAAATAATCTTCACTTTTATATCATATGCATACAACAAACAATAGCAACAACAATAACAACAACAATAACAAACAACATTTACTTTAATGCTGTAGATTTGATGAAATCCTCTTCCCCAAAGCCAGAAACTTAAGTATGGCACAGCAGCCTTCTTCCACCATCATTTCATTTTCTTCTTCTTCTTACTGTTTTATGATCAGTTGATCATTTTTCATCTGCATTGCCTGCTGCAATACGAACAAGAACAAGAAAAAAACGAAATTTTTTATTCATTACTTGGTGGCGACATACTCTAACCAGAGTCCATACTTTGACTGTGAATGTGTGTGTGTAAGTCTGCAGTATTTTTCAATTTAAACGGGATATCCAACAGGCAAACGAGCAGAAATGTTTGTCTGATGTTGCCAACACGCCATGCTTTTTTAACATTTCAAATGTGCTCGTCGAACTTTTTGCATTTGAAGTGTTTCTATGCGAATGTGTGTGCAAGTGTTTGTATGTCTATCTGTCTGTGTGTATGTATTTTGTTAGCTTAGCATTGAATTAACAAATAAATATTATTTTAAATAAAAAAATCCTTTTTTCAGTTGTTGTTGTATTTCATTTTGAATATTTTTTTCTCGTTTTTTGCTCTTTGCCTTGTCAAATTTGCATAAATTGCGTTTGTGTTTTACGTACAGCGCAGAAAAGCGAACAAAAACAAACTTTAAATAGAGAATTTAAAAGATTATAAATTGTGATTTGCGTTATTTGGGAATATTATTCTGACTGACCATTTGTTTTTTTTTTTTGTGTGGTGAATTTTAATGCAAAAGTTATTGATTGAATTGAAAATAAATTTTGGTTTTTTTTTTGTTTACAGGCCATCAACTATTAGTGTCACACTGTGGCACTATTTGCTGTTATGAAGGAAAAATTTTAAATTCCCAAAAAAGGTAACAAAAAATCTCCAGAAATGGGATTCTATACAAAACTTTTCGTAAACCAGAGGTCAGCAATGAGTATTCAAAACGATGAATAGATTCGAATCATACTTATAATTTCTGATACTTACACACATTCATACTTATTTTAATGTTATACTCATACTACTAATATTCAAAGTTTGAAATACTCATAATGTTGTTGATTTTGACTCTCCATGACTCATCGTATACACGAATCACAAAATAAGTATGATTCGCGCACGAACACTACCATACTCACAAGAAGGTTGTGTGTTTGCTCTGCTTGCTGTCTTTTTCTTTTTTGTTTATGTGTCTTTCTTCTTTCTTTGTCAATGCAACAACAACTAAGACTGTAAATTTTGTTGAATGATTCGAATCATTATAATCATTTATAAGTATTCGAAGTATTTTTCTAAATTTATGAATCTGAATAAGTAGGCTGGCTTATGAATCAAACATATTTCGAATGGTATGAGTTTGATGTCAACCTTGTACTCATACTCAATTCAACTTGTACTAATCAATGTTGTACTGAGTATGAATGAATCAGAGTGCATAGTTGAATTTCAATACTGTTGACTCACTCATGCTCAAAATTTCATGAGTACTTATGAGTAGCGAAAAAGCGATTCATTGCTGATCTCTGTCGCAAACCTCAGTTTTCTTTCCTATTTTAGGGAATTTAATACAGAAATTATTTCCTGAGTTGAACAAATATTCTTTGTCTGGGGAAAGCATAAGATCAGTAATCAAAATGGCTATCAACCCAAGGCTTGAAGGATAGAAATCGCTGTAGTCTAGTAGGTAGAGTGTTTTCTTATTAGACGTGAGCCCAAGGTTCAAACCCATGGTCAGACATTTCCAACAAAATTAAATACGAAAAAATATTTTTTCGGTGACTTCCTCTCTACAGATTTATGGCGAAAACTCCGGTATTTTAAGCTGCAGGTTCTGCCGCTCATGTATAAAATTAACACTCACAACATGAGTGGTGTGAGAAGCTAGGTGACAATCCTGACTGAAGGGTCGCAATCACCAATTATGGAAATGGAAGAGACACAGTTAGGTCCATTGTAATACAATAGTCTTCCATTTCCTTAGGCCCTATAACAATCCAGCATTTTCGACAAAACCACTTAGACTCCTAGAGTCCATTCCTGGCTGGATAAAGCAATCGCCTACTGGTTATGTATACAATATGAAAAATAGCTTTTTACTCTTCCAAGCCAGGGTTCGAGCCCCAGGCCAGACATCAAGACAAAATACGAAAAAAATATTTCTTCGGCGACTTCCTCTCAGCAGATTTTGGCAAAAACCCTGAGAATAAATAAAATTGCCATGAAAGGTTTCACAAAAATCTGTCGTTCGGAGTCGACTTCAGACTGTAGGTTGCGCCACTCATGTCTAAAGAATTAATACACACAACATAAATGGTGTGAGAAACTAGGTCGTAATCCTGACTGAAGGGTTGCAATGACCAATTATGTATATATGTACGTATGTATAATGCAATATAATGTAATGCCTCCAAACACTGTACGGCCAAATTTCTTGCCCGTATACATAACAAAACCAACATTGTTTATTCCATGCCTGGAACCATGCCTTTAATGGAGTTCAATATGTTTTAATACCCATATTGCACCATTTTTTCATCTCATTAAGAGATTTGCGACATTCTTAAACCGTCTGGGTCAGTTCGACTGTACTCGTCTTAATTGACAAGTACACGTCCTCTATCCTAACCTAACCTAGCCCTTTTTGTAGTTATCACATTACTACACCATTCTCTTCTAAACAGTATCCTTTCCTAAACATATTTTCATCCTTCATAACCCTTAACGCACTCCTTATGGTGTAAACTTGCACCTGGAAGACGATACAATGGTCTGGTAGTCTTATCGAGCGATTTATAACCTGCTTTTACTCACAATTTCATCCAGTTTCGAATCATCCAAATATGTGTCACTAAACCTTTCCATTTTCCACGAGAAGCCATTGTATCTATCGTGTAGTGCATATACTACTTATGAAAACTCCAATTTCTCTTTGGACCATAGAATCGCGCATTATACATCCGAGAGACGTTTACTAGTTTTAGGTGCTAAGATCCTACAATAACCATACAGAGGGGAGCAGAGAAACCTAATCTCTATACGTAATACACAAGACACCGCAGATAATGATACAAATCTTTGTATCCGACTTGTTAGTAATACCGACAAGTGATTCCCAACTTTCCGTTATCCGTAAGGTTAAGATAAATCTGACGACTGCTGTTAAGATACAGTGAGTCATCCGGTCATTATTATTATTGTCGTAAAGAGGTATCATAGTATTGCTGCCATGGGATCTATACCATCTCCTTCAAGCCTTATCCTTTTTCAGGATGCTGGTCAGAGTGTCAGTGTCAACAAAGACAGCAACAACTGGCCAGCAGCTGGAATGCACTCAAATGTTTCCTTCCGGCTTGTATTAATGATTCAGAGGTTCCCAGGATGTGTTCTGATCATTCATTCTCACTATCAGAGAAAGTGCATGTTGGGTTCAAAGTGATCCCCAAACTGTGGAAGTGTGTTGTGAGTGTACTTTTGACACTGCAAGGGAAGAAATGATTCAAGTTTATCGGAACGATTTTTCCTACCTCTTCGTTATTGTTTTAAAAGAACTTTTTGTTTAAAAATCTTATGAAAAATAATTAAATTTTGTTCCTCCATTTAAACTTTCGTTTCCAATAATCTTCTGCTGCTATTATTGAACACCAATTTCATTCAACTGCATTGTTGTTTAAGCCGTAACAATTTTTAAGAAAAAGTGCAAGAAAAAACGAAAAAGAAAAAATCATGAAAAATAACCCCCGAGAAACTGTAGCAAATAAAGCAAATATTTGGTTTCGATTCTCATTTGAAGGCCTTCAAATGCCCTGCAAGTGGAGCATGTGTGTCGAAGAAGTAGCAAAAAAAACCATTTCAAACGCAATCCATCCATCACCCATAAAAAGAAATTTAAAAGCAATGGCAACGGAAAGAAAGGCAAGAGAAAAAAAACCAGGCACAAGACAAGTTCGAAACAGAAAAGCATACGATTTCAAGCACTCACATACGATTTAAACACACACACACACACAAAAAGAAATTGTTTTGGGGTTTTAAACTGAAGCAGCCTTTACTAGCAACAACAAAAAAAGGTTACAAAATGAAAGAGAAACAAACAACAATAATAACAAAATCATTGTATTGCCTGAATATCAATGAAGTTCGAATGCAAAACAACAGCACCCATCACCGTCATCATCATCATCGTCGCCATCATCATCATCATTATCAGCAGCAGCAGCAGCAACTCGCATGAACTCGTATAAAACAAAAATAAAATCATCAACCATTCAATCAACCGCAAATAAAACCATTTCAATTGACTAAACGAAACGAAATGAAATGTAACGAACGTAACAGATAGACAGACACACACACACACACAGAGATAGACAGACTTATGGACAGTCAGTTATTCAGAAATAAAACAAAAACAAAACAAAGAATGCAAAAAAAATGAAATGAACAGAAGTGTTAAACGAGCGTAAACACCAACCAACCAACCAACCAACCATCTCTCAAACTTAAACACACACACGGACACTCACACACATACTCGATCATATGAAATGCAAACTGAAAAAAGAAAAAAGAGAGAAACAGAATTCAAACGCTGCGCTATTGAATATGAAATAAGAAAAACCGAAAAGTCGTAGAAAATCATGGAAAAAAGAGCTGAAAAAACATACCGAAATTAAAATTCTAAAAACGTTTAACCCTCTTACGTTACTTGGGAGATAAAAATGAACTCAAACAAACACATACACACACACTTATGCATAAACAATCAAACCAATACTAACAATATAAGCATAGGCAAAGCGCCAAGCATATAGAGAGTGTTTAATATGGATTTCAAACAAATACAGGGTGCTGTAACATGATATACAAATTAGAATTTTTTATTAAGGATACCCTTGGCCCATTAGGGCCCATTGTTTCGTCATTTCGCTTAATGCCAGAGTAAAAAAAAAAGTCCAGTTGAACATAAAATCAGTCTTGTTCCAGCAGGTTTTACTGCAGTTATCGATTACTGGAAATTTAAAAACAAAATCGATTATTTGAAGAGTTCAATTGAACCAGCATTCAACAAAAAAAAATTGATCCGCATTACTCCCCATTGGGACTTTTTTGTGTAGAAATAACTAAAGAGGATAAAGAGGCTTTTACTGCCCTCTTAACCTCCGGATGGCTGATATGGTAGGAATCAGAGATCAGCAATGAAATGCTGATTTATAAGTACAGGTTGCAATGAGTGTGTGCATAACGTTCACATCAAACTCATACCATTCGAAGTATGTTTGATTCACAAGCCGAGTCTAGAGACTCGAATTATTCATCAAAATTTACGGTCTTAGTTAATGTTACATTTACAACAAAAGAAAACAGACACATAAGAAAAAAAGACAGAGCAGCAAGCAGTGCAAACACACAACCTTCTGGTGAGTATTTAAGTGTTCGTACTCGAATCTTACTTATTTTGTGCTTGTGTGTATATGTTGAGTTATGGAGAGTCAACAACATCATACGTGTTGTTAAGTATGATGTATGATGAGTACTTCAAACTTTGAATATGAGTAAAGGTTCCATGATATTAAAATAAGTATGAATGCGTATAAGTATCAGAAATTATGCGTATGATTCGGTTCTACTCATCTTTTTGAATACATGAGTTTCTGATCTCTGGTTAAGATAATTAACTTCTATTGGGTACGGCAGATCTGTGCGTAGCAAAGAAGACGCTGAATACAATCGTGTGCCCCTTTTTTTACAGCACTGTTCAAACCGATCTTAACTTCTGGGTGCCTGATATGGAGGGAACCCCTTATCAGGACAACTAACCGCAATTTAGTGCTGCAGATACTAAGATCTATGCCTAGCTGGAGAAGGCGCTGGAGACAATCTTATTCATTTTTTCTTTGAAGCTTTATTGTAAGGACTTAGTAGCCAAAAGTGGTCAGCGTCTGTGAGCAACTGGACAATGGAAGCGAACAAACATTAGTTAGTCGAGGATCCTAAAAGAATTTGGAAGTGAATTCTGGTACAAATTCCAAACATACAACAAAGAGAGAGAATCTGCTGTAGAGCGCATTGTGGAAGACTTCGTTTAGTTGATTTTGAAGTCGACAGATATAGCTCTTTCAGTGTCTTCCAGACGGAAATTTTGCTCAAAAAGGCTGTGGAAAGGATTATTAAGAATGAAAATATTTCTAAGAAAAGCATATAAGCATTCTTTCTGATTACCAAGCAGCTCTAAGATGGTTTATCGCTGTTGTAAATCTCTCAATGAGATGTTAAAGTAGTAATATTATCCAATTGTAGGGGTACAGGAGTACTTTGGTATTCGAGGATACTGCAGAGTGCATAAACTGGTTACGCATCGCACTGTCTGCTAAGTTATCTACATTGAAATCCCCACTAAAAACTTTCGAGCTTTTATTTCATAAGACAGTAATGGATTCCCTCCAACAGCCTCGTGAACAGCTTCGGATAGAGTTAGGTAGGACAGCAAATCTATCTAAGTCTGAATGTAGGGCTCGGAGAAAGTCGAGAACGAGAATAACCAGGATGAAGATTGCAGTCGTTACTGGGCGTTGCTTTGTTGTTACCTATGTAGGACACATCGGTCTCGGCCGTATAGTAAACGACTTCTACAAATGCTGGATGAGGCCAAAAAAAACTAACAAACGATTCAAATGATCTGACGGGAATAGCCGTGAAGGGTGCCTGTAAACGGCAAGCTACCCCGCCAACCTAACCTAACCTTCTCTGGGATGTTATAATGTTGAAGGATGGTGTGACCCATCCGGTAAGACACTCCGTACAAATATACACTGACGGTTCTAAGCTGAACGGAGCTGTTGGCAGTGGAATTTTTTCGGAATCGGTTGGAATAGCTCACTCTATAAGACTACCAGACCACTGCAGTGTCTTTCAGGCGGAGGTGGTGGCCATACAGGCTGCGGCGAGTATTATTGGAGACGGAAGGATCTCCAAGCGGAGCGTCACCATACTTTCTGATAGCCAGGCGGCTATCAAGGCTCTGAGTTCTAATGTGATGAACTCCAAGACGGTGTACGGCTGTCGCAGATATCTCGACGAGATAGCAGAACGATATGATATCCATATCGTATGGGTACCGGGAAGTCGCCGTGGTCTAGTAGGTAGTGTGTTGGCTTATTAGACGAAAAGCCAGGGTTCGAGCCCCAGGCCAGACATCAAATAAAATACTAAAAGTAAAATACTAAAAAAAAGTTCCTCTCAGCAGATTTCTGGCAAAAACTCTGAGAGTAAATAAAATTGCAATGAAAAGTTTCTCAAAAATCTGTCGTTCGGAGTCGACTTTAAACTGTAGGTCCCGCCACTCATGTATAAAATTAACACACACAACATAAGTGGTGTGAGAAACTAGGTCGTAATCCTGACTGAAGGGTTGTAATGACCAATTATGTATGTATGTATGGGTACCGGGGCACAGTGGTATTCCGGGTAACTGTAGAGCTGATGAACTTGGCAGGCAGGGCACGACCATCGAACTCTCCGATGAGTTCTCGAATCTGAGCATACCTATGAGGACCTGCAAGCTCAGAATTGATAATGCGTCAACGACAGGTGGGCGGCTTCGGACACGGGTAGAACGGCTCGTAAAATCTGGCCAAGGCTGGATGAGGGGCGCACAATGAGTCTACTTAAACTCCAAAGAGGCGCGCTCAGTGTAGTTGTCGGTGTCATTACGGGGCATTGCGTCATGGGTACGCATGCGAGGCGCATTGGTCTTAGACACTTTGCTAACGACTTCTACAGAAGCTGCAGAGATGAGGAAGAAGAGGAGACTGTCCCTCATTTGCTGGGTACACGCCCGGCTCTTTGCCAAAGGAGAAGGAAGTACTTGGATACTTACTGCATGGATGATCTGGAGGAACTGACATTGGCAGCCTGAATCGCTTCATCAGGAGCTCCGAATGGTTTCGAGACTAGGGGATAACGGATGACTGTGGTAGCACAATGGGCCCAATGCGGCCTAAGTGAGTCCATTCAAAAAAATTTCTCTCTTCTGATTTATTTATTGATTCTTTAAAATTGTATCCCCTTTTAACACACCCTTTCAGAAGTAGACAACTAATGCTTGCCTTTATTCATAATAATGACTGAAGAAAAGCAAAACGAATGCATGAATGAATGAATGAATGAATGATTGAAGTGAACTGAATGCATATCTCTTTACATTTTGGCAAACCAACACTTGCTTGAAGGCTTAGGACGACTTCTTTCAAAACAAAATTTACAGTTAAACAACGTTTTTATTGCTGCTGCTGCTGCTGCTGCTGCTTCTCCTGCTGCTGCTGCTGTCATTGTTCTGTTTTCAATTTCAATTCAGTATTTCATTTTCATGCCTATTATTGCTGCTGTATAGCCTTGTTTATCAAGCAAAAATTGTTTATCGTTTATCGGTTTTCTCCCATCATCATCATCATCGTCATTATCGTCATTATCATTAATTTTATTGAGAAATTCAGTTTTTATTGGATTACAATATGTGACCTCAAAATATTTATGAATATGGATGAGCCGGAGAGTGAGTAACAGTGAATGTGATAAAGAGAGAGACAGAGACAGAGAGACAGAGAGAGTGTGTTTGTTTGTTTGTATGTTTAAGGACTAGAATATAAAATACGAAATTGAATTCCGATTATTATGGAGTCGTTATCGTTTCTTTATTTTATTTTATTTTTCTTCCACTCCGTTTGTAAAAGTAAAATTGTTTTAAAAAATTTATGAGTTTTAGAACACGGAGTGTTGGATGAGAGAGAAGGACAAAGATAATGACAATGTTTGTGATTAATAATGAATATTAATTACATGTGATGCTTAAATTGTTTGAAATGCCAGAAATCTGAAAAGGAGGGGAAATTTATGCGGCAAGCTGTAAGCAAGAAAATTTGCATTTATATTGTAATGATTTGAAGACATTTAAATAAGAGAAACACAGAGTCGTGTGTGCGTGAGATAACATTGAAATTTTTTATTCATTTGAAAGTGTTTAAATGCGCATCACGGTTTCTCTAGGCGGAGTGCATCCAAAATATCAAATTTTCCATGAATATGGTTTATAAAACAGACCAAAATTGACTGAATTTGGAAGACGACGTAGTCTAGTGGTTAGAATGTTGGCGTATTAGACATGTGGCCATGGTTCAAACCCCAGCCCCAGACATCTTGAACCAAACGAAAAAAAAATTATTTCTGTGGCGAATTCCTCTCAGCAGATTTCTAACAAAAACTCTGAAAATAAAACAAAATTGCCAAGAAAAGTTTCTCAAAAATCTGTCGTTCAGAGTCGACTTTCAACCGTAAGTATGCCACACAACATGCGTGGCGTAAGAGTCTGGGTCGTAATCCTGACTAAAAGGTGAATGGAGTACAAACTCTGGAACCATCCAGAGCTTCTGTTTAAGCCACTTATATAATACTACAGTCTATTTTCCGTAGATGCTTTCATTTGCCATGTGACTCACATAAACAGTCGAAATCCAATGCTCAGTACTGACTCTGAGAAGACTGGCAGTACACTTTCTATTCCGCCTTAGACGGATTTTTTCAGACTGAAGTCGCCGTAGTCTAGTAGGTCGTGTGTTGATTTATTAGACGTACGGCCACGGTTCAAATCTCCAACAAAAACGAAATATGAAGAAAATGTTTCTTCGGCGACTTCTTCTCAACAGATTTCTGGCGAAAACTCTGAGAATAAAAATAAATTTGCCATAAAAAGTTTCTCAAAATCTGTCGGAGTCGACTTTAAACTGTAGGTGCCGTCACTCAGGAATAAAATTATCGCACACAACATAAGTGATGTGAGAAGCTTGGTCGTAATCCTGACTAAAAGGTTGTAATGACCAAATTATATACTCGTTTATATTAGGCGCACGTCTAATACAGCAACACACTATCTACTAGACTACGGCGACTTAACCTCTTAATGTCCATTCTAGAAATATTTTCATCCTTAATAATGCTGACTTTTGGAAAACGTAAGGGTGTTCAGGTAGTCTAGTCGAGTGACAATACTTGCCGACTCCACAACTTTATTTATTTTTAAAACATCCGTAAACGTTACGCCATATTCCCAAATCCCAGAGTGGATGTGCTAAAATTTCTTGAGAAATTATAGTCCTTAGAATTCTCGAGTGATAAACATTTAATCCGTAACCTTATCTAGGCCCCTAGGCACACTGGCTTATTTTAGCGAAACTAGACGAAAGATTATCTCCTGCACTTCATTAGCTAGAGCACGCAAGGCACCACTAAAGCCATTGTAACAGATTGAGGTCAGCTGTCATGCCAACCGATTCTCAGATATTTTCGAAGAAAACTGTTTCTAAAAAAGCAAGAAAAATGGAATGGTTTGCCTGTAATTTCATTGTTGTAGGTTGCACGCTTCCTTTTTGTAAAAAAAAACGAAAAACAAGTGAATAAAAATCATAGTCATGCTCTCGTGTAATAAAATTTATCAATAAACCGGCCATAAAATCATTATCGTTTTATATTCATTCCGTTTCTCTCTTTCTCTCTCTCTCTCTCTCTGTACAATTGGCATCTTGGACATCCTTCAGACTTGATCATCGTAAAGATGAATGAAATTCAATAAAACGTCATAAAAATTCTTCTTAAAGAAGCATAAACAAGTCCTCGTACTACTTGCAAAACGTTTGGAGCAGCTTAAGACCGAACGAAAGGAAGAAAGAGAAAAAAATTCAATTAAAAATGAAAACATATATGGGAGGGATTCCTGACTGACTTACTGACTGACTGGCCAGCGAATGGTATGTGGCTACCGGCTACTTTGGTGTAATAAAATAAAATTCCAAAAAAAGCGTTTGTATGGTTATTTACAAATACTTTCTCCTCTCTCTCTGGCCTCTTACATTTCTTTTAAATTTTTTGGCGTTTTTTTGTGGATTTTTCTCAACAAAAATTTTGTAAACCTGACTGATGGTCATGTGGGGAAATTTCTTCTTCGTTTTAATTTTATTTGCACTTGTTTTTTTTTTTTGTTTTTCGGCTGTTTTTGTTGTTGTTGTTGCGTTTATGTTTAATGAAAAATATCTTGAAATTAATTTTAACGCATGAATTCTTTTAATTTCCTTCTGTTTTCCTTGTCATGCAACACTGAATGCTCAAACACACAGACAGACACGCAGACAAATAGACAGACAACAAGACAGCCAGTCAGTGTGTCTTCTTATGATACTCATCATAAGAAACAGCCATAGTTCTACACATTTTAAGACACCAGGTTCTGAGTATCCAAAGCAATCTCAAACAGAAGAACAGCTCCTTACAACACATGTGCAAAGAAATTTAAAGAAGTGATGAGTGATGGAAAGATGCTCCTTAGAAAGCGAATATTAAAGAAAGACTTTCACAGAAAATTTTGTTAAAGTAATTAAGAAATTTGAAATTCATTAAAAACGTTTAAAAAAAATCAAGGATGTTTGGTTTTTACAATTGACTTTCAGTTAAACTTCTAGGGAAGGTAAGAATGCCGGAAAAGAATTGCAAAATTCAAAGGAAATGTCAAGAAGACATAAAATTTTGTTAAAAAAATTCTGAAAAAAAATAATGCTGTTCTCATCAATAGATAGAATGAATGAATTTATTAATGCCCAAAGCAAATTTAGTTAACCTCAGACACTTTTTCATATAAATTTCTTTCTTTTTCCTATAAATATTAAAGAAAATTGGGTTGTTAGTTTCCTAGCACCTATAGGTATGGGGCAATAACCACTGCACTCCCCAGTCACCATATTGTTACGTTTTTTCCTTTAAAATCGTTTAAAATAAAGGGCCCGCCAAATAACTTTTTTTTTGAAAATGCTTTAAAAACAAAACTACTGAATATTTTCTCAAATTTCTTTTTTTATTTGGAAGTACAATCCTTTCGGTTAATAATGGAAAATAATTTCAGTCAAATGGCTGCCTCGGCTGGCCATGCAGTAGCCTACACGATCGGTCCAATTTTTAAGCACATTATCGATTGTGTGCAGCTGTATTTCACTAATGGCTTCATGAATATTGTCCTTTAAAGCGTCAATTGTCTCTGGCTTGTCGGCGTAACACTTATCTTTGACGGCACCCCACAAATAATAGTCCAACGGTGTCAAATCGCAGCTCCGAAGTGCCAAAGCGACATCAGCTCTGCGGCTGATAATGCGATCTTCAAAAACAGGGCGCAAAACAACAGTGTAGCTCCGGCTGTGTGGCACGTAGCACCGTCCTGTTGAAACCAAACGTTGCCAATATCCTCCTCTTCAATTTTTGTAAACAAAAATTCGTTCAACATGGCACGATAATGATCACCATTGACTGTAACGGCCACTCCTTGCTCATCGTCGAAGAAAAATTGTCCAATTATGCCTCTGGACCAAAATCCGCACCGAACAGTGACTCGTTTTGGGTGCGTCGACTTTTCAATGTATGCGTGCGAGTTGTCTGTGCCCCAAATGCGACAATTTTGCTTGTTTACATACCCGCCAAGATCAAAATGAGCTTCATCTGAAAAGATGATATTTTTTGCCAAAATCGGCAGCTTCTGGTGTAGGCTACTGCATGGCCAGCCGAGGCAGCCATTTGAATGAAATTATTTTCCATTATTAACCGGAAGGATTGTACTTTCAAATAAAAAAAGAAATTTGAGAAAATATTCAGTAGTTTTGTTTTTTAAAGCGGTTTCAAAAAAAAAAGTTATTTGGCGGACCCCTTATTTACAGAGTTTCTTCCTTCTGGTGCTCGGTTTTGCTCGTGAGTGCTTGAAATCCCTTATTATCTTAAAGTGAAGGAACCCCACCTAATGGACAACTCCTGATTTGGCCGCTCATTATTATTTCATCGCCAGCGTTTGGTTTTCGCAAATCGCGTATACAAGGCTTCACTTTTTTTTTAAATGGGCTTTAAAATAAAAACTTAAGAAGCTTGCAGGCCTACTTACTAATTTAGCAGCACATGCTTATGTATGTAAACATTAAAGTCTTTGAAGCATTCATAAGACATCGTAGTATTTCCTAACATTAACGTTTTAAAGTTTCCGCCTGCTGTAGCCCCATCTCTGCATTCAAATTGAAGTTTTTTTTTACCAGGTTCATTTGAATATCAACTCTTACCTTATTGATGTATGTATGTACGTAAGTACGACAACACACTTGCTATGCCAAGATATTAAACGTTTTAATGTCCCACATCTAGGCAGTCAGTTAGTTACAATGACGATTTTAGATGCGCAGTCTTTTAAATAGATCGTCATCATCATTAACATTGGCATGTCACGTTTACATGGAGACACATGTGCACAATTTAATTACATTTACAGATACACACACACGGAGATACAGATAATATGTACACTCACACATGTAAACTTATACATAAGAAAAATACATGTGACATTAAAACATACACGCACACATGCTACGAAGACACATTAATTTGAGATTTTCAAACAAGAAATAAAAAAAAAAATTTTTCTTTTAAAGTTTGCATGACTTTTGTTGCACAGTGTAATTGTGAAACTGGCTTTTTTTTTGTTTTCTTCTTATGTAGGCCATTAATAAAGATATGTGCTTTTATCTTTAACATTTATTACCAGTTGTAAGCAATTAATACGAGAAATTGTTGTTGTTGTTGTTCCTATAGATTTTCCATTTTCCAAACTGGATTTCATTTCTTTTTCCTTCAGCCTTTCTCTCTGTGTTTTTTAATTAAAACTTGCCATAAACTATTAAAATAAATACGACATGAAAACTTTATTCAGAAAAAAAATACGTAAAAAATAAGAAGAAAAGATTTCTCCTTAAACACAAATACATACATACACAATACGTGTGTAATTTTAATAAATAAATAAATTAATCGATAAATAAATAAATTATTCTGGTTTTCAGATTTCACTTTTTAATTTTTTTCGCTTCCGATGTACACAAACAGGCATTTTTCGTCAGAGTCTTAATCCAAGTGCCATAACGATTGACACGAGCATAAACACCCGGATAGCCAGCCTTGGCACAGCCCTCACCCCATGACACAACACCAGCCAATTGATGTTCTCGCGTTCCTACTGGCACAATATGCAAGGGACCGCCACTATCACCCTGGCAACTGTCTTTTTTGCCCTCATCGTAGCCGGCACATAACATGTTATCGGTTATGCGCGAAGGACCATAACGACTCTTGCGGCATTCATCTTGAGACATAATGGGTACATGGACTTCCTATAAAAAAAAACAAAAGAAGTAAAAATCTTGTTAATCAATAAAGTACTTTGGTCCTTAAAAATATGTTCATTAACATTGTAATACAATATTTTTCTTATTTAAAGTACTTTTTAAGATATAAAGCCCAAAACTGATGTATTTTGCTTACAAAACAACTCCTGGACCCCTTTTCTACCCATAAAATAGTTTCATAATGCATTTATTTCCACAGGAATTACAAAATCAAAACCTTTTAAGGTTTGTGATAATTCTTCTAGAAATAAAAATGAACTTAAAAAGTACTTTTTAAAGTACTTTTCACCTATCCAAGTGCCTTTTTGAGTTATTTTTAAAAGTACTTTTATTCTTAAAAATTACTTTTTAAAGTACTTTTATTTTTAAGGATTTTTTGAGTTATTTTTAAAAGTACTTTTATTCTTAAAAAGTACTTTTTAATGTTCTTTAATTTTTAAAAAGGTACTTTTTAAGAATAAATGTACTTTTAAAAATATTTTTATTATTATTATTTATTATGTTATTTTTAAAAGTATTTTTATTCTTAAAAAGTACTTTTTAAAGTACTTTTATTTTTAAAAAGTACTTTTTAAGAATAAAAGTACTTTTAAAAATAACTCAAAAAGGCACTTGGATAGATAGGCTATCAACGTCAAACTATTATGATACAAAAGTCTTTCATTTCTACCAATGCTGATGCCATCCAAAGCTTAGACCCCCAATGTCCATCCCTGTTAGATCAGAACGATCATCTCCATAATACAAGCTTAGGTTCTTTCTTCGACATGGTGCTAGGCATGTAACCAACACAAAATAGCCTTTTAAAAGAGCCTTTCAAAAGAGCCTTTCAAAAGGGCCTTTCAAAAGAGCCTTTTAAAAGAGCCTTTCAAAAGAGCCTTATAAAAGAGCCTTTCAAAAGAGCCTTTCCAAAGAGCCTTGACCACGACAACTACGTTAACAATAATGCTTTAGATTTTAAGCAGACTTTTCAAGTCCCCTTCATCTAGGCTTGGTCAGCATGAGGACAATGAGAGCCACGCAAAATATGCTGCTTTGGATTTTAAGCAGACTTTACACGTACTCTTCATATAGACTTAGATTCTAGACAAGATTTTCTATGCTATGTCGGCCATATCCGAAATAATTCAAGCATACATACACATAATCGGTCATTACAATCCTTCAGTCACCACTTAAGCTGTGTTTATTAATTTTATACATGAGTGGTGGAACAAACAGTTTAAAGTCCACTCCGAAAGACAGATTTTGGAGAAACTTTTCATGGCAATTTTTATTTACTTTCAGAGTTATTGCCAGAAGTCTGCTGAGAAGAAGTTGCCGCAGAAATATTTTTTCGTATTTCATTATGTTGGAGAAGTCTGAGCTGAGGTTTGAACGTCTAATAAAGCAACACACTACATACTAGACTATTGCCACTTCCAAGCAGCGTGAAAAAAAATCTATTTTTACGTTAGAAATCCTAAACTTTTAAGTTCTTAATATGATTTCCAATATAGCGATATCACCAGACAATTCGAAGGTTTGATCGTAGCTTGGTAATACATCGTTTCTGTAGTTTTCCGTAATGTCACTATGACCATGTGTTAAAATTGTTTGATCTACCATCTTGTTGGGGAGCCTCGCCATAATAATAGATCACCCTAGTGGTTGTTATGTTGGAATCCAGTGCTCAGAAACCCGTCTGGCTATCGGAAGGTATAGAAATATTGTCATCCATGCTAATCATTACCGCTATTTTATGGTCGACACTTTCTCCTGAAAGACGCTGCAATAATCCCATAGTTATGGGAGCTAAATAATAAAACTCGCGAGCTTAATAATAAAACTCGCGAGCTAAATAATAAAACTCGCGAGCTTAACAATAAAACTCGCGAGCTTAAAAACAACACTTGCTAGTTTAAAAATAAAATTCGCGTGCTTAATAATAGAACTCGCTTGCAGATAAAATTTTCTTACATAACAGATTAAAAAGTAGCTTGAGATCTAAAAATGAAACTCCCGTATAAAATTTTAAACCAAATTATAATCAAATCTCTGCAGATGTAATTTAATGCTCATGCAGTACCCAATTGAAGTTTATCTTATCCTGTCGACTCTGAAAAGATACCTAAGACACTCGGTTTCTTGAAGATTTGCACGGAAATGTTCACGAGGTGCTTCACACCATTTACCCATTCCCCCATTCGAAGCAATATCGCCAGCCACGAGGATTAATTTTGATTAGCTGGGTACGTCAGCAAACAGAATTGCCAATGCAGCATAAAAAATATAGAGTGTGATGTGGCCTTTACGACCGGTGACTTTATTGAATTATACTTCTGCAACCAAGAAGAAAATTGCAACGTAACACGTTGCACGCAAACAGAAAGATTTCATATTAGTTGCCACATTCTGTACAATATGCCACATGCCTCGTAATATTATATACCTACTAACGGGCAAGTTTGTTGAGAAATTAATCTCACGTACGCTTTTTGTAAAGAGAAATGTGTACGAATATAATCCTGCTACAGTTCCATTCCGGAAAGAGAATATTTCAGTTGCCAATAGCGAAATGCTGGCCGAAATACTGGGAAAAATGTGGTAAAATTGGAGCTCATGGATGGACAACCTATATCTTAGACCCGCGTAGCATTTAATGAAATAATCTTGAAAGCTAAACGGCGGTTATTAACTTATCTCCTCCCAGTGTTTTATTCGATATTTTTTTCCAATTTTCAAAACTCAAGCAATTAAAATACTACACGTTCAAGTTCAGACGTCTAAAACTGTATTTGCTCGTGGGCCATTGCTTGTTTCAGACGATGTAATGTTTAAAGTACAGATTCGAGTTCGAAAATAATAGGAGATAGCATGTTAGACGACTCCCTAGCCAATCCTATGATATACACAGCAAATCTTTGCTGACTATCAGCACTGGGTTGGTCACAGTTCGCTCAATTTTTCTATGCCCGCTTGGAAATACGATTCATAAGGTTTTCCTCAAATTAATTTATGTGGAAGCCCTGGATTTTGTTTAATTAAATTCGCTCTACGATCCCCTACAACCATTTACTTTGACTAGAATATACGAATGCTATCGACTTATACTAGACTATTGAAGTCGCCGTAGTCTAGTAGGTAGTGTGTTGGCTTATTAGACGCAAAAGCCTGGGTTCGAGCCCCAGGCCAGGCATCAAAGACAAAATACAAAAAGTATTTTTTCGGCGACTTCCTCTCAGTAGATTTCTGGCAAAAACTCTGAGAGTAAATAAAAATTGCCATGAAAAGTTTCTCAATAAATAAAAATCTGTCGTTCGGAGTCGACTTTAAACTGTAGGTCCCACCACTCATGTATAAAATTAACACACACAACATAAGTGATGTGAGAAACTAGGACGTTGTACAATGTCTTGTCTTAATTGACAAGTACACGTCCTCTAACCTAACCTAACCTAACCTATACAGACTAGAGTGATTACAGGTTTCAGGCTTTTAAGTGCTCAGATGAGGAACTAGGCCCTAAGCAACACGACGTTTGTAGGGACTTCAAACGTTAATTTTCAATGCCACTGACCAGCGTTTTAAATAAACAGCAAGAGGTTGCTGTTTAGGACGGCGATATTCTCCAATAAATCATTGGAAGAGAAAAATGGATTCAGTTTAATTACAACTGATGCACAGTCAGTCTATTGTTGTTATAAGTAGGACCTAGTTGAAGTCGCCGTAGTCTAGTAGGTAGTATGTTGGCTTATTGGACGCAAAGCCAGGGTTCGAGCCCCAGGCCAGACATCAAAACAAAATACTAAAAGTATTTTTACGGCGACTTCCTCTCAGCAGATTTCTGACAAAAACTCTGAGAATAAATCAAAATTGCCAAAAATCTCTTCAGCATCGACTTTAAACTGTAGGTCCAACCACTCATGTATGAGATTAACACACACAACATAAGTGGTGTGAGAAACTAGGACGTTGTACAGTGGGTCAATTCGACCTTCGGGTACTGTGCCTGTCTTAATTGACAGATACACGTCCTCTAACTTAACCTAACCTAACCTAGGACCTAGTTCGTCATGATCTATATGACCTATGTAACTCGCATATTTGCTTGATCATTAATGTATGCCATGGTGAATCGCTGCATTCTAATACCAAAGAGTTCTTACTGTATCAACCTACATTGAATCGAATCCGAATTCATAAAAAAAATTCATGACTATGAAAAAACAATACTCCTTGACCTTTTAACCTTTTATGACCTTTTGAAAAACTGAAATCATCTTAACGAGTATATTGTTAGACTTTCACTCACCTGCAATGTATCCGACGTTGGACCACCCACTTTCAAAGCACCCCAACCGGTAACAGTGCCAGTCTCACCCTTAAATGATTTACCCGGTGTTGGCATACAAACTGGATGCATGAGTTCAGTCATCTCCACCGGTTCATCTAATCTGACAATGGCAATATCGTTGTCATACGTACGAGCATTATACTTGGGATGTGTAATAATCTCCGCTACCTTGCGATCGATTTTCAAGAAATTCGACATTTTACGATCATGTTCCAAAAGGCGTACACTTATGCGCTCCTTACGAAAACCATACACACAATGGGAGGCGGTTACTAGGTATTGATCGTTAATTAAAGTGGCAGCACAATAGAAACGGCCACCATATAACAGCATAGACATCCAAGGGTATTGATGGACTTCAGTCTCCTGGCCACCCACAATACGTTTCTGGGTATTCGCTATGCCACAGTAACATTCGGTGCAATTACGTGGTGGTGTAAGATCGGTGGGTGGAGCAGCAGTGGTTGAAGGCATAACAGGTGTAGGAGAAGGTTTACTGGTAGTGGTTGTGGTTGTAGAAGAGGGCTCAGCTGTGGGGCTTAATGTAGGTTTAGCGGTTACATCTGGCTGTACGGTAGTCTTTTCCGGCTGTAAAGTTGAAGACGTTTGATCTGGAGTAGCTGGTGTTGTTGCTGTAACCGCAGGTCCCGTAAATCCTGTTAAATCTGTCAAGGTTGGCCTTTGTGGCAGCAGTGACAGCACCCATTGCACAAAAGTATTTTGCGATTGTCTTAGGGTCTGCTCTTGTTCCTCATTAATGGGTGTTGTTTTATGGCGCACACTGTCTACGTTAGCAGTGAGAGCCAACACTATTAACAATAGTATGCAAGATTTAACACTGATTAACATTTTCTTTTCTTTTTTTTTCTTTCCTGCTTTCGTTCACTATTTTATTGCAATTCTTGCCTTTTGAAAACCGTTTGTTAATGTTCACGTTCGATAAACGACTGTTACTGGCGATTGTGATTTCAATGGCACGGAGTTAAAAATTAAATTTCTTTTGCTTGGCTTCTTTCACTTTTTAATTATTGATTGTAAAACATAAAAAAAAATAAATAACCAGCCAGCTAAGAGACTCAGCTGCTGAACTCTCTTCTGTGAAAGTACACCGTTTCCAATAGCAAAAATATTCTTCGGATTAAATTAAGTGTTTTACGTTAATAAAGGAGCTTTATTAACGGAATTAAACTCGTTTAGGGAGTGAGTTAGGGAGCGAGTTCTTGAAAATCTTAACTTGGTTCAAAAGTAGGTGGAACAGTGGAACATCGAAGCATTTTTTAGAACTCGACAAGGCTATCGAATATCGCAGAATGTTTCTAATTGTTCCGTGAATCTGGCAACGACGTGGCAGAGGGTTACAATTCGCACATTACATGAGAACCGGGACATAAATTAGCCAGATAAGGTACATCAATTAAACTTTCGAGTTTCATCTCTACATTGAGAATCTCATTCCGTATCTTCAATAATGGATTCTTCTAACTCTGCAGAATAGCGCTCTAAATCCGCCTAAGGCTAGAAGAAAGGCGTACTGAACACAATTGTTGCAAGATCCAATTAGTTGTAAAGGCCTTTACTGTAATCTTTCGAGTTCAAATGTTACTGATCTCAACATAAACAAGTCTTCAGCTCTTCGAGAAGAGGCTTTGAACTAATTTTCTTCGATGCTTTTTATTTGGTGACCTATTGAGCGCATCGTATTGTGCCAGCATTCTTTAATCCCGCTGGAAGTTACTAATGTAAAGCCAACTTTACTCTCTTCTATGTATCGATGCCACGAAGTTTCTTTTGAAACTTTTTTGACCGCCTACGGAACTCTATTAATTCTTCGGAATAATGGTTTGTGTTTCACTCTCTATTCGCTTATACAGTGGCTTAAACCCTAACGTAATAAAGACACTCGCTCCCGAAACTCACATTTTTTCGTAGCGCTCGTCTTTTTCGTAGAAAACAATTGTTCGAAGTCGACAGGCCAATGGATCGCATAATGCATTACAAAGGAAATTTCTTCTTTAACCTGCGTATGTGGCATGCTATTCCCGCACAAGTTTTTTCTGCCTAGTATGACATAAATAGATTGAAATCTCAAGTCTTCAAATATTGTTCCCGCTATTCTCACTCCCACAATCTATTTTCCAAAGTTCTCCATGGAGTAACGGCCATCCTTTAAGTATTGCTTGCACATAAAAGTGTAAAAAGCATGAGGAAATTGCAATAAAAATATTACTCGCGAGCTTAATAATAAAACACGAGCGCTTCATAATAAAACTCGCAAGCTAAATAAAAAACTCGCGATATTAAAAATAAAACTTGCGTGCTAAATAATAAGATTCGCGAGCTACGTAATAAAAATTGCGATTTAAATAATAAAACTCATGAGCTAATGAATAAAACTCGAGAGCTTAATAATAAAAATCCTGAGCTTAATAACAAAATTCGGGGCTAAATAATAAAAATAGTGAGCTTAATAATAAAACTCGCGAGCTACGTAATAAAAATAAAACTTGAGTGCTAAATAACAAAACTCGCGAGCTAATTAACAAAACTGCGAGCTCAATAATAAAACTCGCGAGCTAAATAATAAAAATCATGAGCTTAATAAAAAACTCGCGAGTTTAATAATAAAACACGATATTTATCTCGTCGTTTATCACGAGTTTCATAATTTATTATTATTTCATAATTTATTATTCATAATTTATTGTTATTATTATAATTTATTATGAAACTCGTGAGCGTAGAAATAAAACTTGTGGGCTTAAAACAAACCTCGAAAGCTAAATAATAAAACTCGCGACATAAATAATAAAACATGCGGCCTTAAAACTAAAACTCGAGAGCTAAAAAATAAAACTTGGAGCCTAGAAATAAAACACGAGCTAAATAATAAAACTCACGAGCTAAATAATAAAATGTGCGAGCTTATTAATAAAACTCGCGAGCTTGATAATAAAACTCATGAGCTAAATAGTATAACTCCCGAGCTAAATAATAAACCTCGCTAAATAATAAAACTCGCTAAATAATAAAACTCGCTAAATAATAAAACTCGCAAGCTTAAAATAAAACTAGCGCGCTTAAAATAAAACTTGTGAGCTTAAAAATAAAACTCGCGGGCTTAAAATAAACCTCGAAAGTTAAAGAATAAAACTCGCGACATAAATAATAAAACATGCGGATTTAAAACTCGAGAGCTAAAAATAAAACTTGGATCCTAGAAATAAAACACGAGCTAAACAATAAAATTCACGAGCTAAATAATAAAATTTGCGAGCTAATTAATAAAACTCGCGAGCTTGTTAAAAAAAGTCATGAGCTAAATAGCATAACTCCCGAGCTAAATAATAAACCTCGCTAAATAATAAAACTCGCGAGCTTAAAATAAAACTCGCCAGCCAAATAATAGAACTCCCGAGCTTAGAAATAAAACTCGCCAGCCAAATATTAGAACTCTTGAGCTTAATAATAAAATTCGAGGCTAAATAAAAAAATCTCGAGCTTAATAATAAAACTTGCTCGCAGAGATAATTTTCTTCACGCTCCAGGTTCAAAAGCTGCTTGAGATCCAAAAATAATTATAATCAAATCTCTTTCCAGTTATGGTTTACCTTATCCACAGTGTAATTTCTTTTATGTTGCCTGGTTTCAAGCAACTTGTTGTTGCCTGTTAAAGGGGAATTTCTACGCATTGAAACCAGCTAAGCTCAGAGAGTTTGGGAAAGAGCGCCTTTACACCTGTTCGTGAGATTGCGCGTGGGTGTTTATTAGCAAGCTTAAGTAAGAAAGAAAATAAAAACGAACAACAACGCACTATAAAGTTTATATCAATAAATATTAAAAAAAGCCGTTTTACAGTTGCCTCTTAAGTGGCGAAAGTTTTCACAAATTTATACACAAACTAATAAATTAATTCGATGGGATTTTCGCTTGTCGAATGAAAACAAAAAAACCAAGAAAGAAAGAAGAAATACAGACAGACAGACAGGCCATATATAGTTTAACACACAAGCAAAAACAAGCAAAAATTGATTAAAAATTGGTCATCTTGACGTGAAATGAAACGTTAATGAGAACCCGAATGAATTAATGAATGAATGATTAATTGATGACATAAAACTGTATTATATGTACATAAGCATATACATACATATGTTAATTAGGTATCATTCCCACCCCGCCCGCCTTAAGCTATGTATGTATGTAAGTATGTACGATCGTTTGTCAAGCAGTGTTGTGCGGTGTATTGGATTTCATGAATCGATTATTAAATAATCGTCTTGATTTGTCTTTTATTTGTAGGCAATTGTTTGTTTGCTTTTGTTTTCTTTTATATTTTTATTGTTTGTATTAAATGTTGTTGATGTTGTTGTTTTTATTGTTTTTTTATTGTTTTTAGTGTTTTTTTATTATGAATCCATATTTGGCTTGAATACTATTACAGCAACCAGCTGATTGTTATAGTTTTATTTGCTTTTTTGTTGTTTTTTTCTATTTTTTTCTGCTGGTGTTATGAATTTTAATTGATTTATGGCAATGTGTTGTTATTGTTGTTGTTTTGATTTTATTTGATAGCCATTAGTTTCTGTGATTTTTTTATTTTTTCATAAAAATCCATTTTTATTGAGGTGGGTCTTTACGTAGAATTGCGAATAAAAAATTTCTCATTTAAACAAAAAAGAAAACAAAAAACTGCCAAAAACTAGGTCATTAACTCTTGTACATTTAAAGAGTTAAAAGAGCTCTTTTTTCTCACTAATAACACCACATTTAAGAGCATTTCTAAAACAGGTGTTTAGAGATATTGATACGCTACAAGCAGAAAAGTGATACGGAACAAAGAGTTGGTACGACTTCGCGAGCTTAATATAAAACTCGCGATTTAAAAAATAAAACTTGCGAGTTAAAAATAAAACCCTCGAGCTGAAAATAAAACTCGCGATTTTAAAAATAAAGCACCCGATTTAAAAAATTAGTCTTGGGATTTTAAAAATAAAACTCTCGAGCTGAAAATAAAACACGCGATTTAAAAAATAAAACATGCGAGCTGAAAATAAAAATCTCTAGCTGAAAATAAAACACGCAATTTAAAAAATAAATCTTGGGAGTTAAAAATAACACTCACGTGCTGAATAATATAACTCACTAGCTTAACAAGAACACTCGTGGTTAATAAAATAAAACTCGCTAGATAAAAAGTGAAATTGTACTACTAAAAGACTTAAATTGCGGTCTAAAACTATTATCCACGTATTAAAAATTAATTTTAAAGATGGTACCTGCCTGTCAAATCATAAAACTCTCGAATTAATAAAATAAAACTCCTAAGGAAAAACAACGGGATGGCAAGCGAAGAAAGATGTTCTAAATTTAATATTTAAATTATGTTTTGCAAATAAAAAATAAAAATTACGAGAAAAAAAATAAAACTCGCGAGTTAAAAAATAGAACTCGCCAATTAAAAATAAAACTCGCGATTAATAATTTAAACTCACAAGATAAAAAGTGAAACTGTACAGCTAAAGACTTAAATTGCGATTTAAAACTAATATACACGTATTAAAAATTAATTATAAAGATAGTACCCTCGAGTTAGGTAATAAAACTCTCGAATTAATAAAATAAAACTCCTAAGGAAAAACAACGGGATGGCAAGCGAAGAAAGATGTTCTGAATTTAATATTTAAATTATATTTTGCAAATAAAAAATAAAAATTACGAAAAAAATAAAACTCGCGAGTTAAAAAATAAAACTCGCCAATTAAAAAATAAAACTCGCGATTAATAAAATAAAACTTGCAAGATAAAAAGCAAATCTGTTCTACTAAAAAACTTAAATTGCCATTTGAAACTAATATCCATGTTTTAAATATTAATTATAAACCTAGTACCTGCAAGTTAAGTAATAAAACTCTCAAATTAATAAAAATAAAAAATAAAGCTCTTAAGTAAAAACGACGGAATGACAAGCGAAAAAAGATGTTGTGAATTTAATGTTTAAATTATATTTTGCAAATAACAAAGCCAAACAAAAATAAAACTTCCGAGGTCAAATACAAAACTCGCGAGTTAAAAAATAAAACTCGCGTGATAAAAAATAAAACTCACGTGCTAAAAAAATAAAACTGGAAAGATAAAAAATTAAACAAGCACAAAGTAATCACTATAATTTAAAATTTAATCATAAGCATAATATCTGCAAGTTAAAAAGAAAAATCTCATTTTAAAAAAATTAAACTCGCAGAATAGAAAATGAGAGATTAAGCGATGAAATAGGTTGTGAATAAAAAATAAAACTAGCAAGTTAAACAATATTTTTGTATTCTGTTTGCTAATGTTCCTCTCAACATTTATGGTCAAAGCCAAAATTAGAAAAAATTAGCACTAGGAGCTGCTCCAATACTATCTCTGTTGCCTTGGAATTTTGTTATGGTCAATCTATTGAAGAAACTCATGGAAAATGCTTTGAAAGCAGCTGCTGAATAATGTTTTCCGTGTAAATGGAAAGGAGTATACGGTCAGTTAGTTAATCAACAGAAATTCAAGTTAATGGTGTTAGTAAGAATAAATACCCCAAAACCAGAGTGGTTCAAACTCAGGCTCACCTCTACCGTCAAACGCTTATACGAATGCAAAAGCTAGCAGATGCAAAACAATGTAAGTGCAAGATACTACATGACATCAGAATGGAAATTTACGATTCTTATTAGCAGTGTCCTGAGGGTGACACTAACGAAGGTCGCCCTAAGCAATGATGAGTTGGCTTCTTATTGAGCTCCTCCGGCAGCAGCAAGCAACTTTTACGGCGATCAGGTTGAATTCGGTGAACCGCTGTCATAAGTAGCTCCGTGGCCGCGTTAGAGTTGTAGCTATTCCTTAGCAATGATTGATTACTGCCGTTAATCCAAATATAAACTATTGAATGGCGAGGACAGTTTCTCCCTTAAATTCCCTGGAAATATACACCAATGGCTCGATATCGGTTGGGAAAACAGGTTGTGATATTTGTTGCAGGGAATTAGATATCAAGAACTCAGATATCGGTAACCGCATCATTGCAGAATCTATCGCTTGAAGGAAACTGACAATACCAATTAAATTTCAGCTCAATGGTGGGTTATTCCCTGAGAATATACCGATGCACTCTTGTACCCTGGCTGTTCCTTTCAAAAATAATATTGATATCCAAACTGGTCCAGGAAATCAAGAACTATTTTAAGATTTACATTACTGAAGTCCCTAGGCACTGGGATATACGGAAACTGTATTGCAGGCACACTAGATGGAAAGGGCGCAACACTAGAAAGCCCCATATATGATACGTGTTTAAGAGTTCTTTTGAATACAATGAGGCTGTAACTCTTCCTCAGTGTCTAAGGCTTTTTGAGTGTCAGAGAATATCTGTTCAACACCATATTGAGCTGACCAAATCTTTACCCAGGCAGAACAAAACAGTTAATTTTATTCTTCCGAATTGATGTTGATTATGTAGCCAGTGCTCTCACGGGAAATTGACTACTAGGGAGGCGTGGCGACCCCTCGCATGACTTTTGTTGAAGTTATAACGCATAGAGGGAAGAAGAGACGTCCTACATTTAATATGTCACTGTTTAGCAGTACGGTGTATTGGGAACTCTGGACATCTCTCACGGAAGTGTGTGATTTTGGAATGAGCGATATTGCCCTGTTTATAAAGGAGTCTGGGTGACTTAGACTGGAGGATTCTTGTCGTATTTTTAATTTTTAAATAACAAAGTTTTTGTTTTAATAACTTATTGAAGAATTATCTCAAATTGAGGTTTATGTCTTTGCTAAATTTGATTCCCCCTTTTCATTCGATACATGAGTTTCACTTTTCACTGACTATACTGTTGTATGTATTAGTTTGCTTGTTGTGTTATGACAATATAAAATTGATGTTCATGTTAGTTTTTGCATATTATTGACATTATGAAAGCGTTGAAAAGTAATTAACGATTTCATAATAAAAACAACAACAACAAAATAGTTAAAACGCTTAAGGGAGGGAGCCAGCAAGAGACAAAAACTAAACTGCTAAGGTAAAATTAAAAAGTGATACGAAATAGTAAACGACGACCGTTACGCTTCAGTTAATTTCAAGTTCAAATATGATTATCACGTTTCTAATAAACAAATACAACAACTACAACTATAAATAGTATAAATAAATAAAATACTTTTTGCAAAACTATACATTATTTTATTTTTAATTTTTTAAAATTTTTTTTCTTGTAAATTTAAGTACAATTTGGTTTTAAAATATTTGGCACTGATTTGTTATTTCTTTCACACTTCACCCCCTGCATTTATTCCCATTTCACAGTTCTTTTTACTCTTTTAAGTTTACAAAACCAAAATGCTTTTTGGCGTAATTATGGTCTCACCAGTCGACAGTTATCGACGCGTGCATAGGTTTCCGTATACAAGAGATTACATATGGCAGCATTGTTATCGAAATTCATTTCGGCCACTTTGAATTCAGGATTTATGGCGATTTTCAAAGTATATGAGCCGGGATTCAGTTCGGTTATATCAACCCATTGGCAGTCCAAATTGAATAAATAGACATCGGAACAGTTAACGGAAATGCCTGTGTAATAAATAAAATGTAAGAAAACATTAATAAAAATTATTTCACGGTAGTTAAAACTTTCGCAGCAAGTTTGCTACTTTTTCTTTATATTTAAACTTAGATTTTTATTTATTTTCTAGGTCTTTAAAGCATTTGCTACAATTTTCTATTGCAAAACAATTCTTTCTACTGTAAGAATCAAAAATAACATAGAAATGTTGTAAATAAAAAATTACAAAAATTAGAAAATTTGAATTTCTAAATAGCAAATACATGTTCTTTTTTGAATATTTTACAAGTTGAGATAAAAATGCTACACTCTTTTTTGATTTACTACTACAATTTGCTACAGGTTTTCTGTAGTAAAAGAAGTTTGCTACAGTTTGTCTTAAAAATTTTAAAGAAATTTGGTATTGTCTTTAACTTTTTTAGTTAAAAGTAATATGCTACAACGTTTTATGCTATAAATACAGTTGAAATATAGCTTCTCCTTATTCTAAAGGGTTTGCTACAAATTCATTCACAGCGAGCTAACGAATATGGATCGTTTGGCAACCATAGTATGCGTAAAAATAGTAAAATTGACTACTAAAGTAGCAAATCACTTTTCAAGCATTACTGGGTATTTAAGGTTATTCTAATCGACCCACTGTAGAAGTAATTGGCGAGTTTAAGAAACAAATTTGTGGGAGACTACAAGCATAGTATAGGTAGTGTGTTAGACGAGAGCTTGTGGTTCAACCCCTGGCTTAGACCTCTCGAACAAAACGAAACATGAAAAACAATTTTTCTTTCTGTAGCTTCTTCGCAGCAATCATCTGGAATAGTCTTCTTGGAGAGTAAATAAAATTGCCATGAAAAGTTTCTAAAAATCTGTTGTCGTAGTCAATGAAATTTAAATTAATTGTCCCGTAACCCATGGAAAAAAATTACCACAGACAACATGCGTGGTATGAGAAACCTGACTTAATGCTTGCAAGGATTAATTAAGTACGTAAGTAAGAAACAGGATCTGTCCTGGGTATCATCGTAATGAAAATATCGCTTCTGCCAAATAAAAATTAACGGAGCTCTCAGACTCTCGCCACTCATGTATAAAATTTACAAACACAACATAAATGGTGTGAGAAGCTAGGTTGTAGTCCTGGCTAAATATGTAAAGATGAATTAAGTAAGTAAGAAGCATGGTCTGGTTTGTGTATCACCGTTTTTCTGTTTGGTATGCAGATCTCATTGATTCGTATATTGTTGAAAAGGACTCTGGAAGACTTGTTATCATCAGTTCAGAATGCCATGGACATCAGATAAACGATTTTTCGGTCCGTATATACTACATCAAGAGCCATACAACAAAATATTTAAAAATACTACGCCACAATTCCTTTACAATTTTGTAGCATAAATGGTATTTAAATTTGTAGCAAAATTCCAGAATTTTGTAGCATAAATGCTACTAAAATTTGTAGCAAAATTCCAGAATTTTGTAGCATAAATGCTACTAAAATTTGTAGCAAAACACTAAAATTTTGTAGCATTAATCTTTACTAAACACTGTGTGTAGCAAAAACTAAATGTCAATGCTATGCTGCACTTTACTATCATTTCGGCATAATACTTCACAATATTCTTACCTTGATCTCCAAAATTGGCACAATTATACTTCTTAGGTATGCCCGGCAGACATTGACTGTCTTCCAAACAGAAGGAAGCCTTATGGCCTTGAGCCACTTTCGTTCCAGTGACATCGAATATATCGAATGTGGCAAAAACCTCCATGCTATGGTAGTGCCTATAAAAATAAAACAATTTTTTTACTTTAATTCTTAAGAAACTCAACTATTTCTCTACTTACATATGGCACATGTGCCATTCCCATAGGCTTTTATCCTTAAATGGTCTAAAGTCTGTATTGCCTGCATTGAGAGCACTGGCAGTGAATTTAAGCAGACGGCGTGTGGCATAACGCCAATTGGGATCATCACGTTGTATATCGTAGGCTTCATTGGCCACACAGTTCTCCTCCATTGCACACTGCATCAAAGCCATCGGACGATCTTCCAAATGTGCCGTGTGTTCAATTTCAAAATAGTCAACGACAAGATCGGGCGACAAATAGTCGCATATAGCGACAGCCACATGATTACGTGTGCCATGACATGAGGGCATGCCACGCACATGATCATGATGTAGACACTGGCTCAACGATGTTTCATTGCCATAACATTCAGTGCCACTAATGATGGGTGGTGAAATGTCTGAACCGCCAAAGTAATCGGTTTGCAAGGCTTCACGTGCATAACCCAAACCCAATTGTTTGCACACAACATTGGCTTCCAGCAAAGACCAGCCATCTGAACAAATCGTGCCCCATTTGCCGCCATTTAAACGTACCTCTACACGGCCCTCTTGTGGTATACGGCCACCTCTCAAACGCAAATCCATACGATGAGTGTAATGTATTCTAAATTTAGGCTCATAGTACTCAGGTTTAACTTCAGGCTCGGGTTCTAGACCGGCTGGTGCCATGCATATAACGCCGGCTGCCTCACTGGGCTCACAGTCATGTACGCCCCAACCATCAAAGTGGCAGTGTGTGAGTTCTTTTTCGTGACCTTCACAGAACATGTTATCCATCCAGAAACGTTTTTTGGCCGGGCCAAAATAACCGCTGTGCGTCACCTTGCGCAGACCAGGAAAGCCTAGTTGTTCACACACTATTTGACCCTCGGTGGCATCCCATTCGTCATCGCACACAGAGCCCCAACGATTGTTGTGCAGGACTTCAATGTTGCCTGCAAGGAATAGAAAAATTTATTTAACTTGTGTGCTATTTTTTTAAACTCAATTGTCAGCATTAGAGTTTCAACTCCAAAAAACTTCATTTTTGCTTTGTATCAAACACTTTAGTGTCAAACATGGATCAAATCGATTTCAAAAATTGTGGTTTTAAAGCAACGCGACTAATTTGGCAAAAATAGAACGTTTAGTTTTTGTTTTTGTTGTTGTTTTTTTTATTTATGCTGGCACTGCCTAAAATTAAAATGTGGTTTCCATTTCATAGCAAAACAAAAAAATTAATAAAGTTTTCCAAAATAAAAAAATTTTTTTGTTTTTCTAGGAATATCTAGGCATCTGTAAAGAGAATTTTTAAAAGCGAGTATCATTGATTGAATTGCGTTGCCAGTAGATGGCCTTGAGCCATTTGCTACATATGTAAGTCACGTCTTTAGATATTAAAATATATATAAAGTACTAGATAATGTTTAAAGGGTTAACCAATTTAAGGTCTCAAAAGTAAAGCTGAATGAAAAGCGCAGAGAACAAGAATTTCGATAAAATATTTATTGTGCTACAATGCCAAGACCGGCCATGTCCTTACTTTAAATAAGTGAGGATTACAACCATTTCATCAGAATTTGCAACTTAGCTTTTCACACCACCTATCAGTCACCTATCGCACCATAATAACCGTTTTTTATACTCGCTGTTCATGGTATCGATGTGAACGATGTTTGGTTTCAACAGGATGGTGCAACTTGCCCCACATCTCATGTCACAATCGATTTATTGCATCAAACTTTAGATGACCGCTTAATTAGCCGCAATGGTTATGTCAATTGTTACCCAAGAAGCTGCGATTTAACACCGTTAGACTATTTTTCGTGGGACGCAGTTAAAGAAAAGTATTATGCTGGCAAGTCGCCGTAGTCTAGTAGGTAGTGTGTTGGCTTTTTAGACGTAAAGCCAGGGTTCGAGCCCCAGGCCAGACATGAAAATAAAATACAAAAATTATTTCTTCGGCGATTTCCTCTCAGCAGATTTCTGTCAAAAACTCTGAGAGTAAATAAAATTGCAATGAAAAGTTTCTCAAAAATCTGTCGTTCGGAGTCGACTTTAAACTGTAGGTCCCTTTACTCATGTATAAAATTAACACACACAACATAAGTGGTGTGAGAAACTAGGCCGTAATCCTGATTGAAGGGTTGTAATGATCAATTATGTATTATGCAGACAAATTAGTATTTGAAGGCCAACATTCGTGACGCCTTAATCGAGATACGACCCCATACACTCGAAAAAGATACTGTGAGGCCAGCTGCGGCAGCCATGAATGAATGAAATAATATTCCATTTCTAATCAGAACATAATGGTTGTGTTAATCTTTATTCATTGAGGGTGGACCTACAGTTTAATGTCGACTTCGAACAACAGATTTTTGCGCAACTTTTGATGGCAATTTTTTCTACTCTTAGGGTTTTTGGTAGAAGGCTGCTGAGAAGAAACCGTCGTCAGAAATATTGGTTTTCATATTTCGTTTTATTCAAGATGTCTGGGCTTGGGTTTGAGTCACACCACCTACTACAGATACAGTGTCATTTAAATGACCCCCTTTGGATTGGTCGGCAGTAGCCGATCCTTTTGTGGTAGTTTTCCATAATTTCTTCACATATTTCGTGCGATATCTCAGTGATAACTTGAGTAATTTTGATTTTCATACATATTTTCCAATATCACAGAATAATCCACAGAAGTAGTGTAATTCCGTTAAATTCTATAATTTTGATGGCCAAGTCATGTTGCCAAAACGTGAAATTTCTTTTCCTGGAAACTTCTCATGTAGTAAAGCTAAACTCGATCGTCATATGTAACTCTTAGTATTGTTTTGTTGGAACCACATAGCGTACAGTTCATAATTTGCAATTGTAAGCCAGAAAAATTCGGTTGACGTACGTGCATTGCCCGCTGAATTATTAGTAACCAAGGCAGACATATCGCAATGTCCACTCAATAAACGCTTAAGAAAATCTACAAAATACTGAGAGGTGATCTTTTCCTTTGCTTATGCTAGTTGAACTGACAAGCATTAAAGAAATGTTATGCGCGTATATTGAGCGAAAATATGAAGAAGAAACACCAATGTATGGAGGCAATGGATTATACCCAGACAACTAGTTAATCGGATAATCCCACAAATTCTTTAGAAATATATAACGATGGCTTAAATTTGACAAAATCAGTTGTGTTGCATATTTCGAGAGCTATGGTATCCCACATTCGTATAGGCTTTCAAAAATATTTCAGTTACTTCCAAGCAGACCTCCCAGCTCTCCTCATGGTTATAAAATGTCTATACAGTAGGCGAATATTTTAACATACAAGATTGTATATCAATGTCGTCTATCTCTTCCAAGGTCTTCATGATCTGGCTTCTTATGCATAGGGAAGTATGCAGAATCTGTATTGAATTAACCATAAGCCGTACTAAATTCACCATTTCGCAGTGCATCTAGGCTTTTCTGCATAGAAGAAAAGAAATGCTCGATTCGCTATGTAAAACAGAGCTAATTTAAATTTTATTTTGCTACATTGCCTAGATATTCAATATTTGATCGCTACCCTCACAAGATATTATGTTTTAGATACTATTGCAACACATTTTCTGCAGAAATTGTGAGTATTCGGAGGAGGACAAAACTATCATTTATGTCCTGTGCCATAGTCAAATGCTAGGACAAAAATAGCTAACAATACTCAGAATTCTTTTCTTTTTCTTTCTATCGGAAGTGTAGAAAATGGAATTGATAGATACTATTTATGCGCTAAACGCGACCAGAGTTCATTTTAGTCGTCGTAGTCAAGTAGTGTATACCAGAGATCAGCAATGAATCGTTTTTTGCTACTCATAAGCACTCATGAAATTTTGAATATAAGTGAGTCAACAAAATTGAAATTTAACTATGTTCACTGAATCATTCATACTCACTACAACGTTGATTTAGAAGTACAGGTTGCAATGAGTATGCTTACAACATTGACATCAAACTCATGCCATACGAAATATGTTTGATTCATAAGCCTGTTCATTTAAATTCATAACTTTGAGAAAAATACTTATAATACTTATAAATGATTCGAGTGACTCGAAGACACATATGCAAAAAAACAGACAGAGCAGCAAGCAGAGCAAACGCACAACGTTCTAATGAGTATTTTAGTATTCGAACGCGAATCATACTTATTCTGTGCTTGTGTGTATATGTTGAGTTATGGAAAGTCGAAATCAACAACATCATACGTGTTGTTAAGTATGAGTATGATGAGTACTTCAAACTTTGAATATGAGTAGAGGTTCCATGATATTAAAATAAATATGAATGCGTATAAATATAAGAAATTATGAGTATGATGCGATTCTACTCATCTTTTTGAATACTCATTGCTGATCTCTGGTATGTATACACGCCATGGGAAAACAATACGACTACTTCAGCAGATACTGTAATGACAAGAAAGATCGGGGACTACAAAGCAAATTTTTTGTTATACTTGGGCACCCAGACCATATTGACAGAACATGTCTAACGAAAGCTGATATGGATGAAAGCCACACCTTTATTTAACTATCACGACAATTGGGAATTGCCATCAGCCAGGAGTTAAAGAAATATGTTGGCATAGACGCAATCGATATTACAATGGAACCGCGTAGGATCTAAGTAAGTTATGCTGTTATGGCAACTGACACTCCCAAGTTATGGGAATTAATTTTAAAATTCGTCCTCCTGGCAGTCATAGGACATCAGATATTTCCATCTTAATAAAGTATAATTTTCAAAAATAATTTTCAGTTTTTAGGGGATACTTGCGGTCTAGCAAATGTTCCTAATCTATATGATGTTGTTTTTTAAAAAAAAATTTTTGAACAAATTAAAATACGTGGAATTAAATATTCTATACAAATTACTTGTTTTAATAGCAATTAATTGCTTGACACTGTAGTTTTATAGCAAAAAAAAAAAACATTTTTTGTTGTTTGTTTCTAATTTGAGATTCATTTTTTTTTTCAATTTTTATGTAGAATGACACTCCAAAAATTTTATAGTTCACCTTTACTATCTCCAAAATATATATTTTTTTTGTTTTGTTTTTTATTTTCTTATCACTGTGACTGTGTTTTTAAATTTCACTTTTTATTAACAAAAAAAAAATTTTTTTTACTTTTTTTGGGTTTCTTTTTGAATTTTTAATGAAATTTTTTGGTTGTTTTTTAATTTTTTCTCTTTCGTCTGTTAAAGTGATTTTTTTATTTTATTTTATTTATTTTTTCTTATTTTTTTAATTTTTTATTTTTTTTAAATTTTTTTTATATATTTCAAAATTTTTTTTGATTTAAAAATTTTTTTTTATTTTTTTATTATTTTTAATTCTTATTTTTAATTTTTTTATTAAAGAAAAAACAAATTATATTTTTTTCTATTTAAAAACAATTTATATTTTTTTATTAAAAAAAAATTTTATTTCATTTGTATTATTTTTAATTTTTCTTTTAAATTTCTTTATTTAAACAAATTAAATGTTTTTAATTTTTTTAATTTTTTTTGGTTTTTTATTGGAGTTCTGCAAACCTTACCTTCATATTCTGCATCTCCGCCCACCAGCCGAACGGCACCCTCTTCTTTATTTAAAGTTTTAATATATTTTTGCACTAAACGCTGGCGCTCTAGGCGAGCCTCCTCTAAAGAGCGATGTACCACAGCATTACAAACAGCCAATAGTAGTGATAATATTGCAACGAAATTCAAAAAATTTGCAAAATATTTCATTTTCTTCTAAAAAATTTAAATTTTTCTTTTTTTAATTTCTTAAGAATTTTATCTTAAAGGATAACCAGCCTTTAAAAAAAATATTTTTTTTTTGTTTTCCGAAATTCGTTTATTTTATGGCGTTTAAATTTAAGCCCCGAGCCATGTATTTATTGAGACTACAAAATTGAAACTAAAATTTCGATTTAAAAAATTCTATCGAACTAAAGCTTTAGCATCCAATTGCAAAAGCCTTTTGCAAGCGTAATTTCAAAATAAAATTAAAAAAAGAAAAAAAAAATTGTTCTAAACTGTAGAATAAAATGATTTAATGTTTATATAGAGCTCTCTTAAAAAAATTAGAGGCAACAACAACAACATATAATAAACTAACATAACAATGACAATAACAACACACGACAATATTATTGTAAAACAAATAACAAAAAATTAACAAAAAAAAAAAAACATGAAGAAAAACATGCAACAAAACACATGTGTTTTCAATAAAATTCGCAATTCCGAAATTCGAAAGATACTCTCGCAGCACACACACACACACACACAGTCATACTCACACAGTTACACTTATAACGTAATCGCCTGTACTTGTACGCTTATACTCGTACGTACTGTTCTATGAACTTCAAATAGCGGAACCGTTTTTGCTCTTGTTTCTTAACAGCATCGCCACAGAGTCCGCCACTGATGCCGCTAAGCGTTTAGTGGCTAAGCCCCCAGCTTAAAAAAAAACAAAACAAAAAATAGGGGCGACATAGTAACACATTTTTGATTTTGTTTTCATTTTTATTTTTTGTTGTCACAATTGTTGTTGTTCTCATTTTAATTTCATTTCGATTTTTAATTAATGGTGGTTGTTGAATCTGCTTTGAATCAGTTTTTGTTTTCTTTTTTAATGATGACGCTATTATAGTTTGTTTTGTTTTATTTTCATTTAATTTTGTAGTTTTTTTTGCTCTCACTTATCAGTTAATGTTGTCCATATGATTTGCGAAATTAGCATTAAGAAAATAGCGTAGTGCTTAGCCAAGTAAAGAAATATTTGAAAGGAAGGGAAAGGAAAATATTGTTACGAAAATGAAAAATCCAATGTTTTGCTTTTACATCGCTTAACATTCAAATTATAAACAAAGGATACAAAAACAAAACAATGCAGTAAACAAACCTGTTTACAAATGATCATACTGCTTAATTTAACAACAAACATCAGCATAAAAAAGGTAAACAAATAAACAAAAATACAACAACAAACAGTACAGCAATAAATGTAAACAAAATACAACATTAATGAAATAAAGATGTTTACATTTATAGAGATCTCGCGAAGGCGAAGCCACGAAATTTCGCCTTCAAGAACATTCATCAGACTGTTTACTCTGCCATATAAAAGGCAAGGCAAAGCAGGCGAGTAGGCTAGTGAAGTTCAGTCAGTCGTGTGTGAAGACGCAGTACGTTTCAAGAGAGTAATAGTGATTTGAAGATCTTCGTTACAAAGCTATGTCGACTAACTACCGAGTAATTGTTATTGCTTATGCGCAGTGTATAAACAGAGGAATAACAAAGAAAAGCAAATGTTGTTGTTTACATCAAGTTGTGAACAGTGGCTTACGGAATTGTGCGAATAATAAAGAATTTTAATTAAAACTAAACACACAGAAATATTTTTATTTTATTTGCAATCTACGAGCTCATATTTTAAACGTTTTTAAAAGTTAAAAATGCAACAATATATACAACAGCGATACAGAGTACAGATCAATGAGCTATGCGAGAATGGACATACATACACTGCTTAAACAGTTCAAACCCCTTATAAATCTCTTAATAGTATTAGTATCACCTTTAGATTGTAAGTGAAAACCGTCACAGTATGTCCTGCCTAGAATATTCATTCTTCTCTTGCAATTGTGCAAGGGGCTTGAGCCAATAATCTCCAATACCTCCACGTCTTTGCTTACTTACTAACTTAATTGGCCATTAACAACCCGATTAACGGATTTCGGCCTGCCGTAACACATCCTTCCAGTCGCCTCTGCTTCTTGCGCGCCGTTTGGTCACATTAATCGATGACAGGGCTTCTTAGATTTGGTCCTTCCTATGCAAACAAGGTCGTCCTCTTCGCCGGCTTCCGCAGATGCCCGCATCAAATACCCGTCTCGCCGGAGCATCCTCCTCCATTCAAACGACATGAACGAGCCAAAGCAGCCGCTGGAATTTAATACGCTGGAATTTAATCGAATGTGGAAATCATCGCCAACTCGCAATGGATCGAAGATCTTACGCAGTACTTTTCTCTCGAATACTCTCAAGGCTGCTGCATCAGTGCTTAATAGGGTCCATGCCTCTGCGCCATAAAGATGCACGGGGAGGATGAGCATCTTGTAGAGTATTAGTTAAGTTGTACGTGAGAGGTATCTACTACTCAATTGCCTATTGAGACCATAGTAGCACCTGTTGGCAAGAGCGAACCTGCGCTTAATCTCCAGACTGACATCATTTTTGGTGGTAACGGCGAAGCCAAGATAAATAAATTCCTTGAGTATATAGAAAGTATAGTTATCGGCCGTAATCTCAGATCTAATACGCCTTATGTCCCTACTTGTCGATAACATATACTTTGTTTTGCCCTCATGTACTGCCAAACCCATCTTATTAGACTCCCGTTCAGTAGCACTAAAGGCAGCAGTAACATTTCGCTTAGTTCGCCCTGTGATGTCAATGTTGCCAGCGTACGCAAACAACTGGAGGCTTTTTTGAAAAATAGTGCCATTGCGATACACTCCCGCCTTCCCCAGAACACTCTCCATGACGAAGTTGAAGAGGTCCCCGTCTTTGCGCACAAAACAAATTTAGCTGACGTATATTCCAAATCACTAGCCATGCCATACGATTACAATGCTCTGTAAAGAATCCAGTCATCAGTATCACGGCGATGTTTAGCAGATATACCATCGTTGAAGACAGCCAAATGCTTCTTCCGTCTGTTGCTTCTCCACGACCCTACAGAAGTAACAAATTGAAGCATTATGACCAAACACTTCGCTATCCACAAAGCAGGTTTATATTCCAGCAAGAGCTTCGCTCGTCTTGCTACCAGGTATAGAAATGTGATCCGGAACCCAACAATTGCCGCTACGATTGGGTGCTAAGGCCATTATCAAGTGCAGTCACGATCCACCCATGATTTACATCAAACTAGTCATGTCGCCCTCAGGACAATTGAGTGGCAAAAAAGTTTCGTAAGAATCCGCATTTGAAGATATGAGGCTAGACCTCAAAAGCCTTCAAAAGTAGCAAATATCTCCGCCTGAAAGACGCTATAGTTGTCAACCTAGGCTTCAAGAGCCTCTAAATACAAAATATCTCCGCCTGACAGATCTAATCTTAAACGCAGCTTAAGGGCGAGACATTTATCAAAGAATTAAGCAATTCCAATTCCTACCTAACCGTGAAGATTAGTCCGCAATAGTTTTTCATCATCCCTGGATAAAAAGCCTGATCATATGTTAAATGAGATTAGTGACCGTAACCGGACGTAACAACTCATCAGCCGCGACGCGTTTCAAAGATGTCCCCAATGTCCAATTGAAGACGAAACTACAGGATATATTGTCGCCAAATATTTGAGATTTAGAGCACAACGATTCAAAATATAGTACGTGATTGAGCAGGATCTGACAATAAAATAGAGATGATGCTACTGTCGCATCAAAACTCGTGGACTTTCGCCAATGAACTTTCGCCAAAAAAGTGCAAACTATGGAAGCTAGGCTAACTGTAACACAGATTAAGAAGTATAATAGAGCTACGGAGTGTTCAGCTGGCAATTGTGTTGGTTTAGTCAGCAAAAAGCGTACTGAGTCAATGATAATGCGACCCTTAAAATGTTTCCACCTACAATAAAAGGCTTCCAAGGTATGTCTGCCATAAAGTCTAACGCAGCTCATACTCTGATAGGCATATGTACAACCATTTACAGAAATATAATAACCACCAGTAGTCGAGTTTTCCTCTCCAAATGTTTTTTTAGATCTACTGTTTTCGTATTACCGAATTTATTTGCGCCTTAAAGTATGCCATTTAATATAAAAAAATATCTTCTTCCCATTACTAATTGCCGCAAATCATGTTGTTTATTATTATTGTTTTTCACAACAACAACAACAAATTTAATAAATATTCCCTAAAAACTCTGTAAACTTTAAATAATTTCGAACAAAATAAATAAATGACAATAACAATATTGCCTACCCTAAGGGGCCATACAAAAAATAAACAAACAATAAAATATTGAAGCAACTAAGTGTAGCACAAGTAATTGTTTGTCGTTGATACTGTAAGACAAAGAAATTCAAGTGAATTGCCTAAAGGTATGTGATATTTTTCTTATAAAAATTAAGGTTTTTGAAAACAAAAAACATTGCATACATGTAGGCATTGAAATTTTTTTACAAAAATTAAATTTAAAATTTTTGGTTAAAGAAACTAACGATGACTGTTTAAATTTTTGGATTTAAACACAAATTGAAAAAATTGGTGGCATATCCTTAAGGGCTGTAGAACTATGATAGTCAGAATAAGAAAATTAAACAGAACATCAACCGAAAAGCAAACACAACGCACAATCAGTAAAAATTCATTTAAATGCAGGCAAAATAAAAAATATTTCTTCTGTCGTGGTAAAAAATGACAGTGACAGTGGTGGCATAAGATAAGGGCAAAGGTAACGGGGTTTTTTACCCATACAAAATGTTGAATTTGTATGATTATGAGTCTTCAGACATATTTTAATTATAATTTCCCCTTAAAATACAATTTATAAAGAAGAAAACATTGGGAAATATTTCTTAGAACCGACATTTTTGTCTGATCCGACATTTTTGTCTGATCCGATATTTTTGCCTGATCCGATATATTTTTCTGATCCGACATATTTGTCTGATCCGACATTTTTGTGCGATTCGACATTTTTGTCGGATGTCTTAACCAATGCAAAATTTTCTTCCGTTATTAATGTCTGATAAAGTTTCCTATCTGTCTGTCACATTTTTTTTTAATTTAAAAAGACAGAGAAATCATCGGAAAATATTTGCTAAAACCGACATATTTGTCGAATCCGACATTTTTGTCTGATCCGATATTTTTGTCTGATCCGACATATTTGTCTGATCCGACATTTTTGTCGGCTGTTTAACCAATGAAAAATTTTCTTCCGACATTATTGTCTGATAAAGTTTCCTATCTGTCTGTCACATTTTTTTTTTTAATTTAAAAAGACCTCTTGAATTTTTTTAATCCCAGATTTTTGTCGGTTGAGTGTTTACTGCATGCCACTGTTTTACGCACCATTTTCACTGTGTTGTACATGCATAAATACTCTCAATAAACATAAACAAATAAACATAAATATGCATGTCATGGATGGCACAGCTTCAATCAAGTCATTGTGAAAGCAACTGCTGTTGTTTCAAGGGGAAGGTGAAATAATTTACGCTGGTACTGCTGATGACGATGATGATGACGATGTTGTCAATGCTTGAGTGATTAAATATGTAAAAATTACACACACACACACACATTCTTCTGCGGATGTATGAAAAAATATTGACAGACATGTCAACCCGAAAAAAAATACAAAAAAAAATAAAGAAACAATTAAATGGCAGGGGAATTAAATAACGACTTGTCTTTTATGACCGGAGTTTGGGTGGTAAAACAAGCGTTAAAATCACGCATTTTTCGGAATACAAATACAAATAAAAGGAGTAAAATTTTTTAAACTTAAGGGAACAAGTATTCTTTAACGGTTAATGAAATAAAAAAATTAAAAAAAAATTGTAAGCAAAAAAAAAACTGATTGTTAATGGTAAAAACTGTAGCATACCTTAGGGAAGCATTTATCAAAAAATTGTATTTTTGTCTGCTTCAACTGAAACAAAAGATTTGCAGAAATTATCTTTAGGCGACATATGTATGTATGCAAACGTTATGCTGGGGTTTTTGTTTATATTATATTGTATTGCATACCATAAGGCTTTAAATACAAGGTTTAAATCCGGGCATATTTCTAGGGAGTTAAATAACACAAAATAAAAATAGAAAACAAATTTTGTTTAAGGGTAGACGTGTAGTTTGTTATAAATTATCTCGTTTGGCATTTAAATAATAGTGAGAGCATGTAAATATTGCATACTTTTAGTCTAGGATACTTAAATAATGGATTTTTATCAAGCTTAAGTATATATAATGTTTCCACTTGATTTAATTTGTTGTCTATAGGCTGTTTAGAGTGTTATTTTGTGGAGTTTTTGCATGGCTTGTGTTTAGTTGAGGCTGTGGTGTTTATGGCCATAAATTTTTCTGAATTCTTTATGCGATAATGAAAACATTAGCTGCTAAGGGGAAAATACTGGCTTAAAAATATTGTTTTTTTTTGGGTTTTATTTATGGCCCTATCAAGTTGAATACAACAGGCCTTTAAATATTGTGTCGTATAAAAAGTAAATGAAGTTATTTGGCCTGAATCCAGGAGATATTTGCATGTACATGGCTTATTGAAGGCAAACTTAATTTTTATTTTACTGAGACCAGATGGTAAATGCAAGAGAAGTAACGGGCAACACTGGTTTAAACAGCTCACGCACGTTTCGTGTTTTATTTCACTGTCAAACATTTTCAGTTTGGTCGATAATTTAGCCATGAATCGTCTTACAAACGAACAACGCTTGCAAATCATTGAATTTTGTTATCAAAATGCGTGCTCTGTTAAGAAAGTTCATCGCGCGCTTCTTCCATTTTATGGTCAGTTTAATCGACCCACTGAAGCGACTATTCGGGCTATTGGGCAAATTTACATTGTTGGACATTACCACGCTTACGTAGAGTGCGAACTGAAGAAAATATCGCAGCTGTATCGGCCAGTGTTACTGATGACCATCAATTATCGATTCGTCGCCGTTCGCAGCAATTGGGCCTCTGTTACTCAACAACGTGGAAAATTTTGCGGAAGGGAAGGAAGTGTGAAGCCTTTCAAAATACAGCTGGTGCAAGATTTGAAGCAGAATGACCTACCGCAACGCAGAATTTTTGGTGCGTGGGCTCTTGGAAAGTTTTGCCGAAGATCCACTTCTTTATCGAAAAATTGTGTTCAGCGACGAAGCTCATTTTTGGCTCAATGGATACGTAAATAAGCAGAATTGTCGATTTTGGAGTAAAGATCAGCCAGAAGCATTGCAAAAGCTACCAATGCATCCAGAAAAAGTCACAGTTTGGTGCGGTTTATGGGCTGGTGACACCATTGGACCGTACTTCTTCAAAGATACTGCGAATCGTAACGTAACTGTGAATGGTGAGCGCTACCGTGAGATGATATCCAAATTTTTTTGCCCAAAATACAAGAGCCTGACTTGCATGACATGTGGTTTCAACAAGATGGTGCCACATGCCACACAGTACGCGTAACAATGGATTTACTGAGAGGCGAGTTCGTTGAACATTTTATTTCACCTTCAGGACCAGTCAATTGGCCGCCTAGATCGTGCGATTTAACGCCTTTAGACTATTTTTTGTGGGGCTATGTTAAAGCTCATGTCTATACAGACAATCCCGTTTCAATTGACGCATTGTAAGACAACATTGAAGCATTTATTCGTGAGATACCGGCCGATATGTTGGAAAAAGTATGCCAAAATTTGACTAAGCGGATTGACCATTTGAGGCGCAGTCACGGTCAACATTTGCATGAAATAATTTTCAAACATTAAATTATGTGGACCGCACTATCGATTCAAATAAAGATTTTATGCATTTTTCTGAATTTTATGTTTTTTTTTGAAAAATTTCCCTATAGCTCTTAAAACATCACCCTTTAGTTACAATAACCGCATATACTTTTTATAACACCCAATATAAATTTTCTAAAACTATTCAATAACAATAGAGAACAAAAACAAAGAATTTTTTTAAGCACATGCTTCATAGGAAAAAAAGCAACAACAACAACAATCGATATCTATTGTTGTTGTTGTTGTGGAATTTTCAAAAATTACCGGTTAAATGCCATCCACATGCAACATTATTCTCAGAGCTAACAAGCATGCTTGTATTCATTTTCAGAGTCAAGTTCATTCATTCATTTATTCAGTCATTCAGTCATTATGTGGCGTTTGGTTTAAACATTTCATAGCTTTTTTGTTTTTTTGTTCCACGAATCTCGAATTATTTTTGAAATTTTAGTTTTTACCCTCTAAACTGAATGGGTATCACAGCAAATGAAAAATCTATAACGAGTACTCTGGGGTTTTTTTCTTTTTTTTCGCTTGAAAATCATTTTAGATATGGGCTGGCAATTGCGATACGGCGATTAATGTTTAAAACATAAAAAACAAAACGAAATTAAATAAAAATTTAATGATTTTTGCAATTTTTTATAATTTTTGTTTCAACAAAATAAAAAAAAAAACAAAATGAAACAAAAAAAAACGTTTATAATGACCATAAATTGTGCATTTTTAGACGACAGACAACGAATTTCGTTATAATTTTGTGACAATAGTCACGTATTCTTATGAGAACACATTTTATGAAATTATTAAATTGAGGAGAATATTTTCCACAAATTGCGGATCGTTTAACATAAATTAAGTGGCGGAAAAATCCTTGTCCTAAGGAATTTCAGTGACGGACGTCAATTGAATTGTAATCGAGACGTAATCTATTAAAGGCCAAAAATTATTAGAAATTGAAGGTTTGTGTCTTTGCTAGACAAATTGCATAATATTACTACGCCTTTTAAAAATATTTAAAACATGAACTCGTAGCAAGTAAAATAAAAATAAATTTGTCTTCAGTTTTAATTAAAATTCTCTATTATTCACATAATTCTGTGTGCCACTGTTCACAACTTGATGTAAACAACAACAATTGCTGCTTTGCTTACACCCTTCACATAAACAATAACAATCACTAAGCAATTATAGGACAGATCTTTGTAACGGGGATCTACAAACCACGATTACTCTATTCAAACGCAGAGAGTCTTCACACAAGACTGACTGAACTTTTACTCACTCAGTTGCCTGCTTTGCCTTGCCTTTTATATGGCAGAGTAAAATATCTGATCAATATTCTTGAAGGCGAATGTTCGTCCCTTCGCCTCCCCGAAATCTCAATAAATGTAATCATCGTTGTTTCATTAATGTTGTTTGTGTATTTTGTTTACATTTATTCTTGTAGTGTTTGTTGTATTTTTGTTTACTTGTTTACTATTTCTTTTATGCTGGTGTTTGTTTGTGTATTTTTGTTTACTTGTTTAACATTTTTTATGCTGGTATTTGTTGTTATATCAAGCAGTACGATACTTGGTAAACAAGTTTGTTTACTGCATTGTTTTGTTCTTGTAGCTTTCGTTTATAATTTGAATGTTAAGCGATGTAAAAGCAAAACACCAGTATCTAGATTTTTCCATTTTCGTAACAATTTGTTCACATTTCTTTATAGGAAGACAGGTTCTTAGTTCACAGCAATGTAAAGCATTACAGTGGTGGCCTTATAATTAGAAACGACTTAGCAACATGTATCTTTGTTAATTTGTTTTACAGTTTTCACTGTGTACCTGGGATCAAAGGCTTTGTTTGAAGGACGTCTTACATACGTTTTTCCATCAGGTTGGGATAAATTAAACTTAGATTCGTCACTCCATAGAACTCTGTTCTAATTATAAGGCCACCACTGTATCTTCCTTTATTTACGTTTGACAATCGAACAAATAATCAGTGACCACATGCAGTTAAAGCAACATGCGATGACTTTAGCTTCGACAGAACGTCATGAGTGCCTGTTTTATTATAAGAATACACAAGAAATTATCCTTTCACTCCGACAATCATCTTCTGCTGTAAACTGAGTATCGTATTACCGTATTCATGGGTATGGATATGCAGTTATTTACAGGTAATTAGGCACGTAGGAAAAATCTTAGTAGACATTCAGCATTTAGCCAAATAAAGGAATGAAAGGCTATCATAAGTGATAGGGCGAAACATTCTGTTTTCATGCTTGCATGGGAACAGAGATATGCAAACATCTAGACACACATACATACATAACTGGACATTACAAATCTTTAGCCAGGATTACGACCTAGTTTCTCATACCACTTCATGTAGTGTGTGTTAAATTTATACATGAGTGGTTGGACCTACAGTTTAAAGTCGACTCCGAATGGCAGATTTTTATAAAAACTTGTTCATGGCAATTTTATTTACTTTCCGAGTTTATGCCAGAAATCTGCTGAGAGGAGAAAGTCGTCGAAAAATTATTTTTCCATATTTTCGTTTAGTTGGAGATGTCTGACTTGGTGTGTGAACGGAGGCTTCACGTTTAATAAGCCAACATACTACCTACTAGACTACAGCGACTTCCAACCTAGAAGGGATTATTACCAAGAATTTCAAACAGTTTTTCAAAGTATTTAAAAAAACCCCAACATTAAATTCCTATTCATCAATTGTCCCCTTATTACGAGTACTTATCCTTTTTTTCTTCAATCAATTTGATTCCTTTCGTTTATCCTTCTTTATGCAACACCACCAGCTTTGCTGCATTTCACTGCAGTTGACATTTTTATTAAATTTCCAAAAGAAAATCGAAAAAAATTAAAAGAAATTCTGTAAAATTTTAAAACAGAAAACATGTGTGACTGTGTGCGTGTGTGTGTATTTGTAAATGATCAATAATACACACAGAAATCCTGCACATCAATTTGCCTACATACTCATGTACAAATTGACTTGCATAAGTATGTGCGTGTATACAGGAATCAGTCTCTTATATTTCCTTTGGACCACAATACCCACAAGGAAAAGCAGAGTAACTGCTGCAACTTAATCCATAAACGATTGCATTTGTTCTTCTCAGTTCTTTTTCTCTTTCTGTTTTTTTTTTGGGATAAAAAGGAAAAATTCAGAAAAATGTAACGTAATATACTATATCGGTTATAAATTAAAAGGATTTTTTTTGGGATTTTAATACAAGGTGTCTCAAAAAAGGTGGTCATTTGTTTAGCTTACTGTGTGACCACAATGAATCTGAATCCCTTTTAAAAACATTTTAAATATGAGCTCGTAGATAGCAAATAAAAATAAAAATAAATTTTCTGTTTAGTTTTAATTAAGATTCTTTATTATTCGCACTATTCTATGTGCCACCGTTCACAACTTTATGTAAACAACAACAATTGCTCTTCTTTGTTATTCCTCTATTTACACGCTTGGCATAAACGATAACAATTACTAGACAATTGTTCGACTGATCTTTGTAGCGAAGATCTTCAAACCACGATTACTCTCTTCAAACACAATGCGTCTTCATATTTGACTGACTGAACTTTTACCCACTCAGTTGCCTGCTTTGCCTTACCTTTTATATGGCAGAGTAAACAGTATGATGAATGTTCTTGACGGCAAACGTTCGTTGGTTTGCCTTCTCGAGAATTCTGTAAATGTAAACATCGTTGTTTACATTTATTATTGTAGTGTTGTTGGTTTATTTTTGTTTACATGTTTACTATTTTTTATGCTGGTGTTTGTTGTTATATTAAGCAGTAGAGTGGAGTAAGGAAAACTCCAGTATGTAGATTTTTCTATTTTTTTTTTGGGGGGGGTATACAGGCACTATGTACAGTTTCTCGGGGACTACCCACGCATTGTGTGGGAGAAAGTTTTACGAACATTCGTCGTACAACAGCTGAAGTCAGTGGTCAACCATGCCCACCATACGAAAATCAAACAAAAAATTTGAACAGATTTGACGAAAAATCAAAAATCACAAAATTATCATCGTTGTGTTCATCATACCTTAGTTTGGTTGTGCACATCATAATTTTCTTACAATTAATTTTCTTTTCAATAATAAAAGATAGATTAATGTCGTAGTTTTTTATGGACAATACTGGGAATGGCAAGTTCTTTCAGAAAACTAGCTTATTAAAGCATTTATTCGCAATAAATACGACCGATTTTTAGGTTACTCTACCAATAAATGTCACTTAAATGTTTAAATCATGTTTCGAATTCCTTTTTCGGATAGATGATGCATAAAACATATTTTATTTAATTAAAAAGTATTCCCCCTAAAAGTATACCTCAATTTATATATTTCAAACTTGTCTAATATTTGTAAGTCCCCTAAAAGAATACCTTATATTTTGTATGCCTTAAAAACATTTTTCCTTCCTTGCATTAGTTTGTATCAAAAAGAAAACATATTTTATAGAATATTATATGAAAAATCCCTAAAAATATGTTTGAATTTTTTAACTAACCCCTTAAAATATACCTTATATTGCATGTTTTAAGTAGGCTTTTTTGGTTTAAAAACTATCACCTAAATGTATAATCCTTATGTTGTTACTTCTTTTAACAATTACAAATAAATCTTACATAAGGAGAAAATTTCAAAATCATGTTGAGTTCATTTTAAAACATTTTAAACTTTTCAACAAATATATTAAAAAAATATTTTTTTTTTTAAATTTTAATTTAAAAACTAAGAAAACTCTGTATAGAAATTTATATAAAAATTAAATAAAATCAAAACCGTATGTTTAGAATGCATAAACGATTTCCTTTTCTTTTCTAGAAAGAATAGAATATAACTTTTTCTTAAGCCTACGGTTATGCTTCATTTTTATATAATTTTTAGTTTTTTTTGCGATAAAGTTTCCATAGCAAATAAATTACAAGTTTAGATTTCTAAGCATTAAAGCATTTAAAATTGTTGTTTTCCTGTATTATTTGAGATAAATTGCATTAAATTGTAGAACAAAATCATATGGCCTTTGCCTTAAAGTATGCTGCAATAGTTTGTTATATAGTTTTAAATAAAAATACGAGGACTGTGGGCAAAATTGAAGGCGCTGTGGACTAGTAGGTAGTGTGATGGCTTATTAGACGTGAGGCAAGGGTTCAAACCTCAGGTCAGACATCGAAACAAAATACCAAGAAATATTGCTTCAGCGACTTCCTGTCAGCAGATTTCTGGCAAAAACTGGATGAGAAAATAAAATTTGCCAATGAAAAGTTCCTCCAAAAAATCTGTCGTTCGGAGTTGACTTTAAACTGTAGGTCCCGCCACTAATGTATAACAATTAGCACACACTACATAAGTGAGTGAGTGAGGTCGTAATCCTGACTAAAAGGTATGTAATGACCAATTATGTATGTAGGTATGTAGTCTAGTAGGCAGTGTGTTGGCGTGACGTGAGGCCAGGGTTTAAACCTCAGATCAGGTACCTCCAACAAAACTAAATATGAAAAGAATAAATCTTTCGGCGACTTCCTCTCAGCAGATTTCTGGCAAGAACTCTGAGAATAAATAACATTCCAAAAAAACTGTAGCACGGAGTCGACTTTAAACTGTAGATCCCGCCACTCATTTATACAATTAACACACACAACATAAGTGGTGAGAGAAACTAGGTTGTAATCCTGACAAAAAGGGTTGTAATGACCAATGTATGTAGTCTAGTAGGCAGTGTATTGGCTTATTAGCCGAGAGTCCGTGGTCCTTTCGGTAGATTTCTGGCAAAAATTCTGAGAGTGAAATAAAATCTGTCGTTCGTTGTCCACTTTAAACTGCAGGTCCCGTCATGCATGTATAAAACTAACACACACAACATGGGTGGTGTAAGTAGCTAGGTTGTAATCCTGACTGAAGGCTTGCAATGACCAGTATATTCGTAAATTGCCCTGGCAGGGACATATCGCAGACATGAACCCAAATTCCTCGAGACGGCTGATATTTGATACACAACGCTTAGGTTTTCTTGAGACCTCGTACGACTAAGGCAATGAAGTGGACAAGAACATGAACGAAAATTACTCGGAACGAATGGTATTTGATACACAACTGTATGCATCAGCCTCTGTTCGATTAGGTTGTCTTGAAACGTACAACTACGGCACAGAAACGAACAAGATTGGCTGGCTCAACTGTGGTAATAATGGGTCCGCCAAATACCTTTTCTTTGAAAATACTTTAAAAAATAAACTACTGAATATTTTCTCAAATTTCTTTTTTTATTTGAAAGTACAATCCTTCCGGTTAATAATGGAAAATAATTTCATCCAAATGGCTGCCTCGGCTGGCCATGCAGTAGACTACACCAGAAGATGCCGATTTTGGCAACAAAACAAATCATCTTTTCAGATGAAGCTCATTTTGATCTTGGCGGGTATGTAAACAAGCAAAATTGTCGGCATTTGGGGCACAGAAAACCCGCACGCATACATTGAAAAGCCGACGCACTCAAAACGAGTCACTGTTTGGTGCGGATTTTGGTCCAGAGGCATAATTAGGCCATTTTTCTTCGAAAATGAGCAAGGAGTGGCCATTACAGTCAATGGCGATCGTTATCGGGCCATGTTGAACGAATTTTTGTTCACAAAAATTGAAGAGGAGGATATTGGCAACATTTGGTTTCAACAGGATGGCGCTACGAAGCTACACTCCATGTTTTGCGCCCTGTTTTTGAAGATCGCATTATCAGCCGCAGAGCTGATGTCGTTTGGCCACGTCGGAGCTGCGATTTGATACCGTTGGACTATTATTTGTGGGGTGCCGTCAAAGATAAGTGTTACGCCGACAAGCCAGAGACAATTGACGCTTTAAAGGACAATATTCGTGAAGCCATTGGTGAAATACAGCTGCACACAATCGATAATGTGCTTAAAAATTTGACCGATCGTGTAGGCTACTGCATGGCCAGCCGAGGCAGCCATTTGAATGAAATTATTTTCATTATTAACCGGAAGGATTGTACTTTCAAATAAAAAAAAGAAATTTGAGAAAATATTCAGTAGTTTTTTTTAAAGCATTTTCAAAAAAAAAATTATTTAGGGTTATTATTTAGAATAGCAATGTAAGTAAGTTATTTCTGACACCAACCTCGTATATTATTTTTCCTTTATTTTTTTTAAATTTTTCTAAAGCTATTAAAACAATACATGCCTGTAGAGTGTATCGACAAATATGCAAATCTTTATATTTCTTTTGTATTGTTATGGATTATTTTTATTCCTTTTTTGGTACTCCTTATCTCTAGATCTCATGCTAGTTCCCTTTTCTTATATAATTTTTTTTTTGCTTTTTTCTTTACTTTTTTGCCATCATCATCATCCTGCTGTTCATCTCTTTTCATTTGATATCATCTTCATTTTTGATTTAGTGCAAGTACTGCCGAAAAGCAGGAATAAAAATGTAAAGGAAACAAAAAAAATAATAAAAAAATAAAAACATTCCAAAAGAATTTATAATAAATGATGATGAAGATGATGTTGATTGTTCTTTCCCTTAAAAGAAGAAGAAAAACTACAAATAAAATAAAGAAAAGAAAAGGAATAAAACTAAATAGAGTAGTAAAAGCAAAACAAAAAACAAAAATACAATAAATCGAGAAGATATTTTCAACACACAAAAATTTCATTCATTCAACATACACATACACATGCACATGTGTGTGTGCGTGAGCGTGTATCCTGTAAGCAATACATCATCAAGTGGTAAGAGCTACAATAACAGAACAATTGAAATTGCTGCCATTGCCGTACAAGCAATCGGCAGCAGCAACAGCAGCAGCTGCAATAACTATTACATCCACAGCATACATCCACAGCATACATCCACAGCATACATCCACAGCATACATCCAAAAGCAACAAGAACTGCATCAGTACAGTACAAAGTCAACACAACATTATACAACATCACAGCAATAGCAAACGGATATCCGTTTATATACACTTATATTCACACACACAAACATACACATACATAAACATATACATCCTTATGCAGAGTAAGCAAGGAAGTAAAGACAGAGAGAGAGAGAGAAAGAGAGTTACACATGAAAAACTAATACTTCCATCATGCCAGCGTGTGTATGCTCTCTGTTCCATAACAGATACTCACACATATGATGCCACATAGAATAACACATACTCCGGCTTGTAAACGAGATAAGGCAGGATAATAGTGCTGGCTAAGTGCAAAGGGAAGTCAGGGCATGGGATAAATATACACATCAGACAGAAATCATATTTTAAACAAATAACTCTATTTGTTAAAGGGAAAAAATACACGGAGAGAACAAATTTTTTGATTCAGGTCTTTCCACAACACAATTCAGATTCGTTCTTTAAAATATATTCTGAGATTAAAACAAAAAACAAACCTATTTGCCTCCAATAAATCTGCTATCGTAAAGAGGAAACATATTCTAACGAAAATGAAAATTTTAGATACTGGTGTTTTGCTTTTACATCACTTTACATTCAAATTATAAACAAAAGCTACAAAAACAAAACAATGCAGTAAACAAACCTGTTTATCAAGTATCGTACTGCTTGATATAACAAAAAAAACAGCATAAAAATGGTAAACAAGTAAACAAAAAATATCGTTTAACAATAAAAACGATAAACAAAAGCTACCAGCTACACCAACACTAAGAATACAATAAACGTGTTGATTATCTAAAGCTGCACACACACACATATGTACGACGAACCTGGTTGCGCCTGATACCAACAACAACATGTATGTGACAAAAGGTAATAGACAACATAAGCAAAGTACACAAACAACAATGCATTAGCAATAGAGCTCTCGAGAACGCGAGATCACGAACCTTCCACTTCAAGAATGTTCGTTAGACTGGTTGTGTCGGACTATATAAGGGCTGGACAAAGCAGGCAACAGTTAGTAAGAATTTAGTCAGCCTTGTGTGAAGTTGAGTGTGAACAAAAGAAGTCGTGGTTGTAAAGATCGATCGAATACTTGTGTGAACTAGTAAAGTGAATAAACAGATTATTATTGTCTTATCGTTAAGTTGTATATGGTGACACACAAACGTAGTGTAAATAATAAAGAGAGTTTAACTGATATTAAACACATATTTGTTTTTACTTTGTTTGCAATTAACGAACTCATATTTAAACGTTTTTAAAAAGGTAAAAACGTAACAATATAAACAAAATACGCAAGCTACACTACAATAATAAATGAAAACAACGATGTTTACATTTATAGAGATTTCGAGAAGGCGAAGTCATAAACATTCGCTTCAAGAACATTCATCAGACTGTTTACTCTGCCATATAAAAGGCAAGGCAAAGCTGGCGACTGAGTTGGTGAAGTTCAGTCAGTCTTGTGTGAAGACGCGGTGTGTTTGAAGAGAGTAATCGTGGCTTGAAGATCTTCGTTACAAAGATCTGTCGAATAATTGCCTAGTAATTGTAATTGTTTATGCAAAGAGTACGAATAGAGGTTTAGGTTTAGGTCGGAGTGATAGCTCTGATATCATAAAGCTCACTTGAGCACGCATAGCGGCCCGTTGTGCTGCCACGGGCAGCTTGCTGAACAAGTTCCACCAAAATCAGGGAAGAGGAAGAAGTTGGCCAGCGCAAGTGCTGCACATCAAAAACAGCAAACAGAGGAATAACAAAGAAGAGCAATTGTTGTTGTTTACATCAAGTTGTGAACAGTGGCACACAGAATTAAGCGAATAATAAAGAATTTTAATTAAAACTAAACACAAATTTTATTTGTATTTTATTTGCAATTTACGAGCTCATATTTTAAACCTTTCTAAAAGGTAAAAACTTAACAATATCTACAATCATAGGATCTATTGTACTCCGCTTAAACTTTATAGGACATCCTTATAATATCGCCTCCAATCCTATTTTACCCTGACAAACTTTAGGATACTACTCGATATCAACAAGAGGTATCTCCTAAGCCTAAGAAGTTATTTTATAAGTGGAGAAATATAGCTGTTCCACCCGACTGCACTTTTCTGCCTACCTCTGTTTTCTCGGTACAGCTGCAATTGAAGGCATCTACGATTGCCCCACTTAACATAGTCACACTCCCAATATGTGTAATCGTTGAAAAGCTTTGTAAATTATAACCTAAGGTTCCTTTTTATATGTTTCCCAACTAGTTTTCCTTGGGTTTATAAATGAAAGTTGCGGATGTCTAGGTTTCTAGACCCCCGGTAGAGGATTACTGTTATCATGTGATCTGATAATGATTCCCCTGTAGCTGTGAGAATATCCAAAACCTCTCTTCTAACCCTAGTAAAAACAGTACCGTACCCTACATTTAAAACTTAAGATGAAATGCTACTAGAAATTCTAAAAGGTACAACAACAGCGCTTCATAAGCTTAGACAATAGCCTACCAAAGTTCACTTCAAGTCCATGATATAGTCATGGATGCTCACAGAAAAGTTCTGAAAAGGAACTCCTACTTCGAACGAATAGATTTAAAGGAACTAATGCCACAAGTTGCCGTAGACTAGTGGATAGTGTATTGGATTATTAGATGTGAGGCCTTGATTCATACCCCAGTCCAGACATCTCGTGCAAAACTGAATTTGAAAAATATTTCTTTCGTCGTTTTCCATTCGAAAGTCTTCTGCCAAAAACTCTGCGAGTAAAAGAAAACTGTCATGAAAAGTTTCCTAAAAATCTGTCATTCAGAGTCGACGTTAAACTGTTGGTCCCGCTACCCATAAGTAAAATTAACAGACGCGACTTGTTTGGCTTGATAAGATAGTAGGTTGTAATTCTGACTAAAGACTCGTAATGATCAATTAAGTGAGCGATGTCGGAAGGTATTTTATACTCCTAATTTATGACTCGCATGGTCATCCACGATTGACGTGAGGAGTTAAGTTGTAATCCTGACTAAAGGGTCGTAATGATCAATTAAATAAGTGATGTCTGAAGGTGTTTTATTCTCCAAATTTATGGATCGCTTGGTCTTCCAAAAGAGAAGTACTGAACTGGTCTTTTATAACGAAATAAATGCAATATGCTCAACCTAAAATTATGCAATTAAATATATTTAATGTTTAACCTAAAAGTACTGAACTGCTCTTTTATAAGGAAATAAATGCAATATTTTCAACCTAAAAGTATGCAAAGGAATTTATTTAATAATTAACCTAAAAGTATGCAACAAAAATTTTATGTTTTCTATGAATAAAAATTTTAAAATGAAATTCAAAATGCTTCAATTCGATAAGCATTACCTGTCTTACGAGGCGAAATGAGCATAAAAATTTCTCTCTCTGTTCGGATACTTATGAAAATTGCAACAATTTATAAATTCAATACAATACAATAAAATCTACAATACAATGGAAATGCACAGATGCTTTAACAAAATCAAATGCGCACACACACATAATCATTATTATCAAAAATCCAACAACAGCAACAACAATAAAATCCGGAGAACATATATAAATACCCTCCTGTAGATAGATGATGTTCAGTACGGTTCAACAATATTAAAAAAAATATTTTTTAATGGAAATCATGTTGAAATCAATGATAAATTGTTGCAAACGTACACACACAGACAGACCAGCAAATGTGAAGAAAACCATATGAAATGAAATTAAAAATTTAGATTTCGTTTCCTTCCCTTTCGCCACAAAGATTTTTCCAGTAGAAGAGAAATTAATATCAATTAAATGGCAATTCATTAGGAAAATGACAAATTTACTTGAAAACTGAGAAAAGTTTTCTATTTTGGGGGAACTTTTCTTCTTTTTTGTGAATTAAGGTCACAAAACTTACTTAAAACTTATGTTGTGGTCAGGGTTTGGTAACTTTGTTAAAAAGATAAGATAAGATGAACTTAATGTGGCATAACATCAGGGGCTTCAAAACCACATGCCTATTACAGATGTTACGAAAAGATAAAAAGGTATGCTAACAATCTTGCTAAATAGCAAAGTGAAAGAGAAATAATTTAATAAACTAAACTTTATATCCATTTAAACAATTCAAAGCCTAAAACTAGGCAACAAAATTTTCATTTTGTTTACAGTTTCTTTTTAAGCAAATATTTATTACTGGTTTTAATAACCTTCTTTGAAAAGCTTATATTTTTAAATTTCTTTTTTATTTCTTTCCCTTGACCTTAAAGTATGCTTTAAAATACAAATGATTTACTCTTGCCTGTAAATATACCAAAAAAATATTTAAGGATTGTTTGTTTTTTAATGAGTATTTGCAAAAGGTTGCTGCCATTTAATAACACACTGCCTGAAATAAAAACGTTAACGTTGACGTTTGTATGAACAACTTGACCTCAAAAGTATGCAATAAAAATTTTTGTATGTTGATTTAGCCTATAAGTAGGCAATATAATATTGAAAAGCCCTTTAATAAGCAATAGTGAAGGGCAATAAATGCAAAAAATAACAAACAATGCTGAGTAAGCATTATTAAATACAAAATTAAAAAAGAAAAAAACATTTTCATTCAAGGATATGAAAGAAAAATAATATTTTTTAACAGTCATTGGAGGGAAGTGTGAGCCTAATCATTAGTTTTGTTATGTTCTATTAGGATTAAAGATACAACAGGTGTTAGAGGCCAGGACAAGAATGGTATATTTGATCACACAGTGAAATATTCCGAATCTCTGGAGAAATTTCGCCAATTTCCGCTTAGAAGTGGAAATCTAACCCATCGAACCCTCTATTCCATTTCAACCGAAAGTGAAAAGGAGGGAGGTTATGCTAGGTTAGTGTGGCGTCTTCATACCAAAAGCTCACTTGAGCACGCATAGTGGCCCGTTGTGATGCCACAGGTGAGCGCAGTTAAGTGTACTGACCAAGTTCCTCCGAACCCAGGAGGGGCAGGTCGGTCAGCGCATATCCAAAGCACGACTACCCCCCACTGGAAAACCAGCCAGAAAATTTGATAAACGAGGCTATATCCTTGACATCAATGGACGGTAGCTCCGTCAAGCTGACAAGGGTCGGAGAGCTAAATAACCTATATCTGCACCTCGCAAGAGATGGGCATTGACAAAGAAAGTGGATAACAGTCTCCTCTTCCTCAGCGGATCTGCACCCACGGCAGAAGTCATTAAATGGGAGCCGCATTCTCTCCGCGTGTCTACTCATAACACAGTGACGTGTAAGCATGGCCACTGTAATTGAGATGATGCCGCGACCAAGTCCAAGTAACTGGTTGGTACGCCTTCTATCCATCCAGGGCCAGGTGAGTCTAGCGGCAGAGCAGGACTCCTCGTTGATCCAGGATAGGTTGGCGTCTCGGAAAAATTTCCGCGCGATGGCCAGTTTGATCGAGGCAAGTGGCATTCCTAAGTCGATTGAACAGGATTCCGGGAGTAGTGCGCCAGCTATGGCTAGCTCGTCGGCTCTGCAGTGTCCCGGAATGTCACAGTGTCCGGGGACCCAGACAAGTGCGACACTGAAGCGGCCAGAAATAAGATTGAGGCAACTGCGACATTCCCTGACGATCCTGGAGTTATTCGCAATGTTTGAGAGAGACTTTATGGCAGACTGGCTAGCTGAAACGATCGAGATGCGGGTGAAAGGAACACCGTATACGAGGATCTATAAAAGAGGGAACTTAACAATACTTTCTGACAGCCAAGCTGTTATACCAACGGTCAGCTTTTATGAAAATTCAGGAAAGCTTATTCAACTAGAAAAGAAAAATAGTCACCTTATGCTGGATTAAAAGTCTTGAGGGAATTGATAATAATCAACTGGCAGTTGGGTTTGTGGTGAGTAGAGCACCAAACTTTTCACCTACTGATGGGGTCGTAATGTTCCTATGGAGGAGGAAGAGTTGTTTGGATGGCTACTAACGTAGATTACTATCAAGGCTGTTGCATAATTGCAATACGAAGAGACTTGAATTATGCCTGGATTCAGAACAGGATTTGCCTCGATTCCAGTATGTAGACTTTGTGATGAAGATTCATCAATCATCAAAACAAATACCTGGAATTTGTAGCTTCCAGGGAAAACACATGGATGTGTACTAAATATTTGCCATGGAGCTCTGAGACTGAGCAGAACCTTGAAATTTTTTATGCCAGCAGGACTTATGCCTCATGGTGTAGGTCGTATGGCCGCAGTAATATCGCACATCTGCATCTATCGGGTTCGCCATCTAACGTTTTCTTTTTTTCAACTAGTGCTTATTTCGTGAATGGTAACACTTAGCTCATGTCCGATTTGACAGATAATTAGTTTTATCCTTCCGCTGAACGCATATGGTTGTGTATACGCTTGAACAACGCTGGTAAATATTGAAAATCATGGTAATGTTGCAGAATGTGTGCAGAATGTGTGCGAAAATTGCGTACGCATTTTGGAAGAAGAGAAGCACCGTCAGCTCCGTATGTTCGTTATCTTGTGAAAAAAGTGAAAGAAACTGGCATCCTCATCGATAAACCAAAGCGTGAAAAGCCAAAAACAGTGCGTACACCCGAGAATATTGCTGCTGAGGCAGAAAGTGTGCATGAAGCGCCATCAACATCAATACACCGTCGTTCTCAACAATTGAACATTTCGGAGACATCATTGAGACGAATTTTGCATAAAGACCTTGATATGACGCGATACAAAGTCCAATTGGTTCAGGAGTTGAAGCCAATTGACCATCCAATGCGTTTTCGTTTCGCTACGTGGGCCTGCGATCGACTTACAGAAGATACCGATTTTGGAAAAAAAAATCATCTTTTCAGATGAAGCTCATTTTGATCTTGGCGGGTATGTAAACAAGCAAAATTGTCGCATTTGGGGCACAGAAAACCCGCTCGCATACATTGAAATGCCGACGCACCCAAAACGAGTCACTGTTTGATGCGGATTTTGGTCCAGAGGCATAATTGGGCGATTTTTCTTCGAAAATGAGCAAGGAGTGGCCGTTACAGTCAATGGCGATCGTTATCGGGCCATGTTGAACGAATTTTTGTTCACAAAAATTGAAGAGGAGGATATTGGCAACATTTGGTTTCAACAGGACGGCGCTACGTTCCACACAGCCAAAGCTACAGTCGATGTTTTGCGCCCTGTTTTTGAAGATCGCATTATCAGCCGCAGAGCCGACATCGTTTGGCCACCTCGGAGTTGCGATTTGACACCGTTGGACTATTATTTATGGGGTGCCGTCAAAGATAAGTGTTACGCCGACAAGCCAGAGACAATTGACGCTTTAAAGGACAATATTCGTGAAGCCATTGGTGAAATACACCGGCACACAATCGATAATGTGCTTAAAAATTGGACCGATCGTGTAGGCTACTGCATGGCCAGCTGAGGCAGCCATTTGAATGGAATTATTTTCCATTATTAACCGGAAGGATTGTACTTTCAAATAAAAAAAAAGAAATTTGAGAAAATATTCAGTGGTTTTTTTTAAAGCATTTTCAAAAAGAAATTTTTTTGGCGGACCCTTTAGTTGGAGTGTGGATTTTTATTTCCTATTTTAAACTCATTTGCAAAATAAATTTATTTGAACTGAAATCATTATTTCTCTTGCTCAAAGTAATTTAAAGATGAACCAAAAGCGAAAACAAATAATCCCATTTCTATGTTAATTTCTTATGACAAACAAAAATTAAATAAAAGAAAACCTAATAATTTGCGAAATTATTTAAAACATCTGCATGAAATAATCATAGACTTTTGGAAACGACCATCAAAACAAAAAACCCCCATTATTATGGTTTTCTTAATAATAATATAGAACGACACAAGCATTAAAAGCCATGAAGATGAATAAAAAACTCGTATAAAAACTATTTTGCCACTAGAAAGACAAAAAAACCGAAGGAATGATAGAAACACCCAAAAATTAATGACTGTGTGTGTGTAAATAATTCAAAGAATGTGTGTTTTAATCCACCACATAAGAAATTTCAATTGACATGAACATAAAAACATTGGAGATGTGAATGTTTTGAAAGTGAAACATCAAGTGGGCAACGAATAGCCAGGGTGCTATACAAGGTTTTCTCTCTGGCCTCTGAAGCTTTTCCTCAACAGAGAAGAGGGTTAATCGTACAGAAATTATAACAATCCATAGGTCATAAGGTGCAGAAACTTACAAAAACATGGCTGGATTCTCACGGCCTAGACCTGGCCATGCATAAAACGGAATTACTGCTGATCACTGGTCGTCATATCCCCTTGCAGGTGGACATGAGTATTGGAGACGAGGTAATTAGGACCAAGAGTTCGGTGAAATACCTGGGACTAAGGCTGGATCCCAGACTGACTTTTCCGTATCAGATTCAGTACTCGGCTAACAAAGGCCAGAAGATTGTTGGACAGCTCAGCAGATTAATGGCGAATATTGGGGGCCCGCTACCGGCGAAACAGGGACTCCTGATGGATGCTGAAAACAGCATTATGCTTTATGGAAGCAAAATTTGAACCGCAACGCTAGATGTTAAAAAGCGGGCGAACTCACTTGTATCGGTACAGAGAATAGCGGCATTCCGTATCACGTCGGCATAGCGGACAGTGTCCGCCCCAGCCGTAATTGTGATAGCAGGTATAATCCCTGTGGATATGCTGGCGGCAGAATGGATGGAGATTTATAAGGCGAAATCTCCTGGAAATCACAATAACCGGTGACTTCAGGGAAAACACCATTTCACAGTGGCAACGACGATGGAACGATCAAGATAGCGAAAAATGGATGGCGAGACTTATTCCGGACACAAGGCAATGGATTGGTCGGAAATTTGGAGACATCACACAGATGCTAGCGGGGCACGGATATTTTAGAAAATATCTGCACAGAATGGGCAAGACCGCCTCCGCTTACTGTCTTTCCGAGGAAGGGGAGGTAATTGATTACGCAGAGCACACCGTTTTCTAGTGTGCACGCTGGCAGAGCTATCGCTCTGCACTGACGTCGATAGTTGGGACGATCACGGCCGGTAACATTGTCGGGATTATGATCGCGAGTAGAGAAAATTGGACATCAATGGCGAATTACGTGGAGAGCATTCTAGGACTGAAAAAGAGGAATCTTGAGGCTGCGGAACATGTGGGCACGCCGGCACAGACGAAACTGGCACACGTGTCAAGCGAAATTCGATACAGGGACCTGGACGAAAGGAATAGTAGAGATACTTAGATGTCTCCTCAACTTTCGATACGCAATCCGTACGCGGATATGAACACGCAGGGGCCAAAGGGACTCCACTCCGAAGTAATACCCTCCTCGGCGTAAAAAAAGGTCATAAGGTCAATAGTTCAACTGTACAAAAAAGTTACTTAAACAATCAATCTGTTTATATTGTTACGAAAATGAAGAATCAAGATACTGGTGTTTTGCGTAATATAACAACAAACACCAGCATAAAAAATGGTAAACAAGTAAACAAAAATACAACAACAACACTACAAGAATAAATGTAAACAAAAATACACAAACAACAACATTAGACAACGATTTTTACATTTATAAAGATCTCGAGAAGGCGAACTCACGAACATTCGCCTTCAAGAACATACATCACACTAGTTACTCTGCCATATAAAAGACAATGCAAAGCAGGCGACTAAGTCAATGAAGCTCAGTCAGTCTTGTGTGAAGACGCGGTGTGTTTGAAGAGAGTAATCGTGGCTTGAAGATCTCCATTACAAAGGTCAGTCGAACAACTGTCTAGTAATTGTAATTATTTATGTAAAGGGTGAAGTCGCCGTAGTCTAGTAGGTAGTGTGTTGCCTTATTAGACGAAAAGCCCGGGTTCGAACCCCAGGCCAGACATCAAGACAAAATACAAAAAGTATTTCTTCGGCGACTTCCTCTCAGCAGATTTCTGGCAAAAACTCTGAGAGTCTAATAAAATTGTCATGAAAAAGTTTCTCAAAAATCGGTCGTTCGGAGTCGACTTTAAACTGTAGGTCCCACCACGCATGTATAAAATTAACACACACAACATAAGTGGTGTGAGAAACTAGGACATTGTACAATGGGTCAATTCGAACTCTGTGTACTGTACTTGTCTTAATTGACAAGTACACGTCCTCTAACCTAACCTAACCTTACGTTGCCATATAAAAGGCAACGCAAAGCAGACGACTGTGTTAGTAAAAGTTCAGTCAGTCTTGTTTGAAGACGCGGTGTGTTTGAAAAGAGTAATCGTGGGTTGAAGATCTCCGTCACAAAGATCTGTCGAACAATTGACTAGTAATTGTTATCGTTTATGCAAAAGAGTGCAAACAGGAATAACAAACAAAGCAATTGTTGTGTTGTTGTTTTCATCAAGTTGTGAACAGTAGCACACAGAATTGTGCGAACAGTAAAGAATTTTAATTAAAACAATGTAGATTTATTTTTCTTTTGGCATACAATCTGCAGCTCACTTCAATTACCAGCCAAGTAGGAGTATAACAGGGGAAAAAAGAAAAAATACTCCAAAAGCCGTTTTTTTGACTATCTTCGTAGAATATTTTTTATACACCGACTACAGGGCACCGTTTTCCTCACAGTAGTAAATAAACTCCAAAGAATGTCATCACATATGCACATAAAAAAAGCCAAAAACTGTCATAAAAAAAAACTTTTTTTTATATCAAATAAGTTCCACAGACCAAATGGAAAACGGGAAGGAAAGAAAACAAAAATTATGTTCCGTTAAAATTTATGATCTGCGTTAAATGAATGAGCAAAGAACAGCAAAATTAACATATGAACACAAAGAGAGAAAAAAAGTGAGGGAGGAGGGACATATTAAATTTGAAACTAAGGCGTTAAGACGACCAAGTATTTTGTAAATATGTGAGGCAGAACTACAACCAAAATAAAGTACACAGAGTAAGATTTTAAAATACTCATTTATTTCATAATTATAGAGATATATGGTAGCCTACGACCATATATGTAGTCGCCATAGTCTAGTAGGTAGTGTGTTGGCTTATTAGCCGTAAAGCCACGGTTCAATTCTTTGCTCAGACATCTCCAACAAAACGAAGTATGAAAAAATTTTTTGCGGCGAATTCCTTTCAACAGATTTCTGGCTAAAACTAATAAATGATAAATAAGTAAACAAAAATACAACAACAAACACTACAAGAATAAATGTAAACAAAATCCACAAACAATACTATAGGGTCCGCCAAAAAACTTTTTTTTGAAAATGCTTTAAAAAACAAAAACTACTGAATATTTTCTCAAATTTCTTTTTTATTTGAAAGTACAATCCTTCCAGTTAATAATGGAAAATAATTTCATTCAAATGGCTGCCTCGGCTGGCCATGCAGTAGCCTACACCAGAAGATGCCGATTTTGGCAAAAAAAAATCATCTTTCCAGATGAAGCTCATTTTGATCCTGGCGGGTATGTAAACAAGCAAAATTGTCGCATTTTGGTCACAGAAAACCCACACGCATACATTGAAAAGTCGACGCACCCAAAACGGGTCACTGTTTGGTGCGGATTTTGGTCCAGAGGCATAATTGGGCCATTTTTTTCGAAAATGAGCAATGAGTGGCCGTTATAGTCAATGCCGACCGTTATCGGGCCATGTTGAACGAATTTTTGTTCGCAAAAATTGAAGAGGAGGATATTGGCAACATTTGGTTTCAACAGGACGGCGCTACGTGCCACACAGCCGAAGCTACACTCGATGTTTTGTGCCCTGTTTTTGAAGATCACATTATCAACCGCAGAGCTGATGTCGTTTGGCCACCTTAGAGCTGCGATTTGACACCGTTGGACTATTATTTGTGACAAGTCAGAGACAATTGACGCTTTAAAGGACAATATTCGTGAAGCCATTGGTGAAATACAGCTGCACACAATCGATAATGTGCTTAAAAATTGGACCGATCGTGTAGGCTACTGCATGGCCAGCCGAGGCGGCCATTTGAATGAAATTATTTTCCATTATTAACCGGAAGGATTGTACTTTCAAATAAAAAAGAAATTTGAGAAAATAGTCGGTAGTTTTTTTTAAGTATTTTCAAAAAAAAATTATTTGGCGGACCCTTTACAATAATAAATGTAAACAACGATATTTACCTTTATAGAGACTTCGAGAAGGCGAAGCCACGAACATTCGCCTTCAAGAACATTCATCAGAGTGTATCTTCGGTGAATTTCTCTCAGCAGAAACTTTTGAACGTAAGGATATTGCAATACCCCAATCTGGCAGTCGCTATGGCTTACTTTAGGCAAATTTAAATGATTTGCCATACTTGAAGTGATAAAGCCTTCTGTTGCCAGACATTTTAAGAAGCTAAGGAGCCTTTCTTTCTCATAAAACGAATAGCAATGCAATAACGAAAAATTATTCTTACGCTTTACGCTCTCATTGTGTTTCTGACATTGCTTTCCTAACATACATTCAAAGGCTTCTTAAATTACTTTTCAAGTGGTAGGCGTTGATGTAAGTTTATTTTCACATTTATTTCCATTTGTTTAAAAGGAAAAAATCTAAAATTATCATAAAAATATTGTGTGGAAACAGAAACCAAAAAAAAAATCTAAGAATCCATAGATACCCACCCACTGCTACACAAGAAAAAATATTCCAAAGCCAAATAAATAACCAAATGACCACATTAGGAAACTTTCTAATATATTTACATATACAAACCGAAGAAAACTACATATTTTGTATCCAAAAGAAAGAGTTTTAATGTCCCTTTGAAAGATTTCCAAAAACAATTTAAAATTTTTTTTCATTTTATTATTTTTCTGACCAAGATTTTTTAAGGTCTTTGAAAAGTAAAAGTTTCTCCTTTTGCTCATGTGTGTTAAATAACTTTGCAAAAGAATTTAAGGTCAGTTGAAAACCATTTGCAAGAAATTAAATTTAAAAATATTTTTGCTTTTACTCTTAAGTAAATTTACTTTTCAAAACAGCCCATAAATATGCCATAGTTTTTGAAAGTTCAACAAATACTTGAACATTTTAATGAAGTTTTGTCAGGATTCTACAAAAAGGTTAGAAAAAGTTAAATGTTTTGAAAATCTGTTCAAAAGAAATGTGAGAAAATGCTTTTCTTTAATGCCAATAAAAATTTAAACTTCATATGAAATATGCCTAAAAGAAGGCAATAAATGTTGAACATATATAAAAGCAATTAAGTATGCTTTAATAACTAAGCAACGAATAAGTAAGTTGTGTAATAAATAATTTAAACAGAGAAACAAAAAAATAAATGATAATGAGAACCACGGGAATATATTCCTGGGATGCATTAACACCGCTCACGTTTTATTATTCATTGTTATTATCCACATATAGGGTTTGGGGCGATTCCCAATCCGAATCCTCATTAAATCTATGGTGGTCTACCAACGTGTCCGTTACCAACCGCAGGTTGCTATTGAATAGCTTAATGCATGACTGATATCTCCTATTGTAATAACTCAACAAAAGTTTTAATTGTCTCATTATTTTATTGCCTTTAATTGGGTTAAGAAGAGTCCCCTACTCTCTCCACTTTCTTTTTCGCCAAGTAGATCCCTAAAACATCTCGTTTCACTCCACAGAAATATTTCGCACCCAGGAAAGGCATGAAAGATACACTTCTAGCAAGCTCAACTGCTTGTTCGTTGCCGTAAATTTCCACGTGCTTCAAGCAAGACTGAAATCTCCTCCTATTGTAATAACCCAATGAAAGTTTTAATTATCTCACACTCATTTGCGTTAAGAAGAGTCCCCGCCTCTCTCCATTAACCCTTTCCAGAGTAGATCCCTCCAAACATCTCGTCATACTCTACAGAAATATTTCGCAGCCAGGAAAGGCGTGAAAGATCTCTTTCTCGCAAGCTCAACTGCCTGTTCGTTGCCGTAAATTTTTCTTGGACATTGAATTCGGAAACTAGCGACTCTATTTTCTTCGCCTAGCTGATTCAGCTTTCCCAGACTAAGCTGAGTGCTTTGATGGCAGGATTACTGTCCTGTCCTTTGTACTCACTACTCAACTTACATACATGATTGGTCATTACAACCCTTCAGTCTGGATTACGACCTAGTTTCTGACACCACTTATGTGGTGTGTGTTAATTTTATACATGAGTGGCGGGACCTTCAGTTTAAAGTCGACTCCGAACGACAGATTTTTTGAGAAACTTTTCATGGCAATTTTATTTACTCTCAGAGTTTTTGCCAGAAATCTGCTGAGAGGAAGTCGCCGCAGAAATACTTTTTGTATTTTATTTTGATGTCTGGGCTGGGGTTCGAACCCTGGCTTTTCGTCTAATAAGCCAACACACTACCTACTAGACCACGGCGACTTCTAAAAGGCAGGATCACTCTTGTCAATAGGTGCAATAGGCAATTGAGTAGCAGAGACCTCTCTCGTACGACAAAACTAATCAATTCTACAAGACGCTCATCCTCCCTGTGCTTCTTTATGGCACAGGGGCATGGACCCTATTAAGCACTGATGCAGCAGCCTTGAGAATATTCAAGAGAAATGTCCCAAGTAAGATCTTCGGTCCATTGCGAGTTGGCTATGATTTCAGCATCCGATCCAACAGTGATCTGTATAAGCTCCTCAACGGCATAGACGTTGAGCAGCGTATTAACACCCAGCGGATGTGCTGGCTCGGCCATGTCGTTCGAATGGAGGAGGATGCTCCGGTGAAGCGGGTATTTGTGGAAGTCGACGAAGAGGACGAACTTGTTTGCGGTTGGAAGGACCAAATCGAGGAAGCACTGTCATCGATTGGTGTGACCAACTGGCATAGGCGCGCAAGAAGCAAAATCGGCTGGAAGAATGTGTTACGACGAAATATGTTAATCGGGTTGTTAAGGGCCGATTAAGATAAGAAGAGAGATCGTTAACGGGTTCACTGCTTGTACGTATCTTATCAAAATTACAAAAATTGTCTTTCAAACACCGCGTAAAATCGTAACAATTTTTCCAAATATTCTTTGAAGCGTCCTTTTATCTTCTACCATATCATCCAGCCATCGGCTCAATTAATTTTAATCTTTCAAAATCTTTGCCATTCATTGTCAAACAATTTTCTCTCAATTTCGACACACTTTGGCTGGCTGGCAAGCTGGATGACCGACCATTTGCCATGAATTTCTATGAAAAAAAGCAAAAAAAGCAAAAAAACAAGAAAAATCGTTGAAAATTAAGAAGAAGCAGAATCATGTTCAACTAAAAAGTTGCTGTGGCAGCAGAAAAAAAAAGAAAAAAGAAGAAGAAAAAAAATTCAGAATAAATGTGACATTTATACGCAACATACGTGTGCATTACGTAACTGCAACATTAAATGCGAAAGCAAATGTATTACGAGTGTCAACTAAAATAAATGTGAAGATAAAGAAGTCGAAGAAGAACGAAAAAAAACATGAAAAAAACCTAAAGAAAACGGTTCTTGCAATATAGGAAAATTAAAAAAAAAGAAACACAAAGTGAAAGGAACAGTAAAAGCCTAGGAGAAGGGATGAGCAAATAGGCCTTTGAACTGGAACGCAAGCAACTTTAAATTGGAAATAAGGACGTTTTGAAAAATATACTCGTTTTAGAAAAATAAACTTTCTATTGATAGTCAACAGGCCTCCAAACATAAAAACAAAAGAATTTTTAATTCATTAAGAGAGTAAATAACAAGGAAATGTCCTCTCTTTATTTATGTATGGTACTATTGGATGAGAATTATTGTCTACAAACTCTGTTTCCATTTTCTCTGTTCCCTCTCACTAACTTACACCATTTTTCGTCTGCATAATACGACGAGCTAATCCCAAGAGAGTATTGTTACGAAAATGAAGAATTTAGATACTGGTTTATACGTTTATAGAGATTTCCAGAAGGAGAAGCCATGAACTTTCGACTTCAAGAACATTCATCACACTGTTTACTTTACCATATAAAAGGCAAGGCAAAACAACTACTAGGTGAGCGAAGTTCAGTCAGTCTTGTGTAAAGACGCGATGTGTTTGAAGAAAGTAATCGTGGTTTGAAGATCTCCGTTGCAAAGATCTGTCGAATAATTGCCTAGTAATTGTTGTTGTTTATGCAAAGGTTGTAAACAGAGAAATAACAAACAAAGCAATTGTTGTTGTTTACATAAAGTTGTGAACAATGGCACACAGAATGAAGCGAATAATAAAGAATTTTAATTAAAACTGAAGACAAATTTATTTTTATTTTCTTTGCAATCTACGAGCTCCTATTTTAAACGTCTTTAAAATGTAAAAACGTAAACAATAATGAGCATACATCCTTGACAAGTACATCGCATTACTAATATTTTGTTTCTTTTGTTTCAAGCCACACACTTGTCATCCTATTGGGGTGAGTATCTTGAGAATGTAGAACATAGCTCAGCTGAGGATATTACTACCCTAGTCGTTAAGGTCGAAGAGAAATGCTGAACATGTCAAATCCTTGGCAGGTACCTACATCCATATATAATTGGTCATTACAACCCTTCAGTCAGGTTTACGACCTAGCGTCTCACACCACTTATGATGTGTGTGTTAATTTTATATGTGAGTGGTGGGACCTACAGCTTCAAGTCGTCTCCGAACGATAAAATTTTGAGAAACTTTTCATGGCAATTTTCTATTTACTCTCAGAGTTTTTGATAGAAATTTGTTGAGAGGAAGTCGCCGAAGAAATACTTTTTGTATTTTTGTTTTGATGTCTTGCCTGGGTCTCGAACCCTGGCTTTACGTCTAACAAGCCAAAACACTACCTACTAGACTACGGCGACTTCTATATTGACAGGTACCTAGCCTCACTAAAATCTTGTTTCCTCAGTTAAAAGTCATACATTTGGCATCTTATTGCGGCGACATAGCACAGCCACACACCTACTTTGCCTTGCCTTTTATATGGCAGGGTAAACAGTCTTATGAATGTTCTTGAAGGCAAATGTTGGTGACATCGCCTTCTCGAAATCTTTATATATGTAAATATCGTTGTTTACATTTATTATTGTAGTATTGTTTGTGTATTTTGTTTACTTGTTTACCATTTTTTTATGCTGGTATTTGTTGTTATATCAAGCAGTACGATAATTTGTAAACAGGTTTGTTTATTGCATTGTTTTGTTTCTGTAGCTTTTGTTTATAAGTTTAATATTAAGCGATGTAAAAGCATCGCTGTGGTCTAGTAGGTAGTGTGTTGGCTTATTAGACCTCGGTTCAAACCTCAGGTCAGGTATTTCCAACTGAACGAAATATGAAAAAATATTTCTTCGGCGGCTTCCTCTGAGAATAAATAAAATTGCCATGAAGAGTTTCTCAAAAATCTATTGTTCGGAGTCGACTTTAAACTGTAGGTTCCGCCGCTAATGTATAAAAATTAACGCACGCAACATAAGTGGTGTGAGAAACTAGGTCGTAATCCTGACCACAGGGTTGTAATAACCAATTATGTATGTCTGTAAAAGCTAAATACCAGTATCTAGATTCTTCATATTCGTAACAATATTATAATCAGCACCCCAATGCTATGATACCCTATCTTTTTCTTTATTAATTTGAAGTCCTATATTTGATACTTCCTTTAAATATTCTTCGAACATTTGTTCCTTCCTCTAGAGTGTTGCCTGTCTGCGTCTAACAATTTATCTGCCAACTACTACTCTATATGAGACTTTTATAAACAATTCTTTAAATGTTTTGCCAAATCAACCAAAAAGATCTAAAGTCTCTGCAATATGACAAAAAAAAAAACAGAGAAAAAAAGGAGAATAAAACACAGTTTAAGGAAGAAGCCAGCAATGAGAATGAAAAAAGAAACGTATTAAAACTAAAATTACAACTACTGCATATGCGAGTATTACGAGGCATTGCGATTGCCATTGCCATTGCTATTGCAATACCAGCAATGCAACATTTCTTAAAAGCACAGCAGCAACAGCAACAGCAAACGCACAATTCTCACACTTACAAACTTCAACTACATGGCATGGCATGGCATGGCACGGCATGGCTTGGTAGTGTTCAGGGAAAAGTATGGAAGAGCCAGCAATGAAATGAAATGGAAACAGTTGAGGCAGTTAAAGTTGAATAAAAATGCGTTTCTTTTGTAGATTTAATCACATGCACACATTTAAGTGAATTACACACACAAATATTGGTAACAAACCAGAGAGAGAGAGAGAAAAAAAATAAAATTAAACGCCGCATGCCGAGTGTATAGATTTGAGACTTACAGCACATGTTTAAGGCCAGAGAGCCATGGTAGAGAAATTTTTTTTTTGTTTTTCTTTCGGTGAAACAGTGCCATACAATCTAGATATTCTGCTGGCAACCAAAATCAACCGCATATGCATTACAAACTAACTGCTCTTCCTAGAGAGGCACGTTGATGAACCAAAATCCATAGCAAAATAAAAAAAAAAATCAAAAAACGATTCTTCTTCTTTTGCTACCAGTTAAACATTTAAAAATCCGTCTCTCTTTTTATCGTTTTATACTACGCTTCAATTTTTTTCCCATTTTTTTCGATCCCTTGGTCCCCCCTTGTATAAATACCAGTGACAATCAGTTAAAAAAAAGTGACTCCATAAAAAAGAAATTCTTTTTTTCTTGCTAGAGATAAAGAGAGAGAAAAAATGTTGTAACATTTTTTATAGCCACGTTTGGAATTAATTATTTGGCATCTAACAAGATAAAACGTTTTAATACACGCACACAGAATTGTGGAGCCTCTGAGAGGAGACACTGAAACGAATTTCGAATTTCACTACTTGAAATGAAGAAAAAAATTATTATTATATATTAAAATACACAGTAACACTAAGAATACAATGAACGTGTTGATTATATAAAGCTGCACATACACATATGTACAACGAACCTGGCTGCGCCTGGTACCAACAACAACATGTATGTGACAAAAGGGAATAGACAACATAAGCAAAGTAAACAAACAACAATGTATTAGCAATAGAATTCTCGAGAAGGCGAGATCACGAACCTTCCACTTCGAGAATGTTCATCATACTGGTTGTGTCAGACTATAAAAGGACTGGACAAAGCAGGCAGCAGTCAGTTATAATTCAGTCAGCCTTGTGTGAAGACGTGTTGCGGTTTGAACGTACAAGTGGTATTTCTTGCAAAATGTTTGTAAGCAGAGAAGATTTAACGAACAGTTGTTAGTGTTAACGCGGACAGAAGTGTGAAATAGAATAGTGTACAAGCAAATTATTGTTGTGTCGTTAAGTTGTATACGGTGGCACACAAAACTAGTGTAAAGAATTGAGAGTTTAACCGAAATTAAACACATATTTGTTTTTACTTTGTTTGCAATTAACGAACTCATATTTAAACGTTTTTAAAAAGGTAAAAAACGTAACAATATATAACTGGTCATTACAACCATTCAGTCGAGACAACAACCTAGCTTCTCACATCACTTATGTTGTGTGTGTTCATTTTATCCATGATTGGCAGGACCTACAGTTTAAAGTCGACTCTAAAAGACAGATTTTTTTGGAGAAAATTTTAATGACAATGTTATTGAGAAACTTAAATGAGAAAGCAGCAATTAGATGCTTCCTTCTCTGCTTAATTCCTTAATTCTTTGTCTTAATTGACAAGTACACGTACTCTAACCTAACCTAACCTAATTACTTATTCTTCATGTTCTCTGATCCTAGTGGAAGAGGATTGAATTTGTCGTTAAATATTCTCACTTGGCTTTCGACATATGTATGTGACCCAACCAACACACTTTCAATCTGTCGCTGTGCTCCAAGTTTCGCAGACCACGTGTGGAGGAACTTAAGTTTAAAGTCGACTCCGACTCTCAGAGTTTTTGTTAGAAATCTGCTGCTGAGAGAAAGTCGCAGAAGAAACATTTTTCATATTTCGTTTTGTAGAAGATGTCTGGCCTGAGGCTTGAGTCGTGGTCTTACGTATAATAAGCCAATACACTGCCTACTAGACTACGACGACTTCATCGTAGATTTTCATATGGGTACGTATTTTTTAAAAGACTCTCGCTGGGATAACATTTTAGTCGAACAGGCAAGGACCTGGTCATTTATGTGGCGTGCAGTGTCAAATAATTGGTCGCCTTTTAATTCGTTACAACAGTTGATCCTTTCGAGTAAGTTTTCAACTACTTTTTCATACATTTCGAACGCCAACTCGACGTTAATTTAACGAATGTTGGTTTGCAAATGATTTCGGTGGCAAATTGTAGTTGCCAAAACGTAAAAATGTTCTTTCTGGAAACCTTCTCATACAATATGCAAGAAAAATCGAACGAATTGTGTGCATCATGGCACATTCTTTTAAAATCTTCAATTTCAGGCCAATAAAGATGGCTTATCATACAGCCGTAGAGCTCAGGATTGATGGAAACTATTTCTACAGAATAATTTTCAATAAAATATGAACCAATGACACTCACGCCATAACATAATCTGTGCCAAATAGTAAGGTTTTCATAACCGAAGAACTTTTCCTCAATCTCTTCTCTATAGCCTAAGACCCATATGCGACAATTAAAATGAGAAAAGTCTACCCATTAATCGAACTGCATTCTCTTACTCATTTACTTAATTGGTCACTACAATCCTTTAGTCAAGATTACAACATAGCCTCTTACATCAACCATGTTATGTGAGTTAATTTTTAACAAGAGTAGCGGTACATACAGTTTAACTCGACTCTAAACTACAGATTTAAGAAACTTTTCATGGCATTTTTATTTTATGCTCAGAGTTTCCGCCAGAAAAATGGTGAGAGCAAATTGCTCGTTTTGTTCAAGATGTCTGAGCTGTGTTTTAAATTACAGACTCTCATCTAATAAGCCCATACACTGCCTACTCGACTATGGTGAATTGCATTAATTCCGCAGCAAATCGAATGCCAGTATGTCATGTGAACAACAGATCCCTGGGGATTGCTGAATAGGTTGCAATATACAAAAGATTAATTGCTGGAATTGGAATTCTGCTGCACTTTTCCTTAAACCAGTTCTGACAGATTGATTGCTACAGGAATTGGAGATATTGTTACTAAATGAAGCTTTCACTAGTTGGTGCCTGCTTAATTTAATGGAAATCTTGTGGTCAATTACAGCAAGAGACAAATAACTTCTGCAAATGGCTCCGGATTGAAGAATTTTAAGACGGAATATGCCATGAAATCTAGATGGTCGTTTCCAAAAGTCTATGATTATTTCATACAGATGTTTTAAATAATTTCGCAAATTATTAGGTATTTTATTTTATAAGAAATTAACATAGAAATAGGATTATTTGTTCTTGTTTTTGGTTCATTTTTAAATTACTTTAAGCGAGAGAAATAATGATTTGAAATAAGTTTAAATTAGGAAATAAAAATCCACACTCCAACTAGCAGCGGGTGTGCGATATTACTGGGACCGTACGATCTACAATACTTTCCCTAATCCTTGGGCTTAAAAGTTTAAAGGTACCGCTCTATGTCAGCAACGATAACTTCCTGGATAGTTTTTGATACTCACCCAGGCGTTCTTTTGGAAGCTACAAATTCCAAGCATTTGTTCTGATGATTCAAAATCTTTATTACAAAATCTACATACTGGAATCAAGGCAAATACCATTCTGAATCAGTGCACAACTCAAGTCTCTTCGTATTGCAAATATGCAACAGTCTTGATAGTCATCTACGTTAGTAGCCATCTTCCCTAAGACATTCGATTCTTTAAGATACATTACAAATGTGTACATACCAGAAATCAGCAATGGATTATTTTTTCGCTACTCATAAGCACTCATGAATTTTTGCATATATGTGATTCAACAATATTGAAATTTAACTATGTACTCTGGTTCATTCATACTCACTACAACGTTGATTTATAAGTACAGGTTGCATTGGGTATGCGTACAACATTGACATCAAACTCATACCATTCGAAAAATGTTTGATTCATAAGCCCACCTACCATTTAGATTCATAACTTTAGAAAAATACTTATAATATTTACTTATAAATGATTCGAATGACTCGAATCAGTCATCAAAATTTACAGTCTTAGACAGACACATTAGCAAAAAAGACAGACAGAACAGCAGTCAGAGCAAAGACACAACCTTCTAGTAAGTATTTTAGTGTTCGTACGCGATTCATACTTATTTTGTGATTCGTGCATGTGATGAGTTACGGAGAGTCCAAATCTAGAACATCATACGTGTTGTTAAGTAAAGGGTCCGCCAAATAACTTTTTTTTTTTAAAGGACAATATTCGTGAAGCCATTGGTGAAATACAGCTGCACACAATCGATAATGTGCTTAAAAATTGGACCGATCGTGTAGGCTACTGCAAGGCCCACCGAGGCAGCCATTTGAATGAAATTATTTTCCATTATTAACCGGAAGGATTGTACTTTCAAATAAAAAAGAAATTTGAGAAAATATTCAGTAGTTTTTTTTGTAAAGCACGTCTCACACAATCCATGTTGTTTGCTTTGTGTTCGCCAGGATCTACAGTTCACCAAGGAATCCAAATGACAAATTTTAGAAGTTTACAGGAATAAATTTATTTATTCTTGCATTTTCGAAAGCCTATTCTCTCAATTATAAGCTTCGAAAAGAAAGTTATCTACACCCCAAGCCTTTAAAAACTTTCAAAAACGCCACCCGTAGAGTGTTTGTTAAACAAACTTTACAAATCCTTAAAACCACTTTCTCTACAGGGATCAGGAATAACTCACACCTCTGGTATGTTGTAGTTGTACTGACGTGCTGGTATGACAGACACATGCACACAGAAAATACTTACAACTACACTACACGTCTAAATGCTTAAATAAAAAAAAAACAAATACACTGACATCTAAAAAGGTGTGTAATGGTATGTGTAAAAAATCATTGTTTTTATTGTTGCTATTTCTGCTCTATTGTTGTTGTTATTGTTGTTGTTATATGCTGTTCAATACTTGTTAAAATTCCAATAAAAGTTTGTAATTGACATTCGTTTTGTGTTGTGTGTTATGGCAACAGCTAAAGCAGAAGCAACAAACGGTGGTGATGGTGGTGGTTCGAGCAGTTTTTACTTGTGCGAACAATAGACATGTTCCATGCCATCATCCCAACCAACCATATGTTTGCGATTCCAGTAAACAAACACACGAAATATTGTCGCTTCAGCTGTGTGGGGCACATGAAGCAAGTCTTACCACAAAACATGATTAATTCTGTTCCATAATGGCTGGCTATTGGCCACTGGCCTTTAGTTGCAAGTGAAGTTTTGTTTATAGAAATTTCTAATTCCAATGTTAGGAAAACTTTAAAACTAAAGAGGGGGGGGGAGGGTTTGTAGCAGCAATGTTGTTAAAATATTATTGAACTTCTATTACAAGAGAATATTTTCTAAAAAAAAAAGTCTTTTAAAAATCCATAGGAACATAGAAAATTATTTGATTGTCTTTCGAAGTGGACCAGTTTTTTTAATATGATTGCTGAAAAGCATAGAAATATGTACAGTGAAGAGTAAAAATATCGGATATAAGAAAATCAAATCGATTCAACATTATTTTAATTGCTTACATGTTCAGAACATCTTACTTAGAGGCCTATTTACCCCATAAAATAGAATTTTTTCTTGGGTTATGGTAGGTATGCAGGTAGGTAGAGGTGGCTGCCTATCCAAGAAAAATTTTTGGTTGGACTCACTTAGGCCGCATTGGGACCATTGTGCTACAACAGTTATCCGCTATCCCCTAGCCTCGAAACCAATCGCAGCTCCTTATGAAGCGATTTAGCCTGCCAATATCAATTCTTGACAGTTCCACCAGATCATCCATCTATTCATACTCTTTTCCTCCGATTGACTCCTTTATATGTTTTAAGGGTTTAAACAATTAAAAATATTCCTGCTCTTGCCTGAAGTTTAACTGTTTTCTGTGGCCCTTATCAATATGATGGTCAACTACAAAAATAAATATTTGTTCCTCAACCACCATTATGCTACCGAATCCATGTGTCAAGGGTGACCATTTCCAAGGGCAGGGGTTAGTCTATCTGTCTGTCTATTTGTTTAAATACAAATCAAAAGCACTGCATGTTGCCAACAAACACACACAAACATTATCCAGAGATGGACAATGTTATATTGTTAACATAGATGAAAGTAAATTTTCTATTTGATTTTCCTGGGGTTTTCTTGTGACGTTTGTATGTATTTGTTGTTGCAATGTCTAGGAGAAAAACCAAAAGCAAATAGAGCACATGTGTCTGCTCACGATTGCAATTACCAAATAACAAATACGGAGTGTAGAAGGTACATACATATGGTCAGTCAGTCGGTATGTGGTCGAGAGTAACAATAAAAAAAATAAAGAGAGAGAGAGACACTGTTTTTTGCGACTAATTCGTCTTATTGGTCTCCCCTTTAAAGGAAATAAAAATATTATTTTTAATTTAACAAAATTAAAGCATACATTTTGGCTCGTTTAAATTGTCGAATATTAAAGCATACTTTTTGGCTCTATACTTTGTATTTATTTTCTTGCAGTTGCCTTTCAAGCATGTTCTCAAACAACTTTCTCTATACATTTCATTAAAAAAATTTAATTTTTTTGTTCCCCAGTTTCTCTTTCTTCTTCTTCTATTTTCTCTTCTCCTTCGTAATGCAGTCTATGGCTTCGTTGTTTATTTTGTGTGAAACTAGTTTAGTTTCATTGTTTATTTTTTAAACCACGGCTAATTAGCCAGCGTAATTAAATGTGCAATGCTTTAAGGGAAAAAAATTAAACAAATTCTAAAGTATACTTTTAGGTTGCTTATTATTATTATTTCTGTAGTTTTTCTTGTTCTTCTTGATTATTAATTATTAGTTTGGAAGTTAAACAAATTAATGAACAAGTTAAGTGGCTTAAGTTAAGTTTGTTTTAGTTATTCTTTAACAGCAAACTGTAATTGAAAATGTTATTTAAGGTAATAACAATGAAAACCTATTTCAAAGGCTCCTTAAGATAGGCAACAATAATTTTTTTTAAAGCAAGGACAATTCAAGTACTAAACAAAGCCAAAGAATATGCAGAATTAAAGGGTGTTTTTATAGAGGTATAGAACTTTAAGTTGCAATAAAACAACGTTGGATTATTCGATTGACATGAATTTTATTTATCCGAAAGATAATCTTGTGGCATTACATTTTAAATATGATTTCTGGCACATTACCGCCACGGCTGGCGCGGATGTAGTCCAATCTGGACGTCCAATTTCCGATGACTTTTTCCAACATTTGTGGCCGTATATCGGCAATAATACGGCGAATGTTGTCTTCCAAATGGTCAAGCGTTTGTGGCTTTACCGCATAGACCAATGACTTTACATAGCCCCACAGAAAGTAGTAGTCTAGCGGTGTTAAATCACAAGATCTTGGAGGCCAATTCACAGGTCCAAAACGTGAAATTAGGCGGTCATCAAACGTGTCTTTCAATAAATCTATTGTGGCACGAGCTGTGTGACATTTGGGGCACAGAAAACCCGCACGCATACATTGAAAAGCCGACGCACCCAAAACGAATCACTGTTTGGTGCTGATTTTGGTCCAGAGGCATAATTGGGCGAGTTTTCTTCGAAAATGAGCAAGGAGTGGCCGTTACAGTCACTGACGATCGTTATCGGGCCATGTTGAATGAATTTTTGTTCACAAAAATTGAAAAGGAGGATATTGGCAACATTTGGTTTCAACAGGACAGCGCTACGTGCCACACAGCCGAAGCTACACTCGATGTTTTGCGCCCTATTTTTGAAGATCGCATTATCAGCCGCAGAGCTGATATCGTTTGCCCACCTCGGAGCTGCGTTTTGATACCGCTGGACTATTATTTGTGGGGTGCCGTCAAAGATAAGTGTTACGCCGACAAGCCACAGACAATTGACGCTTTAAAGGACAATATTCGTGAAGCCATTGGTGAAATACAGCTGTACACAATCGATAATGTGCTTAAAAATTGTACCGATCGTGTAGGCTACTGCATGGCCAGCCGAGGCAGCCATTTGAATGAAATTATTTTCCTTTATTAACCGGAAGGATTTTATTTTCAAATAAAAAAAATAAATTTGAGAAAATATTCAGTAGTTTTGTTTTTTAAAGCATTTTCAAAAAAAAAATGTTATTTGGCGGACCCTTTATAATCAGAATTCGGCCATACCATTAATTTCTTTCTGTGGCTTCATCTTTATTTAGGTATTGACGGTATCATCGCAAAGAACAGAGTTGGTTGTCTGAGTTTAGTATGTAGATGCACCAGCCGCTAGGACTGTTTTACGTTTTTTTTTTGTACCATTTTCGCAAAATTCATACACTTAACACTTGATCATCTTGCAAATCATATTTGTAATGGATTGAATGGCAATAATTGTCGATCTGGCAATACTGCTTATATGAAATTCGCATGACTGATTTGCCTGTACGACCAAGGATCATTCGAGGGTTTTATTTAAATCCCCCTGGTACCGATTTGTCATTATAAATGTCTACTGGGAATAGTGAAGGAGAGACATATCGTAGAATTATCATCAAAATGTCCTACGAAGTTGGCCCGAATTCGATCATTTGCCTATGCCCAGTACTCCTTAGAAAATAGTATTCGGTCCGGTTCTTCTTTGCCTGTCTTAGCTATAACATCAGTACTTATCCCCTTTCAAAGTCATTGCTTCTAATCACACAAATTTAATAAATTATTGCTGAAAAAAATTTTAAAAAATGTTTCTTTTCCAATCAAATTACCGGCTTTAAAGGCAATCGTATTTCGAAGAAAAATGAAAGGAAAAATTATTGAAACCACAACAACCAGAAAATTTGTTTAACTAACGAGGCAATTTTCTTTAAATTTTACATGTGAAACCAATTTTACAAATCCAACAAACGAAATGAAAAGAAAAACGAAGCACAGCTTAAAATCAACTCAATTTACTACACAAGTATTTAAAGACACTTTCAAACGAATAAAAACTGGACACATGCGCATTGCGCAAAATAAAACAAGGTTTTCTAACGTTGCGTTTCAGCCTTGCCTCTCTGCTAGTGATGGTCTCTCTTGGACTAAACACTTTAGTAGTTCTAGTGTGGCTATTTAGAGACAGTTGTCTGGTTTTTGAGCACATAGAGTACAGAGACCAGAAATAGCCTGTTATCCCACATGTTTTTAATTGCTCTATCCGTAGAGCCACCTAGAATTTCAAATGAAACTGATGAATAGCTGAAGAAAAGTTTCCAACTAATCCTTGTTACGTTTTTACCTTTTAAAAACGTATAAAATATGAGCTTGTAATTGGTGATTTTTTAAGAGCTATAGGAAAAAATTTCAAAAAAAAAACACACATAAAATCCAGAAAAAGGCATGAAATCTTTATTTGAATCGATAGTACGGTCCATATAATTTAATGTTTGAAGATTATTTCATTCAAATGTTTACCGCGACTGCGTCACAAATGGTCCATCCGCTTAGTCCAATTTTGGCATACTCTTTCCAACATTTCGGCCGGTATCTCACGAATAAATGCTACAATGTTGTCTTCCAATGCGTCAATTGAAGCGGGCTTGTCTGTATAGACATGAGCTTTAACATAGCCCCACAAAAAATTGTCTAAAGGCGTTAAATCGCACGATATAGGCGGCCAATTGACCGGTCCCGAACGTGAAATTAAATGTTCACCGAACTCGCCTCTCAATAAGTCCATTGTTACGCGTGCTGTGTGGCATGTGGCACCGTCTTGTTGATACCACATGTCATGCAAGTCAAGCTCTTGCATTTTGGGCAAGAAAAAAGTTGGATATCATCTCACGGCAGCGCTCACCATTCATAGTTACGTTACGATTCGCAGCATCTTTGAAGAAGTACATTCCAATGATGCCACCAGCCCCATAAACCTTACCAAACTGTGACTTTTTCTGGATGCATTGGTAGCTTTTGCAATGCTTCTGGCTGATCTTCGCTCCAAAATCGTCAATTCTGCTTATTTACGTATCCATTGAGCTAAAAATGAGCTTCGTCGCTGAACACAATTTTTCAATAAAGAAGTGGATCTTCGGCCAAGAGCCCATTCACCAAAAATTCTGCCTTGCAGTAGGTCGTTCGGCTTCAATTGTTGCACCACCTGTATTTTGAAAGGCTTCACACCTAAATCCTTCCGCAAAATTTTCCACGTTGTTGAGTAACAGAGGCCCAATTGCTGCGAATGGCGACGAATCGATAATTGATGGTCATCATTAACACTGGCCGATACAGCTGCGATATTTTCTTCAGTTCGCACTCTAAGTAAGCGTTTTGGTGGTTTAATGTCCAACAATGTAAATTTGGTGCGAAATTTGGACACAATAGTCCGAATAGCCGCTTCAGTGGGTCGATTAAACTGACCATAAAATGGAAGAAGCGCGATGAACTTTCTTAACAGAGCACGCATTTTGATAACAAGAATTCAATGATTAGCAAGCGTTGTTCGTTTGTAAGACGATTCATGGTTAAATTATAGACCAAACTGAAGATGTATGACAGTGAAACAAAACACGAGACACGTGCGTGAGCTGTTTAAACCAGTGTTGCCAAAAAGATAATTGCTAAAGAAAATCACCCGTTAGATTGAAAATAAAATAAAAATTAATTTGTGTTTCGTTTTAATTTAAATTCTTTAATATTCGCACAATTCCGTAAGCCACTGTTCACAACTTGATGTAAACAACAACAATTGCTCTTCTTTATTATGCCTCTGTTTACACTCTTTGAAAAAGCAATAACAATTACTAAGCAATTATACGACAGATCTTTGTAACGGAGATCTTCAAAACACGATTACTCTCTTCAAACGCACTGCGTCTTCACACAAGACTGACTGAACTTCACTGACATATGTATGTGTGTCCAAGTCCATTGTGTCTGTCATGAATGTTCGTATTGATATGTCCAATAATAAACGAACTATCGTCTCATATTTAAAGGCGTAATTGCATTATTTGCCCTTGATTAGCTGCTTAAGACTGGTGGCTGAAATATCTAATCCGCGGCATCCATCCCCAGTGCCACAATCATACCTATGTATGCCGCAATGTACATGGGTTAGTATAAACGTGAGGACATTAATAATGCCTGCTAAGAGCCACAGAGTCACTTACTATTACCATTTTAACTAAATTGCCAACAAATATTGCCGTAATCATACAAAGTCCTACAAAGACAGACAGAGATAAACGCACATTAACTGTGTTGTCGTTAGCCAAGAAGCCAAGTAAAAGATTCTCAAGATTTTTTATTCAGTGTGATACGCTAATATTGCTCGAATACGTAGAAAAATGCCTGAAACGGCAAACGGCAGACATTGGAGCCAAATAAACTACTGCACCAGCAAGCAAGCCAGCACAACTACTACAAGTGGCCAGAAGTAAAGTAAAGAAATGCATTTTTAATAGAAATTGTAATACAAATACAAGTAATAACAGTGGTGGCAAGAAAATAATACCAAATAGAAAATAAACAACAAATGGATTTCATTTATAACAAAAAAAAATACTTTGCCTTGCTTTACAGCACAGAATTTCTTTGGAAGTGCACCAATTATTATAGCCTCGACTGTTTGTTGGCATTGCGGCTGCTAGTCTTACCATGTACTTAACAACTTTCAAGACAAACAACAAAGACTACTTAAAAATTACAACAATACTTGGTAGAGGTTTCATTAATTTGGCTGAGAAAAATTGGTAACAAAAAAAACACACAAGTACGCCGAGACGTTTTACGCATTGAATAACAAATCGTGCTGAAGTATGGTATGAAGGGAAGTATAGCCAAAGGAAAAAGTGAACATTAAATTATAAAAAAAGGAAACTCTACAGCAGAGAAGCAGCTGCTTCCATGACTTTTACAATATTTTCCAATTGCCGCTAAGTTGAGGTTTACAATCTTCTTGGGTGCAACTGTCATCTTATTTGTTTTGACATCTCGGAATTTTGTTTTTATGCGTGTCTCTAGATGCCGTGTGTGTGGTGTAATTGACGTAGTCTAATAGGCAGTGTGTGTGAGTCCTCGGTTCAATTCGCAGGTCAGTTATCTCCAACAATGCGATGTATGGAAAAATATATCTTTGGCGACTTTCTCTCAGCAGAGTTCTGGCAAAAACTCTGAGAGTAAATACCATGCCATGAAAAGTTTCTCCAAAAAAAATCGGTCTTTGATAGTCGACTTTAAAATGTAGGTTCCTTTAATCATATATAAAATTAATTCGCACAACATAAGTGATGTGAAAAGCTAGGTCGTAATCCTGATTGAAAGGTTGCAATGAGCAATTATGTATGTGATGTTATGTATGTGTGTTATTATAGAGACACACGTAGAACACGTTAAGATCAAGAGACTAAAAACAAAAAATTCTGATGCATCTGACAATATCCCAGGAGATATTGTTACACTTTTAAGTTTTAAAAAATGTTTAAAATATGAGCTCGTATATTGCAAATAAAATAAAAATAAATTTGTGTTTAGTTTTCAATAAAATTCTTTATTGTTCGCATAATTCTGTGTGCCACTGTTCACAACTTGATGTAAACAACAACAATGTTATTCCTCTGTTTATACCCTTTGCAATAACAATTACTGGACAATTAATTGACAGATCTTTGTAATGGAGATCTTCAAACCACTATTATTCTCTTCAAACACACCGCGTCTTCACACAAGACTGACTGAACTTCACTAACTCAGTCGCCTGCTTTCCATTGCCTTTTATATGGCAATGTAAACAGTCTGATGAATGTTCTTGAAGGCGAATATTCATGACTTCGCCTTCTCGAAATCTCGGTAAATGTAAACATCATTCTTTATTGTTGTTTGTGTACTTTGTTTACATTTATTCTTGTAGTGTTGTTTGCAGATTTTTTATTTACTTGTTTACCATTTTTTATGCTGGCGTTTGTTGTTGTATTTTTGTTTACTTGTTTACCATTTTTTTATGCTGGTGTTTGTTGTTGTATTTTTGTTTACTTGTTTACCATTTTTTATGCTGGTGTTTGTTGTTATATTACGAAGTGCGATAATTTGTAAACAGGTTTGTTTACTTACATTCTTTTGTTTTTGTAGCTTTTGTTAATAATTTTAATGTTAAGCGATGTAAAAGCAAAATACCAGTATCTTGATTTGTCATTTTCGTAACAATATTTTTTCAAATCAGTGGCCGCTGATGGCGAAATTATCTGGTATTTATCAAGTGGTTTCATTCTGCGAATAATAATGAAGCATTCAAATGAGCACACCTGCTTCTTAAATATATTTTACAGCCTTACTCTTCGAAGGAATGCTGATAGTATGGCAAGCATGACATTAGAATGGAATCCTCAAGTCTCATGGAGATTTGGCCGGCGAAAAAACTTATCTGAAGACGTTTAATACACCAAGAACTAGAACGAGAGCAATCTTAGATGCAAAGACTTGAAAAAAAAAACAGTATATGCTCCAAGGGTGACGTTCCCCTTGAATACTACAAACGTTTAAGTAATTTCTTTGGTATTCAAAAATCCAAACTCTCAACGTTCCTTTTTCGGTTTTTTTTGTTTTTGTTTTCTTCACAATTTATTTAACTAACTGTGCGTATATGCCTTTACAGCACAAAACATTAACGTCCATATAATAACAACAGTAGTAGTAGATGCTAACAACTGCAACAACACATTACAACGACAACATTTTGTAGCACGTAATTGTATAATAAAATTGTTTTAACCAACGCTTTGTGTGACTTGGCATTACTAAAAAACAGCAAAAAAAAAGAATGCAAAGGCATTGCAATTGCAACAGCACTACTAGCACTAGCAGCACCATCACCAGCAGCAGCAATTCTATGGCCGTAGCTGCCAATAGTCCTTAAATTTTAGTCGGGTTTTCTTTTGTAAGATTTTTTTTCTGTCATTTTTCTCTTTCATGACCATTTTTTTCTTGCAATTTTTTTTTCTTTTGTTGTTCTTTTCTTGCAACAGCCGAAGAATGTAAACGAGTAAATTGCAAAACACTTAAATGCTTTGAATTGACTTGAGTTGGAGTTGTAGTTGGAGATGGAGATGGAGTTGGAGTTTGAGGAGTTTATTTCATGCCACTGTACTACTGTAAGAGATGCAATTGTTATTGCTGTTATGGCTGGTGTTGCAGTTGTTGTTGTTATTGCTGTTATTGGTTGTTGTTTAGTTAGCAGTTAAATTGAATTAAGTTTGTAAATCTTTGAGTTCGTTTAAAGTCTATTAAAGTGAATACAACAAGAGAGAGAAAGAGAAAGCGATAATAAAGAGAAATCAAATTTGATCATCAATTTAATAAATAAATGGTAGGGGATGCCTCCAATAGATAGGAGTTAATAGACGACTAGATAGGCAGAGTCAAAACATACATAATTAAACATTTCAACCCTTCAGTCAGGATTATGACGTAGTTTCTCACTCCACTTATGTCGTGTATGTGTGCTAATTTTAGACATGAGCGATGCAACCTATAGTTTAAAGTCAACTCTGAAGGACTAATATCAAACAAAATAATGTTACGAAAATGAAGAATCTAGATACTGGTGTTTTGCTTTTACATCACTTAATATTAGAATGGTAAACACGTAAACAAAAATACAACAAACACCAGCATATAAAATGGTAAATAAGTAAGTAAACAAAAATTGAACAACAAACACTGCAAGAATAAATGTAAACAAAATAAACAAACAACAATAACGAAACAACGATGTTTCCATTTATAGAGATCTTGAGAAGGCAAAGTCACGAACATTAGCCTACAAGAACGTCTACCAGACTACCCTACCCTGCGATATAAAAGGCAAGGCAAAGCAGGCGACTGAGTTAGTGAAGTTCAGTCAGTCTTGTGTGAAGATGCGGTGCGTTTGAAGAGAGTAAACGTGGTTTGAAGATCTCCGTTACAAAAATCTGTCAAAAAATTGTCTAGTAATTGTTATTGTTTATGCAAAGGGTATAAACAGAGGACTGACAAAGAAGAGCAGTTGTTGTTGTTTACATCAAGTAGCGAACAGGGGCACAGAGAATTGTGCGAATAATAAAGAATTGATTTAAAACTAAAAGAATCGTTTGAAATTAAATTTTTTTGTTTTGATGACATGAAGCTGCAATCAACCTGACTCTGCTAAAGTAAATATTGTCAACACCTCTCGTTGTTTCGTTTTTGTTTTAACATTACTGAAGGCAGTTATGTTGCTTCTGAATGGCAATTGTATAGCACAGTGTGTGTGTACGCCTAGAGAGCCCACTATACTATGCGTGTTTGTACATCTTTTGGATAACTTGCTTCAATAATAATGAACAGAAGAAGAACAACAAAAAAACCAGTAGAAATAATGAAGAGAGTCACTGTGTGGCATGTTGCAACTTGCTAATATGCAACGCAACAATTTAACTCGAAAACTAAACAAAGTACAGTACAAAGTATTTACTTTGTGTACTTGTGTTCTGTTATCATTGGTAATCAGTGGAAGGGAGTAATCGTGGTTTGAAGATCTCCGTTACAAAGATCTGTCGTATAATTGCTTAGTGATTGTTGTTGTTTATACAAAGGGTGTAAACAGAGGAATAACAAAAGAGAGCAATTGTTGTTGTTTACATCAAGTCGTGAACAATGGCAAACGGAATTGTCCGAATAATAAAGAATTTTAATTAAAACTAAACATAAATTAATTTTTATTTTATATGCAATCTACGAGCTCATATTTTAAAAGTTTTTAAAAAGTAAAAACGTAACAATATGAACGAAAAAGCATAAAAACTCCTTTAATTTAATACATTACTTAGATGTTTCCACGCCTAGCTTACTAGGAAAACCAATTTGAAGTCTTGGTTCTTAATTTCTCTTTGGTTACTTCTCACTTGTGCAAATAAATTGCTGTAGTGTAGGGCATTGCTAAACAAATTCATACATTTTGTCGTTAACTGGCGGCAAATTGAAATTGTGGCCATTAATCGTTGTTGTCTTTTTCCAAATTCGCAGAAATTTCGAAAAAAAAATCAAATGAAATAAAAATAATAAATGATAGAGGACCCGTACGGGCAAAAAATCAATTCAATCAATTCAATTCAATTGTTTTCTATTGACAATAAAAATATATTTAAAACACATCACAAGTAACAATTTTAATCGGAAAAATAATTTTTTAAAAGAAAATAGAAAAATTACTATCATGCGATATAAATTTATAATGACTAGTGCTACTTGCCTTCTTCTGTTACTTGAGAGATCCAAAGTGCCATAGCCAAGCCTAATACAAAGAAGGCTGCTGGTGTATACATATAGAATCTGTAACAGGATGATGGTATATACTACAGAGTGCCATACAGGGTGGCTGATATGTATTGCAACCAAATTCAGGTTGTTATCATTTGTAAACCGCTCGTCTGACAGCTGACAGATTTATTCCAGTGACAGTCGATTATTATTTACAAGCTTACAAAAGCATTTTGATCTATTGCATTCAGAAAAAAAGTTATTCGTGATGGAATTCAAGCGTGATAGTGTGATTGCTTTATATTTGACTGGAAAACCACAGCAGGCTATCGTTAGAGCCCTCCAGCATTTAAATGTGAATAAATCTTTTGTTGCTCGTACCATTGCTCGTTACCGTGCTACTGGCAGTGTTGCATCGCGTACATCGGTAACAACACCAGAAATGATCCGAAAAGTGAAGGCCAGATTTGATAGAAAAATTGCTCGTGAGCTGAACATATCGCGAGAACGGATGCAATACGTATTGAAAAAGAAGCTTGGACTAAAGCCATTGAAGTTCCAAAAAGTGCAAGAGCTCACCGATGGACAAAAAAAAGTTAGACTGGAAAGAGCCAAGGAGTTACTTCGCTTGCACGAAAGTGGCCAGTTACCGAATTTGGTTTTCTCCGATGAGAAGCCATTCCAAATTGAGCAGTTTGTGAAAAAACACAATGATCGGGTTTACTTGCCAAAGAGGTCTGCTGAAAATTTACACCTGCGATTGGCCACCAGAACTCAAGCGCCGCCGATGGTAATGGTGTGGGCCGCCGTAACGGCCGATGGTCGCTCCCCGCTCGTATTCATCGACCGTGGGGTCAAAATAGATGCCGAATAATGTCCGGGAAAATGTCTTAAAGACAGTATTGAAGCCCTGGGAAGACAAACATTTCGGCCGCAGATCATGGACATTCCAACAGGACTCAGCACCACCGCACTCAGCACGCGTTAACCAAGAATGGCTTAAAAAGGAGGTTCCTCGCTTCATTTCTACCGCACAATGGCCACCAAAATCTCCGGATCTCAATCCGTTGGACTTTTGCGCCTGGGGCATTTTGGAGAGTAAGGTTCTCACTAAAAAATATCAAAGTGTCGCCGGGAATGGGCCAAAATACCGCAGAGCCACTTTCGTGCAGCCTGTGATGGCTTTGTCGGCTGTTTGAAGGCCATAATTCGCACCAAAGGTGGCCAATTCGAACAAATCTAAGCTGGTAGTGTGTTGGCCTATTAGACATAAAGCCAGGGTTCGAGCCCCAGGCCAGACATCAAAACAAAATACAAAAAGTATTTCTTCGGCGACTTCCCCTCAGCAGATTTCTGGCAAAAACTCTGAGAGTCAAATAAAATTGCCATGAAAAGTTTCTCCGAAAAATTTGTCCTTGGAGTCGACTTTAAACTGAAGGTCCCACCACTCATGTATAAAATTAGCACACACAGTGTAAGTGGTGTGAGAAACTAGGTCGTAATCCTAACTGAAGGATTGTAATGACCAATTATGTATGTGTGCCACAACCCGTAGAAGCAGAAATGCGGAATATTCGTGTACCTTGCCTGTGCGAATGATTGACGTTTTAATTCTGGATTGACGATTATGTAGCGTTTGACTATACTTCCCTTAGTGCTGTTGATTCGATTGGATCGTTAGTTGACTTGTACAGATCCATAGTAAACTCCATAAGTAAACTCCCCTGTTACTTAAGCTAGTTCTATTGGGGTAAGTGGGGTTTGCAACACAATGAGCCTCTGATGCACAATTTAATTATTTTTAATGAGCAACGATTTAAAGCCAAATTGCTATGTGAACCACATTTAAAAAGATTTTTTTGTTCTTGTTCCGGCAAAATGTATCTCCGGTTGATTACTAACAATTTTTTTTTTGCTCTCTTTCATTGTACAAATGGGTTTACAAAATGTACACATTTTGTTAAATGAGCCGCCCATAGAAGGAGAAGGAAGAATTTAAAAAAAAAAATTGTAAAGAAAAACTGTCGCCCTATTATGAGAATATTTTCCATGTCCAATAAAAATATCGGCAACAAAGTGTTCACACTGTGGGGACAGAAAAAAAAGGAAGAACTGAAGCAATCTGGGTCACAATAAAGGACCCCATAAAGGATAGTTTGGTTTACATTTATTGCAGAGGATATATTTTTTAAATTAAAAAAAATGTAAGAAGAATATGAAAATATTTCTCAGTTCATTGACCAAAGTGCTGTAAAAAAATAAGACATTTTTTTCTTTTTTGTTTGGGGGAAAAGTAATAAATGGCTATCCATTTCGTGGTTTCAAAAGTATGGGACTGTAATTCGACATCTTTCAAACTAAGTTGTGAAACAAATTTTTTTCTTTTCAGTCGAAAGACTGACATTGACGAAAATGGATCGCTTAACTATCACACAACGCATAAAAATTATCAAAACCTACTACAAAAGTGGTGATTCTGCCACAGCCACTCATTGTGCTTTAAGAGGAGATTATGGTTTACATAATCGTCCAACTACGCAAGCAATTGGCAAAATTGTGAAGAAATCTGAAGAGACTGCAGTGGTTACATATATTGAAAGGCCTGTGCATCATTGTTTTGTTCGTTCTGCTGAAAATATCGCTATTGTAAGTGAAAGTGTTGTCGATTCCTCGTCGTTCTCAGGAATTAGGACTGTCTTACGGCACATTATGGCGTATTTTGCATTTAGATCTACACCCACATCCATATAAAGTCCAGCTCACGCAACATCTGAAGCCAGCTGACAATTCACAACGTCGTAGATACGTGGAATGGGTGCTTGAACAACAGGCGGTGGACGGCAATTTTTCGAACAAAATTTTCTTCAGCGTTGAAGCACATTTCACACTCGGTGGGTATGTTAATAACAACAAAATTGTCGTATTTGGGGTTCTGGGAATCCTCAAGTAATTGAAGAGAGGCCATTACATCCCGAAAAAGTGACTGTTTGGTGGCGGCTCTTTGGTCCGAAGGTGTGCTTGGACCTTACTTCTTCGAAAACGACGATGGAACGACTGTCACCGTCAATTCGAAGCGTTATGGTCATATGATAACCGACTTTTTATTTGCCTGCTATTGAAGAATACGACTTGGAGAATATGTGGTTTCAACAAGACGGTGCCACATGCCATACAACTCGAGCGAATATGGCTTTATTGCAGGAGACATTTCCTGGCCGCGTAATTTATCGTTGTGGAGATATCAACTGGCCACCAAGATCATGCGATTTGACACCATTAGACTTTTATATTGTGGGGCTACGCGAAAGACCCTTTGTTTATGCAGATAAACCTTCAACTCTTGAGCAACATTCATTGAGCAACCAACATTCGTTAAGTTATGGCTGAGATACCGCCCAATATGTGTCAAAAAGTGGTCGAAAATTACCTCAAAAGAATCAATGCTTGTAACACTTCGCGTGGAGATCATTTAAATGATGGAGTGTTTCACACAAAATGTCAACGTTCAAACTTTACAAAAAAGGAAATATCATGAATAAAAATATTTTAGATGTGCTTTAATTTACGTTTACTTTTGAAACCACGAAATAGATAACCCTATACATGGAAGTGTGACCAGTTTTATGAGGATTTTAAATGCTGCTGCATAAAATGTCAGTCATTGGGAATCTTGTGTAATTTGAAATATTTTCTCAGTCTCTCTCTCTCTCTCTCTCTCCCTTTCTCTCTCTTTCTCTCTCTCTCTCTCTCTCTTTTGTTGTAAGCATATGATTATTACTTGTGAATATCTTTTGAGGCCAAATGTAACAACATACTCGCCTAATCTGTATGTATAGATGGCGTTGTAAGTAACGCAATGCCATATATTCTTAGCATTTAAAAGGTAAAATATTTCATTTCACTATCTTATCCCATCTAAACGTATTTGTCTTGCAAAAAAGCAGATAAAATGTCGAGAAAAAAGAACAGGCTAAAATAAGTGAGTGTGTAATTTATTTTCTCGAAGAAAAACTGCTCATTGCTGCTCAATGCTGCTCATTGCCAAAGCATTTGTTCGAAATCCTTACAATTTAACAATTTTCCTCTTCTTCTATCTGTCTTCTTCTTCTTCATCTTTCTTTTCGTGTTTGACTCTATCTTATCACTGAACATTTAGAATTTTTGTCTTGTCTTTTGCTGCTGGTGGAAGTTGTATTAAATAGAGTAGAGTACTCCGCTCCTCTGCTCAACATACAACAGCAACAACTACGACAACGTGTAGTATTTTTCATTTACAACAGTGAGTTGGCTGACTGGTTGGCTGTATGGCTGGATGGCTGGCACAATCATTCATCTTCATCAATTTTACTTGTACAAGATTACGGCAATTAAATTGTTAATTAACATTCATCCGAAAAATGGCACTGACATAAGATAACAACAACAACAAAAACAACAGCAACAACAACAGTAAAACAGGAACATCAGCCTGGCCAGCAAAAGAGAAAGAGACAGAGAGAGAGGGAGAGAAACGCCAATCCAATATATATAAAAATATATGCGAACATATCAACGGAATAAATCTAAAATGAGCAGAAGAAGTCAGAAAGTAGTTTAAAGGAAAAAGGTTGCCAGATTAAATAAAATTATGCAAGCAGAATCAAAACTTAAACCTAAGTCGACCTACTGGGATAGCTAAAGAACAGGAAAAACGTCATAAACCAGGTCAGGCCAGGCATCAAAGAAAAAAATACAAAAAGTGTTTTTTCGGCGACTTCCTCTCAGTAGATTTCTGGCAAAAACTCTGAGAGTAAATAAAAATTGCCATGAAAAGTTTCACAAAAATCTGTCGTTCGGAGTCGACTTTAAACTGTAGGTCCCACCACTCATGTATAAAATTAACACACACATCATAAGTGGTGTGAGAAACTAGGATGTTGTAGAATGGCTCAATTCGACCTCTAGGTACTGTACTTGTCTTAATTGGCAAGTACACGTCCTCTAACCTAACCTCACCTAACCTTAGCATCTTCAATGATTCAAGAGAAACCGGGAAATCGTACTAAAACACTAGACTTTATGCCGATCGGAAGGCTCATTCGAGGTAGCAACCAGAGCTCAGCAATGAATCGTTTTTTCGCTACTCATAAGCACTTATGAAATTTTGAATATAAATGAGTCAACAATATTGAAATTTAACTATGGCGCATTAGCGCCTCGAGGTCTGCGTCCTCTAGTACATTGCGAAAGCTGGACGTCAAGAAGCTGCGATCACAAAGAACAGTTGAGGCGTTCTCCGCTCAACTCTCTGATAAGCTCCGTCGTTCTCCATCTAATCTCAACGACATTGGTTAACTGTGGGCCAACATCTCCCACTCCTTGAGCAATACTGCGGTCCTTGGTTTCGAGCGCCCACCCCAACGAAATCAATGTTACAATGAGGAGTGTCGCATGGCAGCTGCAGCGAAAAACGCCGCATACAGGTAAACTCTGCAGTCTGCCGCTACGCGAGCCATTGTCGAGAACTATAGAGAGAGGAGAAGGAATTAGAGACGCCTTTTCAGACGCAAGAAGAGGGAGCAGGAAAGGCGTGAGCGTGGGAAGTCAAGATGTATAGAAGTAGGAATGATGCTCGAAAATTCTATCAAAAGGTTAAGCGTCTAACCGAGGGTCCGGAGCCTGGAGCGTCTTCCTGCAAAGATGAGAACGGAAACTTGGTAACAGATCCTGAGTTTTTCTTTTACGCCGAGGAGGGGTAAATATACCTAACCGCACCATAGAGGAAGTCGTCATATCCTCGGTGTGTGGGGCCCTCGCCCACTAAATCCCACTTCGTCTCCTGTGGACTTTTTTGTGCCCATTCCGGGACTACGGTGGTATTACTTCGGATTGGAGTCCTTTGGGCCCTTTGCCCTCCCCATGTTCATATCCGCGTCCGGATTGCGTATCGAAAGTTGAGGAGACATCTAAGCGTCTCCACTATTACTTTCGTCTAAATCATCGTTTCGGTTTCGCCCGGCACGTGTGACAGTATCACCTATGCCGACATGCTTACTTGTTCTGCAGCCTCAAGATCTCTCTTTTTCCGTCTCAGAATACGCTCTACGTAATTCAACACAGAAGTCCAATTTCCACTACTCGCAATCAAGGCCCCGACAATGTTAGCGACTGTGATCATTCCAACTGCCGACGTCAGTACAAAGCGATATCTCTGCCAGCGTGCAAACTCGAAAACAGTGTGCTCTGGGTCATCAATTACGTGACCCGATACCATCTGTGTAACGTAGTAATTCACCTCTCCAAATTTCCGACCAAACCATGGCCTTATGTCCGGAATAAATCTCGCCGTCCATATTCCTCTATTTTCCTCGTTCCATCGTTGTTGCCATTTTGAAATGGTGTTTTCCCTGAACTGACACACAGATCCTGAGTACCTAGTAGACATACTATAATGACTATATATTACGGCACGAAACAATTACGGCCACATCTAGAGTCATACAAACAGATCAATATTGTAAATTGCAAGGTTCGTTAACATATTGAGATTTCCGCGCCCTATACTACGCCGATTATGAGTTAAGCGGACCATATCGCATTAGAGATTCTACACAAACGGTTGACATTCTGGAAGCAAAGTTGAACAGTTTTATAACGAGTGTAGTTGATGTTAAGATTGAAAAATAAATCGAGAGCTAGGGCGTTTAGTGCGTAATATTGGTGATCTTAAGGAAGACGTCTTCTGTTGGTAGGTTGTGGACTCCACTCTACTACTCTGGACAAACTTAAAAATCCACTGCATGTGGTAAATAATACAGATTCGTATATAATCTGCATTAAGAATGTCCTAAGCGTACCGGAAGGTAGCCGCCAACAGCTGTTGCATCTGGAAAAAGAAGTCTCAACATAATTAAGACAGATAGCAGAGAGCAATATTATAATGGATATTTGATTGGGGGAATCTCGCAGGAAGACTATAATATGCGGAGACAAATATGATTGACGGTATCTCTGATATCTCAGACATGAACCTAAGAGATGAGTTCATATCAAGGATCAGCAATAAGTATTCAAAAAGATGTGTAGAATCGAATCATACTCATAATCTCTGATACTTATACGCATTCATACTTATTTTAATATCATGGAACCTCTACTCATATTCAAAGTTTGAAGTACTCATCATATTCATACTTAACAACACGTATAATGTTGAAGTCGCCGTAGTCTAGTAGGTAGTGTGTTGGCTTATTAGGCCAGATATCAAAACGAAATACAAAATATATTTCTCCGGCGACTTCCTCTCAGCAGATTTCTGACAAAAACTCTGAGAGTAAATAAAATTTGTCATGAAAAGTTTCTCAAAAAAATCTGTCGTTCGGAGTCGACTTTAAACTGTAGGTCCCACCACTCATGTATAAAAATTAACACACACAACATAAGTGGTGTGAGAAACTAGGTCGTAATCCTGACTGAAGGGTTGTAATGACCAATTATGTATGTATGTATGATGTTGTTGATTTCGGCTCTCCATAACTCAACATATATGTACACGCAAGCACAAAATAAGTATGAGTCGCGTACGAACACTAAGATACTCACTAAACGGTTGTGTGTTTGCTCTGATTGCTGATCTGCCTTCGTAGTCATTCGAATCATTTATAAGTATTTTTCTCAAAGTTATGAATCTAAATGAGTAGGTGGGCTTATGAATCAAACATATTTCGAATGTTATGAGTTTGATGTCAACGTTGTACGCATACTCATTGCAACCTGTACTTATAAATCAACGTTGTAGTGAGTACGAATGAATCAGAGTACATAGTTAAATTTCAATATTGTTGAGTCACTTATAATAAAAATTTCATGAGTGCTTATAAGTAGCGAAAAACGATGCATTGCTGATCTGTGATACAAAGACAAATATTATTGTTGGTGTCTGTAATATCTCAGACATGAAGATATTATATTATTATTTCAAAAAGATGAGTAGAATCGAATCATACTCAAAATTTCTGATACATATACGCATTCATACTTATTTTAATATCATGGAACCTCTACTCATATTCAAAGTTTGAAGTACTCATCATATTCAGACCTAACAACATGCATGAGGTTGTTGATTTCGACTCTCCATAACTCATCACATACATAAATCATAAAATAAGTATGAATCGCATAGAAGACTAAAATACTCACTAGAAGGTTGTGAGTTTGCTCTGCTTGCTGCTCTCTCTTCTTTGCTTATGTGTCTTTTTTGTGTTGTTGTAAATGCAACACCAACTAAGATTGTAAATTTTGATGACTGACTCGAGTCACTGGAATCATTTGTAAGTCTTATAAGTATTTTTCTTAAAGTTATAAATCTAAAGGAGTAGTTTTATGAATCAAACATATTTCGAATAGTATGAGTTTGATGTCAATGTTGTACTCATACTCATTGCAACCTGTACTTATAAATCAACGTTGTAGTTGAGTATGTATGAATCAGAGTACATAGTTAAATTTCAATATTGTTGAGTCACTTATAATAAAAATTTCATGAGTGCTTATGAGTAGCAAAAAAGTGATTCATTGCTGATCTCTGATACAGAGACAAATATTATTGTTGGTGTCTCTGATATTTCAGACATGAACCTAAGACATAAGTTCGGCTGCCTTCCAAAGTGTATCAATACAAAGTTTGTATGCATTTCTACTACTGTATATAAACTATGTACATAGATATGCAAAGTAACCAAACAATGCATCAGCAATAAATCCGATGCCTGATTGCTTTTTGACTGCGTTAAAAATACACATTGCCGACGTTTTGAAATAGTATATATACTATACATTGTAAACATTTTGTACAGCGGCTTTATGAAATACTATACTTTGTTCAAACACAAAGCAACTAACATTTTGAAAGGCTGCCTTAATATTTCAACACAATATCAGACTTTTTGTAAGTTCAGTCTGGCATCCTTACATTACGTAATTTAACAACGTTGGAATGTATTCAAGCGTGTATATTTAGAACAGGAAATAATCCCATGGTATATAGATCAACTACAAGAGATATTTTGTTCCTTCTTTTTTCTGCTTTTTTGGACTGATGTTGTTATTGGTATACAGGCTGTAACTAAAAAGACAACAGCAACAACTATATTTTTTTCTTTTTTTAACCCACTGCTAAACAGAACTACAAGCTCTAAAGCAAGCGAACAAAAAATCGTCGAAAAAAAATCATTAACAAGCAGCAAAAAGCGGCAGTTACAGCACTTATAATCAACCAACCAAAGAACCAATTTAGCCAACAACAACACCAAAAAAACTACATCCAGAAAGAAAGACAAGCACATACACAGTTAGCTTATACAGTCAGTCAGATACACTGTCAGTCATCCATTCATTCAAACACTCATTCATTCATTCAGTCAGTCATTGAATCATTGGTGTGTGTGCAGCAGGGTTTTTTGTATGAAACCTCCTACAGAGCCTAACGTTGCTTTTAAATCTTCGGTGAGCAGTAGTAAATCACAATGTCGTTGAGCTTAAATTGATTGTCACCAAAATCAAGATAAAGCCCCGTTTTAACGAGTCAAACACACACACAGACACGCACACACACACACAGAATGACTAAGGCTTTGTACATTTGTTTGATTTCCTTTCCTTATTTCCCCCGTTTTTTCTGTGTCTGAATTAAATGCAAAACTTGTATGGCAGTGAAGGAGAAGGGAATGGAATGGTATGTGGGGAACACTGGTTAAAATGGTAATAAAATTTATGCCCTGTATTATCACTACAATTCATCGTTTTTTCTGTTTCCATTCTACAATTCAAAAGTTTTATTTCATTTTCTTTCGGCTATGAAATGGATTCATTAAGAGAATAAAATCAGATGAAACAGAACAGAACAGCAGACAAAACGGAATAGAAAACGACACTTTTGCTGTTCATCAACTTCATCATTAACGCTGAAGACATTTGTTCTTCCTTTCCTTTCCTTTCCTTTCGTTTTATAGGAAAATTCGAAAATGTTTTGTCATGACAAGGAGCTCAGCTCAGCTTAGCTTAGCACAGCCGCTTTGGTTGTAGTTGCGCGTATAATTTAAGAGATTTTAATGAGTTGATTAGCAGCATGAAAATTGAGTGACAGTGATTAAAACAGATTAGGCGATGATGTCTAATAAATTGCATGAATTTTTTTTCTTCTGTTTTTTGTTGTTGTTGTTGTTTTTGTTTTTTGTTTAATATTGGAAATTTGTTGGTGGTGTGATGCCAATGCTATGCCAAAGTATTGAAAAAAAATATTCGAGAATTAAAAACAAAATTTTGGAATTGAAAAATTCAATTCTTTCTTAACATCTATAGGAGATCATATTAAAAGTATCCTAAAATTTTTGCCATTAAACCCCTCGAAAAGAATTTTATTTCACTTCAGCTGGAACTTCCGTCGCTTTTCTGCTTATCATAATGGCCCTACTGATTACTTAGAATACAGTGGATGAAGACTGTTACTGTAAGAAGTCCAACTGACCATACTGTTACGTTTTTACCTTTTAAAAACGTTTAAAATATGAGCTCGTAGATTGCAAATAAAATAGAAATAAATTTGTGTTGAGTTTTAATTAAAATTCTTAATTATTCGCACAATTCTGTGTGCCATTGTTTACAACTTGATGTAAACAACAACAATTGCTTTGCTTTGTTATTCCTCTGCATAAACTATAACAATTACTAGACAATTATTGGACAGATCTTCGTAACGGAGATCTTCAAACCACGATTACTCTCTTCAAACCCACCACGTCTTCACACAAGACTGACTGAACTTCACTAACTCACTCGTCTGCTTTGCCTTGCCTTTTATATGGCAGAGTAAACAGTCTGATTAATGTTCTTGAAGGTGAATATTCGTGGCTTCTCCTCTCGAAATCTCTATAAATGTAAACATCGATGTTTTCATTTATTATTGTAGTGCTGTTGGTATATTTTTGTTTACTTGTTTATCGTTTTTTATGCTGGTGTTTGTTGTTATATTTAGCAGCACGATAATTTGTAAACAAGTTTGTTTACAGCATTGTTTTTGTTTTTGTATCTTTTGTTTATAATTTTAATGTTAAACGATGTAAAAGCAAAACACCAGTATCTGGATTTAGTATCCTAAAATTTTTGCCATTAGACCCTTCGAAAAGAATTTCATTTCACTTCAGCTGGAACTTCTATGTCGATTTGGTGCTTGTGATGCTACTGATTTTATTTAGAATACAGTGGGTGAAGACTGTAACTGTAAGAACTTTAACTGACTACACTACAGAGAGCAACTCGCTCTTTGGCAGGGTCTCAAAAGAAAAGTGACATGAGGGGCATTAACTAACAGTTGTAACGTCATTCAAAAAAGTCTAAAGACTGTAAGTCGGCGATGCAAATTACTTCCCTCTATTAAAATAGAAAAACCATGAAAACAGAAGAATATTTAACTCCTCTTGAGGTAATACACGTAAAATGCAGAATAATATCCGGGAACAACACAATAACAGACAAGCATAGCAAATGATACATAAGAGACTTGCGAAAAAGTCTTGGGGATGTAACTCCAAAATTTCGCACTGTACGTAAATGGTACTGGTCATTACAAACCTTCAGTCAGGATTACAGCCTAGTTTCTCATACCACTTATGTAGTGTAAGTTAATTTAACTTAAGAGTGGCGAAAACTCTGAGACTAAAATGAAATTCACATGAAAAGTTCCTCAAATATCTGTCGTTCGGAGTCGAGCTTAAACTGCAGGCCCTGGCTTTCTTGAACAAAATTAACACACACAACATGGGTGGTTTTGTGAGAAGCTAGATTCTAATCCTAACTAAAGTTGTCACGGTCATTTGTATTTGCATGTATGTAAAGCTTATTTTCAAAGTTTTAACAAAAAAAATTCAAAAATATTTTATAAAACTCAGGATATTGTCACCTCTTGTTCCAGAAGTGCCAATTGTCTCACATAGCATAGTTAAGAACCTGTGAAGTGACAATCTGTGATTGTTCAAAAAAAATTATAAATGTCAACATTTTTTTTTTGAAAGCAGTTGTAATAAAGTTTTTAACAAACGCGTATAAAAACATTATCCTGTAATCCAAATAAATTAATATCGTCATTAAGAGAGAAGAACAATAATAAAAAAAAGAATAACAAATTACAACAGAAATAAAGTTAGAAAAAAAGGTGAAAACCAGACAAAAAGAGACAACGAATAAAATGGTACGCTACTAAAGGGGAAAATTTGTTTTAAAATATTGTTACGAAAATGAAGAGTCTACATACTGCTGTTTTGCTTTTACAATGCTTAACTTTAGTAACAATGGTAAACAAGTAAACAAAAATACAACAACAAACACTACAAGAATAAATATCAACAAAATACACAAACAACAATAATGAATGTAAACAACGATGTTTACATTTATAGATATTTCGAGAAGGCGAAGCCACGAACAAGAACATTCATCAGACTGTATACTGTGCCATATAAAAAGCAAAGCAAAGCAGGCGACTGAGGTAGTAAAGTTCAGTCAGTCTTGTGAGAAGACGCGGTTCGTTTGAAGAGAGTAATCGTGGTTTGAAGATCTCTGTTACAAAGATTTGTCGTATAATTGCTTAGTGATTGTTATTGTTTATGCAAAGGATATAAACAGGGGAATAGGAAAGAAAAGCAATTGTTGTTGTTTACATCAAGTTATGAAACTAAAGACAAATTTATTTTATTTTTTTTTTTGCAATTTACAAGCTCATATTTTAAAAGTTTTTAAAAGGTAAAAACGTAACAATAAAGGGCTATCCATTTCGTGGTTTCAAAAGTATGGGACTGGAATTCCACATCTGTCAAACTAAGTTGTGAAACCAATTTTTTGCTTTTCAGTTGAAAGTCTGACATTGACGAAAATTGATCGCTTGACTATCACACAACGCATAAAAATGGTCAAAACCTACCACAAAAATGATAATTCTGCCACAGCCACGTATCGAATAAAATTTTCTTCAGCGATGAAGCACATTTCACACTCGGTGGGTACGTTAATAAACAAAATTGTCGTATTTGGGGGTTCTGAGTGAGGTGATTGGATCTTACTTCTTCGAAAACGACGATGGAACGACTGTCACCGTCAATTCGGAGCGTTATGGTCATATGATAACCGATTTTTTTTTTTGCCTGCTATTGAAGAATACGACTTGGAGAATATGTGGTTTCAACAAGACCACAACTCGAGCGAATATGGCTTTATTACAAGAGACACTTCCTGACCGCGTAATTTCTCGTCGTGGCGATATCAACTGGCCACCAAGATCATGCGATTTGACAGCATTAGACTTTTTTGTGGGGCTACGCAAAAGACCGTGTTTATGCAGATAAACCTTCAACTCTTGAGTACTTAAAAACCTACATTTGTCATGTTATTGCTGAGATACCGCCCAATATGTGTCAAAAAGTGGTCGAAAATTATCTCAAAAGAATCAATGCTTGCAACACTTTGCTTGGAGGTCATTTAAATGATGGAGTGTTTCACACATAATGTCAACGTTAAAACTTTACAATAAAAAAAGGAAACATCACGAATAAAAATATTTTATATGTGTTTTATTTACGTTTACTTTTGAAACCACGAAATGGATAACCCTATATTTTTAATTTTAAATGGAAGTCTTATAAACTTCAAAAGGAAACCTTGCAAAAGAAGTCTTTGCAAAGAAATTAATACAGCTAAACCGCTATAGTCTCCCAATCTGCCTACCGTAGGGTATTATTTTTAACACACATTAACACAGCCACTGTTGTCAACACTTTTTATGTGAATGGCCATCACATTCGTTTTAATTTTCGTTTATATTTTTATCCATTTTTTTCCACTCCCTCTCTCTCTCTCTGTCTCTCACAGTGTGTGTATGTCTCTCTGTTTTTTAATGGTTTGTCATAAAAATAAAACTTTAGTGGTCATTTTCCTCAATTTTTTTCTCTTCATTTTCATAGAGGACATGATAGTAATTTCCTTTTTTTATGGAGAAAGGACTGTAAAAAATAAAATGTGTTACTGCAGATAATAAAAATCATTAATAAATAGAAATCAAATAATTGCAAATGACCGATCATTAATTAAATGTTTACAGGAAAAACGAAAGGAGAAAAGAGAAAGAAGAAGGCCATGTATTTTAATTAAATAATTTACAATCGAATACATTTTTTCCGGTTACAATTAAGCATACTTTTATGATGCACTATACAATGGATTGTAAATGAAAAAATTTAATGGCAGCAACTGAAAGTTGATGTAGTCTAGTGGGTAGTATGTTGGCTTGTTAGACCTAAAGCCAGGGTTCAAACTCCACCTCAGGCATACCGCACAAAAACGAAAATATTTCCTCTCAGCAGATTACTGGCAAAAACTCTGAGAGTGAATAAAAATTGCAATGAAAAAGTTTCTCAAAAACATCCGTCGCCCGGAGTCGACTTTAAACTGTAGGTCCCACCACTCATGTATAAAATTAACGCATACAACATAAGTGGTGTGAGAAACTAGGTCGTAATCCTAACTGAAGGGTTGTAATGACCAATTATGTATGTGAACTGAATGTTGTCGTAGTCTAGTTGGCAGTGTCTAGGCTTATTAGACGTAAGGCCAAGGTTCAAGCCACAGGCCAGACATCAAAATGAAAACAAAAAAAATATTTCTTCGGCAATTGCCTCTCTGCTGCTTTCTGGCAAAAGCTTGGAGAGTAAATAAAATTGCCACGAACAAGTACGTTTCTTAAAAAATTTGTCATTCGCAGCTGACTTTAAACGCTAGGTCCAGGCCACTCATGTATAAAATTAACACACACAACATAAGTGATGTGAGAAGCTCGGTTGTTGTCCCGACAGAAGGGTTGTAATAATATTACAGTAATTAAAGACAAATATTTGACTGCCACGTCTTGTATTAATAGCTTAGGTCCTCTATAATGATCCTGAAAGCCGATATTCCAGGCTATCGCCTACAGCTACTTTCCTTACATTTTTCAAAATATTGTTACATAAATCGAAACGACCTAATATCGTTTAACAACAAAAACGATAAACAAAAGCCACACGATACAAATACACACTAACACTAAGAATACAATGAACGTGTTGATTATCTAAAGCTGCACACACACACATATGTACGACGAACCTGGTTGCGCCTGGTACCAACAACAACATGTATATGACAAAAAGGGATAGACAACATAAGGAAAGTACACAAACAACCATGTAGAGAAGAGAAGGCGAGATCACTAACCTTCTACTTCAAGAATGTTCGTTAGACTGATTGTGTCGGACTATAAAAGGGCTGGACAAAGCAGGCAGCAGTCAGTGTGAATTCAGTCAGCCCTGTGTATAGTTGCGTGTGAACAAAACAAGTCGTGGTTGTAAAGATCGATCGAATACTTGTGTGAACTAGTAAAGTGAATAAACAGATTATTATTGTCGTATCGTTAAGTTGTATACGGTGGCACACAAAAGTAGTGTAAAGAAAAAAGAGAGTTTAAAAGAAAATAAACACATATTTGTTTTTACTTGGTTTGCAATTAACGAACTCATATTTAAACGTTTTTAAAAAGGTAGAAACGTAACAATATATTAGAATCCTTTAAACGCGTTAAAGTGAAACTCTTATTACCCTATTAACGTATCCTTGAGTTTCAATAGAAAATTGATTGTTAATGTTATCGTTAGCCACCTGTGTCCACTGAATTCACTTGTAAAAAGCTGAAAGCTTGCCATCATAAATATTAAATGAACGCTTTTCAATATCAAAACGAATCGAAAGTATTCGTCCCTAGTTTTTCCCTGTTTCCCTACACTTTTATTGTTTTTCTTAAAGAAAACAAAAAACATGAAAATAAAATCATTGGCAGACTTTGTTTAAAAATTCATAAATTTTTGGCTGCTTTTTGTTGCTCCTGTATTCAATGGCATCTTGAACTTTGCCATTCTGTTTCAGCAGCCGCTGCTACTTTTTCAAATCAAAAAAAAAGGAAAAGAAAGAAAAACTCTTCTGTTTTAATTCTTTTAAAAAACTTTGTTTTATTGCCAATATTGTTAGCGTTTTTGTTGTTGTTATTGTTATTGTTTTAATGCTAAAACACTCCAAGTTATTGGCAATATGCACGTAAAATTACTTGTGAGTCAAAGTTGAAAATTATTTGAAAGCAAGTCGAGAGCATCTTAAAGTAGCCAAACAGTCAGCCAGCCAGCCAGCAGTACTTAGCTATATAGACAGACATGCACAAATATTTAGTCTCTCCCTCTCTTTCTCTCTCTCTCTATTGCTCTCTCTCTCTAGCTTAAAAGAACTGTAAGTAAAAGGGTAAAGTTTTAAGAGGTAAAAACAACAAAGAAAATATTCACGCCATCATCATAAAAACAAAGACAAGCACTTGTTGTCGCCTTTTTAGTGGGGTTTCGCGCGAAACAAAAACAACACAATAAAGCCAAAAGGCTAAAGTCGAGGGCATGAGAAGCAATGAAGCCTTAGTAAATTTTTAGCTGCTCTAACTGCTGTTACATCCTTGTGTTATGCCTGGTGCGGAATTTCCGTTGCGTATGCCTTTATTCATGAACTCCTTGAACCCTCCACAAAACTGGTGTTTTTTCTTGCAACTTTTTAAGTTTTTAAGGCTGCTTAAAGGTCTACAATATAAATAATTATTTAATTTATTCTCTCTTGATGTTACAACAACAACAACAACAACAAAACCAATAATAAAAACAATTTAAAAAAAATTTTTTTTGATAAGCAACATTAACAACATTTGCATTTACGCAGCCATAAAACTGAAAGCACAATGGCATGAAAGTGGCAAAATTTCGAAAAAAAATTCAATTAGTAAACTGCACTAAAATGATGGAGAATATTTTCTAAAAGGAAAAATGAAAAAAAAAATATTTTTTTGACAAAAATGACCCATTGTGCAATAGTATTATTCAATAAAAAAGGTAGAAAATTCAAACCAATGCTGCTGCGTGATGGTATCCCAGTAAATCTAACGATAAATCGATAAGAATAAGTTTCACCACTGTTTTCTTTAAAATCCTGTGAAAAACTTGAAACGCAGAAGCGATACATACGTACATACATAATTGGTCATTACAACCCTTCAGTCAGAATTACGACCTGGCTTCTTACACCTCTTCTTCTGTGTGTGTTAATTTTATGCATGAGTGGCGCGAACCTTCAGTTTAAAGTCGACTCCGAACAACAGATTTTTGAGAAACTTTTTCATGACAATTTTATTTACTCTCAGAGTTTTTGCCAGAAATCTTCTGAGAGGAAGTCGCCGAAGAAATACTTTTTGTACTTTGTTCTGATGTTTGCCCTGGGACTCGAACACTGGCCTTACATCTAATGAGCTAACACACTACCTACTAGACTACGGCGACTTCAGAAGCGATAACAGAACAAATTCAAGGTATCAGCATGAGACAGGAACGAGTATAACAACTGATGAGATACTACACTACACAGCATCGCATACAAAATGGTATCCATTGTGTGAGGAAGATCGTAACCTCAAGTCATTCATATCGTTACGAAAATGGAAAAATCTAGATAATGGTGTTTTACTTTTACATCGTTTAACATTAAAATTACAAACAAAAGCTACAAACACAAAACAATGAACTTGTTTACAAATTATCGCACTGCGTAATATAACAACAAACACCAGCATAAAAATAATGGTAAACAAGTAAACAAAAAACACCACATCAAGAAATGGTAAACAAGTTAACAAAAATATACCAACAACACTACAAGAATAAATGTAAAAAAATACACAAACAACAATAATGAATGTAAACAACGATGTTTACATTTATAGAAAAAAGGTGAAGTCATGAACGTTCGCCTTCAAGAACATTCATCAGACTGTTGTCCCTGCCATATAAAAAGCAATACAAAGCAGGCGAATGAGTTAGTGAAGTTCAGGCACTCTTGTGTGAAGACGCGGTGCGTTTGAAGAGAGTAATCATGGTTTGAAGATCTCCGTTACAAAGATCTGTCGTATAATTGCTTAGTGATTGTTATTGTTTATGCAAAAGAGTGCAAAGAGGAATAACAAACAAAGCAATTGTTGTTGTTTTCATAAAGTTGTGAACAGTGGCACACAGAATTGTGGGCATAATAAAGAATTTTAATTAAAATTAAAAACAAATTTCTTTTTATTTCATTTGCATTCTACGAGCTCATATTTGAAATGTTTTTAAAAGGTAAAAACGTAACAATATTTTGTGGACTAAAACAAACCATTGTGCAATAGCATTATTCAATAAAAAAAAATTAGAAAATTCAAATTAATGCTGCTGAGAATTGATAGTTCTACTTGAACTAACGATAAAGCAATAGGACTGAGAGTCATTAACATTTTTTTTCAACTCCTGTAGCAAACTTGAATTGCTGATGCGATGCCAGCACAAATTCAACGTACCAGCATAAGACAGTAACGAGTATAACAACTAACGAAATGCTAGTCTTCTCAGCATCGCAATAAGTTAGCGCCCATTGTGTGAGAAATTCTGAAACTCATTGGCATTCACAACATTTATCCATAAATGTCCAGCAGAGTCTACCAATATTGTACATGTACGCTCTTGTTACCAATGAGTTTGAGCCTCTCTGTATTATGATCGTATAATATGCAATTTAACTCAAGCAAACGGAAGAGCTATGCACTGTAACATGCCGGAGATTGCGAGTTTTGTACAGGCTCTGGCCCGGTCATCAGGAATGCAATTTTCAGCAAAATTCTTATGGCCCAGAAATCATATAAAGATTACCTAAATTTCCGTGAAACATTGAGGGCATTCACGGAGAAAAACCGACGTTGAAAATACGTTCGTTAGAAACATAATCGCAGCTTAGATGTCCGAGTAAAACAAGAGATTTTCAGAGAAAAAATTTTGCCTTGCTTTCTAAATGGTCCTGACTGTAAAGGTTAGGCAGCCTATAATAGAGTTTAGTATCAGAACCCTTCAAAAGCCTCCTCAATTATCTGTCTGTTTTGCCAAATCATCGAAGTTGCCGTAGTCTAGTGCGTAGTGTGTTGGCTTATTAAACGTAAGGCGACGGTTCAAACCCCAGGACAGACATCAAGATAAAATACAAAAACTATTTCTTTGGCGACTTCCTCTCAGCAGATTTCTGGCAAAAACTCTTGGGAGTAAATAAAATTGCCATGAAAAAGTTTCTCAAAAAAATCTGTTGTTCGGAGTCGACTTTAAACTGTAGGTCCCGCCACTCATGTATGAAAAATTAACACACACAACATAAGTGGTATGAGAATCTAAGACGTTGTACAATGGGTCAATTCGACATCCGGGTACTGTACTTGTTTTAATTGACGAGTACACGTCCTCTAACCTAACCTAACCTAGCATAAGACAGGAACGCGTATAACAACTAACGAGATGCTAGTCTTCTCAGCATCGCAATAAGTTAGCGTCCATTATGTGAGAAAGCTTGAAGCTTCATGGCATTCACAACATTAATACATATAGATCAGAATAGTAATCAAGAATGTCTCTATTATACCATCAGCCCTCATACTAATTACTATATCAGAGATTTTGTAAGTCTACACGAATGGTAAATCTATCCAAATACACTACTTTTACTACTACAATCGCTGTATTACACAGACGTAGTCACGGTAATCTAGTAGTTAGTGTGTTAACTTATTAGACGTGAGGTCTAGGTTCAAACCCCAGGTCAGACAGCTCCAGCTAAACGAAATACAACAAAATATTCCTTCAGCGACTTCCTCTCAGTAGATTTCTGGCAAAAACTCTAAGATTAAATAAAAATTTCCATAAAAAGTTTCTCCGAAAAATCTGTCGTTCGGAGTCGACTTTAAACTGTAGGTCCCGACACTCATGTATAAAATGAATACACATAAGGGGTGTGAGAAACTAGGTCGTAATCCTTGACTAAAGGGTTGTAATGACCAATTATGTTATGTATGTATTAAAAGAATTCAATTTATTTTTCATGCCTTTTGTATACACCTTCGACCCATTGTGCAGTACATTAGCATTCACAATAATTTCGCCAAACAGTTGTTCTCGAAATTCATATTAAAATCATATTGACGTTCATTGTTCATACACTCTCTCTTGCTACTCTCTGCACTGCTCACTTAAACGCCTGATTAAAAGCATTTATTTCAACGCTTCTCTCAATCTCTGTGTGCGAGCGTATACAACTCTTGTGTGTGTGAAAAATTGTGAAAAAAAACTTAAAAAAGGTGGTGTGGCACAGTTAAATTTTCTTGTTCTTTTTACATTTGTTTTCAAATTTTACAAAAATAACTGTAAATATATAATCTTGGCATTTTACAATTACACTCAGCAGTAGCAGTGGCAGTAGAAGCAACAGCAGCAGCTATTCATTCATTCATTGCTGTAGAATTTTACATGAAATCTTTACAACATAGCTGTAGATTGTAAAAGTACTTCTGTTAACGGTTTATTGTGCAACCCTTTTGCTGTTTAGCGTGTGTTTTTGATTACAATGAATTTAAACTTTAAATTGGAAGTCATTTTCATTTTCATTTCATTCATTTAACGAATCTCATTTGCCAACAACTACTATGACGACGATGATGATGATGGGTATGGTGGTGGCATACAAACATGGGAAAAACAATGGAAATTAAGAGTAGAGAGGAAGAAAATAGCAGTGAAAAATCAAAGGCAAATAAAGGAACATAATAAAGGAACCTCCACGCGAAGTGTTGCAAGCATTGATTCCTTTGAGGTAATTTTCGATCACTTTTTGACACATATTGGACGGTATCTCAGCCATAACTTGACGAATGTTGGTTTTTAAGTGCTCAAGAGTTAAAGACTGCCGCTCTGCGAAATCCGTACCAGACTAAAACGCGTGTACATATACTCAAATTTACTGACAGTAAAGCGGTCAAGAGATAGCTAAGGACGCTACGTCTAAGATTATCCAATAATGAAGGGAGACTTTGTAAGAGATGAGGTTCCTGGACAAGGAACATTGAAGGAAACAACAAAGCTGACGTATTTACAAAGGTTTTTACAGCAGAAAACTCGAATAATCTTCAAAACTTGAGTCATTTGCAAAGAAAAGATTGGATATATGCAGACTCTGGACTCTGCCGTTTTAGGAACCTTTAAGCATTAATAAAGGGTGTCATGGGCCATGGGAAAATATGCTTGCAAGCTGAGAATACCATACAACGACCTTTACAGCGAATATAATGGCAAGGAAAGAAGAGAAAAATCGCGGAACAAATGCTCTGATATTGTCTGGCACTGGGTTATCCGAAATGCAGGATTCTTGGCTCTCAAAATTGGTTGAGCATTGGCAGCCAAACGTTATAATTGAATGAGAGAATATGTTGTTACGTTTTTACCTTTTTAAAAAAGGTTAGAATATAAGTTCGTTAATTGCAAACCAAGTAAAAACAAATATGTGTTTTCTTCATTCTTTCACTACTTAACGATACAACAATAATAACCTGTTTTATGAACTAGTTCAACCACGCTAGATCTTTACAACCACGACTTCAACACAAGGCCGACAGAATTCTTACTGACTGACTGCTAGCCTTGTCTTGCCCTTTTATATACGCACGTAATCAGTATGATGAACGTTCACGATGTGGAAGGTTCTTGTTCTCGCCTTCTCAAGAATTCTATAGCGACCGCATTGTTGTTTGTATATTTTGCACACTTGTTCATCCCTTTTTCTCTCATGCTTGTTGTTGTTGGTTTTCTTTCATACTTGTCGGTCTCCTTTCATTTCATGTTGTTGTTGGTATATGCAATCTGGTTCGTTGTACATATGTGTGTGTGCAGCTTTTGTTTATCGTTAATGTTAAACGATGTTTTCATGTGAAATAATATTAGGTTGTTTCCATTTCCATTCCCTATATATTATCAGAATTACACAGATCTTTATGGGACTCACGTAAGCAATGCTCATCAGAGTGGCCTCCCACGACATTACTTTGGAGGACTGAATGCCACAATTCTATTTCTTTTAATAAATTGAAGGGATCTTAGCACCCACACCAATGTTCCTTGGCTTAAGAGTTAATGGTTGCCAATAATTTTTAGAAAATTTGTTATCGAAATATTTATCGATTTTTTTTTAATAAATTTACAAAATTTATCGATAACTTTGCAATATTTTTTTTTCATCTTGCTTTAGCATGTGCACTGATTTCTTGCTCTCTGCTGTCTTTTGTTTTGCACTCTCTCTCTATTTAAATATTCTCTTTTTATGGCTGTTAATTAATAATGACGCCATTGTGTATCAGAAAGAGAGTTTAGTCAGTGTAAGTCAGTGTATGTATATACGTGTGTTGCCCTGTATGTATGTAATAAAGAGCATGAAAAAGGGACTTTCTTTGTTTTTTTATGCTGCCAATGCTTTTAAATAATTTCTCTGTTGTAGTAGTTGCTGTTGTTGTTGTTGTGGAAAATGGCTGTTTTTCTCAGTTATTAACTGCCTTGCCATATTCATTCAGTGTATGCCACTTGCATATTTTGTTTGCTGTTTCGTTGTTTTTTTTTTATTTTTTCTTTTCATTTTTTTATTTTTTTTTTTTTTTTGTAGCAATTAAGCCAATTGTAGCAATTTTCAACGGAAGTTTTTCTTGTAAATATTTTTCATTTTGATGAATTAAAATTAAAGTGTTTCAGCTTGAGATTCTATGGCAAAGCGGGGGCAGGAGAGCTCTGTATTAAGTAGTATTCTTTAGTGGTTAACAGACACAGAGTTTCCATGCTGAGTTATAGAGAAGGCAGGATAGATTTCTGTGAGATGCTTATCTGAAGCAAGAGGGGGGGGTATAAATAAAATGATGAGGAAATTAAGAAAATTCAAAAGAAATTGATAGTACAGAGCAGGCACAGGAAATGTGGATAGAAAGTAAAGATTAATAGAAATTTAAAAAGAGATACAAGAGATTTAAAGTTCTCTTAAGTATAATTTTTTAAATTCCATATTAATTTTTTTATTAAATTAAAATTCCTGCTTCGTAGCTGACTTTCTGGTAAATTATAAAGTCTGAGTTGATTTTTATAAAAAAAACTTGGATTTGGTTTTGCTTTTAACTCCACATCCTGTCTAAAAAAAAATACCAGACTTTTAAGTGCCAAATGGTTCTAAACCACACTCCATAGAGTTTTGTTTGACTAACAATAATTTCAGTTAACAAAAGAGAAACAAAAAAATTTAAATTTAACTTCAAAGGATGCAAAGTGGGAATTAGAAAAAGACATGAATACTTAGTTTATGATACTAAAAACTAGCCCAAACGACTATTTAAATTAAAATATAGAAAATTAAAATCTTATGAAATTGTTATCGATAAGTTTATGATATTGCTAAATGAAATTTCTTGTCATCGAAAATTTCATGAACGAAATTTTATCAAATTCTCATCGAATATTTTATGAAATCTTTATTGAAAATTAAATGAAAACTATAAAAAAAAATTACGAAAATTTTATCAAAATTTTATCGATAATTTTGTGCAAATTTTATGACGTTTTATCGAAAATTATATGTAATTTTTATCGAAAATTTTATAAAAATTTTAATCGTAAATTATATGAAAATTTTAGCGAAAATGACATGAAATTTTTATTGAAGATTTTATGAAATTGTATGAAATTTAAGAAAAAATTACGAAAATTATATCAAAATTTTACCAAAACTTTATCGAAAATTTTATCGATAATTTTATCGATAATTTTGTGCAAATTTTATGCAAATTTTATGACGTTTTATCGAAAATTATAAGAAATTTTTATCTGAAATTTTATACAAAATTTTATCGAAAACTTTATAAAAGTTTTTATTGAAAATTTTATGAAAATTTTAATCGAAAATTATATTAAAAATTTACCGAAAATTATATTAAAAATTTACCGAAAATTATATGAAATTTTTATTGAAGATTTTGTGATATTGTATGAAATTTCTATTGAAAATTTTAAGATGTTTTATCGAAAAGTTTATGAAACTTTTTCTGTGAAAATTTTATGAAATTTTTATGAATTCTTTATCCAAAATTTTATGAAATTTTTAACGAAAATTTTATGAAATTTTTAACGAAAATTTTATAAAAATTTTATCCATAATTTTATCGAAAATTTTGTGAAATTTTTATTGAATATTTTATCGAAAATTTTATGTCATTTTGATCGACAATTATATGAAATTTTTATCAATAATTTGCATAACTTTTATCGAAATTTTATGATATTTTTATAGAAAATTTCATGAACGAAATTTTTTGATATTTTCATCGAATATTTTATGAAATTGTTATCATAAATTGTATGAAATTGTTATCGAAAATTTTATGAAATTTTTATCGAAAATTTAGTGATATATTTAATAAAAAATTTTATGAAATTTTTACTGAAAATTGTATGTAATTTTATCGAAAATTTTGTTATATTTTATGAAAATTATATGAAATCCGTTGTTAGCAGAACAGATAACCTCATTATTATTTATAAACTTGTTGGTCTTTAGAGGGATTCCCAAAGTATAGGATTCGAAGATAAGTACGATTGTTGTGCCATGTGAGGCCAGGTTATCCACTCTGGAGTTACACGAAAGTCACTATGTCCCGGTAGGTACTTTATATGAACATCACATCGTTCTGTTATCTCATTGAGTTTTCTTAGAGTTCATTACGGTAGAAGTTAGTACTTTGATATTTGGAAAGTACAGTAATACCTCACCTGTAGATATTTACATTCCCAATAATTTTTACCACAGTGTGAACTGCTGATACTTCTGTGTGAAAAACGCTGTAGTTTACGGCAGTCTTATAGAGTGGACTACACAGGTTAATTCAGAAAATATTCCTCTGCAACCTTTTCATTTACTTTAGAGACATCAGTGGAGAATAGTTTCAAGCATTTGTAATGAATTGTTCCTTTTTTCCAATTTCATAAAAAAAACTTTTCATCGAATATTGTTATCGAAATTTCTGTTTTGATACAGAAACAATGGAAAACTGACTTTTTCAATTAAAATATAGAAAATGAATACAAGCCCTTTGATTTTGGACTTTAAAGCCTTTTTTACTTGCTCTTCCATTTATTGTCAGATTGAAAAATTGTTATTCATACCCTTAGCAACCCCGGCTGATTAATTATCCATTCATTCCATTCCTTCTTTGTTTTTTTTTTTTTTTTTTTTTTTGTTTAACTGTCAATATTTCTTCATCATTTAATGCCATTTTCGAATAACCCAAAAACAATTTTTCTCTCTTTTTATATTTTCGTTTATTTACAGTTTTTTTTATTCATTTCTTTCTTTCTATAATTCTTTCGTTTTTTTTTTTTTTTGAATAATTTTCTGTATTTTTGCCTATTTTTTCCTCCTGGCATAATAATAAACATAAAAAGGCAACAGAGAGAGAGAGAGAGAGAGAAAAAGTCAAGAGAGGACATTTATTTATTAAAAGCTTAGAAAATGGCACAATTTCCTAAAGACCACAATGATTAATGAAGCGTAGATTGTCAACAACATTAAAAATGGAACAACAAACAACAAAAGCAACAATAACAACAACACTAATAAACACAAAAAGAAAAACATTAAAATGGCATAACAAAAATCAGAATAAAAACTTTCGTTTCGACAAAGATTGCATAGAAAAATGTCAAAAAAACAACAAATAAAACCATAAAAAGGCAATTTGGAAAGGAATTCAAAAGAATATTTGAGATTATGAAGAGATAAAAATGATAAAATGGGTTAATTAACACCTTAAAATAGGCTTTAAAATAAATGAAGTTTAAAATAGGAAACCATTTTGAAATTAAAGTTATCGTTAATCGAAGTTTTTACCGTTATGCAGTTATGCCTTGAATTTGAGAGAGAACAAGTTGTCTTATCATCTTCATCATGTTGATATGGAGCGTGGACACAGACAGTAAAATAAAATGGGTTAATTAACACCTTAAAATAGGCTTTAAAATAAATGAAGTTTGGAATAGGAAACCATTTCGAAATGAAAGTTATCGTTAATCGAATATCCGAAGCAATTCCGTCTTGAATTTGGGAGAGAACAAGTTGTCTTATCATGTTCATCACAGAACAAAAAAAAAAATAAAATAGGCTTTAAAATAAATGAAGTTTGAAATAGGAAACTATTTTGAAATTAAAGTTATCGTTAATCGAAATTTTTACCGTTAATAAATATCCGAAGCAATTACGCCTTGAATTTGGGAGAGAACAAGTTAACTTATCACGTGCATCACGTTGATATGGAGGTCGGACACCGACAGTAAAATAAAATGGTTTAATTAACACCTTAAAATATGCTTTAAAATAAACGAAGTTTGAAATAGGAAACCATTTTGAAATTAAAGTTATCGTTAATCGAAGTTTTTACCGTTAATAGAATAGCCAAAGCAATTCCGCTTGAATTTGGGAGAGAATAAGTTGACTTATCACGTTCATATGGAGGTCGGACACAGACAGTAAAATAAAATGGGTTTATTAATACCTTAAAATAGGCTTTAAAATAAATTATGTTTGAAATAGGAAAACATTTTGAAATTAAAGTTATCGTTAATCGAAGTTCTTATCGTTCATAGAATATCCGGAGAATTTCTGCCTTGAATTTGGGAAAGAACAAGTTGTCTGATATGGAGGTCAGACACAGACAGTAAAATAAAACGGTTTAATTAACACCTTAAAATATGCTTCAAATTAAATGAAGTTTGAAGTAGACAACCATTTTGAAATTAAAGTTATCGTTAATCGAAGTTTGGCTTTTAATATGCTGATATGGAGGTCGGACAGACAGTTAAGTTCACAACCATCAAAGACCTGGTTAGGTTTGATGCTAAGACCTGTCAGGTTTGTTAGGTGTTTCGAGTAAAGTATCCCTCCCAAGACAGAATTGAATGGATATAATCCCGTATACATTATTCAAACGTTTCTGCATTAACGATATGGTAACATTGTTACTGAGCGGCGATGCGAACCAGACAATCAACCTGGTTTTCGACTGCACTTGTTGGAATCGAGTATTTCAGCAGCTTAAAAACAATTCTGCTACAATATGTGTATAGGTGAGACAGTGCCCTATAACTGAATAGATGGTAATTTACAGTACAGCCTACGACTACTCTACTACTTCTACAAATCTACTACTACTACTTCTTTACTACTACTATTCTACTACTGATACTACTACTACTCTACTACTACTTTTACTACTCTACTACTACTACAAATCTACTACTACTACTTCTCTACTACTACTATACTACTGCTACTACTACTATTACTACTCTACTACTACTACAAATCTACTACTACTACTACTTCTCTACTACTACTATACTACTGCTACTACTATTACTCTACTACTACTACAAATCTACTACTACTACTTCTCTACTACTACTATACTACTGCTACTACTACTATTACTACTCTACTACTACTACAAATCTACTACTACTACTACTTCTCTACTACTACTATACTACTGCTACTACTATTACTCTACTACTACTACAAATCTACTACTACTACTTCTCTACTACTACTATACTACTGCTACTACTATTACTCTACTACTACTATTATTACTACCGGTGGTGATGCTATCAGTCTGGCTGACGGAACTATGCAGCGCATAATCCGTAGTTGCAACGCTTCAATGTCTCGCATATGGCAATACCCCAGAAGGCAATCTGTATATTGGTGGACACCGGAAATCGCTGAACTCTGGCGAACCTGTCGCCAGCGTAGAAGGAGATACACTGGGGCCAGAAGATGTGGTAACGCAGTACATGAGGCTGAAGATTTTAACGGCCCGAAGGGCATTGAAACAGGCGATCATAGCCGCCAAAAGGGCGAAATGGGAAGAGCTCCGTAATGAATTGAACACGAACCCCTGGGGACTCAGTTATAAAATTGTGACCAGGAAGCTGGGCGCTAACTCCGCCGTGCCGGCGAGACCATTGACAATATAGTGAGGACCTTGTTCCCCGTACACCCACCATTGCGGGGGCAACGTGAACCTACGACCAATTGTACATCAATACCCTTTACGGAGGAAGAACTGAGAATAGCAGCAAAAAGTCTTAAGGTGAACAAGGCTCCCGGACCAGACGCTGTACCAGCCGAAGTACTCAAGCTGATTGCTGAAAACCGGACAAATGCACTTCTCAAAGTGTACAATGCCTGTATTTCCCAGGGCGTCTTCCCTAACCAATGGAAAACAATTCTGCTACAATATAGTTCACCACTTCAGCTGACACTTATGCACATTGCGAAAGCTTTAGTAGTTATGATTTACATATGAAAAAAGAGTATCTCTCCTACCTCCTATAAGGTTCTCAAGGCCATTTGGAGTCTCTGGTTTGAGTCTTATGGAACATTAACTTGAAATGTTCTCAATATATATTCGTTTAAATTTAATGAGCCTCATTTATCAATTTCTGGATAAACATAACTATAAACGAAGAAGACATTTAATATTTATTTTTATTTAGCATACATTTAGGAGCAACACAAAAACATTAAACTTTATTTCAAAGATACATTGCATATGTCTAGGAAGCTGAGCATTTATACTATTCATAGCATATTTTTAGGGGAGAGTAAAAAAAAGAGAGATAGAGAAAAACGATGATGATGATGATAATAATAAAATGCAGATGTATTGGCCTTTTAAATTTTTATTTCTTATTTTCTTTATAGTCCTGCTGGTATTTCTTTCGTTATAGTTTTGCATCATTACCAAGCATTCCCATATAAATTTTCGGTTTTTTTGCCTTTACTTTGCATTCATTTCTCTTTCTCTCGCTTATCGTTCTGAAAGATTGATTGCTGGCCATAAAGTTAAAGGATAATATTGCTGCTAATATTAGATGTTTTTTTCCAGATCCTGTGATGCCCTGTTTTTTTTTGTCTTACCCTCTGTGTTGTTTATGGTTTGATTTTATAGTTTTATTACAGCCATTCGTTTATTTCAATGGTAATTGAAAATAATGTCTTTCAACATTTAAATGCAATATTGGCTTAATGACATCCACCCAAATGCAGGCAATGCAGCAGCAAAACAGTTGTTGTAAAACAAAATATTTAAATAAAGGGGCTTACAGTACACTAGCACAGTAAGCTCCTTAAAATAGGCAATGTATTGCGGATTTAATGAAAAACCTATGGACCATCGTTTTTATCAAGGAATCAGCAATCGAATAACATTCGTTGTAATGCTTGAAATATATGGGGTTTCTTAATATGATAGGCTAGGCAGAGTAGCGCAATATTAACAGATCTATCAGTGATTTCAGTAGCCCTAACACTGAATGGAGTAAAACCAAGTACATGCTCTCAACCAGAAAGTTCCCTGAACTATATTTTACTGCCATTGAAATGGCCAGGATTTCATTTAAAATAGGACACCTAAACCTTGCTTGAAGAGCAATCAAAGGGCACATCAAGACCAGAGTGTAGTAATTTTATGATACTCACGCAAATCAATACTCAACTGTGTATGGGCAACATTCCGATTCCAAAATGAGTCTTGCTATTGGATCACTTCTTATTTTGGAAAGTTGAGTCAAAAAAGTGACTAGAGAAGTGAAAAACTTCCGGCTCTTCAATGGGAAGAACAGGGCACAGAAACATGAAGTGAAAGACAGTTTTAGCCTTCCCCTGTGATCCACACATACATACATAAATAATTGGTCATAACAACCCTACAGTCAGGATTACGACCTAGTTTCTCACACCACTTATGTTGTGTGTGTTAATTTTATACATGAGTAGTGGGACCTACAGTTTAAAGTCAACTCCGAACGACAGATTTTTGAGAAACTTTTCATGGCAATTTTATTTTATTTTTAGAGTTTTTGCCAGGAAGTCGCCGAAGAAATACTTTTTGTATATTATTTTGATGTCTGGCCTGGAGCTCGAACCCTGGCTTTACGTCTAATAAGCCAACACACTACCTACTAGACTACGGCGACCTCGCCTGTGATCCACAACTCCTGCAAAATTCTTTTGAGCGAAACTGAATTATATCGGCATGTCTTTCAATAGTTCTGTGGCCACACAATTCAATGAACAAAGTTGATTAGTTCTCTTAATTATGTCAGACCAGCAAAGTTCATCTACATTGCACGTACTCTCCTGTTGCCAAATCGATTGAGCCTCCCTGTCAGACGGCCAGTGAATATCCAGCTTAACAGAGACAATCGAAATACCTATCCGCTATAGCAACGTTGTACCAGAGCTGAACAAGTCATCAGCGAATTCCGACGATATTCCCAGAGCTCATATAGATGTTGCCTTAGAATAATCTGAACTGTCCCTGAAAAATTCTCGCATTTATAAACGAGAATTGTCGTGGAGATGACTTAGAGACTTAATCGAAGCAGCAAGAGATTCCTAAGGAAAAATCTCTTCATTCAACAAACATTGTATTGCCATGATCTATGCCTGGAAAATACTGCAGCGACCACACATTCCCTGAGAAAGCTGAATATAGATACATGCATTCATACAGAGTTGGTCACTACAATCCTTCAGTCAGGAATATGACCAAGTTTCTCAAACCACTTATGTAGTGTAAGTTAATTTAAGTCAAGAATGGCGAGACCTACAGTTCAAAGTCGACTCCGAAGAATAGATTTTTGGAGAAACTTTTCATTGGCAGTTTTATTTACTCTCAGAGTTTTTGCCAGAAATCTGCTGAGAGGATTCGTTTTCATATCTCGTTTTGCTTGATATGTCTGACCTGGGGTTTTAGCCATGGCCTCACGTCTAATAAGCCAACACACTACCTACTAGGCTACATCGACTACGTATATGTGTATTCCCCTGCCAACTCTATCCAGTATTTTAAAGCTACCGGCATATACTGCCAGAGGTTAAGCGAAAAACTCCGGATCAAACGACCATATATCTTCAGTTGAATGGTTAAAAGCACATTCGCTTTTGTGGGAACCCATGTATTCAAACCGGATGTGTATATATCTCCACAGCACAGAAGATTACAGGATAGCCAATTGACTTATGCAAATAATGAGTCACCTGGAATGAAACAGAGTGCCCGGGTGACCAGGACAGCTAACTGCCTGCGTACTCTTTCTAAAGGGTCCGCCAAATAACTTTTTTTTTTGAGAATGCTTTAAAAAAAAACTATTGAATATTTTCTCAAATTTTTTTCTTTTATTTGAAAGTACAATCCTTCCGGTTAATAATGGAAAATAATTTCATTCAAATGGCTGCCTCGGCTGGTCATGCAGTAGCCTACACGATCGGTCCAATTTTTAAGCACATTATCGATTGTGTGCCGGTGTATTTCACCAATGGCTTCACGAATATTGTCCTTTAAAGCGTCAATTGTCTCTGGCTTGTCGGCGTAACACTTATCTTTGACGGCGCCCCACAAACAATGGTCCAACGGTGTCAAATCGCAGCTCCGAGGTGGCCAAACGACATCAGCTCTGCGGCTGATAATGCGATCTTCAAAAACAGGGCGCAAAACATTGAGTGTAACTTCGGCTGTGTGGCATGTAGCGCCGTCCTGTTGAAACCAAATTTTGCCAATATCCTCCTCTTCAATTTTTGTGAACGAAAATGCGTTCAACATGGCCCGATAACGATCGACATTGACTGTAACGGCCACTCCTTGCTCATTTTCGAAGAAAAATGCCCCAATTATGCCTCTGGACCAAAATCCGCACCAAACAGTGACTCGTTTTTGGGTGCGTCGGCTTTTCAATGTATGCGTGCGGGTTTTCTGTGCCCCAAATGCGACAATTTTGCTTGTTTACATACCCGCCAAGATCAAAATGAGCTTCATCTTCTGGTGTAGGCTACTGCATGGCCAGCCGAGGCAGCCATTTGAATGAAATTATTTTCCATTATTAACCGGAAGGCTTATACTTTCAAATTAAAAAAGAAATTTGAGAAAATATGAGAAGTTTTTTTTTTTAAAGCATTTTCATAAAAAAAATTATTTGGCGGACCCTTTAGCTTTAGTTGAAAAGTTAAAATCACAACCTATATTATGGGAAACGATGTATTCAAAGCGGATGTGTATATATCTCTACAGTACTGCAGCATGTCAACAGTCAAGTATAAATTTACTTGCTTTAATAGAAGATCACAGGATAGCCAATTGCTTGTTGCAAATAATGACTCACTTGGAATGAAACAGTGTGCCCAGGTGATCAAGACAGCTAACTGTCTGCGTACTTTGTCCATCAGTTTGCAGTGACAGTAGTATTTGCACACTTTCCTCCAAAGCTGCATATTTGAAACGCCATGCAACACTTTTGGCTTCACCAGCTGCCTGTAGAGTCAATATGTGATAGCACGTCTAAGCTTCAAATATTGGCCACAACTATTTTAAAAATGTAGAAAGCTATGGACACTTTCTTTGCTCTCTTCACCCTTCCATGAGAGTTTGACTCATGAAAAAATTCAAGATACACTACCCTCTTAAAAAAGGATAGTTAAACCCAATTAAGAAGCAAAGGCCATACAAAAATGGTTTCTCTATATGAGGTCGCCATTATATATTTCCTTTTGCAAGGTATTACTACCAGAGATCAGCAAGTACTAAGTGAGTCAACAAAATTGATATTTAACTATGTATTCTGATTCATTCGTACTCAGTACAACGTTGATTTATAACTACAGGTTGCAATGGGTATGCGTACAACGTTGACATCAAACTCATACCATTCGAAATATGTTTGATTCATAAGCCTCTACTCATTAAGATTCATAACTTTGAGAAAAATACTCATAAATGATTCGAGTGACTCGAATCTTAGTTGTTTTTGCATTTACAAAAAAAAAGACACATAAGCAAAGAAGGCAGAGAAGCACGCGTAGCAAATACACAACCATCTAGTGAGTATTTCAAGGTTCGTACGCGATTCATACTTATTTTGTGCTTGCGTGTAGATGTTGAGTCATGGAAAGTCGAAATCAAAAACATCATACGTGTATGAAGCAAGTATGAATATGATGAGCACTTCAAACTTTGAATATGAGTAGAGGTTCCATGATATTAAAATAAGTATGAATGCTTATAGGTATCAGAAATTATGAGTATGATTCGATTCCACTCATCTTTTTGAATACTCATTGCTGATCTCTGATTACTACCCCATATAAAAAATGCCGACTTCACTTACAGCACCTCCATTTAATCAATCTCTTCTTATTTCAAAACAAACACCTTTCATCCCTTTTTCCTAAGCGTATGCGTAATATTAATTGAAATCAATATTAATCATACGCTCCATGGAACTTTTAATTATTTTAATACCGTTTTGCTTAAGATTTTGAAAAGTTGTTCACTTTTTCTTTTCTTTTCGTTAGAAAATATACTCGCATAAGTAAAACTTCAAATCAAAATGAAATCATTATTTAGAGCGTAAAACTACTTTAATTAGAAAAGAAACCGACTCTAGAAATTCTAAATAGCACGTTCAGTTCTATTTTTTTTCCTCCCCTCATTCACATATTTTATTCAATCATTAGAAGCTTAAAAGCAAAAGAAAACTTTCTTTCAAAGAATTATTTAAAAAAAAAGTATCTTAAAACTCTTGCACTCTCTCTCTCTCTTCCTCTCAATTTCTCTCTCTCTTCCTTTCTTTGACTTGTAGTATTCTATTTAAAATCGCAAAGAAATAGCTAAACTAAGCAAAACTCCACAATAAAAAACGAAAAAGAAACAGAAAATGAGCGCCATTAACATTAAAATGAGTACTCGTAGTAGTAACGCATACAAAAACTACAACAACAGCAACAAAAAAAATTTTGTTGCATTTCTTTAAGAAGTTTTTCCAGGTTTTCTTCATCTTTTTTTTCTTCCCCAATTTTTATTTTGATTTCCTTTTTTATTTCGCCATCAACCTTATCTTGTTGACTTGAAACGCATCTGCAGAAAAAAATTCATTCCGTTTTGCCATGTTTTTGTTGCTCTTGTTGTCGTTGTTTAGTAATAAAAACCAACAAAATAATCTTTAAACAGATTTTTATACAAGAGAGAGAGAGCAAGAGAAAGAGAAAAAAAAATCTCTTCTCTGTATTGCCTTGGAAAGGTAATCTTTGAAATTCTATTTTCTATGATGAGTTCTATTTTCTTCGCAATTTTTTTTTTTAATTTTTTCTCCTCTACAGCCACGTTCTCATTCATTGATGCTCATTTTATTCAATTACACCTTTGGGTGTTGTAATTTCACTCGGTTGTAAAACGAAACAAAACGGCAGAGAAAAAAATACATACAAACACACACACATACACACACACTAAAAACAGGATACAGTAGGATTGGCGGTAGCATCGTCATTACCAAACAACATGACAAACTTCGGGAACACAAGAACAAATGGAACACAAGGAAAATCTACAAGAAATCTAAGGCAAAATTATAAAAAGCAAAAACTGATGGGCAAAATAATAGCAGCAGTCTTACATTAGATCGCAAACAAAAGAACCAAATTTTTTGGAAGCAAAAGGAAATCTACCTACAACCAGTTTGTAGAAACGTACGGCCACGATATACCAAAATGTTTAGAGCCGAGGGCTTAAGTACAAGTACGCCGCTGTATCCGAACTCAATTTCTGTGTTGACTAGTGGTTAGTTATAATCTATACGAACGTATGTTTTAGTTTCGAATTCAGTACCTTGTGTTATAGGCATTCGTATGATTTTGTTCTGGTGTCTTCGAATTTTTTCTGTGTATAGGTGAGAAGTCGCCGTGGTCTACTAGGTAGTGTGTTGGCTTATTAGACGAAAAGCCAGGGCTCGAGCCCCAGGCCAGACTTCAAAACAAAATACAAAAAGTATTTCTTCGGCGACTTCCTCTCAGCAGATTTCTGGCAAAAACTCTGAGAGTAAATAAAATTGCCATGAAAAGTTTCTCAAAAATCTGTCGTTCGGAGTTGACTTTAAACTGTAGGTCCCACCACTCATGTATAAAATTAACACACACAACATAAGTGATGTGAGAAACTATATCGTAATCCTAACTGAAGGGTTGTAATGACTAATTATGTGTATAGGTGAGACAGTGCCCTTTAACTGAATAGATGGTAATTTTACAGTACAACCTACGGCTACTCTACTACTACAACAACTCTACTACTACTACTTCCCTACTACTACTCTACTACTACTACAACTCTACTACTACTACTTCCCTACTACTACTTCTACTCTACTACTACTGCTATCCTACTCCTACTTCTTTACAATACTACTACTACTACTACTACTACTACTCTACTGCTACTGCTACCATTATCACTATTCTACTACTACTACAACTACTACTCTACTACTACTGTTACCGCCGTTACAACTACTACTACTCTATTACTACTGCTACCATTATCACTATTCTACTACTACTACAACTACTACTCTACTACTACTGTTACCGCCGTTACAACTACTACTACTACTACTCTACTACTATAACTCTACTACTACTACTCTACTACTACTACTATTCTACTACAACTAATTCTCTACTACTCTACTACTACTACCACTACCACTACTACTACTACTACTACTACTCTACTACTTCGACTACTACTCTACTACTCCGACTACTACTACTACTGCTACTACTACTACTACTACTCTCCTACTACAGGTATTACTCTCCTACTACAACTACTGCTACTACTACTACTACTACTACTCTCCTACTACAGGTATTACTCTCCTACTACAACTACTACTCTACTACTACTAGAGTAGAGTAATACTACTACTAATGCTACTACTCTACTACTACATCTACTACTCTACTCCTTATCTCCTAAATTTGATAAAAAAAAAATGGCGAAGCTACGTATGGTAGGATGCTCAAGATTTGCAGAACCAATAGGAGCAAGAATGCAACTTACTTAAAAACATGTTATAAAGTATGCATCTGATTGCCACTTGGGTTTTTCAGCAGAAGGTACAAGTCATCACCATTTTGTCAATTAAATTTTTACGTGTAAAATTTTAACTCAAAGGTGAATTGCACTTTCTGGAGCTTATTTTGGATAGCAAACAAAATGAAAAAGGAATCCAGTGTTCTATATACTTCTTATACAGTGTTGATGAGTATATGGAGTCTCAGATCTGGAAAAGCCATTACATATCCAGCAGTACTTAGACCTATCTTGACTTAAGGAAGCCTGCTTTAAAGAAGTCCGATTGTTCTTAGCACGAGAACAAACCTCAACTTGACAATATAGTTGCAAAGACATACGCTATACCGCACTTATATGTCTCTGCGCTGAAGATAATTTTACGCCTCTTCCAGCTGTACATATACTTCAAGAGCTCAACAGCTAATACTAGTCAGCATTACCTGAAGTCCCCGTATCTGGTGGGTATTGTTTTGGCTTAATAGACGTGAAGCCACGGTTTAAACCCCAAACGAAACGAAATACGAACAAATATTTTTTCGGCGACTTCCTCTCAGCAAATTTTTGCCAAAAACTTTTAAAAAGTAAAATAAAGTTACCATGAAAAACGTCTCAAAAATCTGTCGTTCGGAGTTGACTTTAAACTGAAGGGCCCGCCATTCATGCCTAAAATTAACACACACAACAGAAGAGAAGCAAGGTCGTAATTCTGCCTCAAGGGTTCTGAATACATGTGTGTATAAAATTAACGATAGGAATCGAATATCAGGCACTCAAGAATACCCTCAGGAATGTTTATTACGTGATACCGCACTTTCACTTGTCGAGGGAGTTCGGAACGTCCGTTCCGGAGTTGAAGCTGTTATTGGAGTCGGCGGTATATTTCATTTGATAAAACTATCGAATCATTGCACCATCTTTTGGTTGAAAGTTTCAGTCATAAGAGCGACAGTGATGATTATTAAGCATGGCAGTATCTGTGTGAGGCTAATTGGTTTTAAGGCAACGAATGGGAATCGCTAAGAGTTCGCTATACGGGCTCTGTGACAAGGTGAAATAAAGACCAGACTAATATGTTTCAGAAGAAAAAATCTTGTGAGTTATGTATAAGGTGCTAGGAGACAAGCTATCCCTACTAACACTGGAAGGCATCCTGAAGCTCACTAGAGCATCAACATTAGGAGAGTCATCCTTGATAAATAAATCGTTTGGTTGCAATAGTTTACAACCACTACACAACCTTAAAGCTGAAAAGAGATTGGGACCCAAGGAAATATATTTGGAGTATATCTTCTTCGTCAATCTAATCACCAGTCATTCACATAAATTACGATCTTGTTTTTTACGGAACAATTGATGATCCGTTCTACTTCTTGAGATGCTTTACTTGTTCACAATGCTTACCGCATGACAGTCTTTCCGATGATGCTTACGAACAATAGATGTTGGGGGAGAGTACACCATCTACCACAGTATCATAAGGCGTAGAGCTTTGGCCTGATCGTCGTAGCTCCCACTTGACCGTAAACTAATCTCGCAGATTAGTTCCTATTTTAATTTTATCTTAAGGACTGCTATTTTTTCACCCTCAGCTGTATTCTTTTTTGCGGGTTGCTTTCTTTTCTAATAAGAAAATGAGAAATAAAACGTTAATGTTTGTCTGATGATGAAAGAAAAATATTTTGCAACAAAAAACAGCAACAACAACAGCAACAACAACAACAGTAGTAAGCCAATGAAGAAAAAAGCAATAAAAACTGTGAACAGCTTCTGTTAATGCTGCTGCTTTTGGTCTGTATATTGTCGATGTTGTTGTTGTTGTTGTTGTTATTATTATTTCTAATAGTTGTTGTAGTGTGTTGTTCGTAATGTTTAAATACATTAGAAGCTTATAACGAAAAGAGCTCAAAGACTTAAAGACAACCACAAGCACACACACACACACACACACCTACTGACTAATATACATATGTACGTACGCAGGTAATTTTATAAAAGCCAGAGGTTTCATGTTACATTTTTTGTGAATGGCGTTCTTTCTTTCGGTTCTTTCTGTTGGATTTTTTTTTTTGGGTAACAAATAAATGAATGAATGGATGAATAAATAAACGAATGAATGAATGAATGAATGAATGGAGGAATGGAGAAGTGAGTGAATGAACGGCTCGCTAGCTGGCAACTTGACTTCTTTGACTTGATATTTTTCGAGCCATGAGAAAGAGAATAACGAAACGAAAATGAGTTGAATGTTGTTGTTGTGTAAAGAAATGTAATGGATTTTGCTAATTTGTTTTGCTCTGGTTTTTTCATTCAGTTTTTATTTTCGCGAAAATCACTTGATTTTCCTTTTCTCTTCCTTTCTTTCGGCGGTACTTCAAAGTGTAACACAATGTTTGTCTAAAGCAAATATTACAACTTCTTTGAAGAGAAGGCGAATATTTGCTCACGATGCCTTTAATGAAAATTAAAGTACACCCTGTATTAAAGGATTCCTTTGCTTTGCTTTGCTTTTAATGTAGTTGCAGATTGAATTTGTTTTGGGGTTGTGTGGATTTCTTTTCTTAGCTCCTTATGCTGACTGTCTGTTTGCCTGCCTGTTTGCCTGCCTCTCCTGTCTCTCTGTCTATTATTATTTCCAAATGAACATGTTGCCAAATATGTTGCTGTTGTTGTTTATTTTTTTAATATATTCATAAATATAATAAATATAATGAAGAGGAAAATGAAATGATACTTGTGAACTTAACAAGAACAACACAAGTGGATTTCATCGTCGTTTTTTTTTTTTTTTTTTTTGTTAATTTGCTTAAAAGCTTATTAAGATGTTGCACATTTTATCTAAAAACAAGAATTTTAAAACATATTTTAAAGCATAGTTTAAGGCTTTCATTTAAAAAATAATTATAGCATACTTTTAGGTAAAAAATATTCAATATTTTCAAGTAACACAGTAGCAAAGAGTGAAACAGAACTATTTTTAGTTGATTTACCAATTCCAGACGTGCAACATTTTTATTACAACAATATTTTTCCAAAACGAGAGAGACCGAGTCTTTCACTGCTTTGGAAAATGGATTCTCTAAAGGATCCACTTGCTATATGTCAATCCACTGTCTAATATTTTGAAACTTAGACACCTGCTTACAACAATTGCCTTTTCTGTCTTCCCCGAAGCCTTAGAGTATAAAGTATAGCATTTCGGCTTTCAAGTTCCGGACCAAGTAATCCCATATGCAGTGTTTAATGCACCGCAGCAATTATCTGTCTCTGATCAGTTTCCAAAGGGGGTAAACTAATCATCCATTTCCTCTTTAATATCCATACACTATCAAGAAGTAAGACAACATTTTAGTCCACAAAACCTCAATAGTTATTGGACCAGCCCAGGTCTATCATCTCGAACAAAACGAAGAATGAAAAAACTTTTTCGGTGACTGCATCTCAGCAGATTTCTGACAAATACTCTGGGAGTAAATGCAAAAGTTCCTCAAAAAAACTGTAGATCCCACCACTAGTGAAGCTAGGTTGTAATCCTGAGTTAAGGGTTATAATGACAAATTATGTACAAATAAAATACTTTATTTGATATAAAAAATGATAAAATTTCCATTAAAAAAAACTACGTAGAGAGATTCCGAAAGTTGTAAAAGTATAACAATAACGAATCAACAATAAGGTTCTAGAAGTTGCCAGACCGACAATAAATGAAACATAAATAAAGCGAAAGGCAATTTTAACATTAAGAAGTATTATTCTTCGACTTGTTAGACTTATTCGAAAACCTAATATTTCTGATGCCACAATCAAAACAATTCTTAGTTGGAATATGGGTAGCAGACATAATTAGGTTAGAGATTGTGATTTCAACAAAACTTACCAGACAAACACAGAAAATATTTGGCGGTTTATCAAAATCTTCTTCAGAACGGGCCGGATTATTCAGATCAAGTGGGTTCGTTATGCTATATTTTCTATCGCTTAATTGCGGGAATAAAGAGCAGATGATGCCTTAGTTGTTCTGGTAAAAGAATACGTGAATATTAATTATGAACAAATAAGATCGGGTCCGCCATCTAATGTTTCTTTTTCAACAAGTGCTTATTTCGTGAATGGTAACACTTGGCTCATGTTTGATTTGACAGATAATTCGTTTTATCCTTCCGCTGAACGAATATGGTTGTGTATACGCCTAAACAATGCTGGTAAATATTGCGACATTACTTTGAAAATCATCGTAATGTTGCAGAATGTGTGCGAAAATTGCGTACGGATTTTGTATGAAGAGAAGCACCGTCAGCTCCGTATGTTCGTTATCTTGTGAAAAAAGTGAAAGAAACTGGCATCCTCATCGATAAAACAAAGCGTGAAAAGCCAAAAGCAGTGCGTACACCCGAGAATATTGCTTCTGTGGCAGAAAGTGTGCGTGAAGCGCCATCAACATTAATTCACCGTCGTTCTCAACAATTGAACATTTCGGAGACATCATTGAGACGAATTTTGCATAAAGACCTTATTACGCCATACAAAGTCCAATTGTTTCAGGATTTGAAGCCAATTGACCATCCAATGCGTTTATGCTTCGCTAAGTGGGCCTGAAAAAAAAATCATCTTTTCAGATGAAGCTCATTTTGATCTTGGCGGGTATGTAAACAAGCATTTGGGGCACAGAAAACCCGCACGCATACATTGAAAAGCCGACGCACCCAAAACGAGTCACTGTTTGGTGCGGATTTTGGTCCAGAGGTATAATTGGCCATTTTTCTTCAAAAATGAGCAAGGAGTGGCCGTTACACTCAATGGCGATCGTTATCGGGCCATGTTGGACGAATTTTTGTTCACAAGAAGTGAAGAGGAAGATATTGGCAACATTTGGTTTCAACAGGATGGCGCTACGTGCCACACAGCCGAAGCTACACTCGATGTTTTGCGCCCTGTTTTTAAAAATCGAATTATCAACCGCAAAGCTAATGTCGTTTGGCCACCTCGGAGCTGTGATTTGACACCGTTGGACTATTATTTGTGGGGTGCCGTCAAGCCAGAGACAATTGACGCTTTAAAGGACAATATTCGTGAAGCCATTGGTGAAATACAGCTGCACACAATCGATAATCTGCTTAAAAATAGGACCGATCGTGTAGGCTACTGCATGGCCAGCCGAGGCAGCCATTTGAATGAAATTATTTTCCATTATTAACCGGAAGGATTGTACTTTCAAATAAAAAGAGAAATTTGAGAAAATATTCAGTAGTTTTTTTTGAAGCATTTTCAAAAAAAGTTATTTGGCGGACCCTTTACTACATAAAACTGATAAATTCATGTCCTTGACAAAACCAATTAAAAAAACAAAATTTGGTTCTAAAAATTCCCAAACTTGCCAGCTTAATTTTCCCTTTCACTGCCAATGAACAAAATTTTCAATTTTATTTTTCCCAAAAAAATAACATTAAACGACTTGCTCATTAAACTTAAACAAGTTGACATAAAAATTTTTCAAAAACGTCATTAAAATTAATGAAAAATACACAAAATTTTCATTGGATTACAACCAGAAAGTATGGAAATAACAACAGCACAACAGCGATATTAAAAATTACGCGCCTAAACAACTGCAACACTTTATGACCAAATATACCCAGAGATCACTGAGTATATGTGGATGTATGTGTGTGTGTAATTACAGTCATTTACTATAATTTTGATTAACATAAATGATTGCGTACACAGGAGTAAAGCGAAAGAGAGAGAGAGAGGTAGAATACACATATTAAAGGAGAGTGTACATGGCGAAGTATATGTGAGGCGAGTTAAACATAGTGTATGTGTCTGTGAGTAGAAATAAATAAACTAAACAGACATAAGCAACACACACGCGCACACATACCCACGCTCATGTAAATGTAAAAGCCTTCAACCACAAATACTGATAAAAATCAACCACAACATAAATGTTTAAACACATGCATACATAGGCACATATATTACTAGCAAGGGCTCCTATTTATAACTACAAATACCTACAAACATACATACATAGAGACATACATGCATAAACATTAAAACTACTTTCATGTTGTAAATACATGTACATGTTCTATGTACGTGTACATGTAACACATTAAATAGACTCGTTTGTGATAATTTTTAAAATAAACCCAAGCCATCCATCCATATACCGATGATGTTGTATTTGTATTTCAAATGTCTACACTGTTATACACTCGTACATGTAGTTGTGTACATGTGACCATTACTACCACTATTTGCAGTTACAGTTGTTGTTGTTGTTTTAGCTGTTTTAATGATAAATGTCAGCGACATGTTTTGCATGAGTATTCAAAATATTAAAACAAAATCACACAGGTTTTCATCACAAAACCCAAGTTATTTGACTTGACTGTGTGTTGAACAGAGTGTATGGGTATACATGAGTGCCTATACGTGTGTGTGTGTATGTTTTTATTTCGTTTTAGTTTTAAATGTAAATGTGACATATTGTGGCTTGTAAATGTATTTGATTTGAAAAAAAAAACACGACTAAAAGCATCAACACGGTTTGAGGAGAAACAGTTTGTTTTGCGGTATTTTTAGGGTTTTTTTTTGGTGCCGATTGTAGTGGTAATGTGTAGAGGAATTAGAGGAGATTTCGTAAATTTTTATAGGGACTATGAAAAGCCATATATGTATGTATACATATGCATGTGTTAATTTCAGTAGCAATGAAATCCTGAAGGGACTTTGTTTACCAAGACACCAGTAGAAACCCCATTTATAACGCCTAGTTTATGAAAGGTAATGCATGTTTTAGTTTCAAAAGTAAACTTACAATAAATAAATCGTAACAAATAGCGACTTTTCTGAGTTATAGGAGTTATTTCCGCGTTTTCCGAGCCTCATATGCCGTCAGTTTGCTTGTTGACGTATCCACCGAGAAAAAGAAAAAAGGTCTCCAACTCTGAAGAAAGTTTTGGTCGAAAAATCAGCGTTGAAAACCTATTGCTATAGCACCCAATCATTATGAGTTGAAGATATAGAGATCCACTTACAAATCCAAAAGATAAACATGCCTTAGCGAGCCATAAGCAAATTCTGATTATCCGCCGCACACATAACGATTTTATTGTTTACAGCTCAGGGTTCAATTAGGCAGAAAGAAATGGGATTTTGGAGGCAATTTCTCAATAAGCCTTTGCAGTCTGTTAACACATCTCTCATTGTCTCTGGTGAGAAGTCGCCGTAGTCTAGTAGGTATTGTGTTGGCTTATTAGACGTAAAGCCAGGGTTCGAGCCCTAGGCCAGACATCAAGACAAAATACAAAACGTATTTCTTCGGCGACTTCCTCTCAGCAGATTTCTGACAAAAACTCTTGAAGAGTAAATCAAATTGCCATGAAATGTTTCTCTAAAATCTGTCATTCGGAGTCGACTTTAATCTGTAGGTGCCGCGACTCATGTATAAAATTAACACACACAACATAAGTAGTGTGAGAAACTAGGACGTTGTACAATGGGTCAATTCGACCTCCGGGTACTGTACTTGTCTTAATTGACAAGTACACGTCCTCTAACCTAACCTAACCTTATCTCTGGTGATATAGAACACAGACCTACATCTGTGTAAATTGGATCCTACTGCGAACGCTGAAAATGGAAGGGAAAAATACTGAAGGAGTGTCTTATGTTACTCCACTTTTCACAGAAAGACTAATGATGAGGATCCAGTGTGTTACAATATCCTTTAGATTACCAGAGACCTGCAAAATTTCCTTAATTTCCTAAGAGGGCCTCAATGAAGGCGGAATTTTTCAAACCCCCAACTCAATTATCTTGGTAACACTACTTCGGCCTCTGAACAAACTTAATTACAACTGAAATGGAAAGTTCAGCATACATAATCATACATACATACATACATAATTGCTCATTACATTGCCTTTAGTCAGGATTACGATCTAGTTTCTCACACCACTTATGTTATACATGAGCGGCGGGGTCTACAGTTTAAAATTAACTCCGAACGACAGATTTTTTAAGAATTTTTTTTCCATGGCAATTTTATTTTATTCTCAGAGCTTTTGCCAGCAATCTGCTAAGAGGAAGTAGCCGAAGAAATATTTGTTTCATATTTCGTTTTGTTGGAGATGTCTGACTTGGGGTTTGATCCCGGGGCCCCATGTCTAATAATGTAATGACTTCTTCAAAGTAAATTCTGCGTGTAGATATTTCTCTCAATGCTTTGAATTGTATTCCCTCGAATAGTCAACACTGTTGTAAGGTTAAAGATATACAAAGATATCATGAGAGAGAGAGAGACAGAGTGAGAGAAAATATGTTTATGAAAATATTCAAATCTATTCACCAAAACATGTTTAGTTAACCACACATAAGCACACCAAAAAAAAACATGAACATTTTCCACACAGAAATGTGAATAAAAACTACGAATACAAACACCCGTGTACACAGACCAAACCGAATTCAAAACAGAAACATACGAAATAAAAACCGAGCGTAAATAAAACAGGCAGAAAGAACGAGAGACAGGCAGAGTGCGAGAGCATAATAACAATCGAGATTTATTATGAATTTATGAAAATATGCCCACACTAGTTTAACATTCTATTTATGAATACGCACACACACCTACACTACATATGACAACTCTTACTTACTTATCTATGTAAGTGTAGGTGCAAGAGCCTGTAATAAACAAACATGGACACCAAATTCCAACAAAAAAAAAAAACAACACAGTGTTTATAAAAATAAAAACAATTTCTCTCTCTCTCTCCGGCTCTGTTTTAATACATGATTTGTATGCATATTTAGTAATAATGATAGTGTAGTAATAAACATACACACAACTCATATGTATGCGTGCTTATTTTGGTTTCTACTGCCATAACTACTCAAAATAACTGTGTGTTGCTGTATGTATGTTCGTGTAAAGCGTGCCTGTTTAGTTTATTACTGTTCGGTAATAACAACACATCATATTTCATTAGATCTGATGCTTAAAAACACGCATTTTTATATACATACACATAGAACAACAACAACTATAATATTATACATAAACTGTCACATAACTTGTCAACAGAATTATTATTGAGTTTAAGCAACACAGTTATTTGCAAATGTATGCGTATATTTAAGAAATAATTCATGTGTTTATACTCATAACATAACATGGCAACATATTTTTAGTTTTTGTTGAGCTATTTTAATATACAGGTTGTCTCTCTCTCTCCTCCTTTCACTAGGGATGTATGTTTCTCTAGTTTATTAATAAACAACAGGCTGTCTTATTAAATTGTTTCTGTAGAAAAAAGTTATTACAAAGTCAGCTTCAAATTGCTCAAAGTGTTTGAATTTAATGAAAAGAATTTTAAGGGTACACGAATAAGTTTTTAATTGTAGTTTCAAAAATATTTTTGGAAATTTGAATTTCAAGGTCTTTTGTTATATTCCAAAGGATCCCATATACGTAACAGAGATCAGCAATGAATTGTTTTTTTGGTATTCAGAAGTACTCATGACATTTTGAATATAAGCGAGTCAACAATATTGAAATTTAACTATGTACTCTGATTCATTCGTACTCAACTGCAACATTGATTTATAAGTACAGGTTGCAATGAGTATGAGTACAACGTTGACATCAAACTCATACCATTCGAAATTTGTTTGATTCATAAGCCTACCTACTCATTTAGATTCTTTAACTTTAGAAAAATATTTAAAATACTTAGAAATGATTCGAATGACTCGAATCATTCAACAAAATTTACATCGTTAGTTGTTGTTGTATTTACAAAGAAAAGAAAAAAACCACATAAGCATAGAAGGCAGAGCAGCACGCAGAGCAAACACACAACCTTCCAGTGAGTATTTTAGTGTTCGAACGCGATCATACTTATTTTGTGCTTCGTGTATATGTTGAGTTATGGAGAGACGAAATCAACAACATCATACATGTTGTAGAGTACGAATACGATGAGTACTTCAAATTTTGAATATGAGTAGAGGTTCATGATATTAAAATAAGTATTAATGCGCATAAGTATTAGAAATCATGAGTATGATTCGATTCTTCTCATCTTTTTGAATACTCATTGCTGATCTGTGATACGTAACACCCTGGACTGTGGTTTAAACGCTTCTGCTTAGGTTAGGTTAGGTTAGAGGACGTTTACTTGTCAATTAAGACAAGTACAGTACCCGGAGGTCGAATGGGTCACATTATACAACGTCCTAGTTTCTCACACCACTTATGGGTTAATTTTATACATGAGTGGTGGGACCTACAGTTTAAAGTCGACTTCGAACGACAGATTTTTTTGAGAAACTTTTTCATTGCAATTTTATTTTCGCTCAGAGTTTTTGCCAGAAATCTGTTGAGAGCAAGTCGCCGAAAAATACTTTTTGTATTTTGTCTTTGATGTCTGGCCTCGGGCTGACTTTGCGTCTAATAAGCCAAAACACTACCTACTAGACTACGGCGACTTTAACGCTTCTGCATCCTCTCCGTTTAATCCATAGAAGTGGCAGATAGGAGAACCAACAATTATATAATCAATCGAGTTATAGCTAGTGTCTCAGCCATCTCTTTCCAAGGAATACCAACATGCCCTGAAATGCTGCAGTAACTGACCCTACCAGACTTATACTTAACCGTTCCTATAGCTTCAGCTTCAATGAATACTTATTTGACTACCTACCAGACTAACACTTGACTGTCCCTACAGCTTCAGCACCACTGGGCTATCAATGAATACTCATTTCACTACCTGCCAGACTTACACTTAACCGTTCCTATAGCTTCAGTGCCACTGGACTGTCAATGAATACATATTTGATTGCCTAACAGACTTACACTCGACTGTCCCTACATCCACTGTACTACTGGCATGTTAATGTATTCTTATGTGAAAAAATGGAGTAAGTTCACTTCAGCAATTATATCCTCCTGGAAAATCGCAGCAAAAACATTACCCTCTGTAATAATGTTGCAGTTCATGATCCACAGATCCCCTCAGTTACTCCATCAAGTTCCTAACAATCCGAGAAACTAGGTGAACAACCCATATTGAGAATTTCCCAGGCTTCCATTAGGTTCTATACGGCAGAAGAATCGTAAACCCATAGATAAACACAGTGCCGACAATTACCATGGCGCTACTGCGATCCAGAAGTCCTTTTCTTGTCAGCAGAAAAAAATGTTTAGAATGTTGGATCGGCCGCCCACACGCTGTTCATGATTTCCTTAAGCGTATTGCATTAAGCTGAGCAACGTAGCTTCAGGATAGACAGGTATAAAGACAACAAATAAAGCATTTTTACAAAGATTGTTGTATTTAGGCAACAACAAATGGCAACCCTATCATTCTAGAACTTGTAATAATAGCTTGTTTAACAAAACCGAAACAAGACAACAAAATAAGGAAATCAGTTATAAAGTGACCTGAATAGCATTGTAATGTTGATAGAAATGAGAAAAAACTGAGCAAAGAAGCTTGAGTATGGACAAGTACTTACAAAATAATGCTGAAAGTGTTGTATTTAGCCAACAACGGATGGCAACCCTATCATTCTGGATCTTGCAATAGTAAATTGATTAATACAAACGAATCAAGGCAACAAAAAAAGGAAATCACTTATGAAGTGCCCTGAATTGCATTGCAATGTTGATGGAAATAAGAAAACTGATGAACTTGCTAGTGAGGGGATCGTCCTAACCTACTAGAAACATTCAAAGACTTTTATGTGGGAGATTTACCAAAGACTGTGACACAACTTTATGCGTAAGACCAAATAGTAGAAGAAGAGTTCTGGCAACCTGATTCATTTATAAACAAAGTTCGAAGGATGCTCCTGGGGTTTTATCACACACACGCTTGAGATGGATATTGGGAGTCTAAGAAGTTTTAACAGAAGTTAAAACTGATTCCAAGACGAGCGGAAATTAATGACAGCGATTTATAGCAGACCATATTTAGTCCAAGTAAAGTCGACATAGTCTAGTAGGTAGTGTTTTATCTTATTAGGCATGAATTTTCGATTCAAACCCTAATTAAGACATCTGCATCAAAAGAAAATATGAAAAATATATTCCTTCGTCGTTTTCTCTCAGCAGATTTGTAGAACAATAAATTTGCCATGAAAAGTTTCGCAAAAAAATTGCCGTTTGGAGTCGACTTTAAACTGTAGGTTCCGCCACTCATGTATAAAAAATTAACACACACAACATAAGTGGTGTGAGAAATGAGAACGTAAGACTGGCTAAAGGATTGTAATGACCAATTATGTTGCATATGTATGTATGTATTCCAGTAGGTCTTAATCTCGATGGCCAGCAGACAAAAGATCAAGAGCGATTGCTCTTGAAATAAATCAAAAAAAAATTGTTAAAAGTTTCTAAAAGGACAATGTGCTGGCAATATGCCAAATTTACTCTAATTTAAGAGAATTAATTTCCATCATTCAACATGATATTAAATAATTATTTCGCCTGTAATAATCAAGAGCCTAATAAGCGTTTAATACATGATTAAAATTCGGATTTTAAACACTTCAATTTCGGAATTTTATTTGCAATTTTTATTATTCTTTTCAATTTTAAAATCAAAATTCTTTTGGCATCATTTTCATTTCAAAACTGCCCCAAAAAAAAACAAAAAACGATAAAATTTCTCTGTTGATTTGCATTATTTGACACAGAAACACACTAGAGCGTATACGTAATTTGAGAAAATCTTTTAATTCAATAATCATTATACGTTTAGGTATTCTACTCTCTCTTTCGCTCACTCGCTCTCCCTATGCTTGTATGTACACACAACATCACTAAGGATTCTGGCTTTTTCTTTTGCTTAATATAAGCATGCACTCGTACATACCATGCTCACACAAACTAACACTCATGCCTTTTTATTAGTATAACTGAAGTGTTATTTGTTTTTTAGTTTTTGTTGTTGTTTTTGTTGGTTTTTGTTGGTATTTTTTTTTATTAAAAATTGCATTTTTAGTCACGTTTAGCACATGTTATGCATGTTTGAAATCATTACAAAATACTTGGTATTATAAAATGAATGAATGAATGATGAAATGAATGAATGAACGAATGAAAGAATGCATGATGGAATGAACATATGAATGAACGGAACGGAACGGAATGAACGGTAATATTCTAATAAAATGAAACCCATAACTATTCAAAGGCATTATCAACACATGTACACGCACGTATGCACACATGCACATATACATAAACACATACAGATACATTGAATATAAGCATATCAGAGATATGCACATGCATATGCACTTAAAATGCATACGTGCAAGCAACTAATTTTAACACACAAAAATTCATTTGTTTGTATTAAAAAAGGGAAGGTAACCTAAGGAAAAACCTTTAAAATATGAGCTCGTAGATTGCGAAATAAAATAAAAATAAATTTGTTTTCAGTTTTAATTAAAATTCTTTATTATTCGCACAATTCTGTGTGCCACACTGTTCACAACTTGATGTAAACAACAACAATTGCTTTTCTTTGTTATTCCTCTGTTTACACCCTTTTCATAAACAATAACAATCACTAGGCAAGTATACGACAGATGTTTGTAACGGAGATCTTCAAACCACGATTACTCTCTTCAAACACAACGCGTCTTCATACATGACTGACTTTTACTCACTCACTCGCCTGCTTTGCCTTGCCTTTTATATGGCAGGGTGAACAGTCTGATGAATGTTCTTGAAGGCGAATGTTCATGACTTCGCCTTCTCGAAATGTAAACAAAATACACAAACAATACTACAACAATAAATGTAAACATCGTTGTTTGTGTATTCTGTTTACATTTATTCTTGTAGTGTTGTTGGTGTATTTTTGTTTACTTGTTTACCATATTTTATGCTGGTGCTTGTTGTTATATTAAGCATTACGATAATTGGAAACAGGTTTGTTTACCGCATTGTTTTGTTTTTGTAGCTTTTGTTTATAATTTGAATGTTAAGCGATGTAAGAGCAAAACACCCGTATCTAGATTTTTGCCATTTTCGTAACAATACTTTCAACTTTTTTTATAAACCTTGATACTCTTCCTTTCTATTGGGTTTTTAGCATTTTAGTGGGTATCTTGCAATAGTTTTCAGGGTTTTATTTTAGAATTCTCTCATTAGTCTGTTGGCAAACTGTCCCTTTCTTAGAAAATCATAAAATTTTGCTATGAAAACTTTTACTAAAACTGGAAAAGTATTATTTTCAATCTGTTTTTTATTTAAATTTTTGTGTTGTTGTTGATTATTTTTTTAACAAAATTTTTTTTTTTGAATTTTTATGGCAAAAATTTCTTGAAATTGATTAAAACTGCAATAGAATTAGAATTCAAAAGGCAAAATAATAATAAAAGCCAAATGAAAACTTAACCCAATATGGTAATAAGTTAAGTACGTGTATTTTATTTTACTTTTCTTGGTTATGTTTTCATCTGCTGAACACTTAGAATTCAGCACAACTTTATGAAGCTAATTTAATAGAATTTTATCTCAGATTTGATGTAAGCTATGTTGCATACAACAGAGGTGCCTTCGACACTTAACTGTGAGATTTGAACCGTGGCCGCACGTCTAATAAGCCAACACACTACCTACTGGAATTGAATACATAATTGATCGATTACCGTTCTTTCGCACTTAACTTCGTTGCAATAGGTTCCAAATGGATCATTATAACGGGTGATTTTTTAGCTATTATCTTTTTGCCAACACTGGTTTAAACAGCTCCAGCACGTTTCGTGTCTTGTTTCACTGTCAAACATCTTCAGTTTGGTTTATAATTTAAATTTAACCATCAATCATCTTACAAACGAACAACGCTTGTGCAAATCATTGAATTTTATTATCAAAATGCGTGCTCTGTTAAGAAAATTCATCGTGCGCTTCTTCCATTTTATGGTCAGTTTAATCGACCCTCTGAAGCGGCTATTCGGGCTATTGTGTGTCTAAATTTCGCACCGAATTTACATTGTTGGACATTAAATCACCAACACGCTTACGTAGAGTGCGAACTGCAGAAAATATCGCAATATCGGCCAGTGTTAATGATGACCATCAATTATCGATTCGCCGCCGTTCGCAGCAATTGGGCCTCTGTTACTCAACAGCGTAGAAAATTTTGCGGAAGGATTTAGATGTGAAGCCTTTCAAAATACAGCTGGTGCAGGATTGAAGCCGAACGACCTACCGCAATGCAGAATTTTTGGTGAATCGGCTCTTGGAAAGTTGGCCGAAGATCCACTTCTTTATCGAAAAATTGTGTTCAGCGACGAAGCTCATTTTTGGCTCAATGGATACGTAAATAAGCAGAATTGTCGATTTTAGAGTGAAGATCAGCCAGAAGCATTGCAAAAGCTACCAATGCATCCAGAAAAAGTCACAGTTTGGTGCGGTTTATGGGCTGGTGGCATCATTGGACCGTACTTCTTCAAAGATGCTGCGAATCGTAACGTAACCGTGAATGGTGAGCGCTACCGTGAGATGATATCCAATTTTTTTTTGCCCAAAATGCAAGAGCTTGACTTGCATGACATGTGACTTCAACAAGACGGTACCATATGCCACACAACACGCGTAACAATGGAGTTATTGAGAGGCGAGTTCGGTGAACATTTTATTTCACGTTCGGGGCCGATCAATTGGTCGCCTAGATCGTGCGATTTAACGCCTTTCGACTATTTTTTGTGGGGCTATGTTAAAGCACATGTCTATGCAGACAAGTCAGCTTCAATTGACGCATTGGAAGACAACATTGAAGCATTTATTCGTGAGATAACGGCCGAAATGTTGAAAAGAGTATGCCAAAATTGGACTAAGCGGATGGACCATTTGAGGCGCAGTCGCGGTCAACATTTGCATGAAATAATCTTCAAATATTAAATTATATGGGTCGGTATTATCGATTCAAATAAAGATTTCATGCATTTTTCTGAATTTTATGTCTTTTTTTTGAAAAATTTTCCTGTAGCTCTTAAAAAATCACCCATTAGAATCGAGCCTTCATTATTCCTAATAAATAAATTGCAGAAATAAATTGAATACCCACATTGGAGAATGCCTATTTGGTCCCATGGCCCGTATTGGCTTTTAAAAACTTGCTGGTCGTGCAAATAAATGCTTTCTGTCCTAGGTGGCATCAACTATAACGTCGATTAAGAGATATTCTTAACTGATTGTTGAAAAGAGAAATTTTGTAAAGGAAGGGCGTTTATATCCTGTGGAACGTATTTGGTTTATAATCCTCAGTAGAGAAGATGTTTAAGGGAACATGTACTGAGACATGCGTATACGTATCGGACATAGGTTATTTAGAAATCAGACCTGATGGTAGTTTTTTAACCACTGTCATGGCTATGGCAACTTTGAAGAAGTGGCGATAAATTCCTTTATGGCTATCCCTGTCTACAAAAACCAAACGAATGGATTGTCGTTGTTGAATTCTAGTTGTGTGGGAGTTTCTAAGGATCGAATAGTATGGCAAACACTCATATCATACCTCCTGGCACTAGTTGATATTCGCGGTAGTTATGAGGCCGCGGACACCAAATAAACTTTTACTTTACCTAACTTGTTTGCTTTAGCAAGGCTCTACATTTTAATTTTGCATACATTTGTGATGCCACACAATAATCTTTACATCATTTGTGTTTTTTGTACAACGTCTAGGTGCTCTACATTGCAGTGAAACTCCATTTCTCGTTTACATATTGTTACGTTTTTGCCTTTTTAAAAACGTTTAAATATGCGTTCGTTAATTGCAAACCAAGTAAAAACAAATATGTGTTTATTTTCTCTTAAACTCTCTTTATTCTTTACACTACTTTTGTGTGCCACCGTACACAACTTAACGATACAACAATAATTTGCTTGTACACTATTCTATTTCACACTTCTGTCCACGTTAACACTAACAACTGTACGTTAGATCCTCTCTGCTTACAACCTTTTTGCAAGCAATACCATTTGCACGATCAAACCGCAACGCGTCTTCACACAAGGCTTACTGAAATATGACTGACTGACTGCTGGCCTTGTCTTGCCCTTTTATAGTCCGACACAACCAGTCTAACGAACATTCTTGAAGTGGAAGGTTCGTGATCTCGCCTTCTCAAGAGCTCTATTGCTAATACATTGTTGTTTGTGTACTTTGCTTATGTTGTCTATCCCTTTTCGTCACATACATGTTGTTGTTGGTACCAGGCGCAACCAGATTCGTTGTACATATATGTGTGTGCAGCTTTAGGTAATTAACACGTTTATTAGTGTGTATTGTGTCGTGTGTATTGTGTTGGTGTAGCTGGTAGCTATTGTTTATCGTTTTTATCGTTAAACGATATTAGGTCGTTTCGATTTATGTAACAATATCCATTTTCGATGACTCTCATAGCAGTTTGAGCTCGATTCTTCTATACTTCATGCTACTTTCTTCTATACCACTATACTCTACTTTGCTACATCTACTTTACTTTACTTGTATCATTTCTTTGTCTACTTTACACTTGTCTTACCCTCCCCATGGAGCTCTCTTATCGCACGAAATCTGTCTGATACGTCAGTCATTTGTTTCATTTCTTATCTTTCACTCTGTTTGGCAAAAATTTTTCCTTTTTTCTTGTTTTTGTTTTAGTTTGCAACAACAGTCGTATAAATTTCAGTGTCATTAATATGAAAATGTTTTCAAGTGGCAAGTAGAAGTGTTATAGTGTTGCATGCAGGAAGACAGGCTGGCTGGCAAACAGGCGAGCAAGCAGGCAGGCAAGTAAGCAGCCAGTCAGGTATAATGGTTGTTACTCCAATGAGGCACGCATCATAACAAAGACATGAAATACGAAAGAAAAACGAATTTATGAAAGTAACGGGTTTAAAACGGATGATTAATACGAAGTCTTTAAACTCTACATAATCATTGAAAACAATTCTTAAACTCGGCTATTAGGTTTGACGGTGAGAAATGGATCCTCAATCTCCCTTTGAAGACAAAAAGATCAAGCCAATAACAGACCTGTCCCCTCTAGGGATTTGAAGTTTTTCAAGAGCAATTAGCACCTGCCTTAGCTAGTGTATTAGCTGCTAGGTTACCCTCATTGCTTGCTTGACCAAATGCTGGGTGGCTGATATATAATGCAACAAAGTAAGGCGTTATATTTTTTTAATTTTTTTTTTAATTTTATTGTTCAAAAGCAAAAAATGTTGGAAACAACATCAAATTTTAGAATCAGTTTAGATTTGTTCGAATTGGCCACCTTTGGTACGAATTATGGCCTTCAAACGGCCGAAAAAGCCATCACAGGTTGCACGAAAGTGGCAATGCGGTATTTTGGCCCATTTCCGGCGAAGCGCCGTCTTGAGATGATCGACACTTTGGTATTTTTTTAGCGGGAACCTTACTCTCCAAAATGCCCCCAGGCGCAAAAGTCCAACGGATTGAGATCCGGAGATTTTGGTGGCCATTGTGCGGTAGAAATGAAACGAGGAACCTTCTTTTTAAGCCGTTCTTGGTTGACGCGTGCTGAGTGCGGTGGTGCTGAGTCCTATTGGAATGTCCATGGTCTGCGGCCGAAATGTTTGTCTGCCCAGGGCTTCAATACTGTCTTTAAGACATTTTCCCGATAATATTCGGCATTTATTTTGACCCCACGGTCGATTAATACGAGCGGGGAGCGACCATCGGCCGTTACGGCGGCCCACACCATTACCATCGGCAGCGCTTGAGTTCTGGTGGCCAATCGCAGGCGTAAATTTTCAGCTGACCTCTTTGGCAAGTAAACCCGATCATTTTGTTTGTTCACAAACTGCTCAATTTGAAATGGCTTCTCATCGGCGAAAACCAAATTCGGAAACTGGCCACTTTCGTGCAAACGAAGTAACTCCTTGGCTCTTTCCAGTCTAACTTTTTTTTGTCCATCGGTAAGCTCTTGCACTTGTTGGAACTTCAATGGCTTTGGTCCAAGCTCATTTTTCAATATGTGTTGCATCCGTTCTCGCGGTATGTTCAGCTCACGAGCAATTTTTCTACCACTGCGGCGTGGATTTCGATCAAACCTGGCCTTCACTTTTCAGATCATTTCCGTTTTTCGTCCACTTTTTGGACGTGATGCAACACTGCCAGTATCACGGCAACGAGCAATGGTACGAGAAACAAAAGATTTATTCACATTTAAATGCTGGAGGGCTCTAACGATAGCCTGCTGTGGTTTTCCAGTCAAATATAAAGCAATCACACTATCACGATTGAATTCCATCACGAATAACTTTTTTTCTGCATGCAATCGATCAAAATGCTTTTGTAAGCTTGTAAATAATAAAATGTACTGTCACTGGTATAAATCTGTCAGCTGTCAGACAAGCGGTTTACAAATGCTAACAATCTGAAGTTGGTTGCAATACATATCAGCCACCCGTACCCAAGTCTTTAACAATGCCTGGGAGTTACAATCTAATCTGGCTTAGGATTGGACTGTCAAAAGCCATTTTTTCATTGTAATTTTCATTAGAAATGTTTCATTTACTTATCAAAACTTTACATACCCTCGTACTTTAAATAACACCAAAAATATGCTCCCAAGACGAAACCATAATGAAAACTCAAACAAATTTTGTTTCTGTCTAAAGAAAACACGAAAAAAATAAACGAAAATAACCCCATGATACTGATGAAATTTTCGTGTTACAGTAGCAGTTAAGGTGTGTATAAGAGAGTACTTAATAATAAATTAAGAAGTATAAGTGCAAGTACAGTGCAAAACAAAAGTAAACATAACAAAACCAATTTTTAAGGAACCCAAATAAATTCATTGCTGTGAAGAAAAAATAAATCATTTAAGGACTACCAAGACTGTATTCTAATGAATAACACTGTGCGTGTTTTACTATCTAGCACCCACTGTACTTTGTTCTTTTTATTTTTTGTGAATGAGTTGTAATGTGTCTGGTTTCGTGAAATCGTTGGAAATTTGCAAGTGACATGCGTGCAAGATGGTAATGGCGTGCCAACACGTAATTAAAATATAATTGCAAGGAAAACATACACACAGATGGCAGCAAAAACAAAAAAAAACAAATGTAATAAGAAAATTAATAACAAAAAGAAAGTATAATGAATTATGGGGATGGGGGGAAATGCTAAATGAAGAAAATTCCTTAAAGCAAAAGGTGATAATAAAGCAGGAAGTTTTTTAAAAATATTTTAAAATCAACTAAGGAAAGTAAAACTAAAGAAAAGAAGAGATAAACAAACTAAAGTACAAAGAAAACAGGCAAATAATAACAAAAATTAAGAAAAGATTTAATATCGCGAGACTTTCTTACAATAACAACAATGTTTTCTCTTGAAATAACCTTCCATCGTCCCATTTATCTCACAATGCTCAAAAGTACAGGTGGAGACAAAGTGAAAAATCCAAATACTGATGCTTTGCTTTTACATCGCTTAACATTAAAATTATAAACAAAAGCTACAAAAACAAAACAATGCAGTAAACAAACATGTTTAGAAATTATCGCACTGCTTAATATAACAACAAAAACCAACATAAAAAATGGTAAACAAGTAAACAAAAATACACCAACAACACTACAAGAATAAATGTATACAAAATACACAAACAACACTACAAGAATAAATGTAAAACCGATGTTTATATTTATAGAGATTTCGAGATGTAGTAGTCATAAACTTTTGCCTTCAAGAACATTCATTAGACTGTTTACTTTGCCATATCAAAGGCAACCCAAAGCAGGCGACTGAGTTAGTGAAGTTCAGACAGTCTTGTGTGAAGACGCTGTGCGTTTGAAGAGAGTAACCGCTGTTTGAAGATCTCCGTTACAAAAGATCAGTCGAACAATTGTCTAGTAATTGCTATTGTTTATGCAAAGGGTGTAAACAGAGAAATAACAAACGAAAGCAATTGTTGTTGTTTACATCAAGTTGTGAACAGTGGCACACAGACTTGTGCGAATAATAATGGATTTTAATTAAAACTAAACACAATGTTCTATTTACATAACCTTACATATTCGCGTCAATTTCATACATACAAAATTGGCCATTACACCCCTTCAGTCAGGATTAGGGCCTAGCTTCTCACACCACTTATGTTGTGTGTGCTAATTTTATACGTGAGTGCCGGTCAGTATAGTTTAACGTCGACTCCGAACGACAGATTTTTGAAAAACTTTTTCATGGCAATTTTATTTACTCTCAGGGCTTTTGCCAGAAATCTGCTGAGAGGAAGTCGCCGAAGAAATATTTTTTTTCATATGTCGTTTTGATGTCTGACCTAGGATACGAACCCGGGCTTTACGTCTAATAAGCCAACACATCTATTTCATGATGCTAGAAATGAATGACGAAAAGTCTGGATTGTTTCAAACTCATTTGCTTTTCGAAGGCCGTCTTTTACTTTACTCTTCTAAAAATCTCCTACTACTTCATGGATGGAATCTGGCCTTTTCAGCTGGAAGCTCTCCTCTTCGCATGCTTATCTGATTGCATACTACTGTAGACTCCCATATGACCTGGTATTCGGCCGAGGGTGCCCCTTTTTGCCTGTATAGCTGATTCAACTTTCTCTGACAGTCCGGTATTTTCGCTCCAATTGACCTGCTATAAATCGAATACTAACATGGTGGCCTGACCGTCATAATCCGTTGCTTTGTCTCGTCCTTTTACCTCCTGTTCAAGGTAAATGAAACTCATTCTTCAATGTTACACACTTTCGCTTAGAAGGCAATCGCGAGTTTCAGCATGGGTTTCGAATATTTTATTCTGTGACCAACTTACCCTGCTCCTGAACCTCCATCTGTCGTTGCCTCACAATGTGTACAAAGCTCTCTTAAAAGAGTACGCAGCCGGAAAATTGTTTCACTCACTTTTATTGCTTAGTCTCCTTACATTTTTCAAAACCTATAGAACGTATTAGCTTTGGCAAGGAGCGTTAGGAAGACAGCAGTCATTCACGCCATTTGTCAGATCGCCTGACTTAACCTGACCAAAGCCCTCATAGCTCTTCTTCTCACTGTTATATGAAACGGGCTTAAATCCAATGAAACCTGTAACGCCTTTGTACGTCAAGTTCCCATTGCTTACACTTTCACCAACACATTCTCTCCATGACAGCTGCATCTGGGTTGTTTTCAAATTCTTAATGCCTGTGTCTGGTTTTAATTTGGAGCTTGTCCAGGAGTTTTATGGAATAATTTTGGACACGGTTTCCTAAACCCTGAAAGTCCCCCCAAAAGATAACCCCTCTCCTTTTTTATGTATTTACTGTACTCCCCTATGCAATGTAAATATGTGTGCATATACTTACGAATGTTTGTTTATTAATTTCAATTTATTTACCTTTATTTACCAGACATACACATACACACACTCATGGCTTTCATGTGGTTGTGTGTGTGGGTGTGTGTTTATTTATTTATTTTTCATTTTTTTGTTTTGTTGCTTTGGTTTTCCAAAGGGTTTTCCCTATTTTTGTAAACATTTTTTTGGGTTTTTTTCCATTGTTGTTGTTGTTGTTGTCGTTGTGGTTCTTGTAATTTTCCTGTAAGTGGTTTACACAAATAGCTCAAGTAATCAGTTAATTACAAACAAAAACAACAACAACAACAACTACAAATATGTTGGTTGGCATACAAACATAAATTAATTAGAAAATATGCTTGTCGTTTAGCAAAGACTTACTCATACAAAAGCGAGAGCGAAAGAGAGAGAGAGAGAGTACGTACATTCATGAACATTTAAAAGCTTTTAATTTTTTAACAAGACGGAGGCGTATGATTTATATTTAATGTGAAATAATATTATGTATACGTCTTGTGATGGTAGTTGATATTATTAATACGCGTTGTACGCATCAGAGATCAGCAATGAGTATTCAAAACAGATGAGTAGAATCGAATTCATACTCATAGTTATTTCTGATACTTATACGCATTCATACTTATTTTAATACCATACTCATACTAATCATATTCAAAATTTGAAGTTCTCATCATATTCATATTTATACGCACACATAACGGGTTATCCATTTCGTGATGTCAAAAGTAAACGTAAATAAAATACATATAAAATATTTGTATTCATGATATTTCTTTTTTATTGTAAAGTTTGAACGCTGACATTATGTGTGAAACACTACAAGCATTTAAATGACCTCCATGCGAAGTGTTGCAAGCATTGATTCTTTTGAGAAAGTTTTCGACCACTTTTTGACACATATTGGGCGGTATCTCAGCCATAACTTGACGAATGTTGGTTTTTAAGTACTCAAGAGTTGAAGGTTTATCTGCATAAACACGGTCTTTTGCGTAGCCCCACAAAAAAAGAGTCTAATGGTGTCAAACCGCAAGATCTTGGTGGCCAGTTGATATCGCCACGACGAGATATTACGCGGCCAGGAAATGTCTCTTGCAATAAAGCCATATTCGCTCGAGTTGTGTGGCATGTGGCACCGTCTTGTTGAAACCACATATTCTCCAAGTCGTATTCTTCAATAGCAGGCAAAAAAAGTCGGTTATCATATGACCATAACGCTTCGAATTGCCGGTCTTCGGAGAAGTAATGTCCAATCACACCTTCGGACGAAAGAGCGCACCAAACAGTGACTTTTTCTGGATATAATGGCCTCTCTTCAATTACTTGAGGATTCTCAGAACCCCAAATATGACAACTTTGTTTATTAACATACCCACCGAGTGTGAAAAGTGCTTCATCGCTGAAGAAAATGTTGTTCGATAAATTGCCCATTCAAGCGCCCATTCCAGGTATCTACGACGTTGTGAATGGTCAGCTGGCTTCAGTTGTTGCGTGAGCTGGACTTTATATGGATGTAGGTGCAGATCTAAATGCAAAATACGCCATAATGTGCCGTAAGACAGTCCTAATTCCTGAGAACTACGACGAATCGACACATTCGGGCCTTCGGCAACACTTTCACTTCCAATAACGATATTTTCAGCAGAACGAGCGAAACAATGATGCCGAGGCCTTTCAATATTCAAATTTCTTCACAATTTTGCCAATTGCTTGCGTAGTTGGACGATTATGTAAACCATAATCTCCTCTTAAAGCACGATACGTGACTGTGGCAGAATCACCATTTTTGTAGTAGGTTTTGATAATTTTTATGCGTTGTGTGTGATAGTTAAGCGATCCATTTTCGTCAATGTCAGCCCTTCAACTGAAAAGAAAAAAATTGGTTTCACAACTTAGTTTGACAGATGACGAATTCCAGTCACATACTTTTCAAACCACGAAATGGATAGCCCTTTATTACTTTTGCCCGTATAAAAAAAGAAAAAAATTCCGTATTTTTTTTACAGCACTTTGGTCAATGAACTGAGAAATATTTTCATATTCTCCTTAGCATTTTTTTTAATTTAAAACAATATCCTCTGCAATAAATGTAAACCAAACTATCCTTTATGGGACCCTTTATTGTGACCCAGATTGCTTTAGTTCTTCCTTTTTTTTCTGTCCCCACAGAACACTTTGTTGCCGATACTTTTTATTGGACATGAAAATATTCGCATAATAGGGCGACAGTTGTTCTTTAAAATTTTTTTTTGAAATTTTTCTTTCTCTTTCTATCAACGGCTCATTTAATAAAATGTTTACTTTTTGTAAACCCATTTGTACAATGAGAGAAAGGAAGAAAAAAATTGTTAGTAATCAACCGGAGATACATTTTGCCGGAACAAGAACAAAAAAATCTTTTAAAATGTGGTTCACATAGCAATTTGGCTTTAAATCGTTGCTCATTAAAAATAATTAAATTGTGCATCAGGCTCATTGTGTTGCAAAGGCACTTACATTTCTAGTTTACTTATAATGAATGGATCTGTACAAGTTAAATAACGATCCAATCGAATCAACAGCACTAAGGGAAGTGTAGTCAAACGATACACAATCCAGCCTTAAAACGTAACAAGACCACAGGAAGGATACACGAATATTTCGCATTTCTGCTTCTACGGGTTGTGGCACATATGTGTATACATACATACATAATTGGTCATTACAACCCTTCAGTTAGGATTACAACCTAGCTTCTCACGCCAATTATGTTGTGTGTGCTAATTTTATACATGAGTGGTGGGACCTTCATTTTAAAGTCGACTCCAAGGACATATTTTTCGGAGAAACTTTTCATGGCAATTTTATTTGACTCTCAGAGTTTTTGCCAGAAATCTGCTGAGGGGAAGTCGCCGAAGAAATACTTTTTGTATTTCGTTTTAATGTCTGGCCTGGGGCTCGAACCCTGGCTTTACGTCTAATAAGCCAACACACTACCTAGTAGGCTACGGCGACGTTACGGGTTGTGGCATCCATTACTTAATTGGCCGTTAACAACCCAATTAAAGGATTTCGTCCTGCCGTAACACATTCTTCCAGCCGCCTCTGCTTCTTGCGAGCCTACGCCAGTTGATCATACCAATTGATGAGAAAGATTCCTCGTTTTGGTCCTTCCAATGCAAACAAGGTTGTCCTCTTAATCGACTTCTGCAGATCTCCGCATCATATACCCTTTTCGCCAGAGCATCCTCCTCTATTTGAACGACATGGCTGAGCCAAAACAGCCGCTGGATGTTAATTAATACGCTGCACAACGTCTTTATCGTTGAGGAGCTTATACAGTTCACTGTATGATCGTTTAGAAGCCGCCGTGGTCTATTAGGTAGTGTGTTATCTTATTAGACGTAAAGCCAGGGTTCGAGCCCCAGGCCAGACACCAAAACAAAATACAAAAAGTATTTCTTCGGCAACTTCCTCTCAGCAGATTTCTGGCAAAAACTCTGAAAGTAAATAAAATTGCCATGAGAGGTTTCTCGAAAATCTGTCGTTCGGAATCGACTTTAAACTGTAGGTCCCGCCACTCATGTATAAAATTAACACATACACAATATAAGTGAAGTGAGAAACTAGGTCGTAAACCTAACTGAAGGGTTGTAATGACCAATTATGTATGTAGGATCGAAAGCGGAAATCATTGACAACTCGCACTGGACCGAAGATCTTACGTAGGACTTTTCTCTCGAATACTCTTAAGGCTGTTGCATCAGTGCTTAATAGTGTCCTTGCCATAAAGAAGCACGGAATAATGAACGTCTTTTGGATTATTAGTCTGCTTGTTGGTGACTAAAAATAACAACAAAGCCGTCTACCAATCGCTGTAGTTTTGTAGGTAGTCTGTTGGCTTATTAGGCGTGAGGCCATGGCTCAAACTCAGCCCAGACACTTCGAGTAAAACGAAGTATAAAAAAACATCTCTTTTGGCGTCTACTTTTCAACAGATTTCTGGCAAAAACTGTGAGAGTAAATACAATTATCGTTTGAGAGTCCATTTTAAACTGTAGGTACCACCATTCATGTATATAATTTACGTATACGGAGATCAGCAATGAGTATTCAAAAGCATGAGCAGAATCGAATCATACTTATAATTTCTGATACTTATACGCATTCATACTTATTTTAATATCATTGAACCTCTACTCATATTCAAAGTTTGAAGTACTCATCATTTTCATACTTAACAACACGTTATTGATTTCGCCTCTCCATAACTCAACAGATACACGAAGCACAAAATAAGTATGATTCGAGTACGAACACTAAAATACTTACTAGAAGATTGTGTGCTTGCTCTGCTTGCTGCTCTGTCTGTCTTTTTTGCTTATGTGTCTGTCTAAGGCTGTAAATTTTGATAAATGATTCGAGTCAGTCGAATCATTTATAAGTATTTTTTTAGCAATTATCTTTTTGGCAACACTGGTTTAAACAGCTCACGCACGTTTCGTGTTTTGTTTCACTGTCAAACGTCTTCAGTTTGGTCTATAATTTAACCATGAATCGTCTTACAAACGCTTAAAAATCATTGAATTTTATTATCAAAATGCGTGCTCTGTTAAGAAAGTTCATCGCGCGCTTCTTCCATTTTCATTTTTGGCTCAATGGATACGTAAATAAGCTGAATTGTCGATTTTGGAGCGAAGATCAGCCAGAAGCATTGCAAAAGCTACCAATGCATCCAGAAAAAGTCACAGTTTGGTGCGGTTTATGGGCTGCTGGCATCATTGGACCGTACTTCTTCAAAGATGCCGCGAATCGTAACGTAACTGTGAATGGTGAGCGCTAACGTGAGATATCCAACTTTATTTTGCCCAAAATGCAAGAGCTAGACTTGCATGACATGTGATTTCAACAAGACTGTGCCACATGCCACACAGGACACGTAACAACGGACTTATTGAGAGGCGAGTTTGGTGAACATTTTATTTCACGTTCGGGACCGGTCAATTGGCCGCCTAGATCGTGCGATTTAACGCCTTTAGACTATTTTTTGTGGGGCTATGTTAAAGCTCATGCCTATACAGACAAGCCCGCTTCAATTGACGCATTGGAAGACAACATTGAAGCATTTATGCGTGAGATACCGGCCGAAATGTTGGAAAGAATATGCCAAAATTGGACTAAGCGGATGGACGATTTGAGGCACAATCGCGGTCAACATTTGCATGAAATAATCTTCAAACATTAAATTATATGGACCGTAATATCGATTCAAATAAAGATTTCATGCATTTTTCTGAATCTTATGGGTTTTTTTTGAAAAAATTTCCTACAGCTCTTAAAAAATCATCCATTATTTTTCTAAAGTTATGAGTCTGAATGCGTAGGCTTATGAATGAAACATATTTCGAATGATATGAGTTTGATATCAACGTTGTACGCATACTCATTGCAACCTGTACTTATAAATCAACATTGTAGTGAGTACGAATGAATCAGAGTACATAGTGAAATTTCAATATTGTTGACTCACTTATATTCAAAATTTCATGAGTGCTTAGGAGTAGCGATAAAAAACGATTCTTTGCTGATCTCTGGTGCAGATCACACAAAAAAGCCTTCGAATCGCTATTAAACAATGCGTTCCTTTCGTGAAAACATTTACTAACGTGTTAGTACCTCTAAATATGAAATCTTTAACGTTTAAAAATTTATTGTTTCCCACTGGAAAAATATTAAATTGCCTGGCATCTCATTTTCCTGTTGCAGCTGTTGCATATTTAATCCAATTGACTGCATTATGAAGTCACTTCTTTATTTCTTTACTCATGATTTAATATTTTTTCCTTTTTTCTCTCTTTTGCTGTTTCACACCGGCATCAAAAGCAACACGTTTTATTTTTTTTCTTCTTTGGCTTTCATTTCACGATGCAACATGCTGTTGCATTATTTGATAAAAAAAAAACAAAAGAAAGGAAGGCGTCTGGCATATGGATGACAACAGAATAAAAAAGAATGAAATTTTTCTCTTTTTTTGTCATTAAGTAGACAGGGATTTTAATAAAAACAAATTGAAATGCGTTTAATACACACACAGAGAGAGAGAGAGGCATTATTAAGGCTTTAATGTTCTTTATTGGAAAAGCCTTTTGAAAAGATTTTTTAAATTCTATTGTGAACTCTTATTTGAACTCCAAATAAATATGTGCAGCAGCAACAATAAATTTCCTTTATTATGGGGCAGTTAATAAAACTGACGCCACATTTCTAAGCCGGCTTTTTGTATATTTTTTTGGCCAAAAAAAAATTTTTTTTCTTTCCCCAAATGCCGTTTTATACAGCTTAGGGTTAAGTTAAGTAGGGAAAAGAGGGTTTTTGAGTTCTCAAAATAAGGTTCATTAACATTTTATTTTAAAAATTCAGCCTCTTTTTAGTTTTCTTTTATTTTTTTAAACAATTTTTTTCTCTCCTTTTTCCTTGGGAAGCTGCTTCTCTGTACGTTTTTACGTTTGGCTTTTGGCCAAATGTTTTAGCGTAGCTTTAATGGGGATTTTTTTGCCTCTTTTTTCGGCATAAAATTGCATTTTGCTTACACATAAATTTCCTAAATTATACACACAATATATTTCGTAGTATTATAGGTCAGTGACCGGGTCACCATTGTTTTTTAAAGATGGGGTTTGGAATTAAAAAAATGTTATAAGTGTGCCTTAACAGATTCTAAGTATGTATTCTGATGATTTATTTTGCTCATCACATAACCGAAGGATCTACAAAAGAATACATGGGATTGGGCGTTAAATGGCTCAGTCACATTAGAGAAATATTCACCACAAAACGTATTGTGGTCCATCTTGACCATGCTAGATCTCTCATACATCATTTATGGCCTGGCAGAAAACAAAAGGACTTGACTGTATAGTTTTTATGCATCCACCGATAACCGAAGGATCTACAAAAGAATACATGGGATTGGGCGTTAAATGGCTCAGTCACATTAGTGAAATATTCACCACAAAACGTATTGTGATCCATCTTGACTACGCCAGATCTCTCATACATCTTTTATGGCCTGCCAGAAAATAAGAGAACTTGACTGGATAGTTTTTAATCATCTACCATGCAGGCTGGAACTTGTATCTTCATATTTACATTATTATCAGCAAATATTTGCTTAATGTGACTGTAATTTTATGCCTAAAAATTTTTAAAATTAAAAATTCTTTTCTTTAGAGTTTCTTATTGTTTTCTGAATAAGAGCTTAAAGGATTAACTGGATAGTTTTTATGCATCTACCATGTAGGCTGGAACTTGTATCTTCATATTTACATTATTATCAGCAAATATTTGCTTAATGTGATTGTAATTTAATATTAAAAAATTTTTAAAATTAAAAATTCTTTTCTTTAGAGTTTCTTATTCTTGTCTGAATAAGAGCTTAGAGGGGCTGACCAAAAAAGCCAGAATTTAATTCTTGAACTCTTCCTGGACAGTATGATGCGTGAGTCAAATCTCTTGCCCTTGTGACCCTTCTAACTAAAGTTTAGACTGTTTGAAACCCATTTGACTTGAGACACTTGAGACACCCGACTCCTTCACTTCTCTTTCATAGAGAATCCCTTCTAAACAGCTCTTCCTACTGCTCGTAAAGTCTCATCAGCTTTCATACACACATAATTGGCCACTACAACCCTACAGTCAGGATTACGGCCTAGCTTCTCACACCACTCATATTGTCTGCGTTAATTTTATACGTAATATTATACGGACCTACAGTTTAACGTCAACTCCGAACGACAGATTCATCTCCCTCAAATTAATCTGCTTGTGTATCGCCCTGAATTTCCATGTGGTCTACAATCCAAAAGGGGAGGGGTCTACAATCCCAGCTCAGACTTCTTGGCCCAACATTTGTCGGCCTGAAGTCCTGACTTTAGTTTCTATTACTCGCTTTGCATATGTCGTAGACCATTGGAGCATACATACATACGTACATAAATAATTGGGGAACTCCACTTTAAAGTCGCTTCCGAACGACATATTTTTGACATATTTTGAGAAAGTTTTCGCTGCAATTTTATTTTACTTTCAGAGTTTTTGCCAGAAATCTGCTGAGAGGCAGTCGCCGAAGAAATTGTTTTTATAATTTTCGTTTTGATGCCTGACTAAGGATTTAACCGCGGCCTAATAAGCCAACGGCGGCTTCATAAATCTCTCGCATATCATTTAGAATATCTATTCCTAATCATGGCTCTGCTCTTTTTATTAGGACATCCTGGCAATAGGCCCAGTGGAGTTAAATAAAATACAAAGGACTTTTTGTAACCATGGCTATACAGGGCTGTTCTACAGTCACGCTGAAAGCTCCTTTCTATTTAAATTCTTTGCACATGGTAGACATAACCAAAGCTTTAGAAACTATGGAGACATTGGGAGACAAGTTTGATATAAGATTCATCAGCAGGCACCATGAGCGGAAAAATTTAAAGGATGACAGTTGCTGGACCGAACCAGTAGACTCCATGATTTTTGGGAAACCTTTTACAACAAGACGTAGTTATTAGAGTGGAGTAACCATTCTGTAACATGCAGGTGGACTTGGGAAAAACTATTAGACCAGGAGCGGGCCTATTTCGTAACAAAATGAATTAATCTAAGCACTTAGGAAAACTCGTAAGTATCTCCCAAGCGCAAGTATACGCTGAGAGGAAGTCACCGAAGAAATATTCGTTCATATTTCATTTTGTTGGAGTTGTCTGACCCGGGGTTTGACGCATGGCCTCATGTCTAATAAGCCAACACATTACCTACTAGTCTACGGCGACTAAACAACATATCCTCCTGTGAAATTAAAACTGGCGAATAATATTGTTGACTCACTTATATTCAAAATTTCATGAGTGCTTATGAGTAGCGAAAAAACAATTCATTGCTGATCTCTGGTAGGTATGTACGTAGAGAACGTGGGCTGTCCACCCAAAGAATTCTGATCTAGGCGCCTCTGAGAGAGATAGTAAAGGAACTACCACTTAGAAAAGTGTTATTGAACTACAATGATGTAGCTTTTCATCATGGTAACCATCTCTGATATTTTCCTCATCAGAAAGCTTAAAAAGTACACAAAGGACTCTTTCAAAATATTGTAGGCAAGGCCAACTGAACTGGTTTCGGCACAGGGTAATGCTACGTGGTTTGTTTCTTCGGTTTTATGACGAAAACATTAGATATATGAATAAAAGTTGATCTGTGCAAAAACCGCACTTAACTGCTAATAACTTCTGCAGACATTACAAGTGAGGAAGAGATTATTACTTACTGGCAAACTTAGTTGATCATTACAATGCTTAAGTCAGGATTACAACCTAGCTGCTCACACCATCAGAAGAGTGCCTATTTCGTTTTGTTCGAGATATCTGAGTTGGGATTTGGTTAAAGGCTTCACGTCTGATAAGCCAAAGCGTAACCTACTAGACTATGGCAACTTACAAGAGAGTATCATTGACTTCATTTAAAACTGGTGAGGATGATCAATTATTCTCTCGTGACTATAAATCTGCATCTAAAGCCATGTTTTGTGCCCTATACAACTGTGGTAGGTATCAGCTTTCAGTAGTTTATTGACATCATATCAATTACATCACATCTCCTGTACATTCGCGATATAGGATTCGTACTTCTCTAGCATGTCTACCGATTAGACCAATGTATCAACCTATCTATGGGTCCGCCATCTAACGTTTCTTTTTTTCAACTAGTGCTTATTTCGTGAATGGTAACACTTAGCTCATGTCTGATTTGCAAGATAATTAGTTTTATCCTTCCGCTGAACGAATATGGTTGTATATACGCTTGAACAACGCTGGGAAATATTGCGACATTACTTTGAAAATCATGGTAATGTTGGAGAATGTGTGCGAAAACTGCGTACGGATTTTGGAAGAAGAGAAGCACCGTCAGCTCCGTATGTTCGTTATCTTGTGCAAAAAAGTGAAAGAAACTGACATCCTAATCGATAAACCAAAGCGTGAAAAACCAAAAACACTGCGTACACGCGAGAATATTGCTGCTGTGGCAGAAAGTGTGCGTAAAGCGCCATCAACATCAATTCACCGTCGTTCTCAAACAATTGAACATTTCGGAGACATCATTGAGACGAATTTTGCATAAAGACCTTGGTATGACGCCATACAAAGTCCAATTGGTTCAGGAGTTGAAGCCAATTGATCATCCAATGCGTTTTCGTTTCGCTAAGTGGGCCTGCGATCGACTTACAGATGATGCCGATTTTAGAAAAAAAAATCATATTTTCAGATGAAGCTCATTTTGATCTTGGCGGGTATGTAAACAAGCAAAATTGTCACATTTGGGGCACAGAAAACCCGCACGCATACATTGAAAAGCCGACGCACCCAAAACGAGTCACTGTTTAGTGCGGATTTTGGTCCAGAGGCATAAATGGGCCATTTTTCTTCGAAAATGAGCAAGGAGTGGCCGTTACAGTCAATGGCGATCATTATCGGGCCATGTTGAACGAATTTTTGTTCACAAAAATTGAAGAGGAGGATATCAACAGGAGGCGCTACGTGCCACACAGCCAAAGCTACACTCGATTATTTGGCGGACCCTTATAAAGAGGAAGGTGACCCTTAAAAAGATGATCCATAACTTATTCTCAGTATATTTATACAAATCCATTAAGATTTTAAAATCTAAAGTTGAAGTTTTTTATTCTTCATTAATTGCCACCAAAACCTCACACCCTTTTTGGTCACGTTGTACCCCCGTATTATTAAATACCCCTCATTATTTATGGCAAACATTTATTTTAAAACTCTCTCTCTCTTCTCTCTTAATTACCGTATAAATACGAAATACAAATTTAAATAAAGTTTTTATTGTTGTTGTTTATCATACGTATATAGTATAACATACATCATTACATCAATTCCTTGTGTTTGTATTTTTCAATTACACTAAATGTTCTGTACCCCTCCCACCCCCTTTCAAACATGACACTCTTTCCACCGATAACTCTAAGGCAGGGTACACACCCCTTTTATGGTAGACAAAGACTCATTAACTTGAAATTTAGAATGTTTTTTTTAAAGATTTTTCAATAGAAATTCACACACACACACACAGACACACGAAAAAAGAGTAAAAAATTACTGTGTAATCATTTAAACGTAAAATGCAAATACTCCACCTCTTGCTCTTTCCTTAGTCCTGCTCTTAAACAATTACCATCAAACCATGCTTGCTTTATATTGTTTTTGTTTTTTTCTTTTTTTGCTTTGCAATGAACTGAGCACTTAAGTTGTGATAAATAACAGACACTCGGGGCTAAAATAAAAGGGGAAAAGGGGTTGTTTGCTTGCTTGGTTTTTTGATTTGATATGTGATGATTAATAAAAACCAGAGAAAACACACAAACTCCTTGCTATCGCTCTCTCTCACTCTCTTTACGCTTAGTGTGCATAGATTTAGTCCCATCAATTATTATTTTTTTGTTTTTGTTTTTTGTTTCGTTTTGAAGACGAAGGAAATTATTTAATGTTTGGCCATTAAACACAGAGAAAATTATAACCGGTGTTGGAAAGGGAAATTATATTTTTGGAAATTCATATGGGAATACCAACCACAACACAAGACAACACAGTACAACACAAAGGAAATTCAAATAAAACTCTTAAGGAAAGAAAGTCTTTGAAAGAAGCATAAGCATTTGAAAATTATTTTGAAAGGAAATGCGTTTGCATTTCGAAATTAAAATTCATAAGAGAGAGAGAGAGAGAGAATAATTTCAAAATCTTGATTATTTCATGACACCAGCACCATCTATTTGGAAAACAAAAAAAAGGGACTAAAATGACTCCCCATTAAAGTCTTTCCACTTGTCTTGATTGCTTCAAAACTTTACTTTGTTGAAAATGTTTAAAATACGACACCAATACCTTCGTTTAGATTAGTATTTGTAAAGCAAAGTTAAAGCTTTTTTGGAAAAAAAAATTATGAAGTCAGCTTAGTCGCTACACTCACGTTGCGAAAGTATAAAATGCTTATACCCGCGGTCCTCAATGCACTTGAAATCATCTGTAATTCCTGAGAAGATGAATTAAAGCGTAAACCACAACTATTTTGAGTTTTTTTGGTTTCAGAACAACGATTAAGAGAAGAGAAGGAGCCGATACTAGGTAGGTAGGTACGCAGAGAACGTGGGCTGTCCACCCCAGGAATTCTTTTGAAGCCGACACTGAGGCAGATAGTAAAAGAATTGCCACTCAGAAAAGTATTATTGGACTACAGTGATATGGCTCTTTACCATGGCTACCTTTTCTAATATTTTCTCTTATCAGAGACCATAAAAACTATTCAAAGCACTCTTTCACAATATTTTAGGCAAAGCCAACTAAACTGGTTTCAGCACTGGATAATGCTACTTGGTTTGTTTCTCCGATATTACGAGGAAAACATCAGATATGTATGTATATGAATAGTCAACTCTTATTCATATACAAAAACTGCACTTAAATGCTAATAACTTCTGCAGACATTACAAGCGAGGAAGAGACAGTACAAGCGAGGAAGAGATTATTACTTCCTTGCAGACTTATTTGATCACTACAAGTCTTTAGTCAGCTCTACAACCTAGCTTCTTACACTACCAGAAAACTGCTGAGAAGAAATATTTTTTTCGTAATTCATTTTGTTCGAGATGTCCACGGCCAATAAGCCACTACGCTACCTTCTAGACTACGGCAACGTACAAGAAAGTGTTCATGAAGTCATCGTAGTCTAGTAGGTAGTGTGTTGGCTTATTAGACGTAAGGCAGGCGATCAAATCCCAGGTCAGACATCTAAAACGAAATATGAAAAAATATTTCTTCAGCCACTTCCTCTCAGCCTATTTCTGGTAAAAACTCTGAGAGTCAAATAAAATTGCCACAAAAAGTTTCTCCAAAAATCTGTCATTCGAAATCGACTTTAAAACTGTGGGTCTCGCCGCTCATGTATAAAATTAAGACACACAACGTAAGTAGTGTGAGAAACTAGGTCGTAATCCTGACTGAAGGGTTGTAATGCGCAATTATATTATGTTGGTAAATATTCAGATACAAATTTGATTAAAAATGGAACGTTTTTTTATATTTGAAACAGGCTCATTAAGCCAAATACATATATGCCGTTTTCATTTACCATTGTCCATCTCTGAAATAATACAGCCTTTTTCCATTTGCTTTAAGAGGCTATTAAACTTTAACAATGATTTGTGTAGGCCAGTTTATCAAGACTTATCAATTTAGTTTGGGGTACCATATGAAAAATGGGGTACAACAACGAGACGCTCTATGTGAGCCCGAGTGAGCTTTCACTTCAAAAAAATCTGTCTCCTCCTCTTTACATGACTCAAAAAGAATAATGCAAGTATCCTTTAACGGAATCAGATCACGAAATAAAGTCGGTTGTACCTTAAAACACTAGAATATTGTACTGGACAAATAAACGTCACTTCTGTAAAAACCAACCAAATCTGGCCTGCCATTGATTGATGTACGCAGAATAAGACTTGTATTATATCTGCTGAAAAACCATCTCAAAGACCTTATAACAGTTATATCAGGTCTCAGTGATTAAGTGATACAGCCTTTAGCCTTTGCCATCTTTTGTTTTATAAAGGGTCCGCCAAATAACTTTTTTTTTTAAATGCTTTAAAAAAAAACTACTGAATATTTTCTCAAATTTCTTTTTTTTATTTGAAAGTACAATCCTTCCGGTTAATAATGGAAAATAATTTCATTCAAATGGCTGCCTCGGCTGGCCATGCAGTACAGCCTACACGATCGGTCCAATTTTTAAGCACATTATCGATTGTGTGCCGGTGTATTTCACCAATGGCTTCACGAATATTGTCCTTTAAAGCGTCAATTGTCTCTGGCTTTGACGGCGTAACACTCATCTTTGACGGCACCCCACATATAATAGTCCAACGGTGTCAAATCGCAGCTCCGAGGTGGCCAAACGACATCAGCTCTGCGGCTGATAATGCGATCTTCAAAAACAGGGCGCAGAACATCGAGTGAACCTTCGGCTGTGTCCTGTTGAAACCAAATGTTGCCAATATCCTCCTCTTCAATTTTTGTGAGCAAAAATTCGTCCAACATGGCCCCATAACGATCGCCATTGACTGTAACGGCCACTCCTTGCTCATTTTCGAAGAAAAATGGCCCAATTATGCCTCTGGACCAAAATCCGCACCAAACAGTGACTCGTTTTGGGTGCGTCGGCTTTTCAATGTATGCGTGCGGTTTTTCTGTGCCCCAAATGCGACAATTTTGCTTGTTTACATACCCGCCAAGATCAAAGTGAGCTTCATTTGAAAAGATGATTTTTTGCCAAAATCGGCATCTTCTGGTGTAGGCTACTGCATGGCCAGCCGAGGCCAGGGGACCCTTTATATAATTAGGAGACAGCCCTATTGAGGCAGGAAATTAGTTCCTGGAAGTGAAAAAAAGGGGCACCGCAGATGGAGTACTTTGCCGAAGAGCACCGCAGATTTTTTATGTGCACAGGCCATTATTTTTAAAATCAATTGGCTACAATGCATTGAGAAGAAGGACCCAAGATTTCTTGAGAAATTGCTCCACAGTTTCATTTGCACTGTGCTACATGCCTTGTAGTGTATTGCGGTGATATTAAATATTGAAATGGTCATGAGTTCATGAAATGAAATGAGTTCACTTTAAATGAACTTAGTATTGTTACGAAAATGAAAAAATCTAGATACTTTAGTTTTGCTTTTACATCATTTAACATTAAAATTATAAACAAAAGCTGCAAAAACAAAACAATGCAGTAAACAAACCTGTTTACAAATTATCGTACTGTTTAATATAACAACAAAAACCAGCATAAAACAAATGGTAAACAAGTAAACAAAAATACAACAACAAACACTACGATAATAAATGTAAACATCGTAGTTTGTTTATAGAAATGTAGAGAAGGCGAAATTACGATCATACGCCTTCAAAAACATTTATCAGACTGTTTACTTTGCCATATTAAAAGGCAAAGCAAAGCAGGCGACTGAGTTAGTGAAGTTCAGTCAGTCTTGTGTGAAGACGCCCTGCGTTTGAAGAGAGTAATCATGGTTTCAAGATCTCAATTACAAAGATCTGTCGTATAATCGCCTAGTAATTGTTATTGTTTATGCAAAGGGTGTAAACAGAGGAATAACAAAAAAAAGCCATTGTTGTTGTTTACATCAAGTTGTGAACAGTGGCACACAGAATTAAGCGAATAATAAAGAATTTTAATTAAAACCGAACACAAATTTATTTTTATTTTATTTGCAATCTACGAGCTCATATTTTAAACGTTTTTTAAAGGGAAAACCGTAATAGTATCCAATTCTCTCTTTATAAAGTGAATTTTATTTCATATTTTTTTTTAATCTAAAATCCTGTGTAAATCCTTCTTTACTTTCAAGGTGTTTAATAATTCAAGAACAATTCGGAAAATTCTTTCTTTTTGGCTGCTTGTCACCTACACATTGTATTTTGATTGCATATGAAAATAAATTTTATTTTTTTTTATTTTCACTTTAAAAAAAATTTTAACAAAAATTTCCATTTCTTAGGCCCAATTTCTGTCCTCCCCCCTTCTTTTTTATAACATTTGTAATAAAACTGTCATAAGTTTTGGTTATAAATTTCCATCTCTGTATCCATGTGATGGCATATACATGGGCATGCATGGAGAAAAGGGTTTAAAAAAATTTAAATTTTGAATTGGCAATACAAGACTGTTAACGTGTGTTTGCCAATCTACTTTATAAGCGAATTTTTCTATAAAAAAAAAAGGAAAATCACAAAAAATTCATTCATTCCCCTGCATTTTCTTTGCTTTCTAATAAAGACAATAGAGAGAGAATATAGCTGAAAAGGAGTTAGAGAGAGACAGCAAAGAGATACAAATTTATTGGCCACGCTACATTTAGAAATTTTGTCAACGAGAAACATGGAGCGCATCTTAGCAGCACCAAAAAAAAAAAAAAAAAAAAGGAAAGCGTACGATTGACTTCCAGATATGAAATGAACTAAAAAAAGCTGTAGAAGACGAAGCAGTAGAAGAAGAAGAAGAAAATAATCTGGAAAATGGAAATGAGGGCGTCAAGCGTGAAATTAAATTTGTTGTTATACTTATCGTTTTTTGAAGACCATGACTAATGGCGAAAAAGGGATGGAGGAGGAAGGCAAAGGGCAGGGAAAAGTTAAAAAACATAATGGGAGGCCGTCAAGCAACCCAGCGGTAGAAAAAAATTGAAAGAATCTTCAAAAATAAATTCAATTCTAATATTAACCCGGAAGGGTTTTTGTCCTTGCTAGGTGAAGTAATAAAGGGTCCGCCAAATAACTTTTTTTTTTAATATTTTCTCAAATTTCTTTTTTTTATTTGAAAGTACAATCCTTCCGGTTAATAATGGAAAATAATTTCATTCAAATGGCTGCCTCGGCTGGCCATGCAGTGGCCTACACTATCGGTACAATTTTTAAGCACATTATCGATTATGTGCAGCTGTATTCCACCAATGGCTTCACGAATATTGTCCTTTACAGCGTCAATTGTCTCTGGCTTATCGGCGTAACACTTATCTTTGACGACACCCCACAAATAATAGTCCAACGGTGTCAAATCGCAGCTCCGAGGTGGCGATGTTTACATTTATAGAGATTTCGAGAAGACGAAGCTACGAACATTTGCATTCAAGAACATTCATCAGACTGTTTACTCTGACATATAAAAGGCAAGGCAAAGCAGATGAGGAAGTTAGTAAAAGTTCAGTCAGTCTTGTGCGAAGACGCGGTGTGATTGAATCTCCGTTCAAAATATCAGTCGAACAGTTGTATAGTAATTGTTATTATTTATGCAAAGGGTATGAACAGAGGAATAAGAAACAAAGTAATTGTTGTTGTTTACATCAAGTTGTGAACAGTGACACAGAGAATTGTGCGAATAATAAAGTATTTCAGTTAAAACTAAACCGAAATTTATTTTTATTTTATTTGCAATTTACGAGCTCATATTTTAAAAGTTTTTAAAAGGCAAAAACGTAACAATGTTACTGTTTAGAATATTAACTGAGCTATTGCTAAAAGAGAGCTACTCTACTGCCATTGAGACAGAAGCAGGCTAGGTTTAGAACTTAGCAGAAGACCTCTTGACAATTCACTGCAGTCTAGTAGGTAGTGTGTTGGCTTATTAGACGTAAAGCCAGGGTTCGAGTCCCAGACGAGACATCAAAACAAAAATACAAAAAATATTTCTTCGGTGACTTCCTCTCAGCAGATTTCTGGCAAACACTCTGAGAATAAATAAAAATTGCCATGAAAAGTTTCTCAAAAATCTGTCGTTTGGAGTCGACTTTAAACTGTAGGTCCCACCACTCATGTATAAAAATTAACACACACAACATAAGTGGTGTGAGAAACTACGTCACAATCCTGACTGAAGGGTTGTAATGACGAATTATGTTATGTATGTATGTATGTAGTAGACCTCTTGTCATTATGAAGCAATCTGTTGAAGGTCAATTGTTCACTGGGTTATATCGTCAAACGAAACTGACAATCATAACCTTTTGCAACAAAGGAAAATAAAACGAGAAACTAAAACCATAAAAATAAATAAAAACCACATATTTTTTTTAGGGGGGGGGGGGGAGTTGGTCTAAAATCACAGTCAAAACCATGAAACAAATTATAATCAGATTCATAATTGAAAACGTAACAAATGGACACAGTTGAACCAAAAAAAAAACGGGCCAAATAGAAAAGAAAGAAAGTACGAGGAAAAGGAAACATTTTAAGGCAAATGATTTATGGCCAAGGAAAATAGGAATAAGAAAACAAATGGCGAATGGCAAATGGAAAGTCAATAGAAAATAGGCCACAAAGAAATAGAATCGTTTACTAAACCATGATGTCAATTTAATTACAGTTACTTGTGGCTACTGTAGAGCAGCAGTTAAAAGCCATTGAAGAATATCTTCTACCTGTGACAGTAAACGTAAATCAGTGGTCCTGAGTTAATAGTGAATGCAGCTGCAATAGCGTTCTCTGCCTGAGTAGCCATTCATGATGGCTGGAGATGGTGTCAACTGACGATGATGATTTACAGCTGAAGGCAAAAGATTTTTGCATATTTTTCATTATAATCATGGCTGTTGTATTTGACATTTAATTTGGCTGAGACTTCAATACATAAAAATAGTTTGGCTTTGTCTCTGTATGTGTATCAATACCTGTACTTGGGCCACTTGTTTCTTTGCAAATTTTAATCGCTTTTTTCTTTTGTTTTCTTCATTCTGCCTTGCTGCCTTCATGTATTTTGCATATTTTCTTAATGCCTGCAGTATTGTAGTGACAACACTTTGACTATGTCTGTCTGCCTGCCCCTCTACCCGTTTGTCTCTATAACAGCTCTAAACAAAAAGCTTTCAAATCAACACAATTTATTATCAAAAAACGATTTTCAAAGCAGCCATCCAGCCATATCGTCCTCTCTTGTTCAATACGTACGTTCGTTCGTTCGTTCGTTCGTTCGTTCGTTCATATCATTGCTTATGACCCCCTCAGGCGACATAAACGTTTAGATGAGTTATTGACTCCATTCTAACTGGCCTTCTGTGTGTGTGTGTGTGTGTGTATGTGTGTTTTTTGTTTAACAATAAGAGGCCACTTTAAACTGTCTTTTGAAATATTTAAAGACAAGAGAGCGAGAAAAAAAGAAAAGAAAAAATTTTTTTGAAAATTTTAACAGTTTTTGTTTGCTGCTGATTGACTTTAAATATTCTAGAGTGACGTACAGTGGTCCAAATACTCAATCTAGCCGGACAAAAGTTATAACTCGCTTTTGCAAAGCCGTACCGACATGAAACTTGGTACGTTTATGGATTTCATCCATATAAACAATTTGAGAGAAAAAATCAAATGAATATTTGTGTGTATGAGTGTGTGTATATATCGCCTAAAGACGACAAAACGACTGAAGCGATTTGCCTAAAATTTTTAACACCGTATTTCTGTATGTGTGGGTGGTATTATAGGCTAATTTTTATTCAAAAGTTTTAAATGGGTGAAGTGCCACGCCTACCTTGAGAATTAAGTATTAAAAGTCTTATTTCATGGAAACTGCAATAGCTGGAATCTTCGAATTAAGCATGGACAACTACATTGCTGCAAAATTTCTTCTTAATGTTTTAATAAGAATATCTTCTTGATTATATTAGCTGACTTGTTAAAAGAAGTGAACAAGTGGCATGTAAAGAAGTGGAAAAAAGTAAAAAAATATTCCTTCCTTAAATAAAAAATTGAATTGTTTTAATTTAAAAAAAAAGTGTTATAAAAAACAAATAAAATTTTGAGTAATGACCCAATTTTTAAATCCTGGGAGCTTCGTGATGAAAACGTGCAACATTCTTTAAAGTTTTGGAATTACACCAAGAAACATATTAAAAAAATGGAAATCGAAAACGTTGAAAATTTATTCAAGAAGGTGGAAAAAAAATATACTGGGGAGTTGATTAAATTCAAAGCAGGACTAAGGGAATGGAGAAGAAATATTGTTCGTGCAAAATTATTATTATCTATTAATAAATCAAATATTAAATTAGTTTCTAAGTAAATATATCAATAAAAAATCTATAATAATATCACGCAAAATCAATAAGTATTATTTATAAAAATAAAGGTAAAGCCTTATAAAATTAAGAAGAAAATCTTTTTGAAAAAAAAAAACAAAAAGAGGGCCTAATAAAATCAAGAAGAAAACCTTTTTGAAAAACAAAAAGAAAGCTTAATAAAATTAAGGAGAAAAACTTTTTAAAAAAATCAAGAAGACTATCTAGTAAAATCCCTAAGTTTTCTTCTTGATTTTTTCAAAAAGGTTTTCCTTATAAAAATAATAAGAATCTCTTCTTGAAAAAAAACCATAGAGAAATCTTATAAACTTTGTTCTAATTTACTATGTATTTATTAGGTTCAGTTTTCTCTGTGTAGCTATCTCTGCCGATATTTCAGTAATTCTAAGATCACCACTCGGATAACATTCTTCTTTGGCAGCCGAAACTTTATGGTATGAAGGGTAAATATCAGCGTTATGATTTTTGGCACCTGCGCGTAATAGACTATAAGTGTGTTTTGTATATCCACCATCGACGCTAACGCCTCCTCATTTGTGTAAGGGATTGGTTGTGGAGGAGAAAAGCTCATTTTTTTATTATTTCTAATGCTTTAGAGGGAGAAGAATTTATAGTTTTGACCGTTTCCCGGACTTATAAAGACTTGTTCCAGCAGCAAAAGTCAGTTCTTCTGCCGACCAAGTCTCTAATAAAGGAGCAACATTTCTACGCTTTGTTCTCTCAGTTTTACATAAAAATTCCTTAGAACGCCTGCCATAATTGAAGGTCGAAGGTCCATCCAAGCATTCTTCAACACGAGATGATGAAGAAAATTTAGGTAGAATATTAAAATACCCTTCTAACCAATATTTATTTTTATTTTCGAACGTGAGCCTTGTTCGACTGGCTTGCGCCCACTTTTTCATTAAAATGCATACAAACATTCGAGCACATTGCCTGTAATTTTCTGTAATAGCTATCCATTTCATCATTCTTAATACCAAACTTAGCAACAATGTGTTCAACTACAGCATCAGTTTTCTTAGTTAGTTGTTTATATACATATATATATTTGTATACAGCTCTTTTCTTGTGATGGACATGTGAAACTCTAAATGAAATAAAAATCGTTTGGGCAAAATCCGACAGCTAATTTTTTAAACATTAAAAAGCTACATATGTTTATATAGATGATGACATCATAAAAACTAAATCTTAAGTACGATAAATTACCATTCGAAATTCTAATTGAATTCGGACATTAAACAAAAATTTCACATTTAAAACATACATGTACATAATTGCATTTTATTTATAAACAAAACATATTTTATGAAAAATTTTAAACAGTATTTTTTTACTCATACCTTTGTTTTATTAATTACACGGACAAATTTTTTATTAATTGTTCTTATTATTTTTTCACGACAATTTCACTCGCACTGTTAAATGTCACTTGAGATATTAATTTTTTAAGCAAAGAAACAATTACTTGTATTTGAAGCAATATATCAATGCTAGTGTAGCTGTTTAAAGAAAAAAAATATGCCGTTATGTAAAGGGTGTTTTTTATAGACGTATAGAACTTTAAGTTGCAATAAAACAACGATGGATTGATTATTCGATTGACATGAATTTTATTTATCCGAAAGATAATCTTGTGGCATTACATTTTAAATATGATTTCTGGCATATGACCGCCACGGCTGGCGCGGATGTAGTCCAATCTGGACGTCCAATTTTCCATGACTTTTTCCAACATTTGTGGCCGTATATCGGCAATAATACGGCGAATGTTGTCTTCCAAATGGTCAAGCGTTTGTGGCTTTACCGCATAGACCAATGACTTTACATAGCCCCACAGAAAGTAGTCTAGCGGTGTTAAATCACAAGATCTTGGAGGCCAATTCACAGGTCCAAAACGTGAAATTAGGCGGTCACCAAACATGTCTTTCAATAACTTTATTGTGGCACGAGCTGTGTGACATGTTGCGCCGTCTTGTTGAAACCACATCTCCTGGACATCATGGTTATTCAATTCAGGAATGAAAAAGTTAGTAATCATGGCTCTATACCGATCACCATTGACTGTAACGTTCTGGCCACCATCGTTTTTGAAAAAGTACGGACCAATGACTCCACCAGCCCATAAAGCGCACCAAACAGTCAGTTTTTCTGGATGTAACGGTGTTTCCATATACACTTGAGGATTACCTTCACTCCAAATGCGGCAGTTTTGTTTGTTGACGTAGCCATTCAACCAGAAGTGCGCTTCATCGCTAAACAAAATTCGCTTATGAAAATCGGGAACAACTGTAATCTCGTTTTGGGCCCATTCGACGAATCTACGCCTTAATTGATGATCGTTTGGCTTCAAATCTTGCACGAGTTGGATTTTGTAAGCACGCAAACCAAGAGCCTTCCGCAAAATCTTCCATAAAGTGGATGGACACAGATCCAATACATGTGCTCGATGGCGAATGGACTCATTCGGGTCTTCCTCAATGCTACGCTCTACAGCAGCAATAGCTTCTTCTGTACGCACCGTACAGCGTCTCTGGGGATACGAGTTATCAATAAGAGTAAACGTGGTGCGAAAACGTTCCATGGTTAATCGAATTAACTGCTCTGATGGACGATTGTGTCGACGATAAAATGGACGTAGTGCGCGATACGTTTTCCGCACCGAACCATTATTTTCGAAATAAAATTGCACTATTGGCAAGCGTTGTTCAGGCGTGAGTCTATTCATGATGAATTGCCAAACCAAACTGAGAATAAATCACTTGACCGCTGTTAAATCGGTCGCCATCTTGAAAAGTAATGCCAACTTAAAGTTCTATACCCCTATAAAAAACACCCTTTATTACCATACAAAAAATTTACCTTTTAAATATTTTAAAAAATGACTTTTGTCCGGCTAGATTGGGGTTTTGGACCACAGTGTGACGTACAGGTTATCATGGCTGTTAATGATAATGCTGTTACGAATGATGATAATGATGTTTTAAATGATGATTGATAGGTTTTGATTAGCATGTCTATAATTTTGTTTTCTTAAAAATTCAAGAAAAACAACGAAAACGATAACCAAAGTAAAGAAAATTCAATGCATATTAATTAGTTAATTAAGGCTTAAATGATAAATGCTTCGTTTATAGAAAATGAATGAAATAAAATGTAGAAAAATTGAAATAAAAAAAAGAAACCATGGAAGTTTCTTTGCAACAAAAAAAAATTGAGAATTTGTGTCTCCACGCCAGGCCTAAAAACCAAATAACATTGATTGCATCAGGCTTCCTCATACGACCAGAATTACTACAGAAAGGATTGTGAAATATATACTGGATTGTCCTTGTCTTTAAAACACAATGCCTTGTTGGAAAACATATCAAGATCCTAACAGACTCTTTACAAATTACTTGTCTTCCCTCTGCAGTGGTGGTTACGTTCGTAGTTTCGAGGATTTTGAATAATTTTTTACGAAACTGTATAATAAAAGTGAATGAAGCAATTAAAAATAAACATACGGTTACGTTTTTACCTTTTAAAAACGTTTAAAACATGAGCTCGTAGATTGCAAATAAAATAAAAATAAATTTGTGTTTTTAGTTTTAATTAAAATTATTTATTATTCGCACAATTCTGTATGGCACTGTTCACAACTTGATGTAAATAACAACAATTCCTCTGTTTATACCCTTTGCATAAACAACAACAATTACTAAACAATTATTCGACAGATCTTTGTAACGGAGATCTTCGAACAACGATTACTCTCTTCAAACGCATCGCGACTTCACACAAGACTGACAGAAATTCACTCACTTTTCATGAACTCATGAACTTATGATCATTTTAATGTTCAATATCGCCTTAACACACTACAAGAAGTGGCCATAGTCTAGTAGGTACTGTGTTGGCTTATTAGACGTACAGCTAGGGTTCGAGCCTCAGGCCAGACATCAAAACGAAATACAAAAAGTATTTCTTCGGCGATTTTCTCTCAGCAGATTTCTGGCAAACACTCTGATAGTAAATAAATTTGCCATGAAAAGTTTCTCAGAAATCTGTCGTTCGGAGTCGACTTTAAACTGTAGGTCCCACCACTCATGTATAAAATTAACAAACACACCATAAGCCGTGTGAGAAACTAGGTCGTAATCATGACTGAAGGGTTGTAATGACCAATTATGTATGTATGTACACTACTAGACATGTAGTAAAGTGCAAATGAAACTGTTGGTCCTTCTTCTCAATGCATGGAAGCCAATTGATTTTAAACATAATTGCCTATGCACATAAAAAATCTGCGGTGCTTCTTGACAAGGCTGGAAACAGATTCATACACTGTCACACAAGACTGACTGAACTGTTACTGACTCGTTGCCTGATTTGCCTTGTCTTTCTATATGGCAAAGTAAACAGTCTGATGAATGTTCTTGAAGGCGAATGTTAGTGGATTCGCCTTCTCGAGATCTCTATATATGTAAATAGCATTCATTATTGTTGTTTGTGTATTCTGTTTACATTTATTCTTGTAGTGTTTGTTGTTAGTATGCTGGTGTTTTGTTAGTATTTTTTGTTTACTTGGTTATCATGTAAACAAGTTCATTGTTTTTGTTTTTGTAGCTTTTGTTTATAATTTTAATGTTAAACGATGTAAAAGCAAGCGAGGATGTAATCATACATACATAATTGGTCATTACAACCCTTCAGTCAGGATTACGACCTAGTTTCTCACACCACTTATGTTGTGTGTGTTAATTTTATACATGAGTGGCGGGACCTACAGTTTAAAGTCGATTCCGAATGACAGATTTTTGAGAAACTTTTCATGGCTATTTTATTTACTCTCAGAGTTTTTGCTAGAAATCTGCTGAGAGGAAGTCGCCGAAGAAATACTTTTTGTATTTTGTCTTGATGTCTGGCCTATGGCTCGAACCCTGGCTTTACGTCTAATAAGCCAACACACTACCTACTAGACCACGGCGGAGGATGTAATCAACTTTCAAAAAAAAAAAACAGTACCAGTACAGTATAGTGAAGGTCTTCCTGAAAACTGAAAACTAACATAGTGCTCCGTGAGCGCCTTGAAAACAACTTAATTGTGCACATAAATACCCACTGCATTGCCCGACGAAATTTATTCTCAGACCAGTACCGCTGTCTTGGTGATCGCAAATGCCTTAGCCTGATACACACTGCACTTATTAGGCCAACTAATTGCCATCTGTAGTCGCCGTAGTCTAGTAGGTAGTGTGTTGGCTTATTAGTCGAAAAGCCAGGGTTCGAGCCCCAGGCCAGACATCAAAATAAAATACAAAAAGTATTTTTCGGCGACTTCCTCTCAGCAGAACTCTGAGAATAAATAAAAATTGTCATGAAAAGTTTCTCAATAAATAAAAATCTGTCGTTCGGAGTCGACTTTAAACTGTAGGTCACACCATTCATGTATAAAATTAACACACATAACATAAGTGGTGTGAGAAACAAGGTTATAATCCTGACTGCACGGTTGTAATGATCAATTATGTTTGTATGTGTATGTAATAGGAAAACTCATGCATATCTTCCAAATAAAAGTTGACTGCATTGAAAAATATGCCCAATTCAATAACTTGGACATGAAGTTGAAAGCATAGAACGTCGCAATACTATCAAACAGTCAGGCAGCAATATGAGCTCTTCTCTCATATAAGATTAGCTTGAAAGTAATGTGGGACTGTCCAAGAGAAAGGTTATGTTAGCAACCAGCCTTTTTTTCGCGTTCTGTGACATTTCTTCTGAGTAGAGATCATTTTGCGCACATTATACAGGTTCTGTAATGAAAAGAATATTTGAATCTTGTGTGGCTTTAATGCACATTGAGAAATAAAGATCTTTGTGCTCTTGAAATATGGGCATTATAATAACACTTCCACTGTTCTTTTTTATACTTGGGCCTCTCTACAGCTTTTCGTTTTAATTAAATAATTCACCATAAATCGTTTTATACCATTTAGAAACAAAAGCTAGTTTTAAACAGACCACATTTATTTGCTACATAAACAAACCATGCTTAAAAACCATATTCTATGAACAGAAAAGTTCCCAGAAAAACCATATGAAAACTATTCAGTTTATCGAAAACCATAAAAACTGTTTCTTTTCTTTCAAAAAAAAAAAAACAAAAAAAAACATTCAAACTTTGAAATTGAAAGAAACTTTTTTAAAAATACATTCCAAAAAATTGAAACAAAAAATCATTCGAAATTATTGTATTCCTGTGTTTAACAGAAAACTCTTTTGGTTTTTTCAAGTTTTAAAACATTTTTCCCCATAAAATTTTCAATAAAAGAAAATTTTTCAACTTCTCTGTACACTTTTAAAGCGATTTTAAAGACTTTTTTCCCAATACAGACTCACTCGCTGTCTCTTTCTGTTTTAACACCTACACAAACGGAATAAGGAAATAGACTCACATAACAACTACGACTACACACTACTGCTACTACATACTACGCCACTATCTACCTAAACAGCTAAAAATGTTTACATGTATACGAGTATATGCTTCACATGTTTAATGTTATTGCCTTTCACAAAAAGAAGAAAACAGTGAGGATAACTACATGTGTATATGTATGTAGGTGTGCATATATGTAAGTGTGTGTATGTAAGAGAATATAACCACGTCATCATCAATAGTTGTGTTGAGAAATTATTGCAGTACACTTTTGCCTTTCTTCTTCTTTGCTTGTTTTATAATTTTTATGAGCTCAATGCCTTAGAGAAGAGCAAGAGAGAGAGAGAGAGTTTCACTGTTACAATGTGTCTATTACAAGAGAGTTTGTGATTTAATATTGTGTTCAAACGTGTGTGTGTATGCATGTGTTAGTGCATGAGTAAAATATTGTTGTAAAACTATGCTATTCAAGCATGACATTGAAAATGTAGACGTATTTTTTTTTTAAGAGAATATTTTTCTCTGTTTTTAACTACCACTACACTGACAAAATAATGTTTGTTTTTAAACTAGAGGCCTTGGGGGGCGGACATGCAACTGCAAGGTAATGTCACTGACAGGCTTTAACTTGGCAAAGCCCAGTGCTATCCTTGTAAGTACATGTCAAGCAGCTCACAGCCTCCGTATCTTAGATCAGGCGCTCCCCGTGTACTGGTACCTGGCATCCGCTAGGTACTTGCTAATGTGAGAAGGCGAGATCGACGATTTGGTACGACACTGGTTATGATTTTGTATATATGGAGTATGGATTTGGTGATTTTGGGCTGGTTGTAGTGGAGTTCTGGCGCCCTGGGGGAAATTTTTTTCCCTGACGGTTTTCAGAAATTCCACTTCGCCTCCGTCCCGTTAAAACCTTGGCAGGCCTCGAAGTACGTTCTTTGTTCCGTTCCATTAAGTTGGCGTATAGGGGCAGTTAAGTTTACACTTCTGTTCATCGCCCCGATCTGAGGTCAGTCGTCAACCCTCGCATGGCCTCCCTGCATGCATAGATAACCATGGGATCATTTTAGTGGGTAACTATACTACGGGCTAGGATAGCGGCTTCGAGTGGGGACCCAATTGTATTATGGAGAATTTTAATTTAAACTTTAATGATGATGCGGAACATTTCGTAGGAAATGATCCTTTTAGGAAGAGCGGACGTGTGGCGCGATCACCACCGACCGCGAATGCGATGGTTGTGGCTACGGGACAAAGTGTGTCTTTGGGCGCGTCAGCTACGGCGAAGGAAGTGATAGTGGAGACGGTGATAGATACCACGCCGGAATGCGGAACTGCGGCTGCTGAAGAGCCGCGACGAAACAGTTCTCCTCGCTTGGAACTCATTCAAAAGATGAGAACATTGGAGGAGGAAAGTCTCGCTCAGTGCCGAGGAATCATGCGGAAGTTTAAGATCGCCATGATTCGACAAGAAAGGGTCAGTAATGACGTAAAAAATGGAGTCTCGGAAATTGAAGAGCAGTTCGACGTGATGGAAAGATGTAGGAAAAGCTGGAAAGCGGCAGAGGAAGAGCGAAAAACAGCGGCTATAATTAAGACTTAATTAAGGGACTTCTGAAGTCGCCGTAATCTAGTAGATAGTGTATTGGCTTATTAGTTCAGAAACTATGGTTCAAGTCCTAACTCAGGCATCTTAAACAAAAAATTACTTCTAGCGACTTCCTTTGGCAAAAACTCTGCCAAATTTCCAAGAAAAGTATCTCAAAAACCTATCGTTCAGTGTCGACTTTAAACTGAAGCTTCCGGCAATCTTTTGTAAAATTAAAAACACAGCATATGTAGCTAGATTGTAATCCTGACTCAAGGATTGTAATAACCAATTAAGGAAGACTTATCTAGGCCATGTGCTTAAACACGGTGCTTCGTCTAATAAGCCAACACACTACCTACTAGACTACGGCCCAGTAAGAAAATGTTTTGAGCACTTCTTACTTACTTACTTTACTTAATTGACCATTAACAACCCGATTAATGGATTTTGGTTTGCCTTAACACATCCTTCCAAGCGCCTCTGCTTCTTGCGCGGCATACGCCAGTTGGTCACACCAATCGATGACAGAGCTTCCTCGATTTGGTCCTCCCAACGCAAACAAGGTCGTCCTCTTTGCCGACTTCCGCAAATCTTCGCATCAAATAGGCGTCTCGCCGTTGCATCCCCTCTCCATTCGAACGACATGGCCGACCCAGCGCAGTCGCTGGATGTTAATACGCTGCACAACGTCTATGTCGTTGAAGGGCTCAAACAACTCATTGTCAAACAAATCGGATGCGGTAATCATATCCAAGATCTTTCGTAGGATTTTTCTCTCGAATACTCCCAAGGCTTCTACATCGGTGCTTAATAGTGTCCATGCCTTTGCGAAATAAAGAAGCATGGCGAGTATCAGAGCCTTGAAGAATATTTTGAGTACTTCTTCTCTAGGAAACTTATCTCTCTGGCAACATAACACTTCAGCCAGCAAATTTCTCTCAGTGTATTTAAAGCCATACCTTGTGGTAACTTGCCAATTATAATGTTTACAATTTTCACTTCCACATGCAAATCAAACACAAACACACGCAAAAAATACCATAACACGTACACACACATTGCATAGTTAAGGTGTATGTTTACTTATGTTGGTAAGTGTAAGTAAACAATAATGTTGTGTATATACAGGCAAACTCACATATTTTAAACTTCTAGTAGCAGAAAAAAGTATTTTTAAGCTAAAGACCATCACGACACTTGCTGCAATCAGTTACTAAAAGTCTACAGGCAGGCAGCTGGGCTATGAAAACCATATGCAGAGAGAGAGAGAGAGAGAGAGTTGCATGTAACCAACTACCATATGGTCAGAGTTGGAAATTTAGTGAGAAAAATCTGAATTTTGCTACGTTTTTTTTCTATGTTTTCTGTTCAAAAAGTTTTTCTTTTTTATGTTCATCTTGATTTTGTTGCCATTTATGTTCAGCTGAGTGTTCGTTTCGTTCTTTTTTTAAGGCAGAAGAAAAGAAAAACAATGTTTAGCATGGAAAATTTAAGTTTTTCAAAAGTAATTGAACAACATGTAAAACATTTTAGTTAAAAATAAAACAGACATAAACACTCTCCTATATATGCTCTCATAAATTTAAAGGGTAATGCACTTAGCGAAGGCATTTTAAACTAGAATTTCTAGTAGAAATCTTTAAAGGGTTTACCCTTTAAAACCCAGACTTACTCACTCAGCCATACAACGGTAGCATTATAGCTTTTGTTATGTAGTTCTCTCTCTCTCTCTCTAACTGTTTATTTAATTTATTCTCTCTGTATCTGTATCTGTATCTGTATCTGTATTTTTTTATTGCAAAACTCCTTTGCTGTGTACTGTTTTCAATAAACGGTAAACTTGAACTGTTACAATTGCAACTACACCTGTGTGTGTCTGTCTCTCTGCCTGTCTTTGTGTGCTCGCCTGTCTTGTATGTTGTCTGGCTGCATGTGGTATTTGCAATGGTTTTACCACCATACTTTTTTTTGGTACTTTTTTTTCGACTGCCCGCACTTCTCTTTTTAACTACATATATTTGTGGCTTTAAAATGTGGTCTGTTGTATTTGCAAGTAACGTTTAGAAAGCAGGAGGTACCAAAAAGGTAAATTTAATGGGTAGTAGGAGCAATTCAATTTTGTAAAAAGGGGCCTATTTCATAAGACATATGTAAACAGGAAATAAAACAAAAAAAAATAATTTTGCTACTTTTTTCGTACTTCTTTAAGTACTTATTTGGTACTTTTTGGTAATTTTATGATAACCGATCTTTACTTTTTTATTTCTGCTTTTAGTACTTTATTTTGGTACTTTTTACCCACTCTGGTACTTATGAAATAAAATATAAACACGAAATAAAACCAAAAACAATTAATTTTGGTACTTTTTAGTACTTCTTTAAGTACTTATTTGGTACTTTTTGGTAATTTTATAATAAAGGATCTGGTACATTCTTAGTTCTACTTTTAGTACTTTCTTTTGGTACTTTTTACCCGCTCTGGTACTTATAAGATAAAATATAAACACGATATAAAACAAATAAAAATTAATTATGGTACTTTTTAGTACTTCTCTTAGTACCTTTGGTACTTTTAAGAGAACCCTTCTGGAATTTATAAAATAAAACATTTACACGTAATAAAACAAATAAAAATTTCTTTAAGTACTTTTGTAGTACTTCTTTTAGTACTTCCTTTATTACTTTTTTTGGTACTTTTATGAGACCCGTTCTGGAATTTATAAAATAGAACATATACACGTAATAAAACAAATAAAAATTTATTTTGGTACTTTTTTTGTACTTTTTAGTACTTTTTTTAGTACTTTTTTTGGTACTTTTATGATGCCAGTTCTGATACTTAGAAAATAAAACATAAACACGAAATAAAACAAATAAAAATTAATTTTGGTACTTTTTAGTACTTTCTTTAGTACTTCTTTAAGTGCCTTTTGTTTTGGTACTTTTATGACACCCGTTCTGGTACTTATAAAATAAAGCATATAAATGAAAGAAAAAAATAATAATAATTTTGGTACTTTTTACTACTTCTCTTTTCGTGAGTACTTTTTTTCGTAATTTTATAATAACCGTTCTGGTACTTTATTGGCGAAATTTTTTTGTAGAGAAACGTCTATTAAAAAATTTCTGAAGAATATTCTATGCGGCGACAACATTTTATTGAAAATTTTTTTGTTTATCAAGAAGAAAACTTTAAAAAAATAAAATATTTCATTTTGGTACTTTTTTGAAATTCTTTAAGTTCTTTTATGGTACTTTTATGATACCCATTCATTCTGGTACTTACAAAATAAAACATAAACGCGAAATAAAAAAGTAATAATTTTGGTACTTTTGTTAGTAATTGTTTTAGTACTTTTTTGGTACTTTTATGATACCCGTTCTAGGACTTTCTTGGAGAAACATTTGTTGAGAAAATTTCTGAAGAAAAGTTTAAGTGTCCAAAACCGTTTTATTGAAAATTTTTGTATATCGAAGAAAAAATTTAAAAAAATATCTCATGAGAGAAATTTGTGTTTATCAAGAAGAACATTTTGAAAAATATCTCATGCGAGAAATTTTTGTTTGTCAAAATTTTCTGAAGAGAAACTGTTGTCTGTATTTTTTTCTGTCGAAACGTTTCTTTAGAGAAATCTTTGTCTATCAAAACATTGCTTAAAAAATATTTCTTTCTGGCTCCAATTGTAAAGGCCATTTTGAAAGCATGTGATTGCCAATTCCCCTAAAGAGCCCTGTGCTTTAATGGAATCCAATAAATGTTTTTATTACTGCTTAATGTTGAAATGCTAAACGAAGTTGTAGCTTTTCCTGCTTTGAGGTTTACCTAGTTCAAAAAAAAAGACTGTCTATGGTCTAAACTCCAAACAGGTTCAGCTGTTCTCTTGTGGGTGTTGTTGGTGGGTTTAAACTGGCAAAAAACTAGTTTCTGGTGGCTTTGTTACCTTGTTAGCCTTAAAGTTTAGCACTCCACTATTTGCTTCTCTTTTTCCACTCCTTGTTGCCTTGTTTTCACTAACAATGTTGGTTGGATTGGTTTTTTCAAATGCATTTAAAAAGGAAGCATCCCTGAATCCCTTTTACACAGAGGCGGAGGGTGTAAACAAATGAAATGTCATTTTGAATATAAACGAGTTATGGCTGGCTACCAGTTAAAATTGGTGGTCTATTACCAAGAGTTATGTTGAATAAGATAAATTTTTCAATTTGTGTCTAAAAAATTAAAAAAATATATAAAAAAAAATTTGAATAAAAATTGCCATTTATTTTGCAAGAAAAATTGATTTTCTTTTTTACTCTGCTGTGGCGAAAGAAAAAATTTAGTTTTTCAATTCCCATTTTTTTTTCTAGCGTTTTAATTTAGATTCTCTTGTTTCTTGTTTCATTAAGTTTGTCGTTTATTTATGTCTTGCAGTCATTGTAGTCGTTGCTGCTGGTATGTTGTTGCTGCTGCTGTTGTTGTTGTTGTTCATGTTGTTATGCTTGAGCAAACAAACCCATTTCATGTCATGACTTGAAGATTTTAATTAATTTTACAAAAGTTTTCCTAAAGATTTGCAAAGCAATTAGTCAAATCACTAACTAAACTCATCTTACTACAACAGCAATAACAGCATACGACAACAACAACAGCAACAATAGCACATAACAGCCACAACTACAACTGCTGCTTGCAACATACCATTTGCCACTTTATTCCTGTGTTGCCCTAGCAACAGTGGTAAATAAAGAAAAATTTATCTCCTAATAAACGATAAGAGTTTATCAACTGAAATCAAAAGAAAATTTATTTTTAAAATTTAAAATACACTGACAGTGTTTGTAGAATAAAATGCAAATCAAAAATATTTCATTCGACAAAAATTTTTTTTCTAAAAATTATTCATCCGACAAAAATTTTCCTTTAAAAAATTATTTGTTCGCCAAAAATATTTCATTCGACAAAAATATATCGACCGACAAAAATATTTCTTTAAAAAATTTTCTTTGAAAAAATTATTCGTCCGACAAAAATATTTCTTTACAAAATTTTTCATTCGACAAACATTTTTCTATAGAAAATTTTCCATCCGACAATAATATTTCTTTAGAAAATTTTTCATCCGACAAATATATTTCTTTAGAAAATGTTTCATCCGACAAAAATGTTTCTTTAGAAAATATTCCTTGGACAAAAATATTTTTTTAGAAAATCTTTCATCCGACAAAAATATTTTTTTAGAAAATTTTCCATCCGACAAAAACATTTTAGAAAATTTTTCATCCGACAAATATATTTCTTTAGAAAATTTTTTATCCGACAAAAACATTTCTTTAGAAAATTTTTCATCCGATAAAAATATTTCTTTAGAAAATTTTTTATCCGATAAAAATATTTCTTTATAAAATTTTTCATCCGACAAAAATATTTCTTTATAAAATTTTTCATCCCACAAAAATATTTCTTTAGAAATTGCTTCATCCGACAAAAATATTTCTTTAGAAATTGCTTCATCCGACAAAAATATTTCTTTAGAAAATTTTTCATTCGACAAAATTTTTTCTATAGAAAATTTTCCACCCGACAACTTTTTTCTCTAGTATACTTTTCATTCGACAAAGATTCTATAGAAAATGTTCTAAAGAAAATTTTTAATCCGACAAAATGTTTTTGTAAAGAATTTTTCCGTTCGACAAAATTTTTTTTACAGAAAATTTTTCGTCCTACAAAATTTTTTCTAAAGAAAATTTTTCATCCGACAAAATTTTTTCTATAGAAAATTTTCCATCCGACTAAATTTTTTCTATAGAAAATTTTCCATCCGACAAAATTTTTTCTATAGAAAATTTTCCATCCGAAAAAATATGTATTTAGGAAAAGTTTCATCCAACAATAATATTTCTTTAGCAAAATTTTCATCCGACAAAAATATTTCTTTAGAAAATTTTTTATCCGAAAAATTTTTTCTTGAGAATTTTTCATTATCAGACAAAAATATTTCTTCAAAAAATTATTCGCTCAACAAAAATATCTATGAAAATATTCATCCGACAAAAATTTTCGTTTAAAAAATTATTCGTCCGACAAACATTTTTCTATAGAAAATTTTCTATCCGAAAATTTCTTTCTCTTGAACATTTTCAATCCGAAAAAATTTCTTTCTATAGAAAATTTTCCATTCAACAAATTTTTTCTGTATAAAATCCGACAAAAATATTTCTTTAGAAAATTTTTCATCTGACAAAACTTTTTCTATAGAAAATTTTCCACCCGACAAATTTTTTCTCTAGTAAACTTTTCATTCAACAAACATTCTATAGAAAATGTTCCATCCTACAAAACTTTTTCTAAAGAAAATATTTCGTCTAACAAAATTTTTCGAAAGAAAATTTTTCGTCCGACAAAAAAATTTTCATAAAAAAATTTTTCGATCGATAAAATTTTTTCTAAAGAAAATTTTTCGTCCGACAAAATTTTTTTCAAAGCCAACACACTACCTACTAGACCACGGCGACTTCTACATTCATGAATTCTATGCATTCTACAAACATTCTATAGAAAATTTTCTATCCGACAAAAATTTTTCCAAAGAAAATTTTCCATCCGACAAAAATATTTATTTAGAAAATGTTTCAAAACCGACAAAACTGTTTCTATAAAAAAATTGTTGTCCGACAAAACTGATTCTATAGAAAATTTTTGGTCCAACAAAACTGTTACTATAAAAATTATTTGGTCCGACAAAACTGTTTTTATAGAATATTTTTCATCCGACAAAAATTTTTCTAAAAAAATTTTTCTAAAAAAAATTTGTCAAACAATTTTTCTCCATACAAAATTTCTATGTGCGAAATTTTCCACAATTTTTAAACAATCTTCTTCTACGTATTCCCTTAAAATTGTCCTTCTTAATCACCGTCCTTCTTGCGATGAACATTAAATCAAAACCAAAATAACTTTCAAATGCCACACACCAACTGATGAAAACATGTCGTCATAGTCGTAAAACGTATTGCCAACTGTATCTGTATCTCCTCTATAGACACGAGTGAGAAGTATCTCTTTGCTCTGGTGAATCTATTTTCTCAAACTAAAGATATAAGAACGTGTTGTGACATAAATTGACACACCGATACGTTTTTCAAAATAGAAAACAAACAAAAACAAACAAGCAAAAAAAATGAACAGAAACCGTTAGAACACACATACAGACACACTGTATGTGTTACTGACTGGCAGTGCTAAATGTTAGCAGCTGCTTTTCATTTTAAATGTTGATGAAAACATGATGAGACATGTTTTACTTGTCAATTTCCAAAAAAAAAAAAAAATTAATGCTCAGGGAAATAAGAAAAAAAAACTTTAAATAGTTGAAGAGGATTCAGGGAGGCGGAAACAATTGTGTTACGGTAGTAGTTAAACACATCAGCGAAATAAAGTTTAAACGCTTTAAATGGTTGTCTACCTACGACTGTTTGCAGTTGTAGCTCACTTTAGTCTTGCTTGGATTATAAGAAATTGAATTTTTTTAAATTAAAGCATTTTTCTACTGATTTCTTTTAATGCAAATCATGAAAAAAAATATTTTTGTGGACATTTTTATAAAAAAAAAAAATTTCTCGCATGATATAAATTTCTGGAAAATATTTCAGAACGTTTTTTAAAACTGTTTTTAATAAAAGAAATTGTCACCAATCCTACGATAATTTAATGTTTAATATTAAAAATTAAAATATTTCTGATAAAAATTTCTATCATGACATAAAAAAGTAATTTTACGAAAAATTTATGTATCTCAACAGAGGATATATTCAAAAATTTATTGGAATTAGTAGTCTGTAAGGGACATATATATCTTTGTACAGAAAACATCCTAAAAAATTATCGCAAGATATAAAAATGTTTCTCGAATTTTATCTTTTTGTTTCTCTTTGGAAATTTTTTAAATATTTTCACTAGAATAGCAACGGAAATCGAAAAATACGCCCAGGAGCTCAAGTAATAGAGATCTCCGAATAATCCGCCATGACATTGGTGGGAGAGCTTGGAAGCCCTCCGTGTAGCCTCGGCTATCGCATGGCATACACTGCAGTGATCTAGAATCCTGAATGAATTTCTGACATCCATACCCTCCATCTACACATGGCAATGAGGAAGCAAATGAGTTTGCGGGAAGGGGAACATCTATGGCACTTATAAAGCCAGAATCTGTCTATGCAGTGGGAAGAGATGTTTGAAAGTGGATATTCGGAGAAACGAAAGATGGAGAAAGACGTAAGATGTTCTCAAACCTGTGTGGTGATAATGCTTCTCAGGAGGAAATACCTGACTGCTTATGGAGTACTATGCAGAGCGTTGTAATTACTGACACCAAGCAATATCCTGAAGTTCACCAAAGCAACAGGATTGAAGAGGTTTTAATAGAGATATCCTATAGGGATTTGGCGCCATACTATAGTACTTCAACAGTATTCTAGCACCGCTACATCGCAATTATAATACCTACACACCCCTTCTTTCTATCTATCTGCCAGACAACAGGGGTATTTATAGAGACTTCGGAGGATTCTCGGATCCAAGGGTCTCTATTTGTTTAAGCAGCCGTTCAGATATCTGTAGGGAATTATACAATCAATACCTGTGAATAAGTGTGCATGACTTTAGCACGTCCATACAGGGTGGCTGATATATAATGCAACAAAGTAAAGCGCTATATTTTTTTTTAATTTTATTGTTCAAAAGCAAAAAATGTTGGAAATAACATCAAATTTTAGAATCAGTTTAGATTTGTTCGAATTGGCCACCTTTGGTACGAATTATGGCCTTCAAACGGCCAACAAAGCCATCACAGGCTGCACGAAAGTGGCTCTGCGGTATTTTGGCCCATTCCCGGCGAAGCGCCGTCTTGAGATGATCGACACTTTGGTATTTTTTAGTGAGAACCTTACTCGCAAAAGTCCAGCGGATTGAGATCCGGAAATTTTGGTGGCCATTGTGCGGTAGAAATGAAGCTAGGAACCTCATTTTTAAGCCATTCTTGGTTGACGCGTGCTGAGTCCTGTTGGAATGTCCATGGTCTGCGGCCGAAATGTTTGTCTGCCCAGGGCTTCAATACTGTCTTTAAGACATTTTCCCGATAATATTCGGCATTTATTTTGACCCCACGGTCGATGAATACGAGCGGGGGAGCGACCATCGGCCGTTACGGCGGCGCACACCATTACCATCGGCGGCGCTTGACTTCTGGTGGTCAATCGCAGGTGTAAATTATCAGCTGACCTCTTTGGCAAGTAAACCCGATCATTTTGTTCGCATTCACAAACTGCTCAATTTGGAATGGCTTCTCATCGGAGAAAACCAAATTCGGTAACTGGCCACTTTCGTGCAAACGAAGTAACTCCTTGGCTCTTTCCAGTCTAACTTTTTTTTTGTCCATCGGTGAGCTCTTGCACTTTTTGGAACTTCAATGGCTTTAGTCCAAGCTCATTTTTCAATATGTGTTGCATCCGTTCTCGCGATATGTTCAGCTCACGAGCAATTTTTCTACCACTGTGGCGTGGATTTCGATCAAATCTGGCCTTCACTTTTCGGATCATTTCTGGTGTTGTTATCGTTTTTTTTTTCGTCCACTTTTTGGACGCGATGCAACACTGCCAGTATCACGGTAACTAGCAATGGTACGAGCAACAAAAGATTTATTCACATTTAAATGCTGGAGGGCTCTAACGATAGCCTGCTGTGGTTTTCCAGCCAAATATAAAGCAATCACACTATCACGCTTGAATTCCATCACGAATAACTTTTTTTCCGAATGCAACAGATCAAAATGCTTTTGTAAGCTTGTAAATAATAAAATGAACTGTCACTGGAATAAATCTGTCAGCTGTCAGATTAGCGGTTTACAAATGATAACAACCTGAAGTTGGTTGCAATACATATCAGCCACCCTGTATATGTACCTAGGCCATCAATTCACCGAGATGAACCTGCTTATCTTAAGTGTTGCCTGCTGCTGCAGGAGAAGGTCAGTAAGAAGCCAATTTAAATTGTCCCTACTTGTCAATCATCAGTACAACTTATACTCAGATTGCAAGTAAAAGGAATGGCTGATTGCTTCCATACGACATCTAGAATCTTGCAGTTTTAGATGGACGGACCATAAAGCATTTCCGATTCAACTTATGCCTTCTATAGCCAGATTAAGATAATGCTAATTGCTGGTCCGAGCCACATAATACTTATGAACTCTGTCGAATACATTCTGCTTTGGTGAGACTTTGGAATCGAGTCTGTCTCTCAGATATTTATGAGCAGAGGAGAAACTGAGTTCTGGGAGATTTGATTCTCGGGATCTTATACTTCATAGTGAACAGCACTAGTTTGTCTCTTGAGGATCAGATCATTTTCTACTTTTCACTATGAGTTCGAAGAGGATTAGAAAGTAACATTTAACTGCTATTTGTCTGAGATAACTATGGATAGAGCAGGATTAATGACTTTGAAGGCATTTCCACGAGCTTTATAAGTAGATTATCAATGCCCCGTTCCAAAGCAAGGGAAATAATGGAGGTTAAGATATTGTTATGTTGTTACCTTTTAAAAACGTTTAAAATATGAGCACATAGACTCCAAAATAAAGAATAAGATCTGCGTTTAGTTTTAATTAAAATTCTTTATTATTCGCATAATTCTGTGTGCACTATTCACAACTTGATGTAAACAACAACAATTGCTTTGTTTGTTTTTCCTCTGTAATAAAAAATAACAATCACTAGGCAATTATAAGACAGATCTTTGTAACGGAGATCTTGAAACCATGATTACTCTCTTCAAACGGAGGGCGTATTCACACAAGACTGACTGAACTCCACTAACTCACTTGTCTGCTTTGATTTGCCTTTTATATGGAGAACGTTGGTTTATTTTTGCTTTAGTGCTGGTGTTTGTTGTTGTAATTTTGTTTACTTGTTTACCATTTTTCTATGCTGGTGTTTGTTGTTAAAACGGGTGACTTTATAGCTATTATCTTTTTAGCGACACTGGTTTAAACAGCTCACACACGTGTTTCGTGTTTTGTTTCACTGTCAAACATCTTCAGTTTGGTCTATAATTTAACCATGAAACGTCTTACAAACGAACAACGCTTGCAAATCATTGAATTTTGTTATCAAAATGCGTGCTCTGTTAAGAAAGTTCATCGCGCGCTTCTTCCATTTTATGGTCAGTTTAATCGACCCACTGAAGCGGATATTCGGGCTATAGTGTGTCTAAATTTCGCACCAAATTTACATTGTTGGACATTAAACCACCAACACGCTTACGTAGAGTGCGAACTGAAGACAATATCGCAGCTGTATCGGCCAATGTTAATGATGACCATCAATTATCGATTCGTCGCCGTTCGCAGCAATTGGGCCTCTGTTACTCAATAACGTGGAAAATTTTGCGGAAGGATTTAGGTGTGAAGGCCTTTCAAAATACAGCTGGTGCAAGAATTGAAGCCGAACCACCTACCGCAACGCAGAATTTTTGGTGAATTGGCTCTTGGCCGAAGATCCACTTCTTTATCGAAAAATTGTGTTCAGCCACGAAGCTCATTTTTATCTCAATGGATACATAAATAAGCAGAATTGTTGATTTTGGAATGAAGATCAGCCAGAAGCATTGCAAAAGCTACCAATGCATCCAGAAAAAGTCACAGTTTGCTGCGGTTTATGGGCTGGTGGCATCATTGGAACGTACTTCTTCAAAGATGCTGCGAATCGTAACGTAACTGTGAATGGTGAGAGCTACCGTGACATGATATCCAACTTTTTTTTGCCCAAAATGCAAGAGCTTGACTTGCATGACAATATGGTTTCAACAAGATGGTGCCACATGCCAGACAGCACGCGTAACAATGGACTTACTTACCGTTCGGGACCGGTCAATTGGCCGCCTAGATTGTGCGAATTAACGGCTTTAGACTATTTTTTGTGGGGCTATGTTAAAGCTCATATCTATACAGACAAGCCCGCTTCAATTGACGCATTGGAAGGCAACATTGAAGCATTTATTCGTGAGATACCGGCCGAAATGTTGGAAAGAGTATGCCAAAATTAGACTAAGCGGATGGACCATTTGAGGCGCAGTCGCGGTCAACATTTGCATGAAATAATTTTCAAACATTAAATTATATGGACCGTACTATCGATTCAAATAAAGATTTCATGTATTTTTCTGAACTTTGTTTTTTTTTTTTTGAAAAATTTCCCTACCTATAGCTCTTAAAAAATCACCCATTATTACGCAGTGCGCTAATTTGTAAACAAATTCATTGTTTTGTTTTTGTAGCTTTTGTTTAAAATTTTAATGTAAAAGCATAACAACAGTATCTTGATTTTATATTTTCATAACTTTTTAATAAAAAATCTCTAAAATAAGTGAAATAGGCCTTCAAAAAAATCTTTTTTTTTTTGGTTCTTATTTTCAATTTAAAAAAACGTTTTCAATTGTTTTATTTTTTTGTGAAGCCTCTGTAAACGGCATTAATAATGCAAAACCATAATTTGATTTTAAAAATTGTATTCCAGCACCGTTCTTTTCCTACAGTCTATTGTATAATTGCGTACAAATATTTATTTTAGCCAATAAATAATTAAAATTAACACACACAATAATTTTCATTATGGCAACAATACTAACAAAAACAGCCAGTACAGCCAGGAAATTCCCTTTAGGGCATATACAAGAAAAGCTATTTAATGTACAAAAAAAACATATCCTGGACGCGATATAAATTGCACATACGCCGCATGCTAAATACGAAAATTAATTTCTCACTTCTGGTTGAATAAATTCAAACGTTGGCTGCCAGCCTGGCAGTTGGCTGGTGGTTCTTTGTGTTCACGCCAAAAAGCCAAAGGCAAAAAAAGGAGTGAGAGTGAGAGTGAGTGTAAGCGTTTGTGAGAGTGTCTGTACTTTCACTCACACTTTGCTATTGTCAAAGTCACAGGCAAAAGGTAAACAACTGTTTAAAAATGCAATTTCAATTAGCCCTGAAAGCAAAAGGGAAAACACAATAAAAAAAGGACGTTTGACTCTCACTCTCTCTCCCGCTTTCTCTCTCTCTCTTTATTTAGTACAAAATACAACAATTCAATGTCAAATTGTTAAACAATAATGTTTAACAATGCAATAACAACAGCAACAGCAACAACAACAATAAATTTCGTTTTTTTTTCCAAAAGCCAATAGAATAGCAAGTGATTGCTTTCAAGTCTGAACTGAACTAAAAATTCATTCAGCACTACTCCATGTATTTAACAGAAATTAAAGCCTTCTCTCCTTCTCCACCCCTTGTGCTTGCAGCCAGCTAAGGGTTAACATCAAAATTGAAATTTTCCTTTAGGCCATCATAGCTAAAAATGAGTTTTTCGAAACAAACTTTAAACTCTTGTTCATTCGATGGTTTTTCCATTTATTCTCTTCACTTTTTTGGCCAAATAATGAACGTTTTTTTGTTTCAAAAAAAAAAACAATTTTTTTAGAGTTTTATTGCCCGTCTTATTTGTTTATGTGTCTGTAGTTTTTTTTAATAACAATCAAAAGTATGATCCACTAGTTACAACAACAATAACAACTACAATGGGAAAATTTTAAAGCAATTTGATGAAAATATTTCCAAAAAGTTTTGATTGTCGGGGTAACAAAAATCATTTCGTCAGCCACAGCAAAAAAGAGGCAAAAAACGAAACAGAGAAACGCAAAAACTAGGATGTGAGGCTACAAATAGGTTAGGTTAGGTTAGAGGACGTGTACTTGTCAATTAAGACAAGTAAAGTATGCAGAGGTCGAACTGACCCATTGTACAACGTCCTAGTTTAACTTCAAACAACATCAACTGAAAATAGGATAAATTTGTGTTCAGTTTTAATTAAAATTCTTTATTGTTCGCACAATTCTATGTGGCACAACTTGATGTAAACAACAACAATTGCTCTTCTTTGTTATTCCTCTGTTTACACCCTTTGCATAAACAATAACAATTACTAGGCAATTATTCGACAGATCTTTGTAACGGAGATCTTCAAACCACAATTACTCTCTTCAAACGCAACGTGTCTTCACACAAGACTGACTGAACTTCACTAACTTACTCGTCCAGCTTGCCTTGCCTTTTATATAGCAACGTAAACAGTCTGTTGAATGTTCTTGTAGGCGAACGTTCATGACTTCGCTTTCTCCGAATCTCTATAATGCTCCTATGCTCCTGGTAGAAGCAAAAATCTTATATATAAAAATGAATGTGTGTGTTTATTTGCTTGTGGGTTTGTTTGAAGTCTATAGACGGCTAAACGGCTGAACCGATTTTCTTGAAATTTTCACAGTATCTTCCTGTATGTTTGGAAGGAACTATAGGCTACATTTTATAATTTTAAGTAGGCGAGGTGCCACGCCCACATACCCAATAAATATTTAATGTAGCATATCTCATAAACGGCAAGAGTTAGAGTCCTCAAATTGTGTATGGACGACTTTGACGTATATATGAAACAAAATGGGCGGATTGGCTATAGCGGGCGTGTCACCTCCCTTAGTATATATATATAAAAGTGAATGTTTGTATGTACCTTATAGAATCGTAAACTATGCATTTGATCATGTTGTAATCTTTAGCAAAATTGTTGCGCATGAGCCGACGAAGGTTTCTAAGTTGGTATGACTAATTTCCGTTAGGTGGCGCCACTGAAAATTACTTAAAAAGAATTAAATGGTAAACTGTGCATTCTTTAACAAAGTTTTAGCGCATGAGTCGACGGAGGTTGGTGCGATTAATTTCCGATGGATGGCGTCAATGAAAATTATTCAAAATGAATGACAAGCAATTGGTCGACCTACACCTCAAGCACGGAAGAAAAGAGCATTACGAGCCTCAGAATCAGACGAGCATTGAGGCTGGAATATCTTCGAGTATATGCCGCTGAGATCATTGAACCAGTTGAACAAGTGAGATTATAAACTGAATAGGCCCGTTCATCTGAATCATCAGGACAACGGGAAACAAAATCAATAAAAATGATTCAAAATTAATTGGACATTTATGAAATGTCTTTCCTTCAAATTTATTTCAGTTCGTGGCGCAGCAACACGCGCAGGTTACAGCTAGTAATTTATAAAATAAAGACGGAAAGCAATTTGCTTTAAGGAAAGTTAGCGAGTGTGTATCTGCTACCAAACTGGTGGAAATCCTAGAAAAAGAGGGAAGTGATGTCACCACTTTTTCACTCATTGAAGTTGAATGATGAGAATCTTGGACTTAAAAATAATTCAGTCTTATTCTATACTTTCAGCAGTCCTTCAAGTCGAATACACTGAATAGAATGCAAAAAGACTACCATGGCTCTCTTAACCTGCAATAAGTTTAGAAAAGAAAATGGAGTACCGAACTCATTGAATACATACAGCATTAGTCAAGTCAATCTTGATCTACGCCAGCCTAGTAGGAATTCCTTGAAGAACAACTAACCTCAGCTTGATCCGGCTGCATATTGTTACTGGCGCACTACTGGCGTGCTAGCTGCTACGATGGCGCGATAAGCAATGTTGCACCCTTCTTGCAGGCACTTTATTGTAAGAGTATTGGCAGCTTCGCAGAAGTCGCCGTGGTCTAGTAGGTAAAGTGTTGGCTTATTGGACATGAGGCCTCGGTTCAAACCCCAGGTCAGGCATCTCCAACTGAACGAAATATGAAAGAATATTTCTTCGGCGCCTTTCCTTCAGCAGATTTCTGGCAAAAAAAAAGTTGCCATTAAAACTTTCTCAAAAATCTGTCGTTCAGAGTCAACAGTAGGCGACTGTAGGTTCCGCCACTCATGTATAAAAATTAACGCACACAACATAAGTGGTGTGAGAAACTAGGTTGTAATCCTGACTAAGGGGTTGTAATGACCAATTATGTATGTATGTATGTACACCCTTCCTGCAGGCACTTTACTGTAAAAGTAGTGGCAGCTTATCGACAAGCCTATCAAAAAATATGGATTACAAGGTCCCCCACTACCACTTCTCCAGGAAGTTCAGAATATTCATTCCACTTAAAAAGAGGAAAGCAAACTTGATATAATGCTCCTCCTAAATGACTATGAAGTCTTTTGTATGAACAAACCTTCACAACTGTTACAAAACGGGATGGAAATGTAAGTGAAGGGATCTTCTGAGTCCGCAGAACCTTTCAATGTGGCTTCGGAATCATTGCAGGGTCCCTTCTAGGCTGAAATGTTAACAAAACAGCGGTCTGTGATAATGATTATTAAGAATGAAAGCAATTAGGGCACTGGATTCTAACACAAGGACCCTTACGGCCATCGCGAGTCTTTTAACGAGAGCGGTACAATTTTCATATCATGTGGATACCGAGACTTAGTGGCATTCCGAGAACTTTTAAATGAGCTCTCTACACTGGGAACTCCATTGGGAAACTGCTGCAAGGGCATCTTTACACACACACTTGGTCATTACAACCCTCCAGTCAGCATTACGACCTAGTTTCACACACCACTTATGTTGTGTGTGCTAATTTTATATATGAGTGGTGGGACCTACAGTTTAAAGTCGACCCCGAACGACAGATTTTTTGAGAAACTTTTCATGGCAATTTTATTTGACGCTCAGAGTTTTTGCCAGAAATCTGCTGAGAGCGAAATCGCCGAATAAATACTTTCTGTATTTAGTTTTGATGTCTGGCCCAGGGCTCGAACTCTGGTTTTTACGTCTAATAAGCCAACAGACTACCTACTAGACTACGGCGGGCATCTTTGCATACGATTAAGATAGCAAAGCAAATTTAGACACGACAAGACAAAGGACTTAGGCAAACCTGTAGCAGATATTACTGGATATTAGTTACAATGTGCTTATGCGCGACTCATTAGATTGATTTCTGCAGGAGCTATATAGAATGTCCAATTTATAACTTTCCTATCTATGACAGCCAATGAAACCCTGATGCTGCTTATCGAAAACGATTAATCAAGAGGTCCTTTACTATTCTAAGTGATAGACAAAGTGTACCTACCCTGTTGTTCAGCTGTAATAACATTTTCCATCAAATTCTTGAACATCATATCCACTTTTATCTCTCCTTGTCACTGACAAATTTACCTGTACATCACTTGTCCTGCCATGTGTCCTTATGTTTTATTTCGTTTACATGGCTGTCTAGGCAACATATTTTTCTTTTGGATTATAAAACAGATTTAAACTACAAAAGAAAACTATAACTTTGTGTACCGTACATAATCATATCGAATAACAACAACAATAATTTAAAAAAAAAGATGTCACTCGCCCTCTCAGACTAAGCTGCTGTAAACTATGCACATGCACACAGGCAAAAACAGAGAAAAAAAGGACCATTTAATGCTTACACATATAATAAATTCTCTCTTCTTTAAAAATCATTCATTTATAATCTCATAGGGTGTTTTTTATAGAGGTATAGAACTTTAAGGTGCAATAAAACAACATCCGAAAGATAATCTTGTGGCATTACATTTTAAATATGATTTCTGGCATATGACCGCCACGGCTGGCGCGAATGTAGTCCAATCTGGACGTCCAATTTTCGATGACTTTTTCCAACATTTGTGGCCGTATATCGGCAATAATACGGCGAATGTTGTCTTCCAAATGGTCAAGCGTTTGTGGCTTTACCGCATAGACCAATGACTTTACATAGCCCCACAGAAAGCAGTCTAGCGGTGTTAAATCACAAGATCTTGGAGGCCAAGTCACAGGTCCAAAACGTGAAATTAGGCGGTCACCAAACGTGTCTTTCAATAAATCTATTGTGGCACGAGCTGTGTGACATGTTGCGCCGTCTTGTTGAAACCACATCTCCTGGACATCATGGTTATTCAATTCAGGAGTGAAAAAGTTAGTAATCATGGCTCTATACCGATCACCATTGACTGTAACGTTCTGGCCACCATCGTTTTTGAAAAAGTACGGACCAATGATTCCACCAGCCCATAAAGCGCACCAAACAGTCAGTTTTTCTGGATGTAACGGTGTTTCCACATACACTTGAGGATTACCGTCACTCCAAATGCGGCAGTTTTGTTTGTTGACGTAGCCATTCAACCAGAAGTGCGCTTCATCGCTAAACAAAATTCGCTTATGAAAATCGGGAACAACGGTAATCTCGTTTTGGGCCCATTCGACGAATCTACGCCTTACTTGATGATCGTTTGGCTTCAAATCTTGCACGAGTTGGATTTTGTAAGCACGCAAACCAAGATCCTTCCGCAAAATCTTCCATAAAGTGGATGGACACAGATCCAATTCCTGTGCTCGATGGCGGATAGACTCATTCGGGTTTTCCTCAATGCCGTACAGCGTCTCTGGGGATGCGAGTTATCAATAAGAGTAAACGTGATGCAAAAACGTTCCATGGTTAATCGAATTAACTGCTCTGATGGACGATTTTGTCGACGATAAAATGGACGTAGTGCGCGATACGTTTTCCGCACAGAACCATTATTTTCGAAATAAAATTGCACTATTTGCAAGCGTTGTTCAGGCGTGAGTCTATTTATGATGAATTGCCAAACCAAACTGAGAATAAATCACTTGACAGCTTTTAAGTCGGTCGCCATCTTGAAAAGTAATGCCAACTTAAAGTTCTATACCTCTATAAAAAACACCCTTACATACGTAATAGAAAGCAAAAGAAATATTGTGTCTGTTGTCTGTGTTTTAAAATCTCTATTTCCGTTGTATTGTATTGTATTCTAGTTGTTGTTGTTGTATTGCATTGTAAGAAAATTAAAATCAAAGACATCAACTCAGTAGTTTTTATTTTTTTCTTTACTTCTGTTCTGTCCTTAACTCATCTCTATTCATCTCAGAGAGAGAGAGAGCGACAGAGAGTGAGAACAGCCAAACATCAAGAGCATTAGAATCCAAACAGCTGCAGCATCATTATTTATATTTCATTTCATTATGTTCTTTAGATTACACATGCACACACACACACACGCACACTCCATATATGTAGAATTGTTATGCATTTGTCTCGTAGTTGTTATTGTTGTTGTTGCCCAATATATATTTTTCTTTATATTTATCTCTCCAACATGTTTTCTTTTGTTGTTTACGATGCGTTTCTTGTTTCTTTTTTCTCTGTTTTTAATCCTGTTTGTATGGCTTAAACACTCACTCACTCACTCACTTATACACTCTCATATACCAATAGGAAATTGTATTGTAACACACAAAGTGAAAGAGTGTGGAAGTATGTATGTGTATGTTTGCGTATGTGTGTATAAGAGCTAGAGAGACAAATAAATTGAGTAATGTTTTGTGTTTGTGTTCAAAAACTACTGGCATTTTTTTTTCGTTGTTGTTGTTAATGTTTTAAAACATTATAATCCAATTTGGAACAGTGGGACAGGAAAATAAATTTTTAGAAAATCTAATAATGTTTTAAAGAATTTTCGCAAAAAGATCCTCCGCACAAACATTTTCTAGCTGTTTCTGTAATGCCACATATGATAAGCTAGCGCCCAGGATAAATATTGTTACGAAAATGGAAAAATCTAGATACTGGTGTTTTGCTTTTATATCGTTTAACATTAAAATTATGTATAAACAAAAGCTACAAAAACAAAAACAATGAACTTGTTTACATGATAAACAAGTGAACTAAAACATACCAAAAAACACCAGCATAAAGAATGGTAAACAAGTAAACAAAAATACAACAACAAACACTACAAGAATAAATGTAAACAAAATATACAAAAACAGTAATCAAACAACGATGTTTACATTTATAGAGATCTCGAGAAGGCGCAACCACGAACATTCGCCTTCAAGCATATTCATCAGACTGTTTACTCTGCTATATAAAAGGCAATGCAAAGCAGGCAACGAGTCAGTAAAAGTTCAGCCAGTCTTGTGTGAAGACGCGGTGCGTTTGAAGAGAATAATCGTAGTTTGAAAATTTCCGTTACAAAGATCTGTCGAATAATTGCCTAGTAATTGTTATTGTTTGTGCAAAGGGTATAAACAGAGGAATAACAAACAAACCAATTGTTGTTGTATACATAAGGTTGTGAACAGTGGCACACAGAATTGTGCGAATAATAAAGAATTTTAATTAAAACTAAACACAGATTTATTTTTATTTTATTTGCAAACGAGCTCGTATTTTAAACGTATTTAAAAGGTAAAAACGTAACAACATGTTAGTGAGGTGAATATATATTTCTACTGTTGCTCAACCTCTACTTATCTTCTGTTGATAATATTTTGATAGCCTTTGCTATACTTGCTTTAAGATTTCCTTGCTTAAGGTTTTTGAAGTCGCCGTAGTCTAGTAGGTAGTGTGTTGGTTTATTAGACGTAAAGCCAGGGTTCAAACCCCAGGCCAGACATCAAGACAAAATACAAAAAGTATTTCTTCGGCGACTGCCTCTCAGCAGATTGCTGGCAAAAACTCTGAAAGTAAATAAAAATTGCCATGAAAAAGTTTCTCAAAAAATCTGCCGTTCGAAGTCGACTTCAAACTGTAGATCCCGCCACTCATGTATAAAATTAACACACACAACATAAGTGGTGTGAGAAACTAGGTCGTAATCCTGGCTGAAGGGTTGTAATGGGGGATCAAATTGTCTTTTAAAGTTCTCTTAAAGTTTGTTTGCAAAACAGTTTTATGCCCACTGTTTCTAATATTTAATATTTTATTGAAGCCCCATACAAACATAAACAAGAAGCCATACACTGCTACTAACAAACACTTTTAAACAACAGTTCCATTCAATTATACTTTGTTGTTGAATATTTCTACCCTACACCTGCATATGTAATGTTATAGGCAAACGGCTTAGATAGACTCTGGTGCTGTTGTAAATATAATATTTTAAGACTTCAGGGTTCATCGTGACCCAGAAAAGGGTACGTCATAAGCTGCATCACTGAAGAAAAATTAAATTCAGCCAATCATCTGTTGGTCTAGGCACCCAATTAACACATCTATGGCGTTCAGGCAGCTTAAATTGTAGTGTGAGTTGAACTTTATTTGTATCATGATACAAAATATGCCATAATGAACCGTAAGATAGGCGCAATTACTCAGAATGTGGTGGAATTGGAATGGTTTCGAGCTCTTCGCCATATTTTCCTTAACAGAAGCGGTATTTTTGGCAGTGCATACATTAAACATGTCTGATAACTGCTGTAACGCTTTCAGTCTTTTTACATTTTCTTATAATCTTGAAATCTATTATGCAATGGATGGTCACGCGATTTAAAAACAGAAGTGTATCGGTCCTCATCCCATCCATATACGTCCAACAGGGTGAAACGATATGGTATGTACACTCCTGCTGCCAACGACATTGATCATCCCTTTAAAACGATTGTATAATTTTCAAATTAATTGAGGCAATCGGAATACCTATGCTCTGTACAATATCGGAGACTACGTGCTCTGTGCTGATCTTGGCTTGCTCATCAGCAATTCAACTTCCAACGAACGAACGATTTCGGGACACAGAACTCATATAAGAAATGATAAATGATCTTAAATTTCTCTAAGAAATCCTCGGCATTCATGCACATGGACAGACCTTGAAACTACGTTCGTTAGAGACTTAATCCCAGCCTTGCTGCCTGCATAGATAGGTAGGTAGGTTATAGGAAATTAGACCAACCAAGATTCTCAGGCTTATTGCCACACACATAATATAATTCACGTAGGCTTGTCATGCGCTCACCTTATTTTCTATAGGAAGTCTGTATCTTGTAAAAAACTTCCTTAAATTCTTTCAGCCTACACCTCTGAGACGAGTTTGTTAAGTGTCTTCCCAAAAAATGCTGGGATCTCGAGCTTACAAAAGCTGGGCAATGATACAGAAAATGCTCCATCATTTCTTCGATGTCTTCACCGTATGCCATGCATTTATCCTTTTCTACCACGCCAATACGATTCAGTTTACATGTACACTTGGGAGAGTATTTCGTTAATGCGTTCATAAGCATGCTCAGGTCGTCCATTTTTAGTTTTCAAATATTTATGGTTCTCTCTCCTCATAAGGATCGCGCCAAGCCAAAAGAATTGGCCATCTGCGTAGATCAAGGGGTTTTCAGGGAAAATACTGCCGCCCAACAACTACTGTGTGGCTTTCAAAATAGTCATGAATTTTGCTCAGAAAATACTGGATTGGTGAGGCAGCCTATAATTGTAAAGAAAGTATAATTAAGGAGTCATTGGATATATACAGCATTGGACAAACCTAGTTTGACCAACGACTGCCTGGTATGATGGGAATTCCTTGAAGAAAAACAAAGATAAGCGGATACAAAGATCCGCCTGTATGTTACTAGTGCATGCGTTTGTGGTGTTGCATCAGTGCAGGATTTATTTTTACACCTTTCCTGCAGGAACTTTACTGTAAGAGCTCGCCAGCTAATCGAGAACCCTGTCAGAAAACTTAGATTACATGGTCCCCTACTACGACTTCTCCAGGAACTTCAAAATATCCACATCACTTAAAGGGAGGAAAGCAAAATTGACGAAACGCTCCTCCTAAACGACTATGGAGTCGTTTGTATGGACAAATTTTCACAAAACATTGCAGTGATCAGGCGGCCTATAAAAAATTTTGCTATTTACACGTTCTTCGTTTGTTGAGCGATGCAAATTCACACATTAAATCGCAATTCAGATGAAAGCTGTCTAACAGTTGACAGTCTTGCCAGACCGTGATGGTTTCTAGTGGCCATATTTACATGTTAAATAGGGTGTCTCATATACGTCTTATACAGCTTTCTGTTACATTTTTTAGTTGTTGTTGTTTTTTTTTTAGTTTTATTGTATAACACAATATTTTTTTCATTTTTAATAATACAAAAGACATACACAAAGACAGACAGACAAAGAGAGAGAAAGAAAAAACCATTTGATTCTCGGTATATCGTCTCTAACGGTTCTTTATTTTTTTTAATCCTCAACAACAACATCTAAATGTAATTCATAAATAAAAAGAATTTTTAAAAAGATAGACTCAATGCTTAGCAAAATAAAAACAAAGCAAAAAAAAACACAAGTAAAGCATGATTGTTTGTGTTAAAAATAACAACAAACACACACATAGAGACAATAAAAGAGTAAAAAGAGAAACAATGTATTACAGCAGCAACAAAAGTAAAATTGTCATGGCAGTGTTGATGGTAGCCATAGTAGAGAAACAAGAAAAGAAACAATCGTAGAGAGAATACCGGCAAATGTAACAACAATATTAGATTAACACTTTTTATTGTTGTAATTGTATACATGAGTATTGTGTGTATAAAAGACACTTTGTTGTTGATTTTTAATGTTTGTGATGATGTTGCTGTTCGTATTCGTGTTCATGCTCGTGTTTATGGCCGTATAGCAGCAAATGATTGTTATGCTTTGTAAAATCCTTTATGTACTAACAAACGATAATCTGTTTACAGTTTTCTCTACGCTGTTGTGTTTATGTGTGTCTGTGTGTGTGTGTCTTTCTTTTTAAAACATTTCTTTTAAATCTGCCAGGTTTAATACAAATTTATTTAAAAAAAAGGAAATTTAATATTTTCTTATAAATTTTCTCTCTCTCTTTCTCTCTCTTTTTTTCTCTCTCTAAATTTAAGTGTTTAATTTCCTTCTTTTGTTGCTCATTTCGGGTTTTATCATGAAAATGTAATCAGTTTTTGGGTTTTATTTTATATTTCCTTGACGTTTATTTGCAGTCATCAAGGCAATTAAAACGAAATTACATGGCGATGACACATGTTTGATAACCGCAAATTTGTTTTAATACAATAAGAAACGCCATATCTGCCAGCTCATATCTTTCACCCACTCTCCCTTACTCTCTCTGACTCTCTCTTTAACGCTAAAACGATTTTTAAGAAGAAAAATACCAAAAAAAAATTTTTTTCCAGCCATTTAGAATTTTTTTCCTTTTTATTTTTGTTTGTATGACGATGGTAACTTTGGACAATAGAAAGTTAAAGAGCGACACACTCACAATAGGAAAAAGCTGTTGAAAACTTGACCATAACAGTGGAACATAGAGAAATTTTTTTATAGAAAAATTTTAATCGCCAAAGATGCCAGGGTTATAATCGACTAAAAGAAGGCAAACGATTCCATTAATTGTATATGTCCCGCACTAAAAACATGCTAGTTTCATAGAAGATTATAAGCAGTTTTCAATGCACTGTACTTCATAAAATGAATATACCAGAGCCATTTAAAAGCATTTAAGGGCTAGCCCCTAGCTAGATCCTAGCTAGCTTGCCTAGCCCAAGTATATCTTCAGTTGAGTAATTGATTACTAAAAGCAAACAAAGCATTCACCAGAAGCAAACTTGACTGGCTATAACTGGCATCATGCATACCGCCTGAATACTGCCTTTAAGGCTACATTTCTGAAGACCTCTCTGAAAGCATAAGCTATGAGGAGTCCTCACGTATGCTATTTTTATTAAAACTAGAACTGAACTTTGGTCTCATGAGTGTGCGAGGAAGCATTCGATCACAGACCATATGACTCCTAAATTTGTTTTCAACAGAAGGTTCGGTTTAACTTTTTACTCAATGCCTGCAATATCCTTACCCACTAGAATAAAATATCCTGCGATCATAACGCTGCTGAACAGATAATATAATGTAGAGTTCCCCTAGCGGTTTATACATACCTCTAAAAGAGCTGACAGTAAAATTTTGGGGGCTTAGATCTACCGTCACACACTGGCTCTATCGCAGCATAGTAGGAACAATCTTATTTTACGGTAATCACAATCACTGCAGACTGACAGAGAGAATGCTTTCCTGATCATCAGTTCACTCTATTCTATGACAACTTAACTCTTATCTATGATACCCATAGAGCTCCCCTTGGATCTTCTATTGAAGAATAGGATTGAGCTTGTGCGGAGAGACTTACTGCAGTTAAGTTCTGAGCCAATCTGCAGCATGCCAGCCATAAACACAGTTCCTTATAGTTTTCTCGAAGGAAATTTAATTTTAGGATTCTTTTCAGGGTTCCGGGTGGCATGTCAATGCCTAAACAATCCTGCACCGAGTAGACTGTGCGATATGTATCGAGAGATCTGGGATAAGGTTTTCGTTAAAGCTGACTGAAAACTGCACGGTTGTCTAGGCGGATGTCATGGTCATATTGAATGCGGTCCAACCCTGATCAGATGGTGATCAGGTTCCTTGAGAGCATCACCTGGACGTTCGTACTTATTCATGAGGGTATTTCATATGGAAATTTCGCATCACTCAAAGATAGCTTTGTGCCAGGAGATATGTAGGGATATCGCCGAAGTTACACTACAGATGGACTGACCAGGGCTGGTAGAGAGCTCACAATCTCGGACAATTTACATAACTCAGGTGTTCATATTGCTTTAGTTATACTAAGTATTCTCTGCTCATTTTAGTCCAATTTCGTTGTTAAGCTCTGATTGTCTTCGCTTTTTAAATCGCATGGATATACATTGCACTATTACTGTCCTCACAGTTAACTGTACGTATTTAAAGGCAATCCGCTTTTACATCGCTTAACCTAACATTAAAATTATAAGCAAAAGCTACAAAAACAAAACAATGCAGTGAGCAAACCTGTTTACAAATTATCGTGTTGTTTAACCCTTTCATGCCCGAATTTTTTGGGCCAGAGCTAAAATTTTTTAAGGACATGTGTTTGTTAGTCATGGCCTAAATATGAAGTGATATTAAATTCAGAGTCCTACGTACGCTGGTTTTACACGTTTGTAACCAAGCTTGTTTGCAAAAAAAATCATTTAAAAAATTAAAAATTACGGAATTTATGAACAAAAATGTACAATGTTGCCTATAGGCAACATCGGGCATGAAAGGGTTAATATAACAACAAACACCAGCATCAAAAAAATGGTAAATAAGTAAACAAAAATACACCAACAATAATACAAGAATAAATGAAAACAACAATGTTTACATTTATAGAGATTTCGAGTAGGCGAAGCCACGAATATTCGCCGTCAAGAACATGCATCAGACTGTTTAACCTGCCATACAAAAGGCGAGGCAAAACAGGCGAGTAAGTTAGTGAAGTTCAGTCAGTCTTGTGCAAAGATGCGGTGCGTTTGAAGACAGTAATCGTGGTTTGAAGATCTCCGTTACATAGATCTGTCGAATAATTGTCTAGTAATTGTTATTATTTATGCAAAGATGGGTAAACAGATGAATAACAAAGAAAAGCAATTGTTGTTGTTTACATCAAGTTGTGAACAGTGGCACAGAGAATTAAGCGAATAATAAAGAATTTTAATTCAAACTAAACACAAATTTATTTTTAGTTTATTTGCAATCTACAAGCTCATATTTTAAACGTTTTTAAAAGGTAAAAACGTAACAGTATGTATCCTCCTGCAAATGATTTCTGCCAGAGCTGAGGATATAAGAAAGAGGAAGAGTCTATGTTTTAGCTCATATCAGTGCCCAGGAAGCTATTGAGCTCTGATTTATGGCATAATATGATCATCTGCCACCCAACCTTACCTTCAAATGAGACCCGTATATGGTAGGTTTTAAAATTTCCAAAAATGGATTATGAATGGATAAAAGACTAATACAGTGGCTGGGTTTTTTGAATCCAATATAAGGCTTTCTTACTCTATTCTCAATTTTTTTTCTTTTTAAAATTTTGCTTTTAACACCATTCCATGTCACTGTTCCAAATCTCTTCTTTCATTTCGGTTCTATCCTTTGCCAGCTTTGGTTGTATTGTTTCAAACATTCTGAAATGTTACTGTGTGTTACAATTACTCCCAGATAGTGTCAAATGCCAGACTAACATATGATACAACCCTTCCCCCATCGAAAATACAACAAAAACGCCACAATTTACTAAATGCCACACTGCCAGTTAGTCTACCAGCAATTTGGAGAGCAAGGATGAGGAGGGGAGAAGAGATGACCATTGGTCATCTCCGGCTGTGTTAAAACTATTAAATTCGTTTATTTTACTTGGTATTCCTATCCAGGGAATACAAAAGAGTCACACAGAGTCGGGTAAATAAGACGCAAGACAAATATCGAAAATGGAATGGAATTTTTAAATTAAAGAAAGAAAAAACTCTTAAAACGTTAGAAATAATTGGAAAAGGAAATTTGGAAAATGGAAAACAATAAAAAGGGAATTTAAAATTTAAAACAAAAAAAATGATTTAAAATTAATGGCAGTAATAGGGATTAATGCTTAGGGGAGTATTTAAGATCTTGTAAGACTTTATAGTGTTTATAGGGTGAAGAAACTGAAATTTGAAAAGACCTAACATGCCATACCCACATACCTACCTAGTCATGTGGCTAAGACCCGCCTTGCAATGCATACAGGGTGGCTAATATGTATTGCAACCAACTTCAGATTGTTATCATTTGTAAACCGCTCATCTGACCGCTGACAGATTTATTCCAGTGACAGTTCATTTTATTATTTACAAGCTTACAAAAGCATTTTGATCAATTGCGTTCAGAAAAAAAAGTTATTCGTGATGGTATTCAAGCGTGATAGTGTGATTGCTTTATATTTGGCTGGAAAACCACAGCAGGCTATCGTTAGAGCCCTCCAGCATTTAAATGTGAATAAATCTTTTGTTTCTCGTACCATTGCTCGTTACCTTGATACTGGCAGTGTTGCATCGCGTCCAAAAAGTGGACGAAACAAACGGTAACAACACCAGAAATGATCCGAAAAGTGAAGGCCAAATTTGATCGAAATCCACGCCGCAGTGGTAGAAAAATTGCTCGTGAGCTGAACATATCGCGAGAACGGATGCAACACATATTGAAAAATGAGCTTGGACTAAAGCCATTGAAGTTCCAAAAAGTGCAAGAGCTCACCGAAGTTAGACTGGAAAGAGCCAAGGAGTTACTTCGCTTGCACGAAAGTGGCCAGTTACCGAATTTGGTTTTCTCCGATGAGAAGCCATTCCAAATTGAGCAGTTTGTGAACAAACAAAATGATCGGGTTTACTTGCCAAAGAGGTCAGCTGAAAATTTACACCTGCGACTGGCCACCAGAACTCAAGCGCCGCCGATGGTAATGGTGTGGGCCGCCATAACGGCCGATGGTCGCTCCCCGCTCGTATTCATCGACCGTGGGGTCAAAATAAATGCCGAATATTATCGGGAAAATGTCTTAAAGACAGTATTGAAGCCCTGGGCAGACAAACATTTCGGCCGCAGACCATGAACATTACAAGAGGACTCAGCACGCGTCAACCAAGAATGGCTTAAAAAGGAGATTCCTCGCTTTATTTCTACAGCACAATGGCCACCAAAATCTCCGGATCTCAATCTGTTGGACTTTTGCGCCTGGGGCATTTTGGAGTGTAAGGTTCTCACTAAAAAATACCAAAGTGTCGCTCATCTCAAGACGGCGCTTCGCCGGGAATGGGCCAAAATACCGCAGAGACACTTTCGTGCAGCCTGTGATGGCTTTGTCGGCCGTTTGAAGGCCATAATTCGTACCAAAGGTGGCCAATTCGAACAAATCTAAACTGATTCCAAAATTTGATGTTATTTTCAACATTTTTTGCTTTTGAGCAATAAAATTAAAAAAAATTGAAAAAATATAGCGCCTTACTTTGTTGCATTATATATCAGCCACCCTGTAGGGTCTTATAAGGTCCTATCATTTATTTGCCAAGCAATTCTCCGCTAGCATTTCCCAACTATCTTAAGTCTTATGAAGGTTGAGATTTTATTCAAATCATCTTCAGGTTGCTCTTGACACTAGTTTTTGCCACGCTCTACTTGGGTTATATCTCAACCGTTGTGTAGTGAACAGGTCAAGCGATTACTCCCATATTCCAAATGTGTTTCCTCCGCTGATGAGGAAAAAACTTATAAACGGAACCCATTATAAGCTTCCCGTGAGTGTGTTTATCTCTTGATTAGTAATTCTCATTCCAGTCAAGACCCTGTGGAACCATTTTTTTTTCGCCGAGGAGGGGTAAATGTACCTAACCGCAGCATAGAGGAAGTCGTCACATCCTCCGTGTGTGGGGCCCTCACCCACTAAATCCCTCCCTCGTCTCCTGTGGACTCGTTTGTGCCCACTCCGGAACTACGGTGGTATTACTTCGAAGTGGAGTCCTTTTGGCCCTTTGGCTCCTTCATGTTCATATCCGCGTCCAGATTGCGAATCGAAAGTTGAGGAGTCATCTAAGCGTCTCCAGTATTCCTTTCGTCTAGATCATCGTCTCGGTTACGCCTGGCACGTGTGACAGTATCACTCGTTCTGCAGCTTCAAGATCTCTCTTCTTCCGTCCCAGAATGCGCTCTACGTAATTCACTACCGAGGTCCAATTTTCACTACTCGCAGTCATAACCCCCCCCGACAATATTAGCGGCTGTGATCGTTCCAACTATTGACGTCAGTACAGAGCGATAGCTCTGCCAGCGTGCACACTCGAAAACAATGTGCTCTGCGTCATCAATTACCTCCCCTTCCTCGTACAGACAGGGTGTTACGGTACCCTATGGAACCATAACAGAGTCGTATCAGGACAAGCTGGAACACGTTCTTTTTCTGATCGATCAAAACGAAAAGGGGGCTCTTATGTTAGGGTTTTTTGTGAAATCTGAAAGTGGAAGCTTTATTATAAACTGAATGGGGACTGCAAAGTTTTTTTATTTTTTTTTATTTTCGAGAAAGTAAATTCTGTGTGAGGGAACTTGCTTGACACCCTATTTTACTGATGGATCAAAACTAAAAGGAGGCTTTTATGCAATCATTTTTTTGGCTCCATTTTCACATATGAATTCGTTTGAATCTTCTGTTGTGTAAGCCTTTACAAGTGCGTCGGATATGTTATTAGGTTCTAAATTCCCCTGCAAAGGAACCTACCCACACAGGAATCAGAGACACTCGGATGTAATGGCCTGCTGTCAGTAGCTGTGATCCGTCAGTGAATACTTGTTTGATATTTTCTGGAAGATGCAAGCCGTAAGTAACGGGTGATTTTTTAGCAATTATCTTTTTGCCAACACTGGTTTAAACAGCTCACGCACGTGTTTCGTGTTTTGTTTCACTGTCAAACACCTTCAGTTTGGTCCATAATTTAACCATGAATCGTCTTACAAACGAACAACGCTTGCAAATCATTGAATTTTATTATCAAAATGCGTACTCTGTTAAGAAAGTTCATTGCGCGCTTCTTCCATTTTATGGTCAGTTTAATCGACCCACTGAAGCGGCTATTCGGGCTATAGTGTGTCTAAATTTCGCACCAAATTTACATTGTTGGACATTAAACCACCAACACGCTTACGTAGAGTGCGTAGAGTGAAGAAAATATCGCAGGTGTATCGGCCAGTGTTAACCAGTTGACCATCAATTATCGATTCGTCGCCGTTCGCAGCAATTGGGCCTCTGTTACTCAACAACGTGGAAAATTTTGCGGAAGGTTTTAGGTGTGAAGCCTTGCAAAATACAGCTGGTGCAAGAATTGAAGCCGAACGACCTACCGCAACGCAGAATTTTTGGTGAATGGGCTCTTCGAAACTTGGCCGAAGATCCACTTCTTTATCGAAAAATTGCGTTCAGCGACGAAGCTCATTTTTGGCTCAATGGATACGTAAATAAGGAGCATTGTCGATTTTGGAATGAAGATCAGCCAGAAGCATTGCAAAAGCTACCAATGCATCCAGAAAAAGTCACAGTTTGGTGTGGTTTATGGGCTGGGTGGCATCATTGGACCGTACTCCTTCAAAGATGCTGCGAATCGTAACGTAACTGTGAATGGTGAGCGCTACCGTGAGATGATAACCAACTTTTTTTGCTCAAAATGTAAGAGCTTGACTTGCCTGACATTTGGTTTCAACAAGACAGTGCCACATGCCACACAGCACGCGTAACAATGGACTTATTGAGAGGTGAGTTCGGTGAATATTTTATTTCACGTTCGGGACCGGTCAATTGGCCGTCTAGATCGTGCGATTTAACGCCTTTAGACTATTTTTTGTGGGGCTATGTTAAAGCTCATGTCTATACAGACAAGCCCGCTTCAATTCACGCATTGGAAGACAATGCGGCCGAAATGTTGGAAAGAGTATGCCAAAATTGGACTAAGCGGATGGACCATTTGAGGCGCAGTCGCGGTTAGCATTTGCATGAAATAATCTTCAAACATTAAATTATATGGACCGTACTATCCATTCAAATAAAGATTTTCATGCATTTTTCTGAATTTTATGTGTTTTTTTTATTTGAAAAATTTTCCTATAGCTCTTAAAAAATCACCCTTTATAATAAGATATGTACGGAACCGGTATGTAAAGTGAGTTCAGATACCACGTAATCAATGGAAAGATCTCTCAATTACGTACCTAAGGAAAACTTAAATTTTAATGCTGCTCAAAAGCAGTCAACGTCAGACTCTCCATTTTACTTGCTCTTTACCATTCGAATTCATGTGTTTCTAGATCTGCTTAATAATAATTGGCACAGATTTTTATGAGATCTGCACAATAGCTTCCCAGTTTGAATTCTGACTGTCCTTTTGGTAGGACGGTTTCCATTTACGGATAAAGGTTTATTGTTTGCATCCAACAGAGTTGTATACATACATACATATTTGGCCATTACAACACTTTAGTCAATGATTAGAAACTAACTTCTCACACCTTTTATGTTGTGTGTGTTAATTTTATACATGAATGGCGAGACCTACAGTTTTTAAAGTCGACTCCGAACGACAGAATCTTTCCAAAGCATTTTTTTATTTACTCTCAGAATTTTTGACAGAAATCTGCCGCCGTAGAAATATTTTTTCATATTTCGTTTAGTTGGGGATGTTTGAACTGGGGCCTCACGTCTAATAAGCCAATACATTACCTAGTAGAATATGGCGACTACAGGCATGTACATCTCCAGTTATTACATAATCTGGAGTCTTCCATACACACCTTGTTCTCCTTGTTCCCAAACCCTCCTTATCCTGAGTGCCAAAGTTTCTGCGATTGTCTGAAACAATATTTTAATAGCTCTGAGGGAATTTAGAAAAAGGGACCAGAGATCAGGAATAAATCGTTTTTTCGCTACTCATAAGCACTCATGAAATTTTGAATATAAGTGAGGAAACAATATTGAAATTTAACGATGTACTCTGATTCATTCGTACTCAACTACAACGTTGATTTATAACTACAGGTTGCAATGTGTATGCCTACAACATTGACATCAAACTCATACCATTCGAAATATGTTTGATTCATAAGCCTCTACTCATTTAGATTCATAACTTTGAGAAAAATACTTATAAATGATGCGAGTGACTCGACAGTCTTAGTTGTTATTGCATTCACAAAAAAAGAAAAAAGACTCATAAGCAAAACAGACAGACAGAGCAGCAAACAGAGCAAACACACAACCTTCCAGTGAGTATTTTAGTGTTCCTATGCGACTCATACTTATTTTGTACATGTTGAGTTATGGAGACACATCATCATACGTGTTGTTAAGTATGAATATGATGAGGACTTCAAACTTTGAATATGAGTAGAAGAGGTTCCATGATATTAAAATAAGTATGAAGGCGTATAAGCATCAGAAATTATAAGTATGATTCGATTCTGCTCATCTTTTTGAATACTCATTGCTTATCTCTGAAAGGGACTTAAAGCTTCAAAAACAAATGCAATTATTTTTATTTAAAGTTCGTTTGATAGAAAACATTTCTAAAAATTATTCGAAATACAAAAAATCAAAAATATGTTCCCATTTAATGAAATTTAAGAGCTGAAAACGATTTTTTCTCCTTCAAAAAAAGAAATTTTTTATATAAAAAAACAAACATTCATTCTGTTTCATACAGCAATTAAAAACTGAAATATTGATTCATTTGTTTTTCTAATAAATCTATACCCTCTACGTAATAGTTTTAGTTTATCTAACAAGCCCTGGTTATGTGTTACAATATTTTTTAAAAAAGTTATTCAACAAATTTTTTTTTGTTTGTATTTTTTCTCTTATAAATTCGAATAGTTTTTGATTTTTTTTTTTTTTTTGACCAGCAATTGCAATAAAAATCTGTGTTACAAGTATATTTTAAACTATGTATAAATGAAATGTTTTTTATTGTTGTTGGGAATGAGAACATTTCGTTTTTTAGTTTTATCATGAGAGGGGGTTTCCCTTTTTTTTATATTTTTAACTGAAATTTTTTATGTAACAATTTATCATGTGCTAAATATGATAGCTTTGGGAAATTTTAATTGTTATTCATACAAATTGTTATAAAAAAGTAGAATATGTACCTCTAAAGGGTTTAAAAAGGGTTTAAAATATACGTGTGATTTGAACCGCATGACGCCTAAAGGTAAGAACAATTTTTTCTATCGCTGTTATAGGTAACGATAACTTCAGAACCTTTCGATGAAGTGAGAAGAGAAGTGTAGGAAGAGCGTACTCGTTGAGAAGAAAGGTGGAGAGAGATGCAAACAGCTCTTAAGCCAAATACATACATAAATAACTGGTCATTACAACCATTTCATCAGGATTATAACCTAGCTTCTTACACCATTTGTGTTGTGGGTTTTAATTTTTATACATGAGTGGCAGGACCTACAGTTTAAAGTCGATTCCGAACGACAGATTTTTTGAGAAACTTTTTAAGGCAATATTGTTTTACTCTCAAAGTTTTTGCCAGAAATCTTCTGAGGGGAAGTCACCGATTTTTTCACATTTTCGTTTGAACCAACACTACTATACAACCTACTAGACTACGGCCCAAAAGGTAATCTTATCCTACGCTAGATAAGTACAATAGGAAGAGACTTGTGTTATGCATCAGACTATTCAGAAGTAGTCTGTGGTTAGCAACTGGCCTTCTGATCGAGCACAGCAGATTCAAAGGATATCTGTCAGAATAGGGGTACTTCAAACCCAATATATAGATACGGAGATGATTAAAATGACTCAACAGAACATTTAATTGCTTTGCAAGTACTGGGCAGGGAGTTATCTATACTGGCAAGGAATAACATCTTCGTGGCAGTACTCTAGCATAGCTTTCCTATTGAAAGAAGAATCGGAATTTTTAATACTTTTCATAAAACCAATTCCAAATTACACTGTTTCCCAAACACCCCTTCTTAAAAGTTAAAGGGTCCGTCAAATAACTTTTTTTTTGAAAATGCTTTCAAAAAAAAGCTGCTGAATATTTTCTCAAATTTCTTTTTTTATTTGAAAGTACAATCCTTCCGGTTAATAATGGAAAATAATTTCATTCAAATGGCTGCCTCGGCTGGCCATGCAGTAGCCTACACGATCGGTCCATTTTTTAACCACATTATCGATTGTGTGCAGCTGTATTTCACCAATGACTTCACGAATATTGTCCTTTAAAGCGTCAATTGCCTCCGGCTTGTCGGCGTAACACTTACCTTTGACGGCACCCCACAAATACTAGTCCAACGGTGTCAAATCGCAGCTCCGAGATGGCCAAACGACATCAGCTCTGCGGCTGATAATGCGATCTTCAAAAACAGGGCGCAAAACATCGAGTGTAGCTTCGGCTGTGTGGCACGTAGCGCCGTCCTGTTCAAACCAAATGTTGCCAATATCCTCCTCTTCAATTTTTGTGAACAAAAATTCGTTCAACATGGCCCGATAACGATCGCCATTGACTGTAACGGCCACTCCTTGCTTATTTTCGAAGAAAAACTGGCCCAATTATGAATCTGGACCAAAATCCGCACCAAACAGTGACTCGTTTTGGGTGCGTCGGCTTTTCAATGTATGCGTGCGGGTTTTCTGTGCCCCAAATGCGACAATTTTGCTTGTTTACATACCCGCCAAGATCAAAATGAGCTTCATCTGAAAAGATGAATTTTTTGCGAAAATCGGCATCTTCTGTAAGTCGATCGCAGGCCCACTTAGCGAAGCGAAAACGCATTGGATGTTTAATTGGCTTCAACTCCTGAACCAATTGGACTTTGTATGGCGTCATACCAAGGTCTTTATGCAAAATTCGTCTCAATGATGTCTCCGAAATGTTCAATTGTTGAGAAGGACGGAGAATTGATGTTGATGGCGCTTCACGCACACTTTCAGCCACAGCAGTAATATTCTCGGGTGTACGCACTGTTTTTGGCTTTTCACGCTTTGGTTTATCGATGAGGATGCCAGTTTCTTTCACTTTTTTTCACAAAATAACGAACATACGGAGCTGACGGTGCTTCTCTTCTACCAAAATCCGTACGCAATTTTCGCACACACATTCTGCAACATTACCATGATTTTCAAAGTAATGTCGCAATATTTCCCAGCGTTGTTCAAGCGTATACACAACCATATTCGTTCAGCGGAAGGATAAAACTAATTATCTGTCAAATCAGACATGAGCTAAGTGTTACCATTCACGAAATAAGCACTAGTTGAAAAAAAACGCTATATGGCGGACCCTATACTAGGCAAGGATTTATCTGTACTGGCAAGGAATAACGTCCCCGTCCCTGTACTCTAGCGTCGCTTTCCTATTGAAAAAATAATCGGAATTCTTACTACTTTTCATAAAACCCATTCTAAACTTCAGTGTTTCCCAAACACCTCTTCTTAAAAGTTAATAATTCTCTACCAATATATTCTAAGGTTGAGTGTCCTTTAAAGGCATTTTTGTTTTTGGTCCGGTAATGTTTCCACTCGCCCTGTATCATTGCATTGAATAACTTTTGAAGCATCTTCTTAGCCTTGATATTTATACTCGCTTATGAATTTCGTTATTTTCGCTGTCATTAACTTTGAAAAATTGCCTTTAAAACTTCAAGAGCTCTTGTTTTTAATTTCAAGTTGGTTTTCTTTTATGGCCTTCTGCTCTCTCTCTCTCTCTCGGAAAGATGAAAAACCATCGTAATGAAGAAAAAAGGAAAAAGAAAGAAAACAGTTATGTTTTCCTAACACACAAATTATAATGATTTATTTGCCCATTTATGTCTTCAAGCAGGCGTTAACAATGTCTTCAACCAAAATTAAAGATGAAGAGGAACCCAAGAGAAAAAAAATGTGGAAAAGAAAGACATAAAAATAAATAGAAACAGTTATTCATTATAAAAATGAAAAGGAAAATGGAAAGAGAAAAACAAATTTTCATTTCGAAAGAAAGAAAAAATTTAGAAAAAAAAATAAATCGTTTTCACAAGAAGACAAGGGAAAATGAAAGCATCTTTGCAAATATCTCAGGGAAGAGAAGAGTAATTTGTTGTATGATAGCGTAAAACAAGTTAGAAGTGTAAATACAAATATTTTCCATATTTCAGCGATTTGTTTAAGCATTTTCTAAAACAAATACTCTCCCTTGCCCCTTTATACCTTCAAAATGAAATAAAAAATGAAACAAACGAGCATAGAAGTGTGATGTAACAAATGCTGTGTATTTCATTTTCACTTTAGGTTTTTACTGTTATTGTAACTGTTTTTTTTAAGCCATAAATTACTTTCGATATGTTGAAGAAATATGTTGAAATATTTCCGTTTCCTGTTTAACGTTTCAAGCATTTTTCCAAACAGAAAAAAAGGAAAGAAAGAAGCTTAAGAATGCCTTCAGAATAATTTAAATGGCGTAACAAAAGGGTGTGGGGGATTCAATGGTCTTTACAGACCATTGACAGACATGAAATTAAAAGAAAAGAATTGTAAAAGGATCAGGGGGAGGGGGGCTTGAAAGTGGCGAACAATTTTCAAAATACAAATTTATTAACAAGAAAGAAAATATTAATCGAATATGGAATGCCCTACAACACAATATAATATTTTCTACTGATTCTACAAGAAAGAACGAATCAGACGAATATGGAATGCTCTACACGCTAATATTATCTCTGGAACAGAGAGAGAGAGAGCGGCAAAAAGAATGCCGCTTGCAGCCGTTTACTAACCTCAGACTACTTCAGTATAGTCTGATGCATAACTTAAATATCTGTCGTACTCTAGCATAGGATTAGATTACCTTAAACCTATTTGGCTTGAGAACAGTTTGCGGCTCTCTGCATCTTTCTTGTCAGCGAGTACATCCTACCAAACTTCTCTTCCCATTTCACCGAAAGGCTCCGAGCCTATCGTTAGATCATCTGCCTACTCATTGATGTGACATTACCTGGAATCTAGCAGTGGGTGATCAGGTTTTCCCTGCCATGCATCTTTCTTGTCAGCGAGTACACTCTTCCTACACTTTTCTTCTTACTTCACCCAAAGGTTCTGATCCTATCGTAAGCTCATCTGCCTACTCATTGATGTGACATGACCTGAAATCTAGCAGTGGCTGATCGAATTTTCCCAGCCCTGCATCTTTCTTTACAGCGAGTACACACTTCCTACACTTTTCTTCTTACTTCACCGAAAGGTTCTGAACCTATCATAAGCTCATATATCTACTCGTTGATGTGACATAACCTAGAATCCAGTAGTGGGTGACTGTAATTTCTCTGCCATGTATCTTTTTTGTCAGCGTGTACACTCTTCTTCCCACTTCATAGAAAGTTTACGAGCCTATCGTTAGATTATCTGCCTACTCATTGATGTGACATGACTTGGAATCTAGCAGTGGGTGATCGGATTTTCCCTGCCATGCATTTTTCTTGTCAGCGAGTACACTCTTCCTACACTTTTCTTCTCACTTCATGGAAAGTTTGCGAGCCTATCGTTAGATTAGCTACCTACTCATTGCTGTGGCGTGACCTAGAATCCAGCAGAGGACTAACGTATTTTCTCTGTCCTGCTGATTCAGCTTTCTCACACCGTGCCATATAATGCTCGTGTCATTCTCAAATGAGCTTAGAGCTCAGTTGGTTGACTGTCAAATAGTTTTGCCACGTCCTGCCCTCTGTATTTCGTGTACAACTTGAATTGAGAATTTCTTTTAATGGCTTTCGTTAAAAAGATACAAACGAGTTACGTCATGGGTTTCGAATATTCTATTCTGTACTTGACACTCGAAGTCGTCGTAATCAAATAGGTAGTGTGTTGGCTTGTTAGAAATAAGGCCACGGTTCAAACCCCACGTCAGACATCAAAACGAAATTTGAAAAATATTTTCTACGGCGACTTACTCTCAGCAGATTTCTGGCAAAAACTCTGAAAGTAAATAAAAAATTGCCACTTTTCAAGATGGCGACCGATTTAACAGCTGTCAAGTGATTTATTCTCAGTTTGGTTTGGCAATTCATCATGAATAGACTCACGCCTGAACAACGCTTGCAAATAGTGAAATTTTATTTCGAAAATAATGGTTCTGTGCGGAAAACGTATCGCGCACTACGTCCATTTTATCGTCGACAAAATCGTCCATCAGAGCAGTTAATTCGATTAACCATGGAACGTTTTCGCACCACGTTTACTCTTATTGATAACTCGCATCCCCAGAGACGCTGTACGGTGCGTACAGAATAAGCTATTGCTGCTGTAGAGCGTAGCATTGAGGAAGACCCGAATGAGTCCATCCGCCATCGAGCACAGGAATTGGATCTGTGCCCATCCACTTTATGGAAGATTTTGCGGAAGGATCTTGGTTTGGTTTGGTGCTTACAAAATCCAACTCGTGCAAGATTTGAAGCCAAACGATCATCAAGTAAGGCGTAGATTCGTCGAATGGGCCCAAAACGAGATTACCGTTGTTCCCGATTTTCATAAGCGAATTTTGTTTAGCACTTCTGGTTGAATGGCTACGTCAACAAACAAAACTGCCGCATTTGGAGTGAAGGTAATCCTCAAGTGTATGTGGAAACACCGTTACATCCAGAAAAACTGACTGTTTGGTGCGCTTTATGGACTGGTGGAATCATTGGTCCGTACTTTTTCAAAAACGATGGTGGCCAGAACGTTACAGTCAATGGTGATCGGTATTGAGCCATGATTACTAACTTTTTCATTCCTGAATTGAATAACCATGATGTCCAGGAGATGTGGTTTCAACAAGACAGCGCAACATGTCACACAGCTCGTGCCACAATAGATTTATTAAAAGACACGTTTGGTGACCGCCTAATTTCACGTTTTGGACCTGTGAATTGGCCTCCAAGCTCTTGTGATTTAACACCGCTAGACTACTTTCTGTGGGGCTATGTAAAGTCATTGGTCTATGCGGTAAAGCTACAAACGCTTGACCATTTGGAAGACAACATTCGCCGTATTATTGCCGATATACGGCCACAAATGTTGGAAAAAGTCATCGCAAATTGGACGTCCAGATTGGACTACATCCGCGCCAGCCGTGGCGGTCATATGCCAGAAATCATATTTAAAATGTAATGCCACAAGATTATCTTTCGGATAAATAAAATTCATGTCAATCGATTAATCCATCGTTGTTTTATTGCAACTTAAAGTTCTATACCTCTATAAAAAAACACCCTTTACTTCGTGTTCAACTTGTATTAAGAATTTCTTTTAATGGCTTTCGTTAAGAAGATAGAAACGAGTTACGCCATGGGTTTCGAATATTTTATTCTGTACTTGACACTCGAAGTCATCGTAGTGTAATAGGTACTGTGTTGGCTTGTTAGACAAAAGGCCACGGTTCAAACCCCAGATCAAACATCAAAACGAAATTTGAAAAATATTTTCTACGGCGACTTCCTCTCAGCAGATTTCTGGCAAAAACTCTTGAAGAGTAAATAAAATTACCATGAAAAGTTTCTCAAAAAATCTGTAGTTCGGAAGCGACTTTAAACTGTTGCTACCGCCACTCATGTAAAGGGTCCGCCAAATAACTTCTTTTTTTTGAAAATGCTTTAAAAAAAAACTACTGAATATTTTCTCAAATTTCTTTTTTTTATTTGAAAGTACAATCCTTCCGGTTAATAATGGAAAATAATTTCATTCAAATGGCTGCCTCGGCTGGCCATGCAGTAGCCTACCCTAGAAGATGCCGATTTTGGCAAAAAAAATCATCTTTTCAGATGAAGCTCATTTTGATCTTGGCGAGTATGTAAACAAGCAAAATTGTCGCATTTGTGGCACAGAAAACCCGCACGCATACATTGAAAAGCCGACGCACCCAAAACGAGTCACTGTTTGGTGCGGATTTTGGTCCAGAGGCATAATTGGGCCATTTTTATTCGAAAATGAGCAAGCAGTGGCCGTTACAGTCAATGGCGATCGTTATCGGGCCATGTTGAACAAATTTTTGTTCACAAAAATTTAAGAGGAGGATATTGGCATTATATTTTTTATTATTACTCACAACATAAGTGATGTGAAAAGCTAGGTTGTAATCCTGACTAAAGGGTTGTAATGATCAATTATGTACATATGTACGTATGTAGACCTACTGGGTTTGGATCCATGCCCGATATAAGAATTAATTAAATTAATCCTATACTGCAACAAGGGGTTACACATGGCGAACAGAATACTGCAAAGCTACTATGCAAGGAGAAAAACCAGCATAGAACTACGTACTCTGTTTGGAGGAGAATGAAACCTCAAAGCAGACTTACGAAATTGATTATGAATTGAATTATACTAACTAGCACAAGATGACAAGTTTTTAACCTGTATCAATTGAATTCAGGGGAAATCTTATCGGTTCATATCGGAAATTTTTCTCAATTTCATTTCGACATCATCTGGGGAGCATCTGTACAAGGGTCATCATAAGTTTCATCATTTGCGACTAAAGTTCGTCACATAAATAACTCAAACAATAACCCATGAACATGATGATGAATCAAGACAGAAGGATGGTAATACGAAGAATGATGCAGGACATCTCTGGTATATAATACATCAGATCTGTTCTGTTATTGCTTAACTTTGTGAAGCCTCTTTAAAGCCTGAAAATAGTTTAAATATAAATACAAATAGGAACCCATGGGGATCATGAAACATAAAGAAGAGTGGTGATATAAGCAATGCTGTAGGAAATGTAGAACAGTTAACCTACGTCAGATCTGGTATGCCATTGGGCAGCATTGTTAAGATATTTTTAAGATAGCATAGATAGCAAGTGGCGTCTATGGACTTTAACAGTTTCCAGTGGCTCTTTAATATCTCAAAACGGTTTAAACAAGATTAGGATTGTTGAACAGTTAGTTTATTCGTCATATCCTATGGATCCATCCCACGTCAGTGATGGCAAGTGGACTTTTGAGGTTTTTGAAAGTCACATGAACCTCAGCGCAATTGTTGCTGAGATAGCACTGCATGTCATTCACATCGTTTAATGTCAGCAGGCCATGAGGTTGGATTCACAATGCTATTCTGGGTGAAATAGTTATGCTATTGGATTGGACAGTACTGTTCCTTTATAATGACGTATAAAGAGTAACACAATCGAATCATATGAACCTCAGCGGAATTGTTGCTGAGATAGCACTGCAAGTCATTCACATCGTTTAATGTCAGCAGGCCATGAGGTTGGATTCACAATGCTATTCTGGGGAAAATAGTTATGCTATTGGATTCGACAGTACTATTCCTTTATAATGGCATATAAAGAGTAAAACAATCGAATCACGGCACTGAAATCACTTTATACTCGTTCCTCAACCGCTGTAACCAAAGTAAGGTGCCAGCCAGATGTGCAGAAGGTATCATAGAATTTTATGACTTAAGCCAACAGAATATTGAGTTACTCTGTTCTATTTTACCAATAGGTTAGCTGGATCATTTAGGCGTGTATATCGGGGATTTTGGTATCGAACCGGATCACTTAAGTGTCTTCCAGATGGAAGTCATGATGACCCTCCTGGGCAATTAAATGACTGTTCAATAGCAGAGTATTCCCAGAGAATATACGAATACAATACGAATATACGGATAGCTAGGTCGCTATAAAATTCCGCAATGTAAGTGCTTTGACATGGTGAACGGAAATTTCCGAAACTGGACTATAGGACATTGCTTGACATATAAGAGGGCCTAAGTGGCTAAATCAGGCCACTCTCCCTAGAAACGTCAACAAGCGAGTTTTTCTTTGAATCGAATGTGGCAGCATAGTGGGCCTATGCTGATCCCCCATGATAGAGATTTCCCTAAAGCAACACTGATAGGATTAATTTAAGATTCTTACATCGTATATGCATCCAAACCCAGTAGGTCTACATGCATTCATACATAATTGGCCATTACAACCCTTTAGTCAGGATTACGACCTAGCTTCTCACGCCACTTATGTTGTGTGTGCTAATTTTTATACACGAGTGGTGAGACCTACAGTTTAAAGTCGATTCCAAACGCCAGAATTTTTTGAGCAACTTTTCATGGCAATTTCTCAGAGTTTTTGCCAGAAATCTGCTGAGGAGCAGTCACCGTAGAAAATTTTTTTCATATTTTCGTTTTGATATCTGACCTGGGGTTTGAACCGAGGATTCGCGTCTACCAGACTAAGAAACAATTTATTTATTTGCTACTACCACTGTAGATGCCCACGATATTTACAACGTACATATTAAGTTTTGCGTGCGAATGGAGTAAAGAAAATAAATAAAAGAAAAAAACCTAAGAATTATAAATAAAATTCCAATTAACTTTTTTATTAAGTATCTTTGAAAAGTACCTTTGTTAAGTACCTTCTTTGTCTGATTGGTAGTCATTTGCAAGTAAATTTCAAAAGAAGATTAATTTCCTACACAGTGCCCTTCAAACACGTGCAAATATTTCTTTTCGAAGGTTTCTACAGTCATTCGCTTATTTATTTCAGTTTTTTTTTGTGGAGTGTAGAGTTATTTAAAACAATAAATAAATTTAAGTACCTTCTGTCTTTTCTTCATTTTTTTTTTTGTATTTATTTAGAGCCCCTCAATTACAATGAAAAACACTTCACCCACACGTTTGTTTTTTGTTTTTCTCTAGAAGGGAATACAATTTCACACCTTTTTTCTAATGAATTGTTATCGTTTTTGTTATCGTTTTTTTAATTTTTTTATTATATGTGCCAATCATAAGGCGGCAATATTTTATTTGTTCGCCTAATTTCTTAACTTTCATTAAACGAATGGAATTAATTTTCTCACGGGTTCAGAGATCAGCAATGAGTATTCAAAAAGATGAGTGGAATCGAATTATACTCATAATATACGCATTCATATTTATTTTAATATCATGGAACCTCTTCTACTCATATTCAAAGTTTGAAGTACTCATTATATTCATACTTAACAACACGTATGATGTTGTTGATATCGACTCTCCATGACTCAACACATACACGAAGTACAAAATAAGTATGATTCGCGTACGAATACTATAACACTCACTAGAAGGTTGCGTGTTTGCTCTGCTTGCTGCTCTATCTGTCTTTTTTGCTTATGTGCCGCTTTTCTTTTTTTTTTAAATGCAATAACAACTAAGACTGTAAATTTTGATGAATGATTCGTATCACTCGAATCATTTATAAGTATTTTCTAAAGTTATGAGTCTGAATGAGTAGCATTATGAATCAAACATATTTCGAATGGTATGAGTTTGATGTCAACGTTGTACGCATACTCATTGCAACCTGTACTTATAAATCAACGTTGTTGTGAGTACGAATGCATCAGAGTACATAGTTAAATTTCAATATTGTTGACTCTGATCGGAAATTTGATTCCCTTGATTCTGCTCTTTTGGGTTTAGGTTTAAGTCGGAGTGGTAGCTCTGTGATGCCACGGGTGAACGCAGTTCCTGTACAGACCAAGTTCCACCAAAATCAGGGAAGAGGAAGAAGTTGGTCAGCGCAACGGCTGCACTGATTCTGATCGTTGCTTCCTACCTCTTTTCCCAGACAATTGGCGGCACTGCCTGAACTTCCTGTAATGTTATCCGTTTTCCAATTTCAGGACGTAAAAGGACTTCTTAGATCGATTGAATTGGAGGGTTGTAAAGCCGCTGAATTTAAAATGAACGTGAGATTAAAATCTACACTTTTTTCTCCATTGAGATTCGATCCTGGGCTTCTTGGCTTCTTGGCTTACAGGCAAACCTTTCGACCACTACTTCACACCGCCACCCAAATCTTTTTTATACATACAAGGAATTAATTATTTCAATATTTCAATATCCACTGATGAAGAATTTATTGGAATTTATAATCCTTGATTTCTTTTGTTGATTATTTCCAAAAATTTAAATTTATTAAATTACTTATTAATTCCTGTGCAATGAAACTCCCTTCTCTGGCTATATTTTCATATAAAAAAGTCCACCCACTACCACCCGTTATTGAAACGAAATGAAATTCACTGAAACGTATGACGAATAATAATTTATTTCTGTCCAGAGAGAGAAGAAAAACGAAATCATTTTCTGATGATTTACTCAAGAATATCATCTTCAAAAGAGATTTCGAGTTTTTTCTTTTTTTTTTTTGATTCTTTGCTGATAAATTTCAAATAAATTACACACTTAAATGATAATTTATTACAGCATACAACACAATCTTTATATGATATTTGATATCTTTACCTTTACGTTTACGCTCTCTTTCACTCTCACTCACTACTCTGTATTCGTTCCTTTTTAAAAGACACTGCGCTACAGAGAAAAATCAACGGGTAATATTGTTACGTAAATCGAAACGACCTAATATCGTTTAACAACAAAAACGATAAACAAAAGTCACACGATACAAATACACACTAACACAAGGAATACAATGAACGTGTTGATTATCTAAAGCTGCACACACACACATATGTATGACGAACCTGATTGCGGCTAGTACCAACAACAACATAAAGTAAACCAGCTACGACAAATATGTAACGGACGACATACGCAAAGTACACAAACAACAATGTGCTAGAAATAGAGTTCTCGAGAAGGCGCGAGCGAGAACCTTCCACATCGAGAACGTTCATCATACTGATTACGTGCGTGCGGACTACAAAAGGGCTGGACAAAGCAAGCAGCAGTGTTAATTCAGTCAGCCTTGTGTGAAGTTGCGTGTGAACAAAATAAGTCGTGGTTGTAAAGATCCAGTGAATACTGGTGTGAACTAGTAAAATGAATGAACAGACTATTGTTGTATCGTTAAGTTGTATACGGTGGCACACAAAAGTAGTGTAAAGAATAAACAGAGTTCAACTGAAATTAAACACATATTTGTTTTTACTTAGTTTGCAATTAACGAAGTCATATTTAAACGTTTTTAAAAAGGTAAAAACGTAACAATATCATGAAACATAACTTATATAGTATGCCAACTGCCATTTGGTCTTGATGCCCCAATTTGCCACCTCTGCAGCCTCATCAATGGATGGGTCAGGGGGTAAGAGCAGAGGCGTTGGGGGAATGGATCGGATTGTTATGTTTCTAGGTCTCTATATATAGTGTAAGGACAGGCTGGCTGCTGGACTTGGGTTAGTTATTGGGTTTATTACGGGACACTGTGAGATTACTTCGTTGACAAGGATCTGGGACAAACCCCAACCGAACTATTGCAGGGTATGTTGCGATGAGGAGGAGTTGGGGACTATCGAACAACTCCTCTGTAACTGCTATAGACAGTGTAAGAACAGGTTAGCTCCTGGGCTTAGTTAAGGCCAGCTTGAGATATGTTATTGGGTTTATTACGGGGAACTGCGAGATTATTTCGCTGACAAGGATTTGAAATAGATCCCAGCCGTACTATTGCAGGGTATGTTGCGATGAGAAAGAGTTGGAGACTATCGAACACCTCCTCTGTAACTGTCCAGGCCTTAGTAGGTTGAGGTCTAAGACCCTTGGCAGACGCTTCTTTAAAGGTTTGAATTCTATGTCGAGAGCCGGCAGGAAGGCTCTAAATACATTCATTACTAGTTTGTGCTGGTTGAGAAGTGCTAGGGCTTCAATAGTGTAGTCCTACTCTCTTTTGTGTTTTGTTAGTCTGCGTAATTCCTCTGCTTCCTCATTCTCCCTTTCCTACTTCCTCTCCTTTTTCCCTATTATCCTCTCCCCTTTAAGACGTTTTACAATAGCTCAACTGAACCTCCGGGTACTGCACTTGTCTCAATTGGCAAGTACACGTCCTCTAACCTAAACCTTTTCCAACTGGCATACACATGGAGTCGGTGTACGGCTGTCGCAGATATCTCGACGAGATAGCGGAACGATATGACCATATCGTATGAGTACCGGGGCACAGTGGTATTCCGGGTAACTGTAGAGCTGATGAACTTGACAGGCGGGGCACGACCATCGAACTCACCGCTGAGTTCTCGAATCTGGGCATACCGAGGAGGACCTGCAAGCTCATAATTGATAATGCGATCGTCGATTCCGTCAACGACAGATGGGCGGCCTCGGACATGGGTAGAACGGCTCGTAAAATCTGGCCAAGGCTGGATGAGGGGCGCACAGTGAGTCTACTTAAACTCCAAAAAGCCGCGCTCAGTGTAGTTGTCGGTGTCATTACGGGGCATTGCATTATGGGTACGCATGCGAGGCGCATTGGACTTGGACACCTTGTTAACGACTTCTGCAGAAGCTGCAGAGATGAGGAAGAAGAGGAGACTGTCCCTCATCTGCTGGGTACATGCCCGGCTCTATGCCAAAGGAGAAGGAAGTACTTGGATACTTACTACATGGATGATCTGGAGGAACTGTCAGGGATTGATATTGGCAGCCTAAATCGCTTCATCAAGAGCTCCGAATGGTTTCGAGACTAGGGGATAACGGATGACTGTGGTAGCACAATGGGCCCAATGCGGCCTAGGTGTGTCCATCCAAGAATTTTTCTTGGATGGGCAGCCACCTCTACCTACCTACACATGTAGTCGCTTCTCGTTTTGTTTAATTTCGTCATTCAATGCTCTACAGTCACTTATTTTATGAAAATTCATGGATATTCGTTTGTCTATTAACTTTTGTATTGCACTGTTATGTATTAACGTCATCGCTGTCATCATTTATGGTCATTCCTTTGCCAATTTGCCAATATTATTTTGTTTTTTCTCTCTCTCTCTCTTGCTCTCTCTCTCTCTCTCTGTCTCTTTTTGGATAGACACCTTTTGGTCACCTGTACCAATAACAATCAAGCCAATCAATTGTATTCCTTTTTGAAAGGGGCTCATCTCTGTATGTGTGATGATGACAAAAGAAAATCCATAATATTACGGATAAAAAAACTGTAAGGAAAACTATTTTTCCAATTGATTACCTTTTGGAAAAATATTTGAAAGATGGCTTTGGTGTATTTTTACCAAAAAAAAAGAAAAAAAACTTCAGGAGAAGGACATGTCAGAACGTATTTCATAAAGGCAAAGGATTGAATCTTTTTCCATATTAAAGCAGCATGTCTTGGATGTCGTCTTAATGAAAATGGTCAGTAAGAAACAGTTAAAGAAGGTCAAGGTTGACTTTATGAAGCCTTACAATAGAAGGATTTCTTTTTAATTAGTGAAGGACCGATTATTAAGTCGCCGTAGTCTAGTAGGCAGTGTGTTTACTTATTAGACGTAAGGCTATGGTTCAAACCGCAGGTCAGACATCTCCAGCAGAAACGAAATTTAAAAAATCTTTCTTTCGGTGACTTCTTCTCATCAGTTTAAGGGCAAAGGCTCTGAGAGTAAATAAAAAACTGCCCTGAAAAGTTTATCAAAAAGATCTGTCGTTCGGGGTCGACTTTAAATTGTAACTTTCGCTTTGAAGCGCTAATGATCTGAGACATAGTCAACCATTCTCTATTCCGTTTCTCTTTGTGAGCTCTTGCAGGGTGGCTGATATGTATTGCAACCAACTTCAGGTTGTTATCATTTATAAACCGCTCGTCTGACAGCTGACAGATTTATTCCAGTGACAGCTCATTTTATTATTTACAAATTTACAAAAGCATTTTGATCTATTTCATTCAGAAAAAAAAGTTATTCGTGATGGAATTCAAGCGTGATAGTGTGTGATTGCTTTATATTTGGCTGGAAAACCACAGGTAGCTATCGTTAGAGCCCTCCAGCATTTAAATGTGAATAAATCTTTTGTTTCTCGTAACATTTCTCCTTACCGTAATACTGGCAGTGTTGCATCGCGTCCAAAAAGTGGACGAAAAAAAAACGATAACAACACCAGAAATGATCCGAAAAGTGAAGGCCAGATTTGATCGAAATCCACGCCACAGTGGTAGAAAAATTGCTCGTGAGCTGAACATATCGCGAGAATGGATGCAACACATATTGAAAAATGAGCTTGGACTAAAGCCATTGAAGCTCCAAAAAGTGCAAGAGCTCACCAATGGACAAAAAAAGTTAGACTGGAAAGAGCCAAGGAGTTACTTCGCTTGCACGAAAGTGGCCAGTTACCGAATTTGGTTTTCTCCGATGAGAAGCCATTCCAAATTGAGCAGTTTGTGAACAAACAAAATGATCGGGTTTACTTGCCAAAGAGGTCAGCTGAAAATTTACAACTGCGATTGGCCACCAGAACTCAAGCGCCGCCGATGGTAATGGTGTGGGCCGCCGTAATGGCCGATGGTCGCTCCCCGCTCGTATTCATCGACCGTGGGGTCAAAATAAATGCCGAGTATTATCGGGAAAATGTCTTAAAGAAAGTATTGAAGCCCTGGGCAGACAAACATTTCGGCCGCAGACCATGGACATTCCAACAGGACTCAGCACCACCGCACTCAGCACGCGTCAAGCAAGAATGGCTTAAAAAGGAGGTTCCTCGCTTCATTTCTGCCGCACAATGGCCACAAAAATCTCCAAATATCAATCCGTTGGACTTTTGCGCCTTGGGTATTTTGGAGAGTAAGGTTCTCGCTAAAAAAAATACCAAAGTGTCGATCATCTCAAGACGGCGCTTCGCCGGGAATGGGGCAAAATACCGCTGAGCCACTTTCGTGCAGCCTGTAATGGCTTTGTCGGCCGTTTGAAGGCCATAATTCGTACCAAAGGTGGCCAATTCGAACAAATCTAAACAGATTCTAAAATTTGATGGTATTTCTAACATTTTTGCTTTTGAACAATAAAATTAAAAAAAATTAAAAAAAATATAACGCTTTACTTTGTTGCATTATATATCAGCCACCCTGTACACTCCAGTGCATTTCTAGAGCCTAACAAGCTCTTAAACTCCTCAAGAATTTTATGATTCTTTCTGAATAAAAAGTAATACTCAGGTTCCATTATGGATCAGCACAGTTATTATGGTATTGTTACGAAATGGAAAAATCTGGATACTGGTGTTTTGGTTTTACATCACTTAATATTAAAATTATCAACAAAACCTACAAAAACAAAACAATGCAAGTAAACAAACCTGTTTACAAACTATCGCGCTGCTTAATATAACAACAAACACCAGCATAAAAAATAATGGTAAACAAGTAAACAAACATGCACAAACAACACTAAAATAATAAATGTAAACAATGATGTTTACATTTATAGAGATTTCGAGAAGGCGAAGTCACGAGCATTCGCCTTCAAGAACATTCATTAGACCGTCTACTCTGCCATATAAAAGGTAAGACAAAGCAGACGACTCAAAGAAATGAATTTTCGAAACTTTTCGAGTTGATTTTAAAGTTGTACATGTACACTCAGCCACAAAAGTATACATACGGTTAACAAATTTCAGATATTTTTTAATCAATCCGTTTTCGTTGAAAATCTTTATAATTGTCTGACATCTTTCTTCGATTTTAAGGCGGTCTTTTGCATTGGTTCAGAAATTTGTGAAATTTGTTAATCGGATGTATACTTTTGTGGGCCTGTGCAGGGCCACAATTCAGTTCAATTTAGAAATTTTTTAATCAGTGCAAAGACCGTCTTAACATCAAGGAAACTATAAAGATTTTCAACGAAAACGGATTGATTAAGAAATTTCTGAAATTTGTTAACCGTATGTATACTTTAGTAACTGTGTGTATATGCGTGAGAAAACTGCACTTACGTTGTGAAGTTGCACTCCCTTCGTCTTATTGAAGGGCTAAAATTGTGTTCCAATCTTTTTCACCAACAAAATGTATCCTTCAATATCTATAGGTAGGGTAGGGCATAATAACTCAGACGTAACAATGCCAGTCGGTAAGAAATTTGACCAGCATTATTGCAAAAATTTCAAGATATTTGAACAGGTGAACCAATTTTTAACGTTTCATTGCCTACACAATAAAGGAAAAGAAATGTGTGTTGGAGTGCATGTACGTACATATGTACATATGTATGTATGTCTCAAGAAATGGTCAAGAAATTTTATTTAAACAGTAAAAAGGCAATAAAAATAAAGGCAAGAAATAAACGCCTTGTTTTCCAAATAAAATGTAAATTCCAATAAAAGAAATAATTTCAAAGAGAATTTTCAAAGAGAATATTATAACAAGTAAGTTAGGTCAAGTGTTAAAGGTCATAGTTTAAGTGCCATGGTTCAATAGACATATTGTTACGTTTTTACCTTTTAAAAATGTTTAAAATATGAGCTCGTAAATTGCAAATAAAATAAAAATTAATTTGTGTTTTTAGTTTTAATTAAAATTCTTTATTATTCCGCACAATTCTGTGTGCCACTGTTTACAACTTAATGTAAACAACAACAATTGATTTTCTTTGTTATTCCTCTGTTTACAGCCTTTGTATAAACAATAACAAATACTAGACAATTATTCGACAGATCTTTGTAACGGAGATCTTTCAAACCACGATTGTTGTCTTCAAATGCACCGTATCTTCACACAAGACTAAATGAACTTCACTAACTCACTCGCGTGCTTTGCGAGTAAACAATCTGATGAATGTTCTTGAAGGCGAACGTTCATGGCTTCGCTTTCTCGAAATCTCTATAATGCTCCTATGCTCCTGTTAATAGCAAAAATAATCTATAAAATCGGAACAGAAAGCCATTTGCTTTGAGGAAAGTTAGCGAGTGTGTATCTTCTACGGATGGAAATCCTGGAAAAAGGGGGAAGTGATGTCACCACTCTTTCACTCATTGAAGTTGAATTGTGCGAATCTTGGACTTAAAAATAATTCGCTCTTCCTCAGGCTTATTCTATACCTTCAGCAATCCTTCAAGTCGAATACACTGAATAGAATGCAAAAGACTACCATTGATTTCTAAACCTGCAATAAGTTTTGAAAACAATATAGAGTCCCAGACTCATTAGACATGCACAGCATTAGTCAAACCTATCTTGACCTACACCAGCCTGGTATGGTGGCAATTCCTTGAAAGAGAACTATCCTCAGGTTGAACCGGCTGCATATTGTTACTGCCGCACTACTGGAGTGCTACACCCTTCCTGCAAGAACTTTACTGTAAGAGTATTGGCCGCCTGTCAAAAAAATATGGATTACATGGTCCTACACTACCACTTCTCTAGGAAGTTCAGAATTTCTTGAAGGCGAATGTTCATGACTTCGCCTTTTCGAAATCTCTATAAATGTAAACATCTTTTCATTTTCGTAACAGTATTATTTACGCAATTGCCAACATAACCTAACTTATATGAAACCACAGTAGTACCATTTATGAAAAGGAGGAGACTTCCCTTCTGGGTGAGGTAATAATATGGAAATTGAAGGTAAAATAACTGGGAATATTACTGGACAGTAAACTAACTTAGAAAGCAGTTCAGGGAAATTCAAGCATGCCATAATGTGCTTGGGTGTGCTGCCTAAGAAAGATGCTCTGTTTGCACACCATATTGGTCATGCCAACTGCGACTTAAGAGGGCATTGTTTGGGCACGTTGAACTTATTTAAAAACAGAGCGGATGTGACTGAATAACATGCGGAGGCGCCTCATGTTTTACTATAACGGTGGCATTCAGAATCTCTTTTACTGGGGTTCCTATTAAGGGCAAATCTAACACGAAATTCTTCACAAAGACAAATAAAGTGATTGACAGGTGGCTACTTCAAAGTCTTCATACATACATACGTAATTGGTCGTTACAACCCTTCAGTCAGGATTACGACCTAGTTTCTCACACCACTTATGTTGTGTGCGTTAATTTTATACATGAGTGGTGGGACTTACAGTTTAAAGTCGACTCCGATTCACAGATTTTTTGAGAAACTTTTCATGGCAATTTTTATTTACTCTCAGAGTTTTTGCCAAAAATCCGCTGAGAGGAAGTCGCCGAAGAAATACTTTTTGTATTTTATTTTGATGTCTGGCCTGGGGCTCGAACCCCGGCTTTTCGTCTAATAAGCCAGCACACTACCTACTAGAACACGGCGACTTCAAAGTCTTCATAGGACCAGTAAACTCTATGATTTTGGGAAATATTTCACAACGAGACTATATAGTCCTCTGGGGGTACACCGTGTGGTACACAGATGGATCGATGATAGATAGTCGAACAGGAGTAAAAGTTTGCTATCGCAGATTGAAATATTCCGAATCCATTGAGGAGAAATGCTCTGTGGTTATCAGATGCGTCGATCATAAATAGTGGGATAGCAGTGAAGGACTTCTATTGCAGATTAAAATAATCCGAATCCATGGAGAGACTCGTGCGCATGTTTCAAGCGGACGTCAACAAAAGAAATGTTCAGTTCAACTTGATTAGGAAGTACAAAGGCCGGGACATAGCATTTCTATCTGATAGACAGACCGCCATTCAATTTTTTTGGCTCGTGTGAGGTTTAATCACGAATGGAACATGAAATGGAACATGGAATGGAACATGGAATGGAACATGGAATGGAACATGGAACTGTCGGTAGCAGTAGAATTAGCTACACAAGAGAAATAAGATCCCGAGGGAAATAGGATTCCAGGAAAATAGGATCCCAAATGAAAATTCGCAGCAAGAAGCAAGCAAATGAGCTAGCGGGGAGTGGTATTTGCATGCTGCTGAGAGAGCCAAAATTTTGTTGAGGAGTTTGGAAAGGTATACGTAGCGATTGGCACAGACTCTTTCTTTAAGATTATCTACAGAAGATAATTGAATCAGACTATTCAAAGGCTGGGGATAGTAGCAGACTTTTTATCCAGGCGCTATAAACTTAAAGAACATTTCTCACAAAAATGGTGATTCTGCCATAGCCACGTATCGTGCTTTAAGAGGAGCTTATGGTTTTACATAATCGTCCAACTAGGCAAGCAATTGGCAAAATTGTGAAGAAATTTGAGGAGACTGGAGTGGTTACAAATATTGAAAGGCATCGGCATCATTGTTTCGCTTGCTCTGCTGAAAATATCGTTATTGTAAGTGAAAGTGTTGCCGATTCCTCGTCGTTCTCACGAATTAGGACTGTCTTACGGCCCATTATGGCGTATTTTGCATTTAGATCTACACCTACATCCATACAAAGTCCAGCTCACGCAACAACTGAAGCCAGCTGACCATTCACAACGTCGTAGATACGTGGAATGGGTGTTTGAACAGCAGGCGGTGGACGGCAATTTTTCGAACAAAATTTTCTTCAGCTATGAAGCACATTTCACACTCGGTGGGTATGTTAATAAACAAAATTGTCGGGTTGTTGGGGTTCTGAGAATCCTTAAGTAATTGAAGAGAGGCCATTACATCCAGAAAAAGTCACTGTTTGGTGCGCTCTTTGGTCCGAAAAAGTGATTGGACCTTACTTCTTCGAAAACGACGATGGAATGACGGTCACCGTCAATTCGGGGCCTTATGGTTATAAGATAACCGACTTTTTTATTTGCCTGCGATTGAAGAATACGACTTGGAGAATATGTGGTTTCAACAAGACGGTGCCACCTGCCATACAACTCGAGCGATTATGGCTTTATTGCAAGAGACATTTCCTGGCCGCGTAATTTCTCGTCATGGCGATATCAACTGGCCACCAAGATCATGCGATTTGACACCATTAGACTTTTTTTTTGTGGGGTACGCGAAAGACCGTATTTATGCAGATAAACCTTCAACTCTTGAGCACTTAAAAACCAACATATGTCAAGTTATGGCTGAGATACCGCCCAATATGTGTCAAAAAGTGATCGAAAATTACCTCAAAAGTATCAATGCTTGCAACACTTTGCTTGGAGGTCATTTAAATGATAGAGTGTTTCACACATAATGTCAACGTTCAAACTTTAGAATAAAAAAAGGAAATATCATGAATAAAAATATTTTATAAAGGGTGTTTTTTATAGAGGTATAGAACTTTAAGTTGCATTAAAACAACGATGGATTATTCGATTGACATGAATTTCTTTTATCCGAAAGATAATCTTGTGGCATTACATTTTAAATATGATTTCTGGCATATGACCGCCACGGCTGGCGCGGATGTAGTCCAATCTGGACGTCCAATTTTCGATGACTTTTTCCAACATTTGTGGCCGTATATCGGCAATAATACGGCGAATGTTGTCTTCCAAATGGTCAAGCGTTTGTGGCTTTACCGCATAGACCAATGACTTTACATAGCCCCACAGAAAGTAGTCTAGCGGTGTTAAATCACAAGATCTTGGAGGCCAATTCACAGGTCCAAAAAGTAAAATTAGGCGGTCACCAAACGTGTCTTTCAATAAATCTATTGTGGCACGAGCAGTGTGACATGTTGCGCCGTCTTGTTGAAACCACATCTCCTGGACATCATGGTTATTCAGTTCAGGAATGAAAAAGTTAGTAATCATGGCTCTATACCGATCACTATTGACTGTAACGTTCTGGCCACCATCGTTTTTGAAAAAGTACGGACCAATGATTCCACCAGCCCATAAAGCGCACCAAACAGTCAGTTTTTCTGGATGTAACGGTGTTTCCACATACACTTGAGGATTACCTTCACTCCAAATGCGGCAGTTTTGTGTGTTGACGTAGCCATTCAACCAGAAGTGCGCTTCATCGCTAAACAAAATTCGCTTATGAAAATCGGGAACAACGGTAATCTCGTTTTGGGCCCATTCGACGAATCTACGCCTTACTTGATGATCGTTTGGCTTCAAATCTTGCACGAGTTGGATTTTGTGAGCACGCAAACCAAGATCCTTCCGCAAAATCTTCCATAAAGTGAATGGACACAGATCCAATTCATGTGCTCGATGGCGGATGGACTCATTCGGGTCTTCCTCAATGCTACGCTCTACAGCAGCAATAGCTTCTTCTGTACGCACCGTACAGCGTCTCTGGGGATGCGAGTTATCAATACGAGTAAACGTGGTGCGAAAACGTTCCATGGTTAATCGAATTAACTGCTCTGACGGACGATTTTGTCGACGATAAAATGGACGTAGTGCGCGATACGTTTTCCGCACAGAACCATTATTTTCGAAATAAAATTGCACTATTTGCAAGCGTTGTTCAGGCGTGAGTCTATTCATGATGAATTGCCAAACCAAACTGAGAATAAATCACTTGACAGCTGTTAAATCGGTCGCCATCTTGAAAAGTAATGCCAACTTAAAGTTCTATACCTCTATAAAAAACACCCTTTATATGTTTTATTTACGTTTACTTTTGAAACCACGAAATGGATAACCCTTTATAAGAACCGCTTCAAGCCCAATACGTAGATTGTGTGCGGCTTTAATGCATGTCAGAAGGCAACAGACAACATTCTGCAGTCTGTTAGTTAAAGAGGATTGGAACTACAATTGCACTATAACTCAGCATCTACAGTAGCTCAGTTCATGGATGGAAATGTAGATCATAGAGTACATCGTACTTTCCTCCAACAGTAGCCAATCTGAATGTGACCCATTTTCATTGCTTTTTTTCCAATTTTCTTAGAAAAATTTCTGTTATTAATACCACTTGCAAGAGCTATTGACTGCTCACCAAACAATTAATTTCAACTTGTATTGGCCAACTTTCTTTTAAGCGATTAATTGAAGTTTAAACCACAATCGCCGCTCAAAGCATGCACAAAGCCAGTTTGTTTATAATTTTTAATAAAAACAAAAACAACAAAAGTTGGTCATTTGAATGCCTGACATGAATATCAATTAAATATTCTGGTTTCAAACCATTCCATAAGCTTACAAGACTAAGTCTAAGAAATGACTTTCTTTGGTCACCTAAAACAGTTGGTCAATGTCAGTGAAACGTTAAACACGTTAAGTAAAGAGCAGAGAGCACATAACAAAATAAAAATGAATTTTTCCAAAGCGTATCTATTGCTGATGCTTCTAATCTGTTTGCAAAGAGGCTACCAGTGCCAGAGTAACTTAAAAGTGGCTGAAGGACAAGCGCGCCAAAACAGTTTCATAGAATGGTTGGCTTCATTATTTCAATTTCCTCCTCTTAACGGAAATATTGGGAGTATAACACCACCTCCCTTAACCACTAGTGCGCCAACAGAAGCCAAAAATTGCCAGCCGTGCTCTTGTGGCACGCCCAACGTTATCAAACGCATAGTGGGTGGTGAGGAGACCCAAGAGATACGTTATCCCTGGATGACTTTGCTTAAGTATAACAACCGGTTTTATTGTGGCGGCTCTTTAGTATCCGATCAGCATGTCTTAACTGCGGGCCATTGTTTAAGAGGCTTTTCTTCCTTTGCCATATCGGTAAGTCTGTTGGTGCATGATCGCACGGCTAATAGTTCACGAGAGGTGAGCAGGAAAGCCAAACGGGTCTATGTACACGAGCGTTATAGTCCCTATAATATAGACAACGATATAGGCATTATACAGCTTGAGAAACCCGTAGAAATGTCCAATGTTTTAAGGCCAGTATGCATGCCACCGGCCAATGAAACGTTTGAGGGTAAAACTGGCATAGTAAGTGGTTGGGGAGCTCTCTCAGAAGGTGGTCCTTTGGCTCAAAAACTAATGGTGAGTTTACATTTCTAAAGAAAGCTTCAAATATTAAAAAATAATTCCTCCCCTTAGCAAGTCAGCGTTCCGATCATCTCTAATCAACAGTGTGAGAAGAATTATGGCGCTAATCGCATAACCCAGAATATGATGTGTGCCGGTGTACCCGAAGGCAATAAAGACGCCTGCCAAGGTGATAGCGGTGGCCCGTTTCATGTGCACAATGAGCAATTGGATGTTTATAATTTGGCTGGCATTGTTTCCTGGGGTGAGGGTTGTGCTAGACCCGATAGACCCGGTGTATATACGCGTGTTACCCAGTATTTGGATTGGGTGGAAAAGAAAGCCAAGAATGCGTGCCGCTGTGATATGCCCAGCAAAAAGGTGGCCGAAGAAATTAATTGGGAGCAATAAAGGGGAATAATTTAAGCAATAAAAATCTAAAGAAAATGTTTTTTTAATAAAAACTACAGTTTTAAACGTTTTTAAATTTCAAATTTAATTTGTCCTTCCTTCCTTCCTTCCTTAACAATCATTAGGACAAGCTTCTTTCCATTTCATACAAAGATGGAAGCGATAGCCTGACCAAGACAATCAGCCAGCTTTTCTAACAAAGCAAAGCCATTCAACCATGATGACAATTTAAAACCATTTTTTCACGACTTAATTGTTCTTTAATTTGGAATGTTTAAAGTCAAAGGACTTATTAAACAACACAGAATTTGTATTCTACACTGCATTACATAGGGTGACCTACACTTACATTTGAAAACAAAGAAAAAAACATTGTAAGGCACAGGCAAAATTTATTTGTGTTTCCCAATGCTCGATGATTTTGAAAGTCTTAAAAAATTCTCGGCTAAGAGGAATAAGAATGTTCACCCCTAGTCGCTCTTTCCCACAAAGGCTGTGCTATTCACACTTTTCAACCGCGTTCTCCTCCCTTTCGGAGTGTAGCACTACCTTCATTGCATTGCCTACCTTTGGGATTTTGCTGATCACAGATTTTATTTACGGATTCAAGTGCACTTGAAGCATTCCCTCTGACGTCTGTCCTTGGGATTCTAGTCTAATTCGGTATTGCTTGTATCGCATAACATGCCTGATCCATCTTTATTTCCGCCTTCGTAAGACTTGAGTATGGCTCAGGTTGGATGTACTAGGTTCGTTCCAGACAACAGTTGCTAAAATCTCTACAAATTGTTCTAAGGTCACTATGAAGGTTGCGAATTCATAGAAGGCAACTGACTTCTCATAGCTGTAGGATTGCCAAGGGTTTCACACATAATGTAAGACAGCAAACTTGTCGAGCTCTATTAATACTGTCCTCAATGTGCTATGGAGTCCTCAACAACTTTCTACAAGAGGGTAGAGTTGCTTTCACAAAGCTGTTGCCAAGATTATCCAGTAGACAGATAAGCTTGTACAACAGGAACTCATCTAATAATTTGTCCAGTTTTGGCATCTTTATGAACTTTTGCTACTTCCACTTTTCATAAAATTTATGCTAATTCGGACAGACAGACAGACAGCGCAACTTTCAGGACCTTGTTGTAATCAGACACTTACAGCATTCAGAAGTCCCTCACGAGTTGACCCTAACCGGCTTTCTTATCGGTATGAGCATTTGCTTCTTCTATTTGCAATAAAACACACCGTCTTCCAGACAGTTGGTGAAAAAATTGGCCAAAAAAATAAGGTTTTTCAGTGAATGGCAAACTACAGGACTTTTTTTCAGATGCTTGCTTCAATACCTTGTAATACCAGCAAGAGCTTCCTCGTCTATGGCATCCTTTCTCAGAGAATTGGCAATACCACATTAGGAGACCATGCCATCTAGCCTTAAGGATTTATTATCTCCACTATTAACGCAGAAACTAATGATTTCCTCTTCAGTTAGTACAAGCTTACCTCATATAAGCTTAGTATACGGAACAATTGTCCCTTTATGATCTTAATTAGAACTGGAAGTGTTATTAGGTAAGTTTTTCTTGTCTTTATGCAGCACATTGCCGTTTTGTATGCACTTTTTTCTTATGCCAGTGCTCTAATGCAGGTCCATAGATTAGTTTACTGCATCACTGTCCTTTTCCCAACGCAATAGAATATCTTCCAATGGACCAAATCAACAGCGTTGGTGGATAATATTGTTACAAAAAAGGAAAAATCTAGATACCGATGTTTTGCTTTTACATCGTTTAACATTAAAATTATAAACAAAAGCCACAAAAACAAAAACAATCAACTTGTTTACATGATAAACAAGAAAACAAAAATATACCAGCAAACGCCAGAATAAAAAAAATTATAATAAGTAAACAAAAATACAATAACAAACACTACAAGAATAAATGTAAACGACGATGCTTATATTTATAGAGATTTTGAGAAGGCGAAGTCACGAACAATCGCCTTCAAGAAAATTCATCAGACTGTTTTCGTTGCCATATAAAAGGCAAGCCAAAGTAGGCAACGAGTTAGTAAAAGTTCAGTCAGTCTTGTGTGAAGATACTGTTTGTTTGAAGAGATTAATCGTAGTTTGAAGATCTCCGTTATAAAGATCTGTTGAATAATTGTCTAGTGATTGTTATTGTTTAGGCAAACGGTATAAACAGAGGATTAACAAAGAAAAGCAATTGTTGTTGTTTACATCAAATTGTGAACAGCGGCAAACAGAATTGTGCGAATAATAAAGAATTTTAATTAAAATTAAACACAAATTTATTTTAAATGTTTTTAAAAGGTAAAAACGTAACAATATTTTAAAACCAATCTCATTCATATTTTTAACCCCATAATTTAACTCTTAACTCATTTCACTTTTCTTCTCTTTAACGATTTAATATGCTCAGCTCATCATTAGGCGGGGTGTTAAAACTTTTATTATAAAATTTTTAATTTTTTTATCGTTTTATTGTTTTTATTTGTATTTGTTTTTATGATTTTTTGTCTAAAAAAAACTAACAAATTATGTGGAACTCATTTGAAATGCAAAGATTAATGCCGAAACAAACAAAACGTGCCACTGATTACCAATGATAACACACAACACACACAAAGTAAATACTTTGTACTGTACTTTGTTTAGTTTTCGAGTTAAATCGTTGGGTTGCATATTAGCAAGTTGCAACATGCCACACAGTGACTCTCTTCATTATTTCTACTGGTTTTTTGTTGTTGTTGTTATTCTATTCATTATTATTGAAGCAAGTTATTCAAAAGATGTACAAACACGCATAGTATAGTGGGCTCTCTAGACATAAACACACACTGTGCTATACAATTGCCTTTCAGAAGCAACATAACTGCCTTCAGTAATGTTAAAACAAAAACGAAATAACAAGAGGTGTTGACGATATTTACTTTAACATTGCAGTTTCCTGTCATCAAAACAAAAAATTTAATTTCAAACGATTCTTTTCAATGAACTTTCAAAATTGTATTGTTAAGTTATTAACTTTTAAAAACGTTTAAAGTATGAGTTAGTAGATTGCAAATAAAATAAAAATAAATTTATGTTTAGTTTTAATTAAAATTCTTTAATGTTCGCACAATTCTCTGTGCCCACTGTTCACAACTTGATGTAAACAACAACAATTGCTTTGCTTGTTATTCCTCTGTTTACAGCCTTTGTATAAACAATAACAATTACTAGACAATACTTTGACAGATCTTTGTAACGGAGATCTTCAAACCACGATTACTCCCTTCAAACACACCGCGTCTTCACACAAGACTGACTGAATTTCACTAACTCATTCGATTGCTTTGCCTTGCCTTGTATATGGCAACGTAAACAGTCTGATGAATATTCTTGAAGGCGATTGTTTGTGGCTTCGCATTCTCGTGATCTCTATAAATGTAAGCATTCTTGTTTACAGTCATTATTGCAGTGTTATTTGTGTATTTTTTACATTTATTCTTGTAGTGTTGTTGGCGTATTTTTGTTTACTTGTTTACCAATATTTTTATGCTGGTATTTGTTGTTCCATTAAGCAGTACGATAATTTGTAAACAGGTTTGTTTACTGCATTGTTTTGTTTTTGTAGCTTTTGTTTATAATTTTAATGTTGAGCGATGTAAAAGCTAAACACCAGTATCTAGATTTTTCAATTTCGTAACAATACCTTAATAACTGTGCTGATCCATAATGGAACCGGAGTATTACTTTTTATTCTATGATCAGAAAAAATTTTAAAATTCTTGAGGAATTTACTAGCCTATAAGGCCCACAGTTCAAAAATTGCTACGGCATGAACACTAAAGTAATCTATAAATGCACTGGAGTGTACTGCTCACAAACAGAAATGGAATAGAGAATGGTTGACTTTCTGAGACCATTAGCGCTTCAAACCAGCGTTTAAAGGCATTTGAATATTCTTCACTGATTTTTAAATTCTGGTGTGTAGGCTGGCGATCAAATACAGTACTTCTCCATGTATTTGATCGTAGAGTAAAAGCTTAGTTTAACTCACCGCAGTGTTGGAGCATTGATTCATAGAATCTTAAATTTCCCAGTTAACAGCATCAACTTGGCATTCTGTAGATTAACTTCCAGACCTTTTACTCTGCTTGACTTACAGAAATTCCGAAAGCAACGTTGTTATCTATGTATTTTGTTTATATTTTTCTAGTAGTGTTTGTTGTTGTAAGTTTGTTTACTTGTTTACCATTTTTTATGCTGGTGGTTGTTATTGTATTTTTTTATAATTTTAATGTTAAGCGATGTAAAAGTAAAACATCAGCATCAAGATTTTTCATTTTCGTAACAATATTCAAATGAGATTTTCTTTTTTTTATATTCTCGGAGTCGGGTCTCTTTTTTCCTCACAATTTATAGACAGCAACCTACAATGCATCATAAAAAATTGTATTTCAAGATACTTTTTCTCTGATTTCTTTTGCTCTGAGTTTTACCTCTGCTGTCTTCTCTTCAGTAATTTATCTTCCAGCCCTCAGCTAACAACGCCTGTTAAACAACTACCTTTTGCAAGTATCCCATAAAAAAAAACTTCTAAACAAACGACCAAGTTTTGTTAGTTGATTAAATGTAAAGCTCGGGAAGAAAAGTGGAGGAGCAAAAACATGAAAAACTGAAGAAAAACTATAAAGAAATGCGAATAGAAAGAATAGAAAAAATATGAATGGCCCGGCATATTGTACAAGTTGTTGTTTAATGGAGAGAATAGCAAGAGAAATTGCTTTAAAAATATAAATAAATGCAGCAAATGCAAATAGTAGACAGCAGCAGGAACAGCAACAGCAGCAGCAGCAGCAGCAGTAGTGGTAGTAGTATGAACAGACAATACAAATGTATGGGAGTTTGATGGAAGGACAGAAAAATATGCAGAGACATACAAAGATGATGACAAGTGCTGGGCTGGTTGGCTGGCTTGAATATTTTTGCATAGAAGCACAATGTAAATGATAACACCATTGCCTAGAGAAATCTTAAAAAGCAAAATAATAAAGAAAGTCGAGTGTGAGAGAAGACGAACTATGAAAGGATTTTCCAATATTTTGTATAACTATTTGTGGAAACACCCATATGGTTTTAAAAGTTGAAATAAGAGTGAAAGTTTTAGTTGATAAGATTTACAAATAAATTCTCATGCAGTTGCTTAGGGTGTTGAAACCATTTTTTTTAAATTTAATTTTTTTTTTTTATTCTGAAAATTTATGGAAATATCCATACGGTACGGTACTATTCAGCAGTATCAATGCAAAATCATTGAAAGTAATTCAAGCAACAATTTCAAAATGTTTACCAGCAAAAGGATTCATTCAAAAGTATGGAAATTAAGTATCAAACATGGGACGAAGTCGTGACGCGTTAAAAAAACGAATTCGCCTAGTCGAAGAAATCCCTAATTAAAGTTTAGCGGACCAGTCAATTTCAGTGTAGAGGGGACCATCCGTGGTATTAATGCAAAATCTTTGTGGAACTAAAAGTTCCAGAGGACCAGATAATAACTGTGCAACTGTACTAAACACAATTGATTCGTTTGAAGCGCATATTAATCGCATAATTTAGAACTAAAGATTACGGCATGCGAGTGGTGACACATTAGAAGACATGAATTCTCCTACGCAATACTATGGTTTCCTAATCTATGTTGTCACTTTACGTCGAACTACTAGTGTGACGTCATATCACCTTTACGCATAAAATAATAATATTTCGATTTCTAAGGTCGTAATCTTTAATTTCCTAATCTATGTTGTCACTTTACGTCGAACTACTAGTGTGACGTCATATCACCTTTACGCATAAAATAATAATATTTCGTACCTCTAAGGTTGTTGTTTTATCATTCTTGGTTTTAAATTAAAGGAAAGGAGAGGAAGTGTTACCTCAGCCTCTTAACAGTTCAGACCTTTTACGACCCATGTTGTACGTGTTTGCCAAAGTTGGATTGTATCATTGAGGTTATAAACACCTACTGGACAACAGAAGGAAACAATATAAAGTACTGCAACACATTATTCTACTGAAGTCGAATCATGATCGTGGATAAACGCAACTTAACTGGAAAATATAGGTTTTGAGCAATACTTGGCATTTTACTGAAGAGGGAGTTCACGTGAAAGTTGTTGTGGCAAGGGACTCGATATTTAATCTACCAGTCCAATGTATCAATGTCGGTTATATGGCAAAACAGTGCAGTGAAATTCACATATAGCTGATGATATAGTTTTTAAAGGACAAACTGCTACCGATGTAGAGATGTATATCGCTTTGCATATCAGATCTCAGAGAACAACACTCGTACTCATACTCGTAACACTAAAAAAACCTCAAGTATATACTGAAACGGCAGCTGACAATATTGTTACGAAAATGGAAAAATCTAGATACTGGTGTTTAGCTCGTTTAACATTTAACAAAAGCCACAAAAACAAAACAATGAACTTGTTTACAAGTTATCGCACTGCATAATATAACAACAAACACCAGCATAAAAAAATGATAAACAAGTTAACAAAAATACAACAACAAACACCAGCATAAAAAGTGATAAACAAGTAAACACATAGAAACATACCAACAACACAACAATAATAAACGTAAACAACGATAGAGATTTTGAGAAGGCGAAGTCATGAAAGTTCAACTTCAAGACTGTTTACCCTGCCATATAAAAGGCAATGCAAAACAGGCCAGATAGTGAGTAAAAGTTCAGTCAGTCTTGTGTGAAGACGCGCTGCGTTTGAAGAGAGTAATCGTGGTTTGAAGATCTCCGTTACAAAGATCTGTCGAATAATTGTCCAGTAATTGTGATTGTTTATGCGAAGGGTGTAAGCAGAGGTATAACAAACAAAGCAAAAGTTGTTAACAGTGGCATACAGAATTGTACGAATAATAAAGAAGTTTAATTAAAACTAAACACTGAATTAGTTTTATTTTATTTGCAATCTACGAGCTCATATTTTAAAAGGTTTTTAAAAAGTAAAAACGTATCGATATAATACCAACTATTGTCTCGATGTATTGCCAATTCCATAATTTACAAACTTGGAATAGCCTGACAATGCCTTTGTTTTTCTCATAAATCTATCCGAATCTATATTAGCACAGTCTACCCTACTGAAGTCGAGATTGTGAACTTTAGGCATGAGGTGTAGACAATATTAACAGAGAAGTGCTTAAAGCCGATATTCTATTAAGTAGTGTGTTGGTTTATTAGACCTAAGGCCGGGGTTCAAACCACACGTTAGATATCAAAACAAAAATTTTAAAAAAGAAATATTTCTACGGCAACTTCCTCTCAGCAGATTTCTGACATAAGGCTCTGAGTGTAAAATAAAATTGCTATGAAAAGTTTCCCAAAAAATCTGTCGTTCGGAGTCGACTTTAAGATGAAGGTCCTGGCACTCATATATGAAATTAACGCATACAACTTAAGTGGTGTTAGAAGCTATTTCGTAATCCTGACTGAAGGATTTTAATGACCAATTATGTATGTATGTAGATCACAGTAGAGCAGTTAGGCGTGAGGTCACGGTTCAAACTCCAGGTCAGACATCTCCAACAAAATACGAAAATACGAAAAATATATCTTCTCCGACTGCCTATCTGTAGATTTCTGGCAATAAAATTACCATGAAAAGTTTCTCAAAAAATCTGTCATTCGCAGTCGACTTTAAACATCAGGTCGCGCCACTCACGTATAAAATTAACGCACACAACATAAGTGGTGTGAGAAGCTAGGTCGCAATGCTGTCTGAAGGGTTGTAATGACCAATTATGTATATACAGGGTGGCTGATATATAATGCAACAAAGTAAAGCGCTATATTTTTTTAATTTTTTTTTTTTAATTTTGTTGTTCAAAAGCAAAAAATGTTGAAAATAACATCAAATTTTAGAATCAGTTTAGATTTGTTCGAATTGGCCACAATTGGTACGAATTATGGCCTTCAAACGGCCGACAAAGCCATCACAGGCTGCACGAAAGTGGCTCTGCGGTATTTTGGCCCATTCCCGGGGAACGCCGTCTTGAGATGATCGACACTTTGGTAGTTTTTTTTAGTGAGAACCTTACTCTCCAAAATGCCCCAGGCGCAAAAGTCCAACGGATTGAGATCCGGAGATTTTGGTGGCCATTGTACGGCAGAAATGAAGCGTGGAACCTCCTTTTTAAGCCATTCTTGGTTGACGTGTGCTGAGTGCGGTGGTGCTGACTCCTGTTGGTATATCCATGGTCTGCGGCCGAAATGTTTGTCTGCCCAGGGCTTCAATACTGTCTTTAAGACATTTTCCTGATAATATTCGGCATTTATTTTGACCCCACGGTCGATGAATACGAGCGGGGAGCGACCATCGGCCGTTACGGCGGCCCACACCATTACCATTGGCGGCGCTTGAGTTCTGGTGGCCAATCGCAGGTCTAAATTTTCAGCTGACCTCTTTGGCAAGTAAACCCGATCACATTGTTTGTTCACAAACTGCTCAATTTGGAATGACTTCTCATCGGAGAAAACCAAATTCGGTAACTGGCCACTTTCGTACAAGCGAACTAACTCCTTGGCTCTTTCCAGTCTAAATTTTTTTTTTTGTCCATCGGTGAGTTCTTGCACTTTTTGGAACTTCAATGGCTTCAGTCCAAGCTCATTTTTCAATAGGTGTTGCATCCCTTCTCGCGATATGTTCAGCTCACGAGCAATTTTTTTACCACTGCGGCGTGGATTTCGATCAAATCTGGCCTTCACTTTTCGGATCATTTCTGGTGTTGTTCCCGTTTTTTCGTCCACTTTTTGGACGCGATGCAACACTGCCAGTATCACGGTAACGATCAATGATACGAGAAAAAAAAACGATTTATTCACATTTAAATGCTGGAGGGCTCTAACGATAGCCATCTGTGGTTCTTCCAGCCAAATATAAAGCAATCACACTATCACGCTTGAATTCCATCACGAATAACTTTCTTTCTGAATGCAATAGGTTAAAATGCTTTTGTAAGCTTGTAAATAATAAAATAAACTGTCACTGGAATAAATCTGTTAGCTGTCAGACGAGCGGTTTACAAATGATAACAACCTGAAGTTGGTTGCAATACATATCAGCCACCCTGTATGTATGCTTAAGATCGATATAAGACTTGGTGAGGGAGTTAAGATTAAACTGTCCATTGGAAAGATATCACACGTGCATAATTGTTATGTTCACTTACAATAGATCTTTACAGACATGTTTTCTTAAGGCTTCTGAAAAACTAATTTCCTTTGATTTAAACTAAAAGTGTTTTTTTTTTGTTTTGCCGTGGGAAATGGTGTAAACTTGTTGTAGGTCATGCTTGCATTTAATTTAAATGCAACGTTTGTAGGAAGTCCTGCAATGTTTCTTAAGCCTTCTTCTGTCATAGAAATTGAGCTGTTTTTCTCTATGTAAAGTTATTGCAACTACTGGTTTCAAGGCAATGGTAAGCAATGACAGCAATGGCAACAGCAACAACTACAGCAACAAATTGAGTTAAAAAAATAATAAAAATGCAAAACATTTTAATGTTTTAAATTGGCTCGTTTCCAACCAAAAAGAATCGGTTTGGCTCTGGTAAGAGGGCAGTTTATAATTCTCTTCTGCTTCTGCAAAGATTTTTTTATTTCGTCGTTTTATTTTATAACAGCCCTAGTGGCCTGGCAATAAAACGTTTTTTTATGGTGAGCAACAGCAACATTTTTTTGTTTTTTTTTTTTTGCATTCCGTGTTTATTTATCGCAGCATTTTTTTATTTATTCTTGCATAATGGCAGGCATTTTTTGTTTTGTTTTGTTTTGTTTAAAGGCGTTTGTCTAAGACTTGTAAAAAGGCGTTGACAAATAGATAAAAACTTTATTTCTTTACTATTTTTTTCTTTTCATTCTTTCATTATTTGTTTATTTATTCTTTGTTTTATTGTTTCTTAGTTGACAGTTCCAGTGCCAGCGCCAGTACCCGAGCAATTCTTTAGTAATTTGACAAACAATGCTTTTAATTCGAAATCATGTTCTGTTCATATGCCCAGTGCTTTTTCACTTGTTTTTAAAGTGCATTTTATATGCAAAATAATAACAACAACAAAATTGATTTAATTGCCTTGTTTGTTTGTTGCTATTGTTGTCATAATAATGTTGTAAAATTGTTAAACAATTGTGTTGTGTTATTGGCTTATGGTCGCATTGTATTGTATTGTATTGGCCCACAAACAAACAAAACAAATTAGCAACTGGACAGTTTATCATAAATATGTCTCCAGATATTGTCAAACTATGAAATATGCTTTTAAAGCCATGTAAGTGAGTTCATATAATGTGTTACAAACATATTATTCACATTGTTTTTGTTGTAGCCAAAGAGATAAACTGTCAAAAAATAGACGATATGACATTAATTTTGTAAGCTGTGGTCTAGACCACACAGGTGGGGTTTAAATATTTGAAATTGTTCGAGAATTTTTTTGGAATTTTTTTCATTACTCCTCTAGAGAGTAATCTTATAATATAAAGGGTCCGCCAAATAACTTTTTTTTGAAAATGCTTTAAAAAAACTACTGAATATTTTCTCAAATTTCTTTTTTTATTTGAAAGTACAATCCTTCCGGTTAATAATGGAAAATAATTTCATTCAAATGGCGGCCTCGGCTGGCCATGCAGAAGCCTACACGATCGGTCCAATTTTTAAGCACATTATCGATTGTGTGCCGGTGTATTTCACCAATGGCTTCACGAATATTGTCCTTTAAAGCGTCAATTGTCTCTGGCTTGTCGGCGTAACACTTATCTTTGACGGCACCCCACAAATAATAGTCCAACGGTGTCAAATCGTAGCTCCGAGGTGGCCAAACGACATCAGCTCTGCGGCTGATAATACGATCTTCAAACACAGGGCGCAAAAAATCGAGTGTAGCTTCGGCTGTAAGGCACGTAGCGCCGTCCTGTTGAAACAAAATGTTGCCAATATCCTCCTCTTCAATTTTTGTGAACAAAAATTCGTTCAACATGGCCCGATAACGATCGTCATTGACTGTAACGGCCACTCCTTACTCATTTTCGAAGAAAAATGGCCCAATTATGCCTCTGGAGCAAAATCCGCACCAAACAGTGACTCGTTTTGGGTGCGTCGGCTTTTCAATGTATGCGTGCGGGTTTTCTGTGCCACAAATGCCGACAATTTTGCTTGTTTACATACTCGCCAAGATCAAAATGAGCTTCATCTGAAAAGATGCTTTTTTGCCAAAATTGGCATCTTCTGGTGTAGGCTACTTACTGCATGGCCAGCCGAGGCAGCCATTTGAATGAAATTATTTTCCATTATTAACCGGAAGGATTGTACTTTCAAATAAAAAAAAGAAATTTGAGAAAATATTCAGTAGTTTTTTTTTAAAGCATTTTCAAAAAAAAAAAAGTTATTTGGCGGCCCCTTTACATACATAAACATACATACATAATTGATCATTACAACCCTTCAGTTAGCATTAAGACCTGGCTTCTTACACCTCTTCTTCTGTGTGTGTTAATTTTATACATGAGTGGCGCGAACCTTCAGTTTAAAGTCGATTCCGAACGACAAATTTTTGAGAAACTTTTCATTGCAATTTTATTCAACACTCAGAGTTTTTGCCAGAGATCTGCTGAGAAGAAGTCGCCGAAGGAATATTTTTTCAAATTTCGTTTTGATGTCTGGCCTGGGGTTTGAACCGTGGCCTTACGTCTAATAAGCCAACACACTACCTACTAGACTATCGGCCTTAAGCACTTCCGTGTTAAAATTGTCCACACCTCATGCCTAAATTCACAATCTCAACATCAACAGAGAAGACTGTGCTAATATCAATTCGAGCTTTGTGAGAAAAACAAAGGTTTTGTCAGGCTAGATTTTTTTGAGAAACTTTTTCATGGCAATTTTGCCAGAAATATGCTGAGAGTAAGTGGCTGAAGAAATATTTTTTCATATTTAGCGTTGTTGTAGGTGTCAGACCTGGGGGTTTCAACCAAGGTCTCATGTCTAATAGCTAGGTAGTTTGGAGCGGTAGCTATGATACCATAAACTCACCTTAGTACGCATAGCGGTCCTTTGTGATGCCACAGCTGAACGCAGTCTCTGTACTGACCAAGTTCTTCCAAACCAGGGAAGAACATGATCAGCATGTCCTGACCGCTGGACATTGTTTAGGAGGCTTTTCTTCATTTGCCATATCGGTAAGTCTATTGGTGCATGATCGCACGGCTAATAGCTCACGAGAGGTGAGCAGGAAAGCCAAACAGGTCTATGTACACGAGCGTTATAGTCCCTATAATATAGACAACGACATAGGCATTATACAGCTCGAGAAACCCGTAGAAATGTCCAATGTTTTAAGGTCAGTATGCATGCCACCGGCCAATGAAACGTTTGAGGGTAAAACTGGCATAGTAAGTGGTTGGGGTGCTCTGTCAGAAGGTGGTGCTTTAGCTCAGAAACTATTGGTGAGTGGCATATAAAAATTCTAAGATTCTAAGAACTTTTTTAAGCATTCCCTTCTGTCTTTAGCAAGTCAGCGTTCCGATCATCTCTAATCAACAGTGTGAGAAGAATTATGGTGCAAATCGCATCACCCAGAATATGATGTGTGCTGATGTACCCGAAGGCAATAAAGATGCCTGTCAGGGTGATAGCGGCGGTCAATTGGATGTTTATCATTTATCTGGGGGGTTTATCTTCCTGGGGTGAGGGTTGTGCTAGACCCGACAGACCCGGTGTATATACACGTGTTACCCAGTATTTGGATTGTGTGGGAAAGAAAGCCAAGAACGCGTGTCGCTGTGATATGCCCAGCAAAAAGGGAAGAACATGAAGTTGGTCAGCGCAAGGGCTGCACATTTAAAGCACGACTACGACACGCTGGTAAACCAGCCCGAAAGTTTGATAAACGAAGCTATATCCTCGACATCAATGGATGATAGCTGCGTCAAGCTGGCAAGCATCGGAGAGCCAAACAACATATATCGCAAGAGATGGGCATTGACAAAGAAAGTGGATAACAGTCTCGTCCTCCTCAGCGGATCTGCACCCACGGTCATTAAATGGGAGCCGCATTCTCTCCGCGTGTCTACCCATAACACAGTGACGTGTAAGCATGGCCACTGTAATCGAGATGACCTTACGACCAAGTCCAAGTAATTGGTTGGTGCACCTTCTATCTATCAGAGGCCAGGATAGGTTGGCGTCAAGAATGAATTTCCGCTTGACTTTTCAACTTGTCCAAGCATTCGAGTAGTTTACTGGCGATTGCCTATATACTCCATGTAATGATTTTTAATGTTGCAGAGAACGATTACACTTTCGTGCATGTATTCTGCTGCTCTGCTACCAGGACCTGAGCAAATTTCTATGAAAATATCATACTTAACGGACTGAGTGATAAGTTTATATAATAAGACTCTAGGTTTTGTTAAAAATCTTGAAATTTTTTTTAGAAATATTTTTAAAAACTAGCATGCAAATGAATGAATCGTTACACTTCCAAACAGAATTGAAAAGCTAATGCGCCATACGACTTACAATCTATTGCAGTTTAAGGCAAATTGGACACTTTCAAGGGAAAGTGATTAGGAGGGAAAACATTAAAGAAAATCAAGTAAAATAACTTAACCAGACTGTGATTAATTCCTTTAGAAATCACAAATCGCTCTAAGAAAAGAAATCACTTTTTCTAAACGAACTAAATAATGACGATGATATTGTAATCACTCGTAACCAAACTGATTGGTATTTGAAATTCATGGCATTCATATACAGCAACGTACACTTGGCTGTACGTACTGGTAACACAGTCCATTGATATTCCATAAGTCTGAGTATTTTTTTTAATCCTGTTTTACAATTTCCATATATTGGCTTCATTCTACCGTCTGTGACTATCTGTCTGTCTGCCTGTACGTCCATATGCATATTATTTTTTAAACATTCCTTTTTTTTTTGATGTGGTTTCTCATGGCAGCAATTCTTCTTTTACTTCTTCATATCTTCCTTCCATTACTTTCCATTCCTTTTCTTCACTCTCTTCCCCATCATGTATCATATTTTTCCACTTTATTTTCCATTTTTTTTATTGTGTTTGTTGTTGTTGTTGTTATTATATCTGTCGTTTAGTTTAACCACAATTTCCCAAAAGCAATAAATCATTGACTTCAATTTGTATTTATGACACCGAAATGGTTTAACTGCAGCTGTGACTCGCTCGCTCGTTCGCTCAATGGCTGGCATAATGAACGAAAAAAAAAAAAACAAAAACAAAAAAAAGAAAGAAAAATCGTCATACACATCGTTATCATGATGATGTCGTCATGATTGTTGGAGTTACTTTTATCCGCTTTCCGCTCCCCTCCCCCCCTACTACCCCCTTCTGTCGATTCTTTACGGACTTGCCTTGGCAAAAAGCTACAAAATGCTGTGTAAGTCATTGAAAAGTGGAGAGTGTAACTGTTGACGGTATGGCCATCTAAGATGTTGAAGTTAAGGTATAAGGACAGCAGCTTAAAGGTATGAATTCTTTAATTTTTACAACATAACAACGCATCAAACGTAGGTTTGGTGCCTTGTCGATGGGTGTAAGGAATCACCCATCACCCTCTTGATTACTCTCCCATGCATTTTAAATACTATTAATAATACTGTTACGAAAGTGAAAAATCTAGATACTGGTAATTTACTTTTACATCGCTTAACATTAAAATTATCAACAAAAGCTACAAAAACAAAACAATGCAGTTAACAAACCTGTTTACAAATTATCGCACTGGTTAATATAACAACAAACACCAGCAAAAAAAATTGTAAACAAGTAAACAAAAATACACCAACAACACTATAACAATAAATGTAAACAACGATGTTTACATATTTATAGAGGTTTCGAGAAGGCGAAGTCACGAGCATTCGCCTTCAAGAACATTCATCAGACTGTTTACTCTGCCATATAAAGGGTCCGCCAAATAACTTTTTTATTGAAAATGCTTTAAAAAAAAACTACTGAATATTTTCTCAAATTTCTTTTTTTATTTGAAAGTACAATCCTTCCGGTTAATAATGGAAAATAATTTCATTCAAATGGCTGCTTTGGCTGGCCATGCAGTAGCCCACACGATCGCTCCAATGTTTAAGCACATTATCGATTGTGTGCAGCTATATTTCACCAATTGCTTCACGAATATTGTCCTTTAAAGCGTCAATTGTCTCTGGCTTGTCGGCGTAACACCACAAAAAATAGTCCAACGGTGTCAAATCGCAGCTGCGAGGTGGCACAAACGACATCAGCTCTGCGGCTGATAATGCGATCTTCAAAAACAGGGTGCAAAACATCGAGTGTAGCTTCGGCTGTGTGGCACGTAGCGCCGTCCTGTTGAAACCAAATGTTGCCAATATCCTCCTCTTCAATTTTTGTGAACAAAAATTCGTTCAACATGGCCCGATAACGATCGCGGGTAACGGCCTCACCTTGCTCATTTTCGAAGAAAAATGGCCCAATTATGCCTCTGGACTAAAATCCGCATCAAACATTGACTCGTTTTGGGTGCGTCGGCTTTTCAATGTATGTGTGCGGGTTTTCTGTGCCCCAAATGCGACAATTTTGCTTGTTTACAAGATCAAAATGAGTCAGGATCAAAATGAGCTTCATCTGAAAAGATGATTTTTTTTGCCAAAATCGGCGTCTTCTGTAAGTCGATCGCAGGCCCACTTAGCGAAGCGAAAACGCATTGGATGGTCAATTGGCTTCAACTCCTGAACCAATTGGGCTTTGTCATACCAAGGTCTTTATGCAAAATTCGTCTCAATGATGTCTCCGAAATGTTCAATTGTTGAGAACGACGGTGAATTGATGTTGATGGCGGTTCACACACACTTTCTGCCACAGCAGCAATATTCTCGGGTGTACGCACTGTTTTTGGCTTTTCACGCTTTGGTTTATCGATGAGGATGCCAGTTTCTTTCACTTTTTTGCACAAGATAATGAACATACGGAGCTGACGGTGCTTCTCTTCTTTCAAAATCCGTACGCAATTTTCGCACACGCTCTGCAACATTACCATGATTTTCAAAGTAATGTCGCAATATTTACCAGCGTTGTTCAAGCGTATACACAATCATATTCGTTCAGCGGAAGGATAAAACTAATTATCTGTCAACTCAGACATGAGCTAAGTGTTACCATTCACGAAATAAGCACTAGTTGACAAAAAAAAACGTTAGATGGCGGACCCGATAAAAGGCAAGGCAAAGCAGGCGAATGAGTTAGTGAAGTTCAGTCAGGCTTGTGTGAAGTTGCGATGTGTTTGAAGAGAGCAATTGTGGTTTGAAGATTTCCGTTACAAAGATCCGTCGAATAATTACCTAGTAATTGTTACTGTTTATGCAAAGGGTATAAACAACGAAATAACAAAAAAAAAAAACAAATGTTGTTTACATAAAGTTGTGAACAGTGTCACACAGAATTGTGCAAATAATAAAGAATTTTAATGAATACTAAACACAGATTTTATTCTTATTTTATTTGCAATATACGATCTCGTATTTTAAACGTTTTTAAAAACGTAACAATACTTACACTTTCAGTTTCTTTCATAAGACCTTTATAAGAAAATACTCCTTTACATTTCTGTTTTATTGCAGGTTAAAAATCCCCGTCACAACAATACTTTAAAAGTGACTCACTATGCTGCTCTCATTCATCTTTTTTTTTTTTTGCTTTAAATTGAGTCTTATTCCTGTTGCTGCCTTTGTTGATGGTGTTCAGACTTTAGCTGTTGCTGCTGATTGCAGTATTAAATAGTGAGAGTAGCATGAAACTGAGCAGCATTAGCTCTGAGCTTTAAATATTATCAGCCGCCAAAATGACCTTAGGGGCAGACATACGAGTACATATGATGACTTTTACTTGCTACACCAGCTATTGATTATTTATTGCCATTTCGGTTCATCACTACTGAGCGGTGAGTTAGGGTGCTGGTAGCTAAGGCTGGTGTTTGCACTGCTGCTGTTGAGAAGGCTTGTTGAGTTGTTATCTCTAGAGTTGCAGGATCAAGGTTAAGTTGTTGTCTTCTTAAAAAATAAGTCATTTGTGATTTAAAATACTTTTTTTTAATAAGATTGCCGTGAACTTAATTACTGTTAGAGTATTTGCCAAAAGTCTTTTGAGAGGAAGCCGCCTAAGAAATATTCTTCATATATTTCGTTTGATTCAAGATGTGTGAACTGTAGTTTGAACCCCAAAGTTTTCATCTGATAAGACACAAACCCTTGTCAAACAGCCCCAACGAGCATTTGTAGTTTAGACATCAGATCTAATGCTCTATTACTCTTTTAAGTTCCATAGGAGGCAAGCGTAGGTTGTCGCTAACTCAAAATCTTTGTGTTCCTTCTCCAAATACCTATTTCACCGAAACATCATTACCCATTCGAACGACATTGGCAAGCCAACATAGGTGTTGAATGTTAATGCGGTGGTCAATGTCTATGGCTTTGAGGATCTTATGGAGCTCATTACTAGTTTGAATATAGAAACCATTGCCAACTCATACTAAACCAAAGATCTTAGGAAGCATAAAGCCTTTTCAATTTTGCAGGAATACTGAGCTCTAATATTGCAGGGAAAAAGCGATCCCGTGTTGAACTATCATACACACATAATTGGTCACTGCAACCCTTTAGTTGGGTTTACGACCTAGCTTCTCACACCACTTACGTTGTGTGTGTTAATTTTATTCATGAGTGGTGAGGCCTACAGTTTGGAGTCGACTTCGAACGACAGCGAAACTTTTCATGGCAATTTTATTTGACACTCAGAGTTTTTGCCAGAAATCTGCTGAGAGAAAATCGCCGTAGAAAATATTTTTTTCATATTTCGTTGTAGATGTCTGACCTGGGGTTTGAACAGAGGCCTCAGGTCTAATAAGCCAACATACTACCTACTAGACTACGGCGACTTACAGCTTGTTCCTTCCCAAAATACCGCTTTCACTGAAACTTCCTCTCTCATTTGAACGACATGGATAAGCCATGGATGTGTTGGACAATGTCTATGTCTTTAAAGAGCTTATGCAGCTCACTGCTAGTTTGGATACGGAAACCATTACTAAAGCATACTAGACTAAATAGTTTAGGAAGACTAGAGCCTTTTTAGCTTTACAGGATTACCGTATTATGACATTGCAGGGAAAAAGCCATCCCATGTTGAGCTATCGAATGCTGCCTTACAGTCGACAACAAGATGATGAGTATCTGGTCGATTTCCAAAAGTATTTCCCATAATTTGTCTTAGTGTAAGTTTCTGGTCGATGGTGGATCTACCAGGCCTGAGGCTGCCCTAATAAGGTCCAATCAGTTCCTTGGCAAGTGGTTTAAGTCGTTCATGCAATACACTCGTAAGAACCTTACGTCCAAGTTTTGCGCATCTCATGGGATTTCTCTTTTTCAGGGCAAAGCAGAGAACTCTGACGTCCTAATCGTTGTTCGTACCTTTTCCCATTCATATCCTGCAAACTAGCTGCAGCCCTACTACTTACTTACTTACTTAATTGGCCATTAACAACCCGATTAATGGAACCTACGTGAGTTGGTCACACCAATTAATGACATGGCTTTCTCGATTTGGTCCTTCCAACGCAAACAAGGTCGTCCTCTTCGCGGATTCCGCAGATCCCCCCATTAAATATCAGTCTCGCCGGTGCATCCTCCTCCATTCGAACGACATGGCCGAGCCAACACAACCGCTGGATGTTAATCCGCTGCACAACGTCTATTTCGTTGAGGAGCTCATACAGCTCACTGTTGGATGGGATGCCGAAATCATCGCCAACTCGCACTGGACCGAAGATCATACGTCGGAATTTTCTCTCGAATACTCTCAAGGCTACTTCATCAGTGCTTAATAGGGTCCATGTCTCAGCGTCATAAAGAAGCACGGGGAGGATGAGCGTCTTGTAGAGAATGGCTGCATTCCAAAATGTATCAATACAAAGTTTGTATGCAGTTCTACTACTGTATATAAACTATGTAGATATGCAAAGTAACCAAACAATGCATCAACTATAAATCCGATGCCTGAATGATTTTTGACTGCGTTAAAAATACACATTGACGACGTTTTGAAATAGAATACATTGTATATATTTTGTACAGCGGCATTATGAAACACGATACTTTGTTCAAACACAAAGCAACTAACATTTTGGAAGGCAGCCTATTAGTTTCGTCGTACGAGAGAGGTCTCTGCTACTCAATTGCCTATTGAGACCATAGGAGCACCTGTCGGCAAGAGTAATCCTCCAGACTGACATCATTTTTGGTGGTAACGGCGGAGCCAAGATAAATAAATTCCTTGACTATATCGAAAGCAGAGTTATCGGCCGTTAGCTGAGAGCCAATATGCCGTACGTTTCTAATTGTCGATAACGTATACTTTGTTTTGCCCTCATTTACTGCCAGACCTATCTTAGTAGACTGCCGTTCAATGCCACTAAAGGCTGCAGCCGTATTGCCTCATTATATCCTGCGAGTTGAATGCGTATCTTTTTTAAAATAATTTAAGCCGAAGTCTATTCAACTGTGCTTAGAAGCACCAAATGGGTTAAAATTAATAGTCTGGCAGAAACTTCTTTCTTTTTTTTCTCCTGCTTTTCGTGTATTCAATTACACCTCTGGGTGCAGTAATTTCAACAATTTCATTTCTTCCTAGACAAATAAAAAGCCAACATATGCTTACTTTCATAGCCTGTGTTAGCTGCTGTTAACCACCCTTATAAGCTGCATTTAAGTAACGGTTTTCATTGCCGTTCTTTTCCTGTTTTTTACGTTTTATTCTTTAAAGATTTGTTTGCTAATTTGCTGCTTGAATCTGAAGAAAATTTACTACGTTTACACCAAAAGACTTTGTTTGAATTCTCCTTCGTTGCCTTTCTAGCATTCTTCTATCCATTGATGCCTTTGAATTCTTAAGGGACATAGCGGCTATGCTATGCTTACTTACTTACATAGGTATGTGTATAAGTGTATGTGTGTGTATGGGTGTGTGTGTGTTGTGAGCAAAGTTAGCTGGAGTAGAAAGTCTTTAATTTCATGGTTGCTTTAATCCGTTTCATTTTAAATGTAAAAAATTACTTCAGGACTATGGATGGTATGTATGTGCAGTTAAGGTTTAGTTTGGCTTATCATTTTTGGTTAAATCTTAACTAAAGTTTAAGATAAAATAAAAAAGCACCGCCATCTCCCTTTCTTTCTTTGCCTCCTTACTAAGCCTAATAATAGTAAAAAGGTGGTGGTGGTGGTGTGTGCTGGACAGTAAAGTTAGTTAAACAAATTGCGTGAGGGAATTTCGTTTCAATTTGTTTTCGTTCTTGTGTTACACTTCTCAGGAGGGTAGGGGTGTGTAGGACATAACGATAATGTTGAAAACTAGCGATGGATTTATGGCCAGGTCATGCTAAATTTAGGTCAGTTGAGGTCAAATCTATAGAAACATATCTCCACAAAAATTTCTCTTTGAATTTAATGTCCTCCTGCCTTAATTGCCCCCCAAAATCCTTGAGCTAAAAACCCTAGCAAAAGTATAAAGTTTATACTATAAACGAACAGAAAAACCCAAGGAACTTTTAAGCTTAACTTAAAACTAAATCGCGTACCATTTTTCTTTCTCTCCATATGCTAATAAAGGGTCCGCCAAATAACTTTTTTTTTTGAAAATGCTTTCACAAAAAAACTACTGAATATTTTCTCAAATTTCTTTTTTTTATTTGAAAGTCCAATGCTTCCGGTTAATAATGGAAAATAATTTCATTCAAATGGCTGCCTCGGCCGGCCATGCAGTAGCCTACACGATCGGTCCAATTTTTAAGCACATTATCGATTGTGTGCCGGTGTATTTCACCAATGACTTCACGAATATTGTCCTTTAAAGCGTCAATTGTCTCTGGCTTGTCGGCGTAACACTTATCTTTGACGGCACCCCACAAATAATAGTCCAACGGTGTCAAATCGCCGCTCCGAGATGACCAAACGACATCAGCTCTGCGGCCGATAATGCGATCTTCAAAAACAAGGCGCAAAACATAGAGTGTAGCTTCGGCTGTGTGGCACATAGCGCCGTCCTGTTGAAACCAAATGTTGCCAATATCCTCCTCTTCAACTTTTGTGAACAAAAATTCGTTCAACATGGCCCGATAACGATCGTCATTGACTGTAACGGCCACTCCTTGCTCATTTTCGAAGAAAAATGGCCCAATTATGCCTCTGGACCAAAATCCGCGAGTGCGTCGGCATTTCAATGTATGCGAGCGGGTTTTCTGTGCCCCAAATGAGACAATTTTGCTTGTTTACATACCCGCCAAGATCAAAATGAGCTTCATCTGAAAAGATGATTTTTTTGCCAAAATCGGCATCTTCTGTAAGTCGATCGCAGGCCCACTTAGCGAAGCGAAAACGCATTGGATGGTCAATTGGCTTCAACTCCTGAACCAATTGGGCTTTGTATGGCGTCATACCAAGGTCTTTATGCAAAATTCGTCTCAATGATGTCTCCGAAATGTTCAATTGTTGAGAACGACGGTTAATTGATGTTGATGGCGCTTCACGCACACTTTCTGCTACAGCAGCAATATTCTCGGGTATACGCACTGTTTTTGGTTTTTCACGCTTTGGTTTATCGATGAGGATGCCAGTTTCTTTCACTTTTTTGCACAAGATAACGAACATACGGACCTGACGGTGCTTCTCTTCTTCCAAAATCCGTACGCAATTTTCGCACACACATTCTGCAACATTACCATGATTTTCAAAGTAATGTCGCAATATTTCCCAGCGTTGTTCAAGCGTATACACAACCATATTCGTTCAGACATGAGCTAAGCGTTACCATTCACGAAATAAGCACTAGTTGAAAAAAAAACGTTAGATGGCGGACCCGATAAAATCCCCTGCAAAAAGTATGCCGAAAGATGGAAGAAAAGAAAAGTACCAACAGAATTTTCCCAAAAAAGTTATTTTTAACCACAAACCAAAGGATTTGGTTTTTATTACTCCACGCACTGTATTGCACTCTCTCTACTGCACGACAGAAGAAGAAAAAATATCTAAGAGCCCAAGCTGTAGAAAACCATTGAAAAAAATGGCTTTAACTACTACCCAGGGTTAACCCAATTGGCCAATACAATGGCATACACTTTTTATGTGCAATGTTCGTAACAAAACACTACAAAAAACAACAGTTGCTTAAATTGTGGTGGTTTTTTTTCGTGGGCCTGCAGTTGAAAAATAAAGAGAACGAGAGTTTAGGGTTACCATCTCAAAAGTAAAGAATCAAAAACAAAATCATGGGAAAAAGCTTCACAAAATATTCTTTATGTTTAGCTCATGGCTTTCTCTTTTTATTTTGAAAAATCTGGCCCCAAATTCCCGAAAATCTGGCAACCCTTTTTTTAATAAATTTGTTTGAACTTGTAAAAAATTAGATAAAAAACAACAACAACGTTTCAAATGTTTTTTTAACTTTACTTTCCCTATTTTACTGTATGTATGTAAGCTGCTGCTGCTGCTAGTGCCTGCACTTTGTTGCACTTTTGTGGTAAAAGTGTTGCACAATACGAACTTTATGAGTTTATGATCGCAATACTATTTTATGAACAGAATACAAAGAAACAAAAAACACAGAAAAGGAACGAAACACTGTCAGAAAAAGTTTTTTTTTTGTTTTAATTTTTTCCGCTTTTGGTTTGTGTATGTGCTCGATTTTTTAAGCAGTTTTCCTGCACTTTTTTGAGTTGTTCATTTGTAATAAAAACTAGCAACAACAACAACAATAAATAACCGCTGTAACTGCCATTGACAAAGAATTGAAAAATTGAGTTAAAAATGACTGAACAACGGGTATTGAAAAATGCACAAAATATTGATTTACGTTTACAGCGTTTATCGAGTCTCTGATGTAAATTGATTGCTTGAAATTTACCAGCTGAACCTGTATTACAAACAGTATGTAATGGGCGATTTTTAAGAGCTATAGGAAAATTTTTCAAAAAAAAAACACATACAATACAGAAAAATTCATGAAATCTTTATTTGAATCGATAGTACGGTCCATAGAATTTAATGTTTGAAGATTGTTTCATGCAAATGTTGACCGCGACTGCGCCTCAAATGGTCCATCCGCTTAGTCTAATTTTGGCATACGCTTTCCAACATATCGGCCGGTATCTCACGAATAAATGCTTCAATGTTGTCTTCCAATGCGTCAATTGAAGCGGGCTTGTCTGTATAGACATGAGCTTTAACATAGCCCCACAAAAAATAGTATAATAGGCGTTAAATCGCACGATCTAGGCGGCCAATTGACCGTTGCCGAACGTGAAATAAAATGTTCACCAAACTCGCCTCTCAATAAGTCCATTGTTATGCGTGCTGTGTGGCATGTGGCACCATCTTGTTGAAACCACATGTCATGCAAGTCAAGCTCTTACATTTTGGGCAAAAAAAAAAGTTGGATATCATCTCACGGTAGCGCTCAACATTCACAGTTACGTTACGATTCGCAGCATCTTTGAAGAAGTATGGTCCAATGATGCCACCAGCCCATAAACCGCACCAAACTGTGACTTTTTCTGGATGCATTGGTAGCTTTTGCAATGCTTCTGGTTGATCTTCACTTCAAAATCGACAATGCTGCTTATTTACGTATACATTGAGCCAAAAATGAGCTTTGTCGCTGAACACTGGATCTTCGGCCAACGTTCCAAGAGCCCATTCACCAAAAATTCTGCGTTGCGGTAGGCCGTTCGGCTTCAATTCTTGCACCAGCTGTATTTTGAAAGGCTTCACACCTAAATCCTTCCGCAAAATTTTCCACGTTATTGAGTAACAGAGGCCCAATTGCTGCGAACGGCGACGAATCGATAATTGATGGTCATCATTAACACTGGCCGATACAGCTGCGATATTTTCTTCAGTTCGCCCTGTACGTAAGCGTGTTGATGGTTTAATGTCCAACAATGTAAATTTGGTGCGAAATTTAGACACACTATAGCCCGAATAGCCGCTTCAGTGGGTCGATTAAACTGACCATAAAATGGAAGAAGCGCGCGATGAACTTTCTTAACAGAACACGCATTTTTATAATAAAATTCAATGATTTGCAAGCGTTGTTCGTTTGTAAGACGTTTCATGGTTAAATTATAGACCAAACTGAAGTGAAACAAAACACGAAACGTGCGTGAGCTGTTTAAACCAGTGTTGCCAAAAAGATAATTGCTAAAAAATCACCCGTGATATGAAAAAATATCTCCACTGGTTTGTTTACTCCATATCTAGGCTCAGATGTAGTTTTTAAAAGTGCTTGAAATGCTTCTAATGTTTAGAGTTCAAAGCATTAAAAACTTCATCCTCCAAAACATTTTTTCCTTCCTGAAAATTTTTATTGTTTGCAAATTTAAGCGTTAAGCGAGTGTCAGGTGTAGGACTGTGTAGGTTCACGATGACTGTGTCAAAACCTATTCAGTTTTTTTTGTAAAGTTGATTTAGTCGTTTCCTTATTTGTGTAAAGTTTCATGTTGCTGTCGTAGTTGTTGTTGTTGATGTTGCTGTGCTATTGCCATTGTTGTTGCATTTTCCTGTTTGCCTTTGTCTGTAAATTTACTTCAGTCTTTTGTTTATTGAGGCCCTTTACAAACTACACAATATATTGGCAACAATAACTTAAATTATAGCAATAACAACAACATTCACAACAACAACAACATCAGCTACATTGGCAACAACTTTTTGAGTAACAAAACAGAATCTGTTTTGCTTCTAAAACAATAACCAGGAGAAGATAAAAACCTTTACAAAATGAAAGAAATGCTGCCAATAGGGTTAATGGTTGTTGGCTAAAGAAAAATTATTTTTGTTAAACAACGAACAATAAAAAAAATTTTAAAACAAAAAACACAACAATTTTTAAGTAACTTTCTAATACTCAAGGGCAATTTAGTTTGTGTTGCCATATAAAGACGATAGAGAGAGAGAGAGAGTAACGAGTTACTGAATAGTAACACCTGGCTACAGTGAAAAAATTTAATAAAAAATGTTAAAACTTCATGGCCAAAGGAATTTATATGAGCCTTGTTTTTAAAGGATCCCCTGTTGTTAGCTGCACAGCATAGCTCTTTAAGGTAATGCCGTTTTAAAGTGTGTTTTAAACTGTATTTGCCTTTGAACAAGGCAGTATGAAGGCAGAAATGTATGCGTTTAGGTATGTTAGTTTTGATGAAGTCTAAATTGTTGTTGTTGTTATTGTAAATGTAGTCCTTTTTTATAAAGGACAATTTCCAACAAATTGTTTACTTAGTTTGTTAAAAGCTTTTTTGGACATGAATTTTTAATTGATTTACTTGAGGACTACTTGTCACTGGCTGCCTTCCAAAATGTATCAATATAAAGTTTGTATGCAGTTCTACTACTGTATATAAACTATGTTGATAGGCAAAGTAATCAAACAATGCATCAACTATAAATCCGATGCCTGATTGCTTTTTGACTGCGTTAAAAATACACATTGACGACGTTTTGAAATAGTATACATTGTAAACATTTTGTACAGCGGCTTTATGAAACACTATACTTTGTTCAAACACAAAGCAACTAACATTTTGGAAGGCAGCCACTGTGTTCTCTGTACAAAAGCAAAGTTAAAATTCAATGAATAGCTCCGACAAAGAAAATATTTAATGAGAATAATATTTTAAACACGAAAAATAAAAATTGTTTAATGCCCTAAAATCATTTGCAGGTCAAGCTTGGTTACTTGATACCTAAAAGGTTCAATCACAAAATATACATGATTGATCATTACAACCCTATAGCCAGGATTACAACCTAGCTTCCTACACCACTTTAGGTTGTGTGTGTTAATTTTCAACATGAGTAGCGGAACCTTGAATTTGAAGACAACTTCTTAGTATAGATTTTTGACATGCTTTTCGTGGCATATTTCTTTTACTCTTAGAGTTTTTGCCCGTAAACTGATGAGAGGAAGTCACCGAAAGAAAGATTACTTTCTTTTTTTGTTGTGTTCAAGATGTCTGAGCTGGGGTTTGAACCTTAGACTCTCGTCGAATAAACCAACACACTACCTACTAGACCACGGCGATGCTATCACAGCCCTGCATGGGTTTTGCAAATAAGATGGCTCCAGATGTTTCCGAAGGCATTTTGCGCGCTGAACACGAATCATCACGTCAGGTTTTCGAGAAAAAGGGGGTTGAAACCCCTAAAAATAGCGTTTTTGGCTTTTTTTGAAACATTGTAGAGCTAAACACTGACACGCTAGAATCATCACTATTGTCAGAAATTGACAACTGATCTTTGCTCTTTAAAATGAGCCCAAAGCCAAATTGTTTGCATGAACCCTTAAAGTAGGGGTGGGTTTATGTAAAGAGGTGCAAGAGAAAAAGAAACACCACTTGGAGCCATCTTACTTGCACAAAAAAAGTCCAAATTTGCAGGGCTGTGTATACAGCTGCCATGTTTAAATACTAAGAGGCTAATATGATGGAGGCTGTTTTCAGCTCAAATATTAGGGAGTTACTCGTCGTACTTTGTTTGGCTCGACCTATTTATGTTTAAATGCTTATGCATGACCAATCTGTTTGACATTTTCAAAGGTATATGACATAAGTACTATGCAGTAGACTGCATTATCATTAAATTAAATTTTTTTGAATATTTTTTAAGCACAAAAACAATCATTTTCATGTGCTTTTGAAATTAAAATTTTAAAAATTTCCTGCATTTTTCTATTCAAAAATGGAAAAAACTGGATCTAAAATCTAGAACTTAGAACTTCCTTTTTCTGCATGGGAAGAGGGGTTTGGAAGGATATTTTTAGAGGAAGAGTAGACAAAGACGAAAACTCTACCCAATTCCAAGGAAGTTAAAGCACTCTAAAGAAATCAGATCAGGATTAGCCATGTTTTAAGAAGAATTTATAAAAAAAGTGGCTAAAACGGCGATTGAATAGAATCCCTAAAGCAGGAGGAGGAAGCAACCGATCCGATAAAATTGAAAGGAACGGTAACAGAATGAAGGCCTCAAAGACAGAGATTCCCTATCACCTGAAGAAGATAAATTGAAAATGAAGTCCGACTTAAAGGATATATTCCGCTAAGGGGCCATAGGAAACAATATTGTTACGAAAATGAAAAATCTAGATACTGGTGTTTTGCTTTTACATTGCTTAACATTAAAATTATAAACAAAAGCTACAAAAACAATGATATGTTTACAAATTATTGCACTACGTAATATACAAACAAACACCAGCATAAAAAATGGTAAACAAGTAAACAAAAATATAACAACAAACACTACAAGAATAAATGTAAACAAAATACACAAACAACAATAATGAAACAACGATGTTTACATTTAAAGAGATCTCGAGAAGGCAAAGCCACGAATATTCGCCTTCAAGAACATTAATCAGACTGTTTAAGTTGCCATATAAGAGGCAAGGCAAAGCAGGCAACTGAGTGAGTAAAAGTTCAGTCAGTCTTGTGTGAAGACGCAGTGTGTTTGAAGAGAGTAATCGTGGTTTGAAAATCTCCGTTACAAAGATCTGTCGAATAATTGTCTAGTAATTGTTATTGTTTATGCAAAGAATGTAAACAGAGGCAAACATGCAAAGCAATTGTTGTTGTTTACATAAAGTTGTGAACAATGGCACACAGAATTGTACGACCAATAAAGAATTTTAATTAAAACTAAACACAAATTTATTTTTATTTTATTTGCAATCTACGAGCTGATATTTTAAACGTTTTTAAAAGGTAAAAACGTAACAGTACTTTTACCTTGAATTTCTCTATAACTTAAAAGCTATTAAAGAAAATATGGAAACCTTTTAAATTTAAACACAAACCCTTGTGCTGCTAAATATTATTAAACTTGGTAGCATAGTTTTCAACTGAAAAACTTTCTTTTTTAAAAACTTCCATTAAAAAAATTTTTTGTTTAGAAAATCCATTTCGAAATTTTTTTTATTCTGCCAAAACAAGCTACTGATACTAGCATCAATATGTAGTTGAAGTTCTTATTTTAATGTGTATAATTTTGCTTTAAAATTATAATCATTACTTTCCCTTTACTAGCCCTTATTACTCCTCTGCCCCCGTTCTAAGAAAAAACTCGTTACATTTTAACGAGTTTTTATGTTCATGTACCTCCCACTCCTGCTGCCGTTGCTTCTGCTTCAAAACAAATCATATAAAATGTATAACAATTTTCGTTTATCCTCCCCCAAATAAGTTCCAAAAAAAAAGGAAAACTATAAGCAGCTGTACATAGTTATAGAAGCTCCTTTTAAATGTAAGTTTTTCACCCAAAAAACGAGAAAAGAAAATAGTTTTTCTGTTTTCAAGTTTTCCAAAACAAAATCATAGAATTTATTGAAAAAGATCCGGGGGGGTAAGGAAAAAGTAGAAGAAAGAAACAAAAGAAAGCAAACAAATTAGAAGAAAAAAAAAAAGAAACACAAGCAAACGATAAAGTAAAGCTTGTGAACAATAGAAGGGAACTGCATTACACAGTAGGCTTCAAGACTGCAGTTGGATGTGGTATACTTTTGCCGGAAAGAGGGAAAATGCTTTATGCATTCATGATGGTCGTCACCAGACATGATATGTCGGACTCTCCCACTGGGTATACCGACTAAAAACCCGCCTTGTCTTCTCACCGGGGAATCATTCCACCTCGGAACCACGGTTGTATTACTTCGAGGTGGACCCCTTTTCTGGTATATGTTCCAGTTCCATCGTCATCAGCCTGCGTCCAGGCTCCGCTCTATTCTCAGTCCGCTGCGTCTAGATCAAATTTATTCCTTCGCTCTACAAATTGTTTTACTGCGTTCCAGCTCTCTTTACTGTTCATCATTTTCAGCACGACATTTGTATGGCTAATGACGCCGATTTCAGCTTCGAGTCGCTGGCGGCTTTCGGTCCATCGACGACAGCTGAAGAAAGTGTGTTCGGAATCATCTAACGTTTCTCTCTCTTCACAGATACAGAATGGCGAGCGGCATTTCACCATGCGATGCGATGTACTCTCTGAAATATCCGTGACCAGTCAGCATCTGGGTTATGTAGTAGTCTACTTCGCCGTTTTTTCTGTTTTTCCACACTTGCAACTCGGGAATCAGTTTATATGTCCACCTTCCATGCTGTTCATTTTCCCAGCGAAATTGCCATTTTAAGAAGACTTCATGCTTTATCGCTTCTATGCTCTGTGGTTGAGTCGTACTTTGCCTGGCGTTGAAAATCATCCTGCGCTCATACGCTTGTAGGTCTATGGGAACCATTCCGGCTATAACTTTGACAGCTTGTGTCGATACTGTGCGATACGAGGATGTCACTCGTTGAGCAGCTATTCTCTGCGCAGACAGTAATTTTCTAGCCCTGATCCGGGTTTCCAAAGTAGTAGCCAAGATTTCAGACCCATAGAGGAGTATGCTATTTCCAGCCTCCATGAGTAGCTTCCTTATATTTGGGAGGGGTCCACAAATCTTTGCCATCAGTCTACTTAATTGAGTTGTTATTCTAGCTGCTCTCGCTGTTGCATACTCTATCTACTCTGAGTAGGTCAGTTTCGAGTCCAGTCTAACCCCAAGGTATTTAATCGATTTCTTCGTGGGAATAACTATGTTGATTTCGGTCTCGATCGGAATGTGTCATCTGGTTAGTAGTAGCAGCTCGGTTTTATGCATGGCCAACTGTAGGCCGTGAGATTCTAACCAGTACTTAGTCCGCATCATGACTTGTCGTAATCTGCGTTGGACTTCGTCTGTGTTTCTGCCCTAATATGGTATACGATAGGTCTTTAAGGCTTTTGAACAGCTCTCAACTATCCTTTGCTCTGTTCTAGAATACCGACTCCACTATAAATTTTTCCAGCGATCAAAGCGAATTCGAGTTAGGCGTTTACACCAGGGAATCTCCGTTTTTTTTACTTTCGAGGAAGTCGAAGTGGAATGTATTACTGTGATAAATCTTTCTCGAACCACTTGTATTAGAAACCACTTGAAGTAGAAAGACTTGAAAGTCGCCATAGTCTAATAGGGAGCGTGTTGGTTTATTAGACGTAAGGCCACGGTTCAAACCCCAGGTCAGCCATCTTCAACGAAGCAAAATTTGAAAAAAATTTTCTTCGGCGACTTCCACTCAGCGGATTTCTGGCAAAAACTTTGAGAGTCAGATAAAATCGCAATGAAAAGTCTCTCAAAAAGACCTGTCGTTCAGAGGCGACTTTCAATTGTAGGGTCCTGTCACTCATGTATAAAATTAACACACACAACATATGGGGTGTGAGAAACTAGTTTGTAAACCTGACTGAAGGGTTGTAATGACCAATTATGTCGAATTAGAGAACAACCATTCGTTGTATTAAGTTATCAAACTAAATCGCCCGAATAGATAGCTATTAGCAGTCCTTTTATTCCTTTACGATATTTCTAGAAAGCATGCTGTAGAGCAACCCAACGTTCCATGTCCATAATCTACGACTATTGTAGAATCAGCTTCAACTTTTCATATGAAGGAGGAGATCGTACAAGACCTTCAAAGTATTTTTGTCAACTATCCCTAAGAGCCTTACAATAACAAACAGAAAATGCCATTTAGTTTCCTTTTCTTCTTCAACAAAACGTTTACAAGTCGTTCAAGTCATGGACGTTCAGTCAGTCACTTAAATCCAATTGTATGCAGACTTTACCTTTATGAGAAATGAATCCAAAATCCTATTCACCTAGAATTTAACCGCCAAATATTCAAATTCCATTCCGTCCAAGACAATATCACACAACAAATCCATCCCTCTTTCAAGAGTGAAACAAGTAATATCAGGAGCGGCACAAGGATGTATCCTCGGCCCCGACCTGTGGAACGTTAGCTTTGATGGAATTATGAGGGAGGATATGCCGGACGGAACTTTCGTGGTTGGATACGCAGACGATATCGCAGCTGTTATCGCGGCCAGAAACACGGAAGAGGCACAAAGAAAATTGAGACGCATTATGCTAAGGACAAAAGCATGGTTGAATTCCCACGGCCTAGACCTGGCCATGCATCGAATTGCTGCTAATCACTGGTCGTCGTATCCCCTTGCATGTGAACATGAGCATTGGAAACGAGGCAATTAGGAGCGAGAGCTCGGTGAAATACCTGGGAATAAGGCTGAACCCCAGACATTCTCGTATCAGATTCAGTACTCGGCTAACAAGGCCCAGAAGATCTTTGGACAGCTCAGCTGATTAATGGCGAATATTGGAGGACCGCTACCGGCGAGACGGAGACTCCTGATGGATGTTGAAAACAACATTATGCTTTATGGGAGCGAAATTTGGGCCGAAACACTAGATGTTAAGAAGCGGGCAAACTCACTTGTATCGGTACAGAGAACGGCTGCATTGAGTGTCACGTCGTCGCACCGTACAGTGTCCGCTCCGGCCGTACTGGTGATAGCAGGTATAATCCCTGTGAATCTGCTGGCGGCAGAGCGGATGGAGATTTATAAGGCGAAATCGGCTGGAAATCATATAACCGGTTACTTCAGGGAAAACACCATTTTAAAATGGCAACAACGATGGAACGAGAAAGATAGAGGAAGATGGACCGCGAGACTTATCCCGGACATAAGGCCATGGATTGGTCGGAAATTTGGAGAGATAAACTACTACGTTACACAGATGCTATCGGGTCACGGATATTTTAGGAAATATCTGCACAGAATGGACAAGGCCGTCTCCCCTTACTGTCTGTACGAGGAAGGGCAGATAATTGATGACGCAGAGCACACTGTTTTCGAGTGTGCACGCTGGCAGAACTATCGCTCTGTACTGCCGTCAATAGTTGGAACGATTACAGCCGCTAGTGAATTACGTAGAGCGCATTCTGAGACGGAAGAAGAGAGATCTTGAAGCTGCAGAACGAGTAGGCATGTCGGCATAGGCGATACTGTAACACGTGCCAAGTGTAACCGAGACGATGATCTAGACGAAAGGAATAGTGGAGACGCTCAGATGACTCCTCAACTTTCGATTCGCAATCCGGACGCTGATATGAACATGAAGGGGCCAAAAGGCCAAAAGGACTCGACTCCGAAGTAATGCCACCGTAGTTCCGGGCACAAACAAGTCCACAGGAGACGAGGGGGGATTTAGTGAGTGAGGGCCCCACACACGGAAGATGTGACGACTTCATCTATGGTGCGGTTAGGTACATTTACACCTCCTCGGCGAAAAAAAAATCCCTCTTTCTATGGCAAGAAACTTCGCCTAGAAAGCAAAATAGTAGCCTGATGAAATCAGAAGACCAATGGTTTTCAGAGAAGATTCTAGTGTGTTATCACGAAAAAAATTTACACACGCCTACAATATAGGTTATGTGAGAAGCTAGGTTGTAACTCAGACTAAAGCGTTGCAATCAACGACCAATTAAGCAAGTACTCGTTCCCCAAACTTATCCAATAAACTCTTCGATTTTGGAAAATACTTTCCTAAGAGTCTAAGCAATTTGGAAACTCTGCGCTCTCTTAAGAGAAGGACTATACTGTGAGGTATAGAATGTCTAAGGATTGATAATGGAACTCAAGTCAAATTCGTAAGTATTTTTTAAACGGCAGCTTACTCCACATGTATACAATTTAGTTGAAGCAGAAGGCAGACAGACAGAGGAGCAGGAAATAGCAATAATGCCGTGATGTAAATACTTGCCTCCTTCTGGCTTGCTTAGCAATTAATAGGTGGCTATCTAGGACAAGGTGAATCAGTTAGTGTGCATCCCAGGGCCATGTGAGAATACAGGACAATAAACAAGCAGCTAAGCTTGTCAGGAGTGAAGTTTCTATGGTAATCAGGTCCACAAACACACAAGAGAACGCGACTATAACCATGTTGCCATAGCGCTTCTCAACAAGCTCAATCTTCTTACGTTCTCCCTCTAATAGAGCACAGTAATACCGCGCAAGTTGTTACCATCTGTGATGTAATCTTTCTATGTAAAGGAGAGAGTAATTTGGGAGACAATACTCGACATAAAGGAAGGTATGTAAAGGCAATCAAGCTTTTTCTAGAGAATTATAGGAGCAGGAAAATTGTAGACTTAAAAAACATTTGCATAGAATAAGAAAAGCCTTAGGACGTCACATATGGAACTGCACAGCGTCATGAGCACTTGCCTTACTAACACTATACAGCACAAGGTTCATTAGGACAACAGGATTGGCGGTGACATTATACAGAAATCCTCAATAGCTTCAGAAGAGTTCGATCGCAGTACTTTAGTGAATTTATACTATAACACAATAAAATACTTCTGAATTTGCTTTGGGATATATTTAAGCCGCCGTAGTCTAGTAGGTAGTGTGGTCAGACATCTCAAGCATAACGAAATATGAAAAAATATTTCTTAGGCGACTTCTTCTCAGCAGATTTCTGGCAAAAACTCTCAGAGTAAATACTTCATCTTAGATGTATGGCCAGACAACTCAAGCATAACGAAATATGAAAAAATATTTCTTAGGCGACTTCCTCTCAGCAGATTTCTGGCAGAAACTCGCAGAGTAAATAAAATTGCAATGAAAAGTTTCTCAAAAAACTGTCGACTTTAAACTGTATGCCCCGCCACTCATGTATAAAATTAACACACACAACATATTGGGTGTGAGAAACTAGGTTAGAATCCTGACTGAAGGGTTGCAATAATCAATTACGTACGTACAACACTCCATGGATGCAGGTCCACTGAGCAAGAGGAGACTGTTGTTCACTTTCTTTGCCAGTGCCGTCTCTTGCTAGGTGTAGATATAGGTTATTTGGCTCCCCATTCCTTGTTAGCTTAACGGAGCTGTCATCTATTGACGTCAAGGATATAGCTTCGTTCATCAAACTTTCTGACTGGTTTTCCAGTGCGGGGTAGTCGTGCTTTTGTTATGCAGCCCTTGCGCTGACCAACTTCTTCCTTTTCCCTGATTTTGGTGGAATTTGGTTAGTACAGGGACTGCGTTCACCCGTGGCATCACAACGGGCGCTATGCGTGCTCAATTGAGCTTTGTGCTAACAGAGCTACCACTCCGACCTAACCTAACCTAACGTACAACACTTAAGGCCTTGCAAGATAAACTTCAATAAGAAAAATATCCGTTTTTGAGTACTTATTTAAGGCTTGAAAATATTTTTTAATTTTTTTTTTCTTTTTAATTTCAACAAACCTTAGAACGAAGACAATACCACCGACCCTCATATGTATACTTAGCTCATGCCATACATTGTAAAAATTTTCTTGGTGAGTAAAACTACAAACGAAAGCAAATAAAGAGTGAAAGAAAATAACAACAAGAAAAACTTCCGGTTATTTTTTTGCTCATTACCTACAGTTTACCGTTAGAGTTTGAAGTTTCTCTTCATTTTTTTTTGTTGCTTGTAAAACGACAACTTCCGTTAAACAGCTATGGACCCAAAACAAATACACCAACTCCCACAACTTGATACTTTACAACACTATAACTAACAAGGTAAACAGCGGAACATACACACACACACTTAAACAACTTAACTCCTTAGCCAGTATAAGCAATAAGGACCTAGACAATCTAAAAAATCGGGGGGAAAGGAAAGACAGAAAAAGACTCTTAAAACCACATGCTAAAACCACAAACGAAAATAGCACGGCCACACATACATACATATATACAGAGAGAGAGAGAGAGAGAGAGAGAGAAGAGAAAAAAATGTTATGCACAGGAACCCAATACCTGTTCTAGACTAAATGCCTGGATGGTTAAGCAACTGCATGTTTAACTCCAGTGTAGACAACAATAGTCCTGGTCAAATTATAATACAGAGAGAGATAGTGAAAGAGAGAGAGAGAGTATTAAAGCCATACCCTTATGATGCAAGTACACAATAACAAGATGCAGATACTGTTTGTCCAGCAGACCTTGGCAGCACAACGTAACGTTTTTTTTTTTTTTATGAACCACAGACTAGCCATTGTCTTTAGCACCCATACACGTATTGGCACAGGCCATAGTGGTAGGGCAAAATGAGTTTTAAAAACCAAACATTAAACGGAAGTTTTCACTTGTTAAACGGAGAAAAACAAGCAAAGAAAGCGCTTCACAACAAACGACCAACAACAACAACAACAAATAAACGGATTTTCGAATTAAAAGAAGTTAAAGAAGCATTTTGGAAGAAAAGTATGTTGAAACGTCGAATGCACGTTTCTAAAGGGTCCGCCAAATAACTTTTTTTGTTGTGAAAATGCTTTTAAAAAAAACTACTGAATATTTTCTTAAAATTTCTTTTTTTATTTGAAAGTACAAGCTTTCCGGTTAATAATGGAAAATAATTTCATTCAAATGGCTGCCTCGGCTGGCCATGCAGTGGCCTACACGATCGCTCCAATTTTTAAGCACATTATCGATTGTGTGCAGCTGTATTTCACCAATGGCTTCACGAATATTGTCCTTTAAAGGGTCAATTGTCTCTGGCTTGTCGGCGTAACACTAAGCTTTGACGGCACCCCACAAATAATAGTCCAACGGTGTCAAATCGCAGCTCCGAGGTGGCCAAACGACATCAGCTCAGCGGCTGATAATGCGATCTTCAAAAACAGGGCGGAAAACATCGAGTGCAGCTTCGGCTGTGTGGCACGCAGCGCCGTCCTGTTGAAACCAAATGTTGCCAATATCTTCCTCTTCAATTTTTGTGAACAAAAATTCGTTCAACATGGCCCGATAACGATCGTCGTTGACTGAAACGGCCACTCCGTGCTCATTTTCGAAGAAAAATTGCCCAATTATGCCTCTGGACCAAAATCCGCACCGAACAGTGACTCGTTTTGGGTGCGTCGGCTTTTCAATGTATGCGTGCGGGTTTTCTGTGCCCCAAATGCGACAATTTTGCTTGTTTACATACCCGCCAAGATCAAAATGGGCTTCATCTGGAAAGATGATTTTTTTTGCCAAAATCGGCATCTTCTGGTGGAGGCTACTGCATGGCCAGCCGAGGCAGCCAATTGAATGAAATTATTTTCCATTATTTACCGGAAGGATTGTACTTTCAAATAAAAAAAGAAATTTGAGAAAATATTCAGTAGTTTTTTTTAAGCATTTTCAAAAAAAAGAGTTATTTGGCGGACCCTTTATACAACAACAACAACAAAAACAAAACCATGACGTAATTAGAAAACATTACATTGCCTCAAGGAAATTTCGGCAATGAATAAGGATTCCAGGACATACGGATACCAGCATGATGTGCATTGGTGATGAACTGGTCAGGGTTGATATATTCTCTGATATGTTACAAGGCTTAGGTGATCAGATAGCTCAAGTTAGACTGGGTATTCCTCGGTGGTTTTACAAGAAAAATCATCTTCGTTGACAGCATGAAGACGCGTTCCATGTTGCTATGCAAGCCTAGCATAGACTAGACTGATACGGATATACTCATTGGCTCATTTCCTTAAATCACATGGCCATCCCTCGCTCTATTGCTGTTTTTAGAGAAGCAATTTCTCAATTAGAGGGCATGTCGATAGGCTCGGTATCCCTGCAAATGATTTCTGCAGGAGCATTGGATCTTAAGAATAGGAAAAGACTGTCTTTCATTTATTTGACTGCAACAGCAAGACTTATTTTGAAGTTGAGAGACCTTCCCATAAGGCCGGAACCTTTCTATGAATAGGAAAAGGAGTAAGGAATGATATTTTTGGAGGAAGGCTAAAGAAAGTCGAAAACTTTTTTGAATGCAAAGAGGTGTACGGAAGGATATTTTTAAAGGAAGAGTAGACAAAGACGAAAACTCTAATCAATCCCAAAGGAGTTCAAACAATCAAAAGAAAGCAGATCGGCAAGATTTATTTGAATGGGAAGAGGAATACGGAAAGAAATTTTCGGAGAAAGGCTAGAGACAGTCGAAAACTTTTTTGAATGGGAAGAGGAGTACGGAAGTATATTATTCGGCGAGAAACACGAAAACTCTACTCAATTCCAACGAAATTGAAAAAATCTAAAGGAAGTAGAGCAGGATTACATACATAATTGGTCATTACAACCCTTCAGTCAGGATTACGACCTAGCTTCTCACACCACTTATATTGTGTGTTAATTTTATACATGAGTGGCGGGACCTACAGTTTAAAGTCGACTCCGAACGACAGATTTTTGAGAAACTTTTCATGGCAATTTTATTGACTCTCAGAGCTTTTGCCAGAAATCTGCTGAGAGGATGTCGCCGAAGAAATACTTTTTGTATTTTATTTTGATGTCTGGCCTGGGGCTCGAACCCTGGCTTTTCGTCTAATAAGCCAACACTACCTACTAGAGCACGATTATCCATGTTTTAAAAAGAATTCTTAAAAAAAGTGTATAAAATTGCAATTGAATAGAATCCCTAAGGCAGAGAAGGAAGCACCCGATCCACCATTCCCTGAAGAAGAAAAAGTTGGAAATCAAATTGAAAGGTTCAGCAATAGAATGGAGATCCCAAAGACGATAAATGAAAAAATAGTTCCCCTATCACCTGACGAAGATAAATTAAAAAAAAAGTTTGATTCAAAGGATGTATTCGGCTATGAAGCCATAGGAAACAATATTATTACGAAAATGAAAAATCTAGATACAGCATAAAAAATGGTAAACAAGTAAACAAAAATATACCAACAACACTACAGGAATAAATGTAAACAAAATACACAAACAACAAAAAAAGTAAACAACGATGAATACATAAACAATGATGTTTACATTAATAGAGATTTCGAGAAGGTGAAGTCACGAATATTCGCCTACAAGAACATTCATCAGACTGTTTATCCCGCCATATAAAATGCAAGACAAAGCAGGCGACTGAGTAGTGAAGTTCAGTCCGTCTTATGTGAAGACGCGGTGTGTTTGAAGAGAGTAATCGTGGTTTGTGGTCGCCGTAGTCTAGTAGGTAGTGTGTTGGCTTATTAGACGTAAAACCAGGGTTCGAGCCCTAGGCCAGACATCAAAACAAAATACAAAAAGTATTTCTTCAGCGACTTCCTCTCAGCAGATTTGTGGCAAAAACTCTGAGAGTAAATAAAATTGCCATTTAAAGTTTATCAAAAATCTGTCGTTTAAAATCGACTTTAAACTGTAGGTTCCACCACTCATGTATAAAATTAACACACACAACATAAGTGGTGTGAGAAAGTAGGTCGTAATCCTGATTGAAGGGTTGTAATGACTAATTATGTATGTATGCATGTAATCGTAGTTTGAAGATCTCCGTTATAAAGATCTGTCGAATAATTGTCTAGTAATTGTTATTGTTTATGCAAAGGATAGAAACAGAGGAATAACAAAGAAAAGCAATTGTTGTTGTTTACATCAAGTTGTGAACAGTGGCACACAGAATTGTGCGAATAATAAAGAATTTTAATTAAAACTAAACACAGATTTATTTTTATTTTATTTGCAATCTACGAGCTTATATTCTAAATGTTTTTAAAAGCTAACAACGAAACAATATTTTTGTATTTAAGGGACTATTCATTTCAACTAACATTTTTTCTTTGGCTGTAGTCTTAAGGACATGAGCCATTTTCCTTCTTTTTTTTTTGTTGCAGACAATTGTGCACTGTAAACAATATGATTGATTAGAACAACAACAACAACATAAACAGCCCATATATATTGAACAACAAGGAAGGCAGACATGCAACCAACAACAACAAAAACTTCTTAGGCTGTATATCCCTTCAACACAATGTGATAACAACATTGCCAATTTGGTTAGAAAAGAAAACGAGAAAAACAAAACTGAGAAAAAAACATGCAAACTGTTATGAGGAGCAGACATAACAGGACACAAGTTTGTTATGGCATAACGGAAGATGTTAAAATACTACCACATACTTCCGTATAGGCATGTTGTACAGCTAAACTGCGTCCTTTGAAATGTTATTGCAAAAGTATTGATGATTAAAACTGTCTTCTTTTGAAAAAGATGGCTAGAAAAGAAAGAAAAAACTGTAACCACATTTTGCTGGTATCCTTATGCTCAGCAGCATAAGGATATAATTATTAAGGATATGGGATAATAAGTGTGGTCATTCCAAGTCCTTTTCTGTTGCTAGTTTACATAAGGCCTTAAGCAGCTACATAAACAACAACAAGAACAACGATAAGAATTGTTACCATACAAATTAGAGTTGCAAGCAATGAGAATATTCTTGTTAAGCTTTAATGCCAACGTGTGTGATTGTGAAATCAGAAGCCTACACACATGGTATTTTAAAGGATTCTTTTGTAGGAACTTTCTCTCCTCTTATCATTTTTACAGCTTGGACTAGTATGTTATGATGGCTGGTATTTAAATCAAATCAAAAGAACGAAAACAAGAAACTAAGAAAAGTTTTTAATTCATTAAATAGGCCCCCATGCATAATTATGGTTTGGATTATAGTTTACATAATCGTCCAACTACGCAAGCAATTGGCAAAATTGTGAAAAAATTTGAAGAGACTGGAATGGTTACAAATATTGAAAGGCCTCGGCATCATTGTTTCGCTCGTTCCGCTGAAAATATCGCTATTGTAAGTGAAAGTGTTGCCGAAGACCCAAATGTGTCGATTTCTCGTCGTTCTCAGGAATTAGAAGTGTCTTACGGCACATTATGGCGTATTTTGCATTTAGATCTACACCTACATCCATATAAAGTCCAGCTCACGCAACAACTGAAGCCAGCTGACCATTCACAACGTCGTAGATACGTTTTTTTCGAACAAAATTTTCTTCAGCGATGAAGCACATTTCACACTCGGTGGGTGTGTTAATAAACAAAATTGTCGTATTTGGGGTTCTGAGGATACTCAAGTAATTGAAGAGAGGCCATTACATCCAGAAAAAGTCACTGTTTGGTGGCGGCTCTTTGGTCCGAAGATGTGATTGGACCTTACTTCTTTGAAAACGGCGATGGAACGACTGTCACCGTCAATTCGAAGCGTTATGGTCATATGATAACCGACTTTTTTTTTGCCTGCTATTGAAGAATACGACTTGGAGAATATGTGGTTTCAACAAGACGGTACCACATGCCACACAACTCAAGCGAATATGGCTTTATTGCAAGAGACATTTCCTGGCCGCGTAATTTCTCCTCGGTGGCGATATCAACTGGCCACCAAGATCATGCGATTTGACACCATTAGACTTTTTTTGTGGGGCTACGCGAAAGACCGTGTTTATGCACAGAAACCTTCAACTCTTGAGCACTTAAAAACCAACATCGCGTCAAATTATGTCTGAGATACCGCCCAATATGTGTCAAAAAGTGGTCGAAAATTACCTCAAAAGAATCAATGCTTGCAACACTTCGCGTGGAGGTCATTTAAATGATGGAGTGTTTCACACATAATGTCAACGTTCAAACTTTACAATAAAAAAGAACCTGCCTACTAGACTATGGCACCTTCAAGCAAAAAAATTTTTGAAGATTATAAAGCAATTTGAAGAGCCAGGAAGCGTTACAGTATGATGAGGCCTAGGCATGAACACAATGTACACGTTGCGGTTCAAACAATATCATTTTTGTTAGAGAAAGTTTGACAGATAATTCGAATTTATCGATGCCAGGACGTTCTCAGCAAATGGGCATATCGTGCGGCTGCTAATGGCCTTTTCTGCATTTGAATTTGCAACTCTATTCCTATGAAGTCCAATTCATGCCCCACATAAAGACCAGCTGACCATTCACAATGCGGTATATATGCAAATAAAGCGTTAGAGCAACAGGCTATCATGGTTAAGTTTTCGAACAAAATTTCTTTTGTGATGGTCCTCACTTTTCACTCGTTGGTTACGTCAACAAGCAAACCACAGCCTTCAATTTTCTCTAGTCACGAAATCATTAGAAGCCTGTAATTGAAGTTATGTACACTCCCAGTGTGCATGCCCAACAGAGCAGTGAGATCAATTGAATAGTAGAAGCCGAGGTGTTTTCTTCTCCTGTGACATAACGCTGTGCTTGTATCCAGGAGGTGATGTACACTTTTCTACTCTTCCTAGCTTCTGCGGCACCTAGATAAGACATTGGCTACATGGTTATAAATAATAACTTTGATAACTAAGATAAGCCGCCGTAGTCTAGTAGGTAGTGTGTTGGCTTATTAGACGAAAAAGCCAGGGTTCAAACTCCAGGCCAGACATCAAAACGAAATACAAAAAATATTTCTTCGGCGACTTCCTCTCAGCAGATTTCTGGGAAATACTCTGATAGTAAATAAAATAGCCATGAAATGTTTCTCAAAAAAATCTTTCGTTCAGAGGCGACTTTAAACTGTAGCTTCCGCCACTCATGTATAAAATTAACACACACAACATAAGTGGTGTGAGAAACTAGGTCGTAATCCTGACTGAAGGATTGTAATGACCAAATATGTTATGTAACTAAGATAAGAGTAGTCCTTTGAAGTTTAAGCACCCTTTCTATGCGCCATTTACGTTGCCGTTCCCGAAGCTACCTACACGATATTAATGAAATCCATGTCAATACTAGACTTGAGGGTCCCTTAATGCTGTTTTCAAAGTAGAGAACTTCTCTGAAAGAAGATGATTTTTGGTCATTTTTGATCCTCTCATCAGCAAAAGTTTTCTGGAATTTATCCCTGTATCCATCAGAGATCAGCAATAAATCGTTTTTTCTCTACTCATAAGCACTCATGAAATTTTGAATCTAAGTGAGTCAACAATATTGAAATTTAACTATGTACTCTGACTCATTCCTACTCAACTACAACGTTGATTTAGAAGTACAGGTTGCAATGTGTATGTGTGCAACGTTGACATCAAACTCATACCATTTGAAATATGTTTGATTCATAAGCCTCTACTCATTAAGATTCATAACTTTAGAAAAATACTTCGAATACTTGTAAATGATTCGAGTAACTCGTTATTGTTAGGTAGGTAGGTAGAAGTGGTTGTCCCCTCGATGGAGTCATGAGCGGACACACTTAGGCCGCACACAGGGCCCATTGTGATACCATGGTTTCACATTCTCCCCTATCCCAGGAACCACTCTGAGCTTCCGCTGAAGCAACTCAGACTGCCAATATTCATGCATGACAGTTCATCTAGGTCCTCCATGTAGTAGGCACCCAGGTGTCTCTTTCTCCTCTGACCAAGTGCCGGGCATGTGCACAGTAGGCGAAGAATAGTTTCATCCTCCTCCTCATCTTCACAGCTCCTGCGGAAATCATTCGCGAGTTGTCCAAGACCAATACGCCTCGCATGTGTTCTTATAATACAATGCCCCGTAATAACCCCGATAACAGCGCTGAGCCTGCTTCTTTGGAGTTTAAGCAAAGTCGCCGTGCGCCTCCTATTCAGCCTTGGCCAGATTTTTTTGCGCCGTTCTGCCCTTATCCGAAGCTGCCCACCTACTGTTGACAAAGTCCACGATTGCATTGTAAATTATAAGCCTGCAGGTATCCAAAGGGATACCCAATGTAGAGAATTCATCGTGCCCCTTCTGGCCAAATCATCCGCTCTGCAGTTGCCAGGAATATCTCTTTGTCCTGGACTCGTTATTGTTGGCTTTACAAAAGAAAAGACACATAAGCAAAAAAGACAGACAGAGCAGCAAGCAGAGCAAACACACAACCTTTTAGTGAGTATTTTAGTGTTCGTACGCAACTCATACTTATTTTGTGATGCGTGTATGTGATGAGTTATGGAGAATCGAAATCAACAGCATCACACGTGTTGTTAAGTATGAATATGTTGAGTACTTCAAACTTTGATTATGAGTAGAGGTTCCATGATATTAAAATAAGTATGAATGTGTATAATAAGTAACAGAAATTATGAGTATGATGCGATTCTACTCATTTTTTTGAATGCTCATTGCTGATCTCTGCTGCATAGTACATATGATTTGAAAACTTTAGCCCAGACTAAGTACAAGTACCTTAGCTTGGCTACAAACCTACGATTTCATCCACACATTAAGAGATTTTATGAAAATCATGTTTTTTTCTATTGAAATAGTCCTGCAGCAAGGAAACCACAAACATTCCTTTACCGAATTCTATGAAGTTTAAGTTGATTTTAAAATCTAGGTTTTCTATTCAATGCTTATATATTTGATAAGTAGGCCTTCATATCATTAAGAGCTTATAAAAGCTTGTTTTTTATGTTCCATTTACTACATCTCGTCCTTTCCTTTTTAGCCTGCCAAACGATTAATTAAATTTCTTTCTATTTTTCGTTGTTGTTGTAAATTTTTCCAGAAAATTTGTGAACAAAGAAACTTCCTCGGCAAACAAACAAACAATTATTAACGTAACGTACACAATGTATGTATTTAATTAAGCAAAATGACCCAGGGAGAGGACAACAAAATAAAGAAATTAAAAAAAATTCTAAGGAAACCCCTCAGCAAATCAAGATAAAATCACCACCATCAATGTTAAGGAAATATTTCAACCAAAAAACAGAAAAAAAAGGAGCAACAAAGAGCGGAGGTCCTTAAAATAAATGACCGAAAATAAATTCCTTAAAAAGTTGCAAGAGGGTAAGGAGAACGAACGAAGGATCGAAGAAGACGAATTGTGGAAACGCTTCCCAAGAAGCGGTTTCTATCAATATTTCGCTAAAAAAGGCCAAGATATTGAGATTATACCACATACTTGTACATAATTGGCCATTACAAACCAGGATTACAGCCTAGCTTCTCACACCACTTTAATTTGTTATACATCACTGGCGAGGCCTACAGTTTAAAGTCGATTCCCAACGACAGATTTTTTGGAAAAACTTTTCATGGCAAGAGAGGAAAACGCTGATAAAATATTCTTTCGTAATTCGTTTTTTTTTTTTTTTTGGAGATGTCTGACCTGGGGTTTGAACCGCGGCCTTACGTCTAAAAGCCAACACACTACATACTAGACTACGGCGACGCCATTCCATATGAATTTCAAAAACAAAAAAAGGTAAAAAGGCCATATAATGCCTGCAGGTAGGTGGAATGGGTTTTGTCTTTTTTAGACACGATTCTTCCAATATAGTCGCCTGCAGTTTGTTGTCCTTTGCTTTAGATGTGAAATAGTGGAGCCATGGTTGTGAACTCCGCTTTATTGCGTTAGAATTTTGCCCCCCATTATACTTTTGAATATACGGTAAGCACTTGCAGCATCTCAGCATTCAGACCTGGCAAGCCCACCATCGACCAGATCTTCACACTACGTGTGAAAGGCCCACGAAAAACAAGTCGACATACACCATCTTTTTGTCGACTATAAGGCTGCCTTCGAGATAGCCCCATAAGGGATCGTGTTTTTGCCGCAATGTCTGAGCTCGGTATACCTGCGAAGCTGAGAAGGCTATGCAGAATGACGTTGAGCAATTCCTGCAGCTCCGTCAAGCTAGAAATGGACCTCTCTGAACCTTTTGATACCATGCGAGGTTTCTTATCATGCGACCTCTTCAACTTCGTTATGGAGAGTGTTCTGCGAAAGGCGGGAGTGCATCGTACTGACACTATTTTTCAAAAAAGTGTCCAGTTGCTTGCGTACGCTGACGACATTGAGATCATAGGGCGTACCAAGCGAGATGTTACTGCTACCTTTAGTGCTATTGAACGCGAGTCTACTAAGATGGGTTTGGCAGAAAATGAGGGCAAAACAAAGTATACGTTATCGACAAGTAGAGACGTGCGACGTATTGATTCTCAGATTACGGCCGATAACTATACTTTTGAAACAGTCAAGGAATTTATTTATCTTGGCTTCGCCATTACCACCACAAATGATGTCAGTCTGGAGATCAAGCGCAGGATCACTCTTGCCAACCGGTGCTACTATGGTCTCAATAGGCAATTGAGTAGCAAGACTTCTCTCGTACGACAAAACTAATACTCTAAAAGACGCTCATCCTACCCGTGCTTCTTTATGGCGCAGAGGCATGGACGCTATTAAGTACAGATGCAGCAGCCTTGAGAGTGTTCGAGAGAAAAGTACTGCGTAAGATCTTCAGTCCAGTACGAGTTGGCGATGATTTCCGCATCCGATACAACAGTGAGCTGTATGAGCTTCTCAAAGACATGAACGTTGTACAGCGTATTAATATCCAGCGGCTACGCTGGCTCGGCCATGTCGTTCGAATGGAGGAGGATGCTCCAGCGAGACGGGTATTTGATGCGGCGATCTGCGTAAGCCGGCGAAGAGGACGACCTTGTATCCGTTGGAAGGACCAAATCGAGGAAGCCCTGTCATGGATTGGTGTGACCAACTGGCGTAGGCGCGCAAGAAGCAGTGGCGTAGGCGCGCAAGAAGCAGAGGCGCTTGGAAGGATGTGTTGCGGCAGGCCGAAATCCGTTAACCGGGTTGTTAATGGCCAATTAAGTAAGTAAGTAAGTACTTGCAGCATCCATATTGCCCTCAGCTTTCTCGTAATAAAATTTTCGGTGAATATGTGACGTCTAAGCACTATTCATGCATGGACTGACGATCATTAACTCCCATTCAGTGGATTTTCTTAAAAGTCTCTGGCGAAGACCTGCAGTTTTCGCCTTGACAGCTCGTTGCCCTCCATTTAAACTATGCTTCCTCTGAATAGAATCTAGCAGGGCTATGGCAAGACAAGCTTATAGTGCTGATGGTAGGGTATAATTAAAAGGGGATATATCTGGTGAAGACATGTAGTTTTCGCCTTGGCAACTCGTTGGCCCCCATATAAACTCTGCTTTCTCTGCTTCCTCTGAATAGAATCTAGCCAGGCAAGACAAGCCTATAGTGCCGCTGGTAGGGTATAATTAAAAGGGCATATATTGGCATATGCATGCGGGCAACTTTACTCGGCGAAGACATGCAGTTTTCGCCTTAACAGCTCGTTGGCCCCCTTTTAAACTCTGCTTTCTCTGAATAGAATCTAGCAGGGCTATGGCAAGACAAGCCTATAGTACTGACTGTAGGGTATAATTAAAAGGGCATAGATTTGCATATGCATGTTGGCAAGTTTACATTTTCATAACAATTTTCTTTGCATTCAAAAGATTTTCACTTGCTATTGTTGTTGTAAATGTCAACATTTACTGTATTGCTGTTGTTGTTGCTGCCATGTTGGCACTGTTAATAATATAAAAAAGAATAACAACAACAATATGTAATTACCATCAAACGGTCATTTGTCAGGTTGTCAAAGAAAAAAAACGAAAGAAAGAAAGAAAGAAACTCTACAATGGGGTGATTAAGAGAAGAAGAAGCAGGGTGAAAATACACTCCCCCCCTTAACTTACACTAACAAACGCATTTGATCGAGTAGTTTTTGGCAGTTATTATAATTTACAGAGAACACATACACACATAAAAACGGAAACGGAAATGTTGCCCTGCTTTAATGGACGAAAATTTTTTTCGTTTTTCGTTTTTCGTTTTTTTTGTTTTTTTCTGGTTGAAAATAACCACGAAATATTAGGCCTTTTGTAAGAAATTTATGATTTAATATGGAATCGTTCCGTTTTTTTTTCTTTTTTGCTTTTTTGGTAGCCTGCCAGTCCCAAACACGCATTATTTCACTTTAAGAAATTAAATCTAATTTTTATAGCAGGAAAACGGCTGCCTTTGCTGTTGTGGCCAGGACTATAAACCAGGAGAAATAAACCAGGCGCATAAACGTTAACTAAAAATGGTTTATAATTTATATGTGTTACTGGCCTACAAAAAAAATAAAAAAAATAAATGAAAAAAATAAATAAAAAAAATAAATAAATGGTTGGTGTTTATGTTGAGCAATTCATCAAAAGTATGAAAATATAACAGAACAACGCCAGGGGACCGCACAAGAGTGGAGGTGGCAAGGAATATAACAAATGATTTCATAAAAAAAAATTAGAACTCAAATAAAGGCCTTTGAAGAAAAATCATAAACGAGTAAGAAGCGAAAACGAATTAAAAGCATGTTATTTGTATATAAATATCATAGAATAAATATTTTTTTTAAATTTGACCTTTGACCTTTGACCTATTTTCAAAACTCATTAGATTCCCATGAATTGCAGTAAGAACAAATTTTTACCAATATTTTCTTGTCATAAAAAATATTTTTTTTTTACCACACACGTTTTAACACGTTGACTGCCGACTACGAGATAACTCGTAGTTTACGTTTCCTTCTAGGGAGCCAACTACGAGTTATCTCGTACTGACTAAACCTGCCATTTTTGTGTAGCTACGAATATATAATAAAATCGTATTATATCAGTGCTAGTATCGATAAATGGCTTCTGGGAAAAGAACAAAAAGTCAATGTTGGCTTGCGTGGCCAGTTTTCTAAAAATTGCCGCGGCAGTCAACGTGTTAATAACGCCTACTGGGCGTGGCAATGTTAAATTAAAACCGAAATCATTGACCCAAGAATACAAAAAACTGGCCTGGTTGGCAGTGGTGTTGTCGAGCCGGAACGCTTCGGACCGTCGTTCCGGTACTTCTTTTTTGGACAGGAACGCGTTCCGGAACTAAAGATGATAACGAGAATTGGCTGACGTTTTGAAAAAAAATTAAAAAGAATTGCTGGTTTTTTTTCTAATTTTTGACGAATTTTTATATGTATTTTGATAAACAAGGGTTTGAATCGAACCCCAACCAGAACAAAACCGGAACGAACCGGCTTGTTTTTCCGAACCGTGAACCGGAGTCCGGAACGTGTTCCGGTAAAAAAAAAGCACAACACCACTGCTGGTTGGTTTGTTGGCTGTTACATATCTTTCATGTGAAGTAATACAAATATGGAGCGCTTAACAAGCGGAGATCGAAGTCGCCCTAGTCTAGTAGATAGTGTGTTCCACGGTTCAACCTCAGGTCAGACATCTCTAACACAACGCAACATGAAAAATATTTCTTCGGCAATTTCCTCTCAGCAGATTTCAGGAAAAAACTCTGAAAGTTAAATAAAATTGCCATGAAAAAGTTTCTCAAAAAGAACTGTCTTTCGAAGTCGACTTTAAACTGTAGGTCCCACCACTCATATATAAAATTAATACACCCATCATGAGTGTTTTGAGAAACTAGGTCGAAATCCCGACTGAAGGGTTATAATAGCCAATTATGTATGTATGTATGTATGTATTCAAATAGTGGGCGTGGCAGCGTAAAAATAAAACTAAAAACATAGAAGCAAAATTACGAAAAACTGGTCTGGTAGGGTTGTCAGCTGTTAAATACCTTTTATCCGACGTATTACGAACATAGAGCTTTTAACAAGCGAAGAATGGGTAAAAATAGTTAAAATTAACTACAGTGTGGTGGTGCTGTAAGCGTGGCTACTTTTCGAGGCTTATTTAATTACTTAACTGGTCATTATATATCTCTTTAGTAAGGCTTACAACCTAGCTTGTTACACCACCCATGTTGTAGGTATTAATTTTACACATGCGTGGCGGAATTTACAGTTTAATGTCGACTCCGAACAACAGATTTATTTAAGAAACCACTCATGGCAATTTGATTTTACTCTCAGACCTTTTGCCAGAAGACTGCTGAGAGGACATTGCCGAAAGAAATATTGTTTTCCATATTTTTTTTTTTAACCAGCACTCAGGGGATGGCCCCTACTCATGCAGTGCATTGTGCAGGTTTAGGAAAATAGGTTATAGGAAGGTGGAAAGAGGGAGTAGTGTTTGTGGACATTTGATTTAAACTTACCAATATCGTAACTGACAGGAAAAACTTCCGCAGGAAGATCATTCCACAAGCGAGCAGTGCGGGCAAAAAATGAATTTTTTCTGTAATGCATTGTGCGGTTCACTGGACAATCAACCACAAAAGGCTGTGCTCTGCGAGAAGTACGAGTACCACGTAAAAATATGTGTGATTATCGGGAATCAAGCCCCCTATCTCTCGAGAACACCTCCCATTATAGTAGCGTTAGAACAATGAAACTTGAATTGCGACGATGCTCCAACGAATCAATAGAGTTGGATACCCTACTGTCATTAATAAGCACCTTCGCCCTCTCCTGTACGCGGTCGAGAAGCTTCCAAATAGACTTTGAAGCACCGACCCATACATGAGAGTTGTACTCCATACGAGGTCGGATAAAGGTACTGTAAATAGTAAGAAGGTCGGATGGAGTGAAGTATTTCCTGCACCGTTATATTTTATTATTTTGTTCCCTTCGAGATGTCTAAGCTAAGATTTGAACCATCAGCTCTCGTAAAATAAGTCAACACACTATCTACTAGGCTATGGCACCTTCAAGCGTAAAATTTTAATGATTATAAAGCAATTTGAAGAGCCAGGAAGCGTTACAGTAGTTTGTTCCGTTCTAGATGTCTAAGCTAAGACTTGCACCACGGGCTTTCAAATAATAAGCTAACACACTACCTACTAGACTATGGCACCTTCAAACAAAACAAGTTTAAAGATTATAAAGCAATTTGAAGAGCCGGGAAGCGTTACAGTATGATAAGGTTTAGGCCTGAACACAAAGTACCCGTTGTGGTTCAAACAACATCGTTTTTGTTAGAGAAAGTTCGGCGAATAATTTGAATTTACCGATGCCAGGACGTTCTCAGCAAATGGACATATAGTACGGCTGCTAATGGCCTTTTCTGCATTTAAATTTGCAACTCTATACCTATATGTCATGCCACAATAAAAGCTAGGTGACCATTCACAATGCCGTATATATATATATGCAGATTAAGTGCTAGAGCACCAAGCCAGCATGGTTAAGTTTTCGAACAAAATTTCTTTTGTGATGGTCCTCACTTTTCACTCGCTGGTTACGCCAACAAGCAAAATTATCGCTTATTGGGTTCACGGAGAACCTGGGTTAAACATAAAAATTTTGAATTTTGTTAAAGGACTATTATTTAACGTATAGAACCGTTGTTAGCATACATACATAACGTCACATTGTAATGCTACTTGGTTTGCGTCTCCGATATTATGACGAAAACTTCAAATACATGAATAAGGATTGACATTTGCACAGACTGCTCTAATCTGCTAATAACTTCTGCACACATTACAAGCAAGGTCGAGAGAATTACTTACTTATGTGGATATTACAACCCTTTAGTCAGGAGTACGACCTAGCTTCTCACACCACTTATGTTGTGTGTGTTAATTGTATACATGAGTGGTGGGACCTACAGTTTAAAGATTTTTGTTTTGAGAAACTTTCCATGGCAATTTCATTTAGGCTGTCTTCCAAAATGTATCAATACAAAGTTTGTATGCAGTTCTACTACTGTATATAAACTATGTAGATAGGCAAAGTAATCAAACAATGCATCAACTATAAATCCGATGCCCGATTGCTTTTTGACTGCGTTAAAAATACACATTGACGACGTTTTGAAATAGTATACATACATTGTAAACATTTTGTACAGCGGCATTATGATACACGATACTTTGTTCAAACACAAAGCAATTAACATTTTGGAAGGCAGCCTTACTTTCAGACTTTTTTCCATATCTGTTGAGAGGAAGTCGCCGAAGAAATATTTTTTCATATTTCGTTTTGATGTCTGACCTGGGGTTTGAACTGGGGTCTCATGTCTAATAAGCCAATACACTACCCACTAGACTACTGTTACTACCGTTATTAGCATACGCCATTGAATTTCGTGTAGTTTCTCGTTAAAATAAAAACCTCAAGATTTTCTTAAGATGGCAAGAAGTTGCCAACCATCCTTAACCATGTATAACGGGCAACATAACAACATATTAAATTGGTGTTGGTGTTGGGGCAACATTATGTGTTTATGGCCGGTCATTTATTATCTGAACAACGTCAGAATGTTGCTGCTGTAAACAACATCATCATTAACGTCAGACATTTTGCTTTTTTTGTTATTATTGTTGCTGTTGTTGTTGTTCAAATATTTGTTTTATTCTTTTTAAGGAAAATTAAATTCTTATATATTTTGGTTACGGGCCTTTTAATCCAAAAAAACATGTCTTTTTTATATTAAGCAACTGTAGCATGATGATGATGATGATGATGATAATGTTGATGAATAAAATGTTTTGAAAAATTTCTTTTTTTTTTGTTCTCTTTCTTTTAGTGGGGATATAAAATTAAATGTTAGAGGCATAATAATAATAAAAAATATAAAAAAAATGCGTATAAAAATAAATGTTTTATTAAATTTATAACCGCGTTTAAGCCCAAAGACTAGTAATAGATTTCTTTTATTTTTATCAGCCGTAGTAAAATTTTATATTTCTTTCTATGTGTCTATGGATTGTACGGAACAACAAACAACGTTCAAATCCTTAAACCATGTGTCACTCAACAACTCTAATCATTGCCGTCATTTAAATGGAAATCATTTGTTATTGATTTCCCTTTTCTTTTCTTTATTTCATTATAATATTAAAAACAGACAAAGAAAAGTTAAGGGCTTCCTTTCTAATACATGGGGAAAATGAAAAACAAAATGTTTTTTGACATCCGCCTATTAGTCGGCCGCAGTGGGCTATTGGGTAATATGTGGACACTAAGATCGAATCTAAACTTATAGATTTACGCTGCTATATTAAAATCTGTATTCTATCCTAACTTCTGAATATACTGTGTGATAGAAAGCCACCGTATAAAACCGGTATATAGTCGCCGTATGCTAGTAGGTAGTGTGTTCGCTTATTAGACGTAAAGCCAGGGTTCAAACCCCAGGCCAGACATCAAAACAAAATACAAAAAGTATTTCTTCGGCGACTTCCTCTCAGCAGATTTCTGGCAAAAATTCCGAGAGCAAATAAAAATTGTCATGAAAAGTTTCTGAAAAATCTGTCGTTCGGAGTCGACTTTAAACTGTAGGTCCCGCCACTCATGTATAAAATTAACACACACAACATAAGTGGTGTGAGAAACTAGGTCGTAATCCTGACTGAAGGGTTATAATGATCAATTATGTATGTATGGAACTACAGCCACATGAGTAGTGGCATTAGGAGCAGTAAAAATTTGTCCAGGCAGAGACAAACTTCAAAGCGATACTTCCTCTTCTATCTGCAGAGGTTCATATTCATTGTACTTCCTGCCCAAGTGCTGTAAGCTTGAGATAAAGCGGCTAGTGCTAGCAGGACCTATATGGACTCGTTGCCTTTATACTGTGTAATGAAAATTCATCGAAAAGAAATACATCGCCTAGAGACTACAGCGGTTTAGAGAGAATAGCATGTATAGGAGCAATGAGAAATAATTTGTTAAAGATTATACAGAGTTTTCCTTCAAGAAGATTAAAAAAAACGAAAATAGCGAATGAGAAAAAGAAACTACACAGACAGAGAGAGAAAAGGCTGCAGAAGAAAGGTAGCCACAGTAATAACTATGATCCCGCACATATTTATACCAAATAAAGGGTCCGCCAATTAACTTTTTTTTTGAAAATGCTTTAAAAAAAACTACTGAATATTTTCTCAAATTTCTTTTTTTTATTTGAAATTACAATCCTTCCGGTTAATAATGGAAAATAATTTCATTCAAATGGCTGCCTCGGCTGGCAATGCAGTAGCCTACACGATCGGTCCAATTTTTAAGCACATTATCGATTGTCTGCAGCTGTATTTCACCAATGGCTTCACGAATATTGTCCTTTAAAGCGTCAATTGTCTCTGGCTTGTCGGCGTAACACTTATCTTTGACGGCACCCCACAAATAATAGTCTAACGGTGTCAAATCGCAGCTCCAAGGTGGCCAAACGACATCAGCTCTGCGGCTGATAATGCGATCTTCAAAAACAGGGCGCAAAATATCGAGTGTAGCTTCGGCTGTGTGGCACGTAGCGCCGTTCTGTTGAAACCAAATGTTGCCAATATCCTCCTCTTCAATTTTTATGAACAAAAATTCGTTCAACATGGCCCAATAACGATCGCCATTGACTGTAACGGCCACTCCTTGCTCATTTTCGAAGAAAAATGGCCCAATTATGCCTCTGGACCAAAATCCGCACCAAACAGTCACTCGTTTTGGGTGCGTCGGCTTTTCAAGGTATGCGTACGGGTTTTCTGTGCTCCAAATGCGACAATTTTGCTTGTTTACATACCCGCCAAGATCAAAATGAGCTTCATCTGAAAAGATGATTTTTTTTGCCAAACAGGCCCACTTAGCGAAGCGAAAACGCATTGGATGGTCAATTGGCTTCAACTCCTGAACCAATTGGACTTTGTATGACGTCTTTATGCAAAATTCGTCTCAATGATGTCTCCGAAATGTTCAATTGTTGAGAACGACGGTGAATTGATGTTGGTGGCGCTTCACGCACACTTTCTGCCACAGCAGCAATATTCTCGGGTGTACGCACTGTTTTTCGCTTTTCACGCTTTGGTTTATCGATGAGAATGCCAGTTTCTTCCACTTTTTTCACAAGATAACGAACATACGGAGCTGACGGTGCTTCTCTTCTTCCAAAATCCATACGCAATTTTCGCACACACATTCTGCAACATTACCATGATTTTCAAAGTAATGTCGCAATATTTACCAGCGTTGTTCAAGCGTATACACAACCATATTCGTTCAGGGGAAGGATAAAACTAATTATCTGTCAAATCAGACATGAGCTAAGTGTTACCATTCACGAAGTAAGCACTAGTTGAAAAAAAAACGTTAGATGGCGGACCCGATACATGTACCTGCAAAGGAAATGCAGGGGAGCGCTTTACCATGCTCTACATCGCTGTGAAATTCAATTTCAAATCACCCGAATAGCTTCTTTATTTCCCCCAGAGGAGGAATATCTCAGTCCCTCATTTGGAACACCCACCTTTAGAATGTAATCGCGATGGTGACATAGCCACCCTTTTTCTGCACAACACTCTTTGCTATGATTTTAGATTCGAATTCAAGAATGATATTCTGAACATTCATTTTAATTGTAAAATCCATAATCCCCTCTGCCTATTTGGCTTGGTGGTGAAGACTGCCGATAGACAGGAAGGAAGCTGTTGCTCATGTCGGGTGCCATGTATATACGGCAGTCACTTGTTACATCACAACGGCTGACATCTGTAATTACTTATTGGTCCTCAGAGGCTGATGCCGCGCATACACGGCAATTATTTATTTGTTCAATTGCGCTTCGTGAGCGATAACACACTATAGTTAGTCCCCCCCGTTGTTATGAGTTGTAAAGTGAGGTACAGTGGTGCCGTGGCGATAGGGACAAAAGGTATTTCTGAAATGAAATGTGGACACAATAGGGGACGTTTGTTAATCTTGATGAGGATGTCAAGAACATCGACTGATTTTACCACTTTCTCCAGGGTTTTAACGTTAACACTCTAACCAAGAGATGGACTCCAAACAAAAAAAAATATCAGGCGCCAAACATCAAATAATACCCAAGGTTTTAACTCCAAGTTATTCCTTTGGGATCCAAGACCAATATCGCATCTAACTTTGACCTGTTGGCCAGTACAAGAATTAGACATTTCAGTCTTGCATGAGTTCATTCATTAGCTGAATTTACAATATGGAATAACCCTGAATAACTTATAGTATTCCCTGTGGATTTCTACAGTTTTCCAGCCTTGACATATTTGGGCAATTCACACGACTTTGTATCGTGTATGTTGTATTGAATACATTAGTCTGTTTGTGAACGCTCAACGATATGCTGTATTGTGTATCTCATGGCATTCACACAATTTGATAGCCCGAAACCAATACAACTTTTTAAAAACATATGAAAACATATACACATTATTTTCATTCACACAATTTGATAGCACGAAGCCAATACAACTTTTAAAAACTTATGTGGTCAATTCACACAAGCCGTTGTATCGTAGTATTCAGTGTATTGTTGGAAGAACATACAACAGTGTATGATTGTTGTTGATATTTTTCATATAAAAATCCGATACACTTATACACATTTTTTCCATGTGTTTTTAAAAGTTGTATTGATTTTGTGTTATCAAATTTTGTGAATGAAAAAAATGTGTATATGTTTTGATATGGTTTTAAAAAGTTGTGTTGGTTTCGGGCTATCAAATTGTTTGAATGCCACGAGATACACAATACAGCATAGCATTAAGCGTTCACAAACAAACAAATTTATTCAATACAACATACACGATACAAAGTCGTGTGAATTGCCCAATGGAAAAAATGCGTGTAAGTGTATCGGATTTTTATATGAAAAATATCAACAACAATCATACATTGTTGTATGTTCTTCCAACAATACAATGAATACAACGATACAACGGCTTGTGTTAATTGACCAATTGCATCGATCCTATGAGGATAAAGGCGTATATGTTGATAAATAGGCCTTTATATAGAAAAATAAGTAATTTTTTTATTAATTTACACCTTTTTATTGCTTCTTTACAGTTTTTCCAGTAAATATCCCCTTTTTTGATTAAACAAAATGCCTTTTATTGTCATCATTTATGGCATGTTGAGCTAAAAAAAAATTTTCTCAAGCATGTCTAATAAATAAATTTATTTGCAAAAGGAACGAAGGCAAAAAATTCTCAGCTGAGCAGGCAGGCAGAGGAGCATTGCTTTGAATTGCTTGGTTTGGCTGATTTGATGGTGACTAGCCAAGGCAGTCAACCAAATAGACGGGCAAACAACTCAACCGGCCAGACCAAACCAGACCAGACCATTGTTAAACAAGATATTTACACACACAGTTATGAGACAGACGTACTTGAGTTGGAAGAGAAGTTTTAACCATTTTAACCGGCAGTACATTTTTTTATTATTATTAACAGTGACAAGACAATGGAATTGAAAAAATAGAAATTACAAACGCCGGTAGTCATCGCTGTGCAGCAAATGCTATAATGTGCAGATGGAGGAAAAGAAAAAATAAACTTAAAAAAGATACGCACTAACTACACTTGTTATTGTCTTTGGTCTGGATTTTAGCCATGTGCTTAAGCCATCATGTTGTTAAAGAGCTTAAAGATCGACAACAAACATTATTTTTTGCCCATGAAGACTACTAAAGGGAAGGGCATAGAAGGATGAAGATTTAAAAGACGTTGGACAGAAGGATTTGAAAAGAAAAAACAAACAAAACAAAAATACCAGCCAGTACATTATTTGTTTAAATAAAGGCCTATTTAGCTAGAAAATAAATGCCTTTATTTATCCAAAATAATCTGTGGTCTAGCAGGTAGTGTGTTGGCTTATTAGACGTGAGGCCTCTGTTCAAACCCCAGGTCAGGCATCAAAACGAATTTATCAAAAAAAAAATTTCTTCGGCGACTTCCTCTCAGCAGATTTCTGGCAAAAACTCTGAGACTAAATAAAATTGCCATGAAAAGTTTCACAAAAATCTGTCATTCAGAGTCGACTTTAAACTGTAGGTCCCGCCACTCATGTATAAAAATTAACGCACACAACATATGTAAGTGGTGTGTGAAGCTAGGTTGTAATCCTGACTAAATTATTGTAATGACCGATTAAGCAAGTTAAGCAAACAAATGCTATTTGACTGCTTTAAGGGGAAATTATTTTTGCATCGAACTATCACTGGCAACGAAACATGGATTCATTACGACCACCCCGACGAAAATCCTCTACCGAATCCTCCACCCGGGTATCGGCTGGTAATGGTGGTTGCCCGATGGGGTGTCCACCAACCAAGGAGGGAGCCCACACTCAATGGATCGTAGCATCGGATGAATTGTGGCTCTCACCATAGGATAGAGGTATGGGCTGGACTAAGGTGTTACACGACCCGTGCCGATAGTCAGCCTGGCTGGGAGCCCATCAAAAATATCCCAGTCGCTAACGGAGTAACGGAGTACGACCACCCCAAGCGCTAGAAACCATTTGTGAAGCGCGGACAAGCGGAATATTCATTTTTGTATAGCTTTACGAGCTAAAGGCTGCGAATCTTCTAAAGACATTGGTAGCCCGGCTTTTCTCGGCTTGCTGAGCGCCTATACGTACTAAACCCCACCTCGTTCGTTACACTTCCAATCAGTCGCCCCCCTGGGACCACAATCAAGTATTACTTCGGTAGGGTGGAGATTCAGCGAGTGCTAACTTCCAATTCTGCTGACCTTGCTCTCTCAGTCAATATTTGCTGCATCAATACCTCCCTTGTGAAAACACACACTGCGTTCCAATTGTCATATGAGATTAACATCAGGTTAACTACATTATCGGGCTTTACCTGGTATCCTATCCCTTATTGCCTTTACGAAGAAGAGGAAGTAATTGATGATGCAGGGCACACTATTTTCGAGTGTGCGCGCTGGCAGAGCTATCGCTCTGAACTGACGTCAATAGTTGGAACGATCACATTGTCGGGGTTATGATTGCGAGTAGGGAGAATTGGAATTCAGTGGCGAATTACGTGGAGCGTATCCTACGACTGAAGAAGAGCGATCTCGAGGTTGCAGAACATGTAGGCACGCCCGCATAGATGTCAAACAAAATCCGACACAGGGACCTGGACGAAAAGAATAGTGGAGACACTCAGATGTCTCCTCAACTTTCGACACGCAATCCCGACGCGGATATGAACACACAGGGGCCAAAGGGCCACAAGGACTCCACTTCGAAGTAATACCACCGTAGTTCCGGAGTGGGCACGAGTCCACGAGACGAGGGGGGATTTAGTGGGTGAGGGCCCCACACACGGACGATATGACGACTTCCTCTATGGTGCGGTTAGGTACATTTACCCCTCCTCGGCGTAAAAAAAATTGGACCAGTCTTGATGCCATCTATCCATCATCATCATCGACTATTTGAACAGGATTCGAAAGATATGTTCCCCTCCTTGCATCATGTTTCCTCCTCTCAACGTCCACTACTAGCTTCAGGGGCATCATCCCCACAATCACCAATGCATCAGAAGATACCGTGAGGAAGGCAGAAATTACCCTGAGAGCTGATCTCCTGTAGGTCGCTTTTATTCCTGCTCTATAGATCCTCTTCCCCCCCCTGGGTAACAATCTTGTCGCGATGTGTGGGCTTAAGTGTACTTCGATTCACTCTGTGACCCAGTGTGAGTTGGAGTACAGGACTAAAGGTTACCCTAATATCGTGAGAGGACTGTCTTCGGATTGATATCTCTGTTGTGATCTCTTCGACTTGCCCAATCACGTATATTGTACCCCTGATCCGGTGTGTTAAGCGACCCGTGCTTATCGGATGATTTGCAGTCGAGGGTCTAATCCGACTGTATTATAAACGGAGCCTCACTGATACCTTGGCGCCTCTGTGAGTATTAGGTTTTCTACCAAGTCCTTGCCATGCTAACGGGGGCTATGGCATGATCGACCTCTTTTCCCCCTCACTCGTGGGACGTATATGGACACACACAAACAAGACAAAAACCCGAACAAAACTTACGATAACGAACTGGAAATGGAAATTGGACTTGACGCGTCCCATCTCATTGCGCGAATCCAGGCGAGCATTGTTGACAATAACAATGAGATCGTCAGGAACTTCGCTCCAGGGGGTATGGGGATTATGACGGTGGAGAAGGCCTTTAGTGAGGTGACTGCCTTGGCTGTCCCCACTTCGACTGAAGATATGTGCGCGGATTCAGACTCTGTCTCCTCACTATCGGATGAAGATGGTGACGGTACGGTCATCGAAAGGCTCCCCAATGTTCGACAAATTACGATGTAGTAGGCACCAAGATGTCTCTTTCTGCTTTGACATTGTGCCGAGCATGTTCCCAGTAGATAAAGAACAGCCTCTTCTTCCTCCTCAGCTTCTACAGAAATCATTTGCCTCGCTTGTACATCCATTATGCAATGCGCCGTCACGTCTCCAATAACCATACTGAGCGTGCTTCTTTGGTGTTTAAGCAGCCTTGCAGTGCGCCCTCCATCCAGTCTCGGCCAGGTTCTTCCCCTATCCGAAGCTGCCCATCTGCGTTTGACAGAGTCCGTAATCTCGTTGTCAATCATGAGCCTGCAGGTTCCCAAATAGGACTGCAATATTAAAGAATTCGTCGAAGAGTTCGATGGTCGTGCAGTTCATCTGCTCTGCAGTTGCCCGGGATATCATTGTGTCCCGGAACACAAATGTTGTGTACATTATACCTCTCCGTCACCCTGTTTAGGTGATTTCGACAACCGTAGACCGTCCTGGAGTTCATCCCTTGGGAGCCTAGAGCCCTGATAGCCGCCTGGCTATCGGAGAATATGGTGATATTTCCATTGGGGGCATTCGCATCTCAAATAATCGTAAACGCTGTCTGTATTGCCAATACTGCCGCGTGGAAAACGCTGCAGTAATCCGGTAGCCTTATAGATTTGTTAGTGTGTGTGAAGGAATATTTTTTCACAATAAAAATATTTGACTTTCATCATAGCAAAGCAACAAACCTTGCCTAAGGCGAGGATCTCTACTCACACATGCACACACAGCCTCTCTCTTTCTCTCTCTATCACTCTGTGTATGGTTAACATTGGTTGTATGAATAAAATTGAAACACATACACTCACTCTTATGTAGAGGCTAATAAAACAAGATTTATTTACAATCAAGTATTGAAGTAGAGATGCAATGAAAGAGAGAGAGTGAGAGAGAGAGAGAGAAAAAGAGGAAGAGTGAAATCCAATGTAGTAAAGTAAGTTGTGATTGAGTGTTTATATAAATGAGCACATAAATACAAGGGAATAGGTAAGTACAGTTTTATAATACAAATCAAATGAATTGAAAACCATTGAAATAAATAATACCCAGAGAGAAACGGAGAGAGAGAGAGCAAGAACGTAACTGTAATATAAAAACAAGAGCCATTAAATGAAAGTAATAATCATTGAAAAAGTAATACAAAGAGAGAGAGAGGTGAAGGAACAGTAAAAAAGGAAAAAGAGGCATCAAACTATGTAAACAAATCATAAACACTCTTGTAAAAGAAGAGTGCTGAGGTGAAAAAAGATAAAAACAAAAAGAACAATTTGTTTTCGCATATAATCGGTGATTTTTGAAGAGCTATAGGAAAACTTTTCAAAAAAAACACATAAAATTCAGAAAAATGCATGAAATCTTTATTTGAATCGATAATACGGTCCATACAATTTAATGTTTGCAGATTATTTCATGCAAATGTTGACCGCGAGACTGCGTCTCAAATTGTCCATCCGCTTAGTCCAATTTTGGCATACTCTTTCCAACATTTCGGCCAGTATCTCACGAATAAATGCTTCAATGTTGTCTTCCAATGCGTCAATTGAAGCGGGCTTGTCTGTATAGACATGAGCTTTAACATAGCCCCACAAAAAATAGTCTAAAGGCGTTAAATTGCACGATCTAGGCGGCCAATTGACCGTTTCCGAACGTGAAATAAAATGTTCACCAAACTCGCCTCTCAATAAGTCCATTGTTACGCGTGCTGTGTGTCATGTGGCACCGTCTTGTTGAAACCACATGTCATGCAAGTCAAGCTCTTGCATTTTGGGCAAAAAAAGTTGGATATCATCTCACGGTATCGCTCACCATTCACAGTTACGTTACGATTCGCAGCATCTTTGAAGAACTACCGAAAAAAGAAAAACCGCACCAAACTGTGACTTTTTCTGGATGCATTAGTAGCTTTTGCAATGCTTCTGGCTGATCTTCACTCCAAAATCGAGAATTCTGCTTATTTACGTATCCATTGAGCCAAAAATGAGCTTCGTCGCTGAACACAATTTTTCGATAAAGAAGTGGATCTTCGGCCAATTTTCCAAGAGCCCATTCACCAAAAATTCTGCATTGCGGTAGGTCGTTCGGCTTCAATTCTTGCACCAGCTGTTTTTTATAGAAGTAAAGAACTTTAAGTTGCAATAAAACAACGATAGATTATTCGATTGACATGAATTTTATTTATCCGAAAGATAATCTCGTGGCATTACATTAAAAATATGATTTCTGGCATATGACCGCCACGGCTGGCGCGGATGTAGTCCAATCTGGACGTCCAATTTTCGATAACTTTTTCCAACATTTGTGGCCGTATATCGGCAATAATACGGCGAATGTTGTCTTCCAAATGGTCAAGCGTTTGTGGCTTTACCGCATAGACCAATGACTTTACATAGCCCCACAGAAAGTAGTCTAGCGGTGTTAAATCACAAGATCTTGGAGGCCAATTCACAGGTCCAAAACGGTAAATAAGGCGGTCACCAAACGTGTCTTTCAATAAATCTATTGTGGCACGAGCTGTGTGACATGTTGCGCCGTCTTGTTGAAACCACATCTCCTGGACATCATGGTTATTCAGTTCAGGAATGAAAAAGTTAGTAATCATGGCTCTATACCGATCACCATTGACTGTAACGTTCTGGCCACCATCGTTTTTGAAAAAGTACGGGCCAATGATTCCATCAGCCCATAAAGCGCACCAAACAGTCAGTTTTTCTGGATGTGACGGTGTTTCCACATACACTTGAGGATTACCTTCACTCCAAATGCGGCAGTTTTGTTTGTTGACGTAGCCATTCAACCAGAAGTGCGCTTCATCGCTAAACAAAATTCGCTTATGAAAATCGGGAACAACTGTAATCTCGTTTTGGGCCCATTCGACGAATCTACGCCTTACTTGATGATCGTTTGGCTTCAAATCTTGCACGAGTTGGATTTTGTAAGCACACAAACCAAGATCCTTCCGCAAAATCTTCCATAAAGTGGATGGACACAGATCCAATTCCTGTGCTCGATGGCGGATGGACTCATTCGGGTCTTCCTCAATGCTACGCTCTACAGCAGCAATAGCTTCTTCTGTACGCACCGTACAGCGTCTCTGGGGATGCGATTTATCAATAAGAGTAAACGTGGTGCGAAAACGTTCCATGGTTAATCGAATTAACTGCTCTGATGGACGATTTTGTCGACGATAAAATGGACGTAGTGCGCGATACGTTTTCCGCACAGAACCATTATTTTCGAAATAAATTTGCACTATTTGCAAGCGTTGTTCAGGCGTGAGTCTATTCATGATGAATTGCCAAACCAAACTGAGAATAGATCACTTGACAGCTGTTAAATCGGTGGCCATCTTGAAAAGTAATGCCAACTTAAAGTTCTATACCTCTATAAAAACACCCTTTATTTTGAAAGGCTTCACACTTAAATCCTTCCGCAAAATTTTTCCACGTTGTTGAGTAACAGAGGTCCAACTGCTGCGAACGGCGACGAATCGATAATTGATGGTCATCATTAACACTGGCCGATACAGCAGCGATATTTTCTTCAGTTCACACTCTACGTAAGCGTGTGGTGGTGGTTTAATGTCCAACAATGTAAATTTGGTGCGAAATTTAAACACACTATAGCCCGAATAGCCACTTCAGTGGGTCGATTAAACTGACCATAAAATGGAAGAAGTGCGCAATGAACTTTCTTAACAGAGCACGCATTTTGATAATAAAATTCAATGATTTGCAAGCGTTGTTCGTTTGTAAGACGGATTCATGGTTAAATTATTGACCAAAGTGAAGATGTTTGACAGTGAAACAAAACATGAAACGGGCGTGAGCTGTTGAAACCAGTGTTGCCAAAAAGATAATTGCTAAAAAAATCACCCTTTATTTACTGGAAGAAGTGAGGTTTAAGTGTTTAAATTACAATATTAGTGCGTATCAAAGGCTTTAAATTCAAAGAAATTCAAATTGAAGGACCTCAATGCAAAAACTAATAATAAGCAAGAGAAACAAACCCAAGTGCTACGAGTAAAAGAGTAAGAGTATGAGATTTTTCTTTTTTTCTCTCTATTGACGTCTGTGTGTGTGTGTATGTGTATAATATTTACATAATAACACTGATTTTTGTTAACCACAATACAGCTCAAAACATTTATAATAACAACTGAGTAACATAACCAACAATAACAACAACAACAACAACAGCAATAACAATATTTAAACACAAATCCATGTCCGAAGGCGTTACAGACAAACACATCCGTTACTGACGGAAATAAGCCTTGACACAAACAACCGCAATATGCATACACTTACACACTAACACCACTAGCACTCACACACACACATGTTTGTGTCACTCAACATAAGCACAGTCAGTCTGTCAGCCAGTCATTCATAGAAAATTTGTGGTTTTTTTAAAACGGAAACTAAAAAAAATGTCATAGTCTCTCTCTCTCTGTCACTATGTGTGTGCTTTGGGTTTTGTAAGCAAATGCGTTTGAAATATAATCATTTATCACAGCATTTTTTTCTCCCTTTTTTTGTTTTGTTGCCCTTTGTTGTGTTTTTTCTGTGTTTTTAGATTTTGTTTGTTACTTTTTTAAGATTTTTTGATTAGTTTCCTTTATGACGAGTGGCAAAAATAAAGCTTAAGGGCTTTTTAATTTCTTTTTTTTTCAAACGTTTTTTTTTGTTTTGTTGTTGGCTTTTCCTTGATATGTTTAAAAAATAATACACGTAAAAGAAATAAATTTTAATAAAAAAAATGGCAAATAACACATTTAAAATTAAATATTAGATGAATAATATTTCCTATAATGGCGGATCCAATATGGCGGTCGAGGTTTATAAAAATTAATCAGATTTACTTGACCGCCATATTGGATCCGCCATTTTGCATTTTTTAAATTTAAATTTAAATCTGAATGAAGATCTGTAATCAGCGACCCCAAAAACCCCTGAGTAACAAATTTTCAAGTAATTCTGATTAATTTTTAAGGATCTCCGTAATGTGTTTCTTTTTCTTTTGCACCCCTTGACATAAACCCACCTCCTACTTTAAGGGTGAATGCAAACAATTTGGGCTCATTTTAAAGAGCAAAGATCAATTGTCAATTTCTAATAATAGCGATGGTTCTAGCACGTCAGTGTTTAGCTCTACAATGTTTAAAAAATGGCCAAAAACGCTATTTTTAGGGATTTCAACCCCCTCATTCTCGAAAACCTGACGTGATGGAGAATTTTTGAAACCAGATTCGTCTTCAGCGCGCAAAATACCTTCGGAAACACCTGGAGCCATTTTATTTGCACAAAAAAAGTCAAAATTTGCAGGGCTGTGTTATTACTTTTGCTTTGTTTCAGTTTCATTAATCAAAATATGGTTGCCCGGTTTTATACTTCATTGGTCATTACAACCCATTAGTCAGGATCATAACCTAGCCACTTATATTGTGTGTGGTAATCTTATATATGAGTGGCGAGACCTAAAGTTTAACGTCGACTCCGAACGACAGAATTGAGAAACTTTACATGGCAATTTTATTTACTCTCAGATTTTTGCCAGAAAACTGTGAGAAACCTAGTTACCAGTCTCATGAACGGTCGGGTAATCCTTGGAACCGGAGATATAGACAACGAAGCTAACTTTTTATGCATACATACATATATACATAATTGGTCATTACAACCCTTCAGTCAGGATTACGACCTAGTTTCTCACAGCACTAATGTTGTGTGTGTTAATTTTATACATGAGTGGCGGGACCTACAGTTTAAAGTCAACTCCAAACGACAGATTTTTGAGAAACTTTTCATGGCAATTTTATTTGACTCTCAGAGTTTTTGCCATAAATCTGTTGCCAGACATTATACGATCAAAAAAAGTTTGTTACAGAAATTGGACAAATTTCGATCAAATTTAAAAAGGTGAGGTTTTTAGATCTAGTGAGTATTAAATCAAGGATTCCAAAACAGATTTCATTAGGGTGAGGATACCCTTGGGTCCGAAAATAGGGGCTACGAAGGTAATTGATTTCTTTAAGTGAGCAAAAACAAAGTGCTCTACATAAAGCGGGCTAAATCGGATACAAAATGAACTTGTGGAGGAAATCGAGGATTTCTAAACAGGTTTCCTTACGTTTGGGTGTTACTTGGGACCGAATATATAGGTGACGAATCTAATTGTTTTCCTCAAATGTGCAAAAAAAATGTTCTATATAAAAAATGCAAATCATCGACCGAAAAATGCAAGTCATCGACCTCAAAAATCCAAGTCATCAACCAAAAACTGCAAGTCATCGACCAAAAAATGCAATTTATCGACCAAAAAAATGCGAGTTATCGACCAAACAAATGCAAATTATCGACCAAAAAAATTCAAATTATGCAAGAGCCTTTGAAACGCTGCCGTTGTTATTCAGTCTGTAATGAATCTGCACCTCCATACAGTTTCGACATATCCATGAAAATCGTCTTCTAGAAATAAGAATCTTCAATTCAGAATCCTTGAAGAAAAGACGTTCCTTATATCAGTCATCTCTTGGGTGCTGATTCCAACATTATTTTAGGCATATGTCACAGTGCGCCACATAACACTTGACATAGACATAAGTTAAGTGGATGAAGCAGAGAATAATGTACAGACGCTTAAGATAGGCTGTTCTATGGTGTCAGCTTTTATACAAAGCATTCCCACCCACATAATCGTCAATTAATGGCCCTATGCGGGAGTCGCGACACTGTTATAACGTCAAACTTCGTCATCCTTGTCTCGACATTTCTTATCCAGTTTAATTTGCTGCCAAGAATAAAGCCGAATCAAATGCCAGGATAAAATTCTTGAAGTTCATTGGTTATAGTTTGTAATAGAGATGATCTCCCAAGCATTGCTAATAATGTCTTCTCAGATCTTCCCTTTTTTCACTTTTTTTAGTTTAGGAAAGTGAGTATTTTTTTATCAGTCTGTATGGACAGTTCTGTTGTCGTCTCTTAATAGTAATTGTATTGGAATAAATAAATATAATGATATTCTGTTTCTCACTTTTCATTAAATTTTTCCAAAAATTATTTAAAACTTTGAAAATTTATGTAAAATATTACAAACTACTAATGACTACAGTAGAAATATAGATATATGTATGTATGCATGTATGAATGTCCTAATAAGCATACAAACTTACTAACATGAACAAATTCTCATGATCAAAAAACATGCGAAGACATTTTGTTCTATAAATGTGTGTGTGAGTGTGTAAAGAGACATTTGTTTTAATTTGTAACATCAACATGAAGCCATTTACTCTTACTCTCTCTCTCTCTCTGCCGCTCTCTCCTTCTCTTTGTTTTTAAAACTAGTATTGCTAATATTTGCTTCTTTTTTTTGTTAATATAACACTCTATCATACTCTCAAGCTTACAAATATACACACATACAAACATATGTAAAATGTTATAAATTGCTAGAGTTTTTATTACCATAATGGTAAATTGTGCTGTTGGCAAATTTTTGATTTAAAACTCATGCTCTACTTATTTATATTTTACTTTTTCTAGTCATTTTTACTTTACGCATATACATTTATGCATACAGACTCACTCCTACACTCTCTCCTACACTTAATCTCTGTGTATGTTTCATTACAGTACTGTAGGTTTTGCCTACATACACTCACTTACAAATCTATGCTCTATGTTCGTTCTGTTTACATTTTGTTATTCGTACTTCATATCTTTATTATTGTTTTTAATACACCACGGAATAGTAAGTTAGAGAGAGAGATTGTGAATGCATAAGAGAGTATTTTGTTTTTTGTTTTGTTTGAGTTGCTTGTAAAGTGTGTCTTTCTATACAGTCTTTTTATACCATAACATTACAGTATTATTGTATGCCAGCAAAAAAAAAAACAACAATGCGACACTATCTTTTTTGTTTCTATTTTTTGTTTTGTTTTTTAAGACTCTCACTCTCTCTCCCTCTGCTTTACATTTATATGAATGCTACCCTTTGATTTGAATAGTTATACTTAGTAGAGTAACAATACTCGTTACTCTTGCTTGCTTGTATGTATGAATATTTGTAAATACTTTTAATAGATTTTTTTCTTTTCCTCTCTAATAGTTATAAGCCTTTATTGTAACTAAGGATGCCTATGACTACTGTTAACATATTCATAAAATATATTACAGTGCTAGTCCTAGTGTTAGTATGTGTGTGTTGTTGTAAATGTAAACAATTTAAATAATTTTAAATGTCTATTTTGGGTAAACATAAGTCTTTGTGATTTGATAAATTGTTTTTGAAAATCTCTTCATTAGACTCTCAAATAGCTTTTCTTCTGCAAATTTTACAGTTTGAAATTAATTAAAGTCTTAACGCTCTCTTTTGTTGCTGCTGTTTATGTAATGGAACATGAAATGGGTGTTATTTTGTAACAATAACAGACAACAATAACAACAACCGTACACTCTAGCATTTAAATATTTATTTATTTCTTATAACAGCTCTTTAAACTGTTAAATAAATACAACACACACATTATAAAAGAGAGAATTAGACTGAGAGAGAAAGGGTGTGAAGGACCATATATTTGTACATTGTTATGCATATTTAAGTGTCTCAAAATTCTGTTTTAACGTGTATACACACACAAGCAAATGACACCAATAATTTTTGTAGTATAATTCAAGGGTTTAACGCTTCATGGTGGTAGTAAAGACAATGAAATGAATATTCAAGGGTATCAAATAGTCCTGTAGGGCCCAAAAGTTAAACGAAATCAATTATTTTTTAAGAAATTAAAGGCTTTTTAGGCTATTTATACCAGCAGCTCAAACATCTGAACCATGAGCTAAACAATACATACATACATACATACATACACACTTAATTGGTAATTGCAACCCTTCAGCCAGGATTACGGCCTAGCTTGTCGCACCACTTAGGTTGTGTGTGTTAATTTTATACTTGAGTTTAAAGTAGACTGTTAAGAAACTTTTCATGGCAATTTTATTTTACTCTCAGAGTGTTTATCAGAAATCTGCTAAGAGGAAGTCGTTTTCTTGGATGTCTGACCTGGGGTTCGAATCGTGGCCTCACGTCTAATAAGCCCAACACACTACCTACTAGTTTACAGTGACCTCTATGTGCCGGACAATACCTTGGCTAATTCACAGTTCTATGGCCATTAAATTATCAAGTGGCTAAGAGAATAAAGAAAACTAAACAACAAAAATCTACCAGAGAAACGTAGAAATTCTATTCATATTCATCTATGCGCCAGTATTGACACTTTTTAACCTGCCACTATACCACCAACACTTTGCTCACGATTCCAGCGATAACTGAAGAAATTTTCTATCAAATTTCATGTGATTCAAATGGATGAAAGGGAAATCGTTTAAACATTGCAGATGAAATATGCTGACAAGCCTTAAATGGAAATCCTTATGGATGCAGAAAAAAAGAGTCCACCAAAAACCACATGAAAAAGGAGTTTAATGAACGATTTGGAAAGGAACGAAAGCTGAAACTTAATGAAACTGCTAAGCTGAAGAGATGATATAAAGGCAATATACTTCACAGATAGACGTCGTAGTCTAGTAGTTAGTGTGTTCATTACTTAGACAAGAGATCGTGGTTCAAACCTTAGCTTAGGCATCTTGAATATAATGAAATATGAAAAAAATTTCTGGGGTGACTTTCTCTCAGCAGTTTTTTGGCACAAACATAAGTGCTGAACCCTGAGCTCTCATCTAATAAGACAACACACTACCTGCCAGACTATTTTTTTTTTTTGTGTGTGAGGTAGGGTTTAAAATGCCTTCGCACTTACAGTGACCTTCGTCAGCTGCGTCGATTGGGGCTTCCACTAAAACAATCCCTCCTCCTCTTCTGGAGATACTCCCTTCCCGGGACGGTTATCTGCATTACTTCGGGAAGGGTCCAGAACGACGTCCTGTTGAGGACCGTTGTCTACTCTCCCACGTCTGGGTACGCCATATTTGAAGCCAGCTTTATGCTATTGGCTCGTCTTCTCATGTATCATTCTGTCGTACTGTATCAAGGTCGACCTTCTTCCTGCGGAGTACACATTCTACGTATCTTCTTACAGCGCCCCACTACGTCCCGCTTTCGAGCATTGCGTCAACAATGTTGTCGGGTGTGAATTCGCCAATCTGTTCCATCAACACATTCTTCTCGTGTTGCCATTTGATGCAATGGAAGAATGTGTGTTCAGCGTCGTCACTCATTTCCTTGCAATAAATGCAGCCAGGATCATTCACCATGCCCATGCGGTGTAGATATTGTCAGAAATAACTATGACCCGAAAGAAACTGGGTCAGGAAGTAGTTAATTTTCCCAAAATTTCTCTGTGTCCATGCTTCTATAGATGGAATAAGTCCATCTTCCACTTATTTCATCGCTCCATCTACTTTGCCATCGCCGTATAGTTTGAGATCTGACATCTGCGGTACTAATGGCGAGGTTTTCCCTCTTCGCTTTCCATAATCTTCTTCGCTCGAATGCCATCAAGTCGATAGGTGTCGCACCGGTGATCACGATGACTGCGGCGCCCGAGACTGTGCGATAGGCCGAAGCGATTCTTAGTGCCGCTGTTCGTTGCACCGCTGCTACTATTTTCCGCTTGGATTTAAACTCCAACGCATCTGCCCATATCTCGCTGCCATAAAGTAGTATCAAGTTAGTCGTTGCCATGATCAATTTGCGTTTGGACTGCGTTGGATATTTGCCATCAGTCTGCTCAACGTGCCCGTTAGTTTTGCTGCCACATGCTGTATTCGGGCCCAGCAGTTAAGTCTACAGTCTAGTCTGAGACCCAAGTAAAGGGTGTTTTTTTATAAAGGTATAGAACTTTAAGTTGGCATTACTTTTCAAGATGGCGACCGATTTAACAGCTGTAAAGTGATTTATTCTCAGTTTGGTTTGGCAATTCATCATGAATAGACTCACGCCTGAACAACGCTTGCAAATAGTGCAATTTTATTTCGAAAATAATGGTTCTGTGCGGAAAACGTATCGCGCACTACGTCCATTTTATCGTCGACAAAATCGTCGAATTTTGTTTAGCGATGAAGCGCACTTCTGGTTGAATGGCTACGTCAACAAACAAAACTGCCGCATTTGGAGTGAAGGTAATCCTCAAGTGTATGTGGAAACACCGTTACATCCAGAAAAACTGACTGTTTGGTGCGCTTTATGGGCTGGTGGAATCATTGGTCCGTACTTTTTCAAAAACGATGGTGGCCAGAACGTTACAGTCAATGGTGATCGGTATAGAGCCATGATTACTAACTTTTTCATTCCTGAATTGAATAACCATGATGTCCAGGAGATGTGGTTTCAACAAGACGGCGCAACATGTCACACAGCTCGTGCCACAATAGATTTATTGAAAGACACGTTTGGTGACCGCCTAATTTCACGTTTTGGACCTGTGAATTGGCCTCCAAGCTCTTGTGATTTAACACCGCTAGACTACTTTCTGTGGGGCAATGTAAAGTCATTGGTATATGCGGTAAAGCCACAAACGCTTGACCATTTGGAAGACAACATTCGCCGTATTATTGCCGATATACGGCCACAAATGTTGGAAAAAGTCATCGAAAATTGGACGTCCAGATTGGACTACATCCGCGCCAGCCGTGGCGGTCATATGCCAGAAATCATATTTAAAATGTAATGCCACAAGATTATCTTTCGGATAAATAAAATGCATGTCAATCGAATAATCCATCGTTGTTTTATTGCAACTTAAAGTTCTATACCTCTATAAAAAAAACACCCTTTATCTCACTGCCTTCTGCCTGCTAGACTATGGAAACTTCAAATTCAAGATAACAACCTCACTTTTTAAACCAACCACGTTGTAAGCGGTAAGTTTGTACATAAGTGCACGATCTATACATTAATTTAAACTTAGAACAACGTTTCTATAGGAATTACTTGGTCCTAGAGACCTTTACCAAAAAATTGCGGCTTCATTTAAGCTGAGTGTTGAAATCGGTCTCTTCTAATAAATGAAAACACTACCCACAAGCCAAGAATTTCAGTTTTTAACACATTCTATGCCATTTAATTTATTGTGCATGTTTAAAGCCTTTTTTTCAAAGCTTTTGGCATGAATTTGAAGAGTTTAACACTTTCTTAAATTGAAATGTTTTCAATAAAGTTGTAAATCCCTATTCAAAATATACAACTCCACAACAAAATTCACATTCATTCGCACATACTCAAAAGGCAAAATAAAACAAAACAAAACTAATAAAAAAAATGGCGTTTAAACTTTCCAAAAACTAAAATCCCAAATACGCAAATCTTCAAATCAACTGCTAAAAGCGTTCGAATAAAAGCAGGTCACAAAAAGATGGAAAAAAATTAAAACAACAGAACAGAATATAACAGAACAGAGCAGAACAGCATAGAACAGAATCAATCCACGCCATTAAAATACCCAAAACGACATTTACGATTTGAAATAGAATGCGATAAACGAAACGAAACAAGGCAAAAATAACAGCAATAGCATTGGCAATAGCAGCAGGAATATTATCCACAAGATATAAACGTTTGTAGCGTTTGTATTATTTTTATTGGCAGAATGGGTATTGGTACCCCCCAACACACTCATATCTTGCTGAGTATGTGGCTCTTAACAATACCCCTACAAAAAACAGGCAGTCAAGGGATATGATATGATGGGAAATTCCAAAAAGAAAAAAAATCGTTAACAAAGCATAACGCGGCTTTGAAATGAAATGAAAACCTCTACTCCCCCTCCTTCTCCCTGTATAGAAATTGCAATAAAATGCAATTGAACACAGCATTTTATACCAGCTAAGCGAACAACAATAGAGGAATTTAATGTGCCGCCTTCTTTTCCGCTTTTATTAGAATTTTTATTCTGAAAATCCTCTTCTTTTTTTCTTGCTCCCCAAATAATTCAGAAATATGGAACAAGGCTTAGTTTTTGAAGGGTGTTGGTAGGTAATAAACGTTTTAAGAAGCTTTAAAAGAAAAAGAAAAAACAGTCATACTAAGCGTATGAGTAATAAATAATTCATATTTATAATGGAATTCATATTAATCATACGCTTCATTGAACTTTTGATTGAATTTCTAAAGGAATATGTACACAACGTATGAGTAATAACAAGGCACTCTACAGAGAAAATAAAATTCAATATTTCAAGAGGGAAATACCAATTCAAAAGGATTTCAGTTAACATGTTATTTAGGGCCTAAGGTGTTAAAACATATCGTTTTTATTCCTATATCTACCATGGAAAAACCCGTATAATCGTGTCATTAAGTGCTAGACTGCTAAGACCATTCGCTTTATTGTACTGGCGTATGGTATTGCCTACCATTTCAATGAGGTATTTGTAAAATGTTTGCTCCAATTCTGTTGACCTGATAAAATCCAATATATTGTTCGATGTCTCCATGCATAGTAGTTGATAAGCACCCAGTTATTGCCTTTTGAGGTTCCAAGTATGTGCACTGATGTTAAATATTTCTCATTACAGACACTTCCAGCGATTCCTATTCTATATAAGAATATCTCGAGTCTACAATGGCCAGCCAAAAGGACAGTTTATATGCTCAGGTTACTCGAATCTTGTCTTCTCCTTATAATTACCCAACACAAGTTTAGATTGTGCACCGCGTAAGCCCTCCGACGTTTTTCTACCAATCCAGAGCAAGGTTTTGGTCTTATCAGTTGCATAGGAGTTCTCTTTCTCGCAAGCTGAGAGTTCTCACATGTCATAAGGATCAAGCTGAGGGTGACTTACTTTCCCTGCTTAGCTGATTCGAGTTGGTCAAACAGTCTCATACAATTTTACAATTTTTAATCAACCTCATAAAGGTTGAATACTTGGATAGCAGCCTGAATGTGAGAGTAAATGTCCTGTCTATTTTGCTTCCGCTTATAGGATACTCGCCAGTGTCCGAATGTTTTACTTTGTGACCGAACGACTCCTCTCCTAACCCACTTCTTGTCCTACAAATGTATGTCACAAAATAGTGTCTCTCTATCAAAAGAGTGTGTAGCTTTCAATTCGTTCCATTCCCCACAATCAGTGTTTACTGGTTTTGTCCAGAGGACATTTAAGGAAGCAGCTGTCAGCCACTTATAAGGTCATTATGTCTCCTGATAATAATTTAGGGATGATTATGTGGTTTAATTTGGCTCCTCCATTACCATCGAAGATGATGTTGGTGTGGACATCAAACGTAAAATCATTCTTGCCAAACGTGCTATTATGGTCTCGATAGGCTATTGAAAAGCAAGGATCTTTCCCCTAGCTTCTCTACAGTGAGGAAGCATGAATATTGTATCGGTGCAGCTTCCTTGAAAGTGTTCGAGAGAAAACTGGCGAACTGGCGATGATTTCCGCATCCGATACAACAGCAAGATGTATGAGCTCCTCAACGACATGGACGTTGTTCAGCATATTAACACCGCTATTTGGATCAGAATCTTCGCTGGCTGCAAAGCTCGGCCCTCGGAGTAGAGGCTACCTTGACTACGATTGAAGGACATACTCAAGGCAGACGTGTCATCGATTGGTGCGACCTACTCGTAAAAGCGAAGAACAGGCTTCTAAAAGCAATTGCTTAGGCACGCCTCAATCTAACAAATGAGTGATTTAGGGCAGCGAAGTGCTTAAGCAGCCTTTAAGTGCTTCACTATTCATGAACACAGCAGAAAATCTTTTATCTGCCATTGAGGAAATCTACTGCGTACGATGATGACAATAAGTGTTCAGGGAAAAATTCTCACGAGTAGTGTTATAAGTGTTTCTAGTATTTTTGCCCCTCATATTTTATCCTGATGAATATATTGTTACGAAAATGAAAAATTTAGATGCTGGTGTTTTGCTTTTACATCGTTTAACATTAAAATTATAAACAAAAGCTACAAAAACAAAACAATAGAAATTATCGCACTGAGTAATATAACAACAAACATCAGCATAAAAAAATGATAAACAAGTAAACAAAAATACAACAACAAACACTACAAGAATAAATGTAAACAAAATACACAAACAACAACGATGTTTACATTTATAGAGATCTCGAAAAGGCGAAGCCACGAATATTCGCCTACAAGAACATTCATCAGACTATTTACGTTGCCATATAAAAGGCAAGGCAAAGCAGGCAACGGAGTGAGTAAAAGTTCAGTCAGTTTTGTGTGAAGACGCGGTATGTTTAAAGAGAGTAATCGTGGTTTGAAGATCTCCGTTACAAAGATATGGCGAACAATTGCCTAGTAATTGTTATTGTTTATGCAAACGGTATAAACATAGGAATAACAAAACAAATCAATTGTTGTTGTTTACATTAAGTTGTGAACAGTGGCACAAAGAATTGTGTAAATAACAGAGAATTATAATTAAAACTAAACACAAATTTACATACATACATAATTGGTCATTACAACCCTTCAGTCAGGATTACAACCTAGTTTCTCACACCACTTATGTTGTGTGTGTTAATTTTATACATAAGTGGCGCGAACCTGCAGTTTAAAGTTGACTCCGAACGACAGATTTTTGAGAAACTTTTCATGGCAATTTTATTTACTCTCAGAGTTTTTGCCAGAAATCTGCTGAGAGGAAGTCGCCGAAGAAATACTTTTTGTATTTTATTTTGATGACTGGCCTGGGGCTCGAACCCTTTTCGTCTAATAAGCCAACACACTACCTACTAGACCACGGCGACTTCCAAATTTATTTTTATTTTATTTGCAATCTACGAGCTGATATTTTAAACGTTTTTAAAAGCTAAAAACGTAACAATATGAAATATTAAAGGGATAGTAAGAGAATATTGAATAATAATAAGAATATTAAGTTAAAATTGTTTTTGTGTCAACGCGATGCATTAAGTCCCGCCCTGCATAGGTCTACAAAGAAAACTACAAAGAAAAACGATTACAAATCATTACTCAGTCAATATTCAAATACAACGTTGAACGAGATTATAATTGAGAGATTTAAACTGGATAGTAGTAGATTAGAGTCCACTCGAGTAATAAAAAGGGTTGAAATGAATACCTTCAAGTAACTTAGAATGAAGTTGTTGCTGTGTTGAGATAAAAATCATTGGCTAGAGTATTACTTTACCTGGTTATTAATGGCATTTGCATCCAGATCCATATGGAATCTATTTCCTGCTTTACTTTTTTTTAACAATAGTTGTACTTTATTACTCTTTTAATTCTTTTTTTCTTTCTTAAAACATAAACTAAAAACAGAAAATATGAAAAGAAATTTATCTTAAAAAAATACACACATTTCAACACAACGTTTTTACGTACACTTACTAATTCTCTGGATCTAATGGATTTACGACAGCAATAGCGTGATTTGCTTTATCGAAATGAAAAGGCCACCATTTTATCATGTATGATCTCAAACTGGATAAAGCCAATATGGTCTTCACATCCACTTGCTGATCATACAACTCCTGGCAATATTGCTCGTGGGAACTACAACCCATGCCACCATTATCGTAGAGACAGCGTAAAGGTAAGACCAATGATCCAAAATGGTATTCAGCACAATCCAAAATTACACCCATTTGTCTCGGATTTAAGCCGATATATTGTATTTTGCTTTGTACAGAAGTTTTATTTAAAATGTTCATTAACTTGCCAAAATAAGTTGAAGAAATGCGTGCCGTTATAACGTAGAGCAGGTTTACGGCCATCAAATTCATCTCGAATGTTAGATAAGAGAAATTATGGAATTCCTTTTCGTTGGCTTTCAGAGCATACCACAAATTATTGATGATACTGATGATACCCTCAATAACATCGAATTGATAGAATAGTGTGGTGGTAACAAGACACGCTAGCCATGGCAGAATGCCTACATGATCGATCATAATTTTCGTGGCTGCCGGGATTTTAACACACGTTGAAAATACGGAGAGGATTTGTAGATTCAAATCCAATGTAGACATGTTGCTGCAATAGAAACCCATTAAGACCTTAAAGGTATGGGTGGAGACGAGTAAAAACAAATCTGAACTGGACTTTATGCCATGCTTGATGACCTCCACAATAAATTGACGGAACTCTTGATGCTCCACCTCCGGAGAATAGAACAAGACATTAAACTCGGGTATACATTGGAAATTAAAACTGGACTTTAGCCTTAAATACATGGTCAATTGTTTGTACAGCAAATGTGTGGGATCGGTGGTAAGATTAAATGTTTTGGCTACAAATAAAGCGGGTATATAAGGCACTCTGGGAGTGCCAGAGTTGGATTTCTGTTTCATCCAGGAGTTTCTCAAGTCATTGAGACCGGCTTGTATGTTTTCATAGGTTTGTTGCCATAAAGGTTTCTCAAAGAATTTGCTATTTTCGAAATGTTGGCGATAACGCAACTGGACACAGCCAGCCAATTGGCGCATTTCTTTGTCCTGCGAGGATAAGGCAGCAAACGTGATAGCCAATAAGCCATTTTGTACAGGACGTGCTGTATGAGCATAAGATTCTGGTGCAAAACACATGGACATTAAAGGCAAAAAAAAGGCGGGATCATAGCATTGTTCATAGATTTCCGAACGTTTGGGACACAAACGCATTTCCGCTTGTGTAAACTCAGTGACACCCATTTCCAATTTCTGTTCCAGCATATTAGAACCAAATTGCCAGGCCTTGGTGAAGGGATTAACAAACTGTTCTTCCGGTAATTGCTGCAAGGTATTCAATTTACGCCATAAAGGAAAATTATCCAGGGTATATTCACTGATTTGACGATCCACCAAAGACATGACTTGTTGTATGGAGGTTTCCTGTTGGCTTAGCTTTAAGCGCTCCTCATCATTGGCCTTTAAGGCATAGAATGCAATGGCACTTTCACCCCAAATAAAGGGACGATATTGGGCCAAACCACAATCATAATGTTCATAGAGGTTCAGTAAAGCCAAACAATATCTATCGGAGTTGTATAGCCGGGCTTGATAGGCTCCCAGGATAACAGGTATTTGTGTATCCTTAAGGCATGAGGGAAACTTTTTCGCCATGACATAAAGCAAATGTAAAACTTGTGTCTTTTGTTTAGACAAAGAAGATTTCTGCAAGACAATATCATAAAACTTGGAATGAGTGAAAATCATTTCAAACAACTGGCCACATTCCATATTAAAAGTGGAATCAGTTGCTTCCTCGGTGTAATCGCTATACAAATAATCTGTTAAGTAAGCCAAAAGCTGTAAAAGCAAGCCATTAAAGGGATCATTTGCTTGTAGATCCTCGACTTCAGTTTCATTGACATGCATGGCGGTTTTTAAACATGATTTACAAAACTGCAGCCACTGTTGGGACTTTAAAAGTTTGGAAAAATCAGGGGAAAATAATAAATCCGTTTTGTTTTCAGTTTCTGCTTTAGCTGATAACTCTTTCTCCTGTTGCCAGCCATATTTAAACCATAATTCCATGTGATAACTGATAAGTTCTAATTTTTCTTGATTCAGTTTCTGCATTTTCAAATCCAAAGCCAACATTTGCACATGCAATGTAATGAAATTAGTAAATATGGTTGTCTTTTGTTTAACATCTGAGTTTAGAAAACCTTTTTCATAGATTTTAAAAATCGTTCTCAGTTGATAGGTTTCAATATTTTCAAATTTAAATTGTTTGTTACAGAAATCCTTGCACTCACTTAAAGGCATACTCAGATCAATTAATTTCAAGCTTGTGCTTACATAATCCTTATAAATCATGCCCGCTTTTAAAGGTTTCTCAATGGTTCTCATGAAGCCATTCTTATAGTTCTGATAGATTTTCTGCAAAGTTGTAGCGGCCACTGTAAGATTTTTCTTAAAAGCCAAATCCATTAAAGGATACATAAGTTCCTTTTTGTCTAAGTTTTGCTCCAAATTATCCAAAAATATTTGATCATATTGCGAATGACGTTCAAAAACCAAAGCGGCCAATTTTATTGAGGATTTGTTAAGTTTCCGTTCGTTAAAGAAACTTTCAAAGAATTTGCTGTCCAAATTATTGATGGCACTATGGTTTATAACTAAGAAATCGTATAAGGTCTCTTCCAATGCATCAATATTAAAGTCTCCTGTTAGCTTGTTAAAGAAGTTGCAATAGTGTTTGTTAAATTGCTTAATAAACGGCTTACATTTCACGGCCTTTTTCAATGAAGATAATCGTTGTAGCATTAAAACCATTACCGAATAATATAAAGACTTTTGCAAGACACCACTGCCACTAGCACTGCCACTGCCACTGCCATTGTTCTCATCATCCATAACAAAGAAATCTTTGTAGTTTAAATTATCCACAAGTAAATTTAAGATTTCCATGCATTGCTCTTTGGTTAACTGGAACACTTTTAATAGTTGCAAGTAGCCATCAAAATTTTGTGTTTGTTTTTTAAAAACATTCTTTTCAATCAATGAAATGGGAATCGCATTAACCAGTTTTATTTTAAAATTATGTGCATTGGCATCAAAACTATCAAATTGGTTGCAATACTGTGTTATATCCTTAAGGAATATTAAATAGTTTTTAAAAGCTTCAGTATAATATTGATCGGTAATCAATTCATTAGAGGTGACACCATCTAAACGCACTGAGTATATATACTTTAAGATTTTCTGTATAAACAATTCCTTATTTAATGTCTGATCATCGCCTTTGTAAGTCTGTTCCTGGCCACCATCATATTTCGCAATCAATGTCAAGCATTGTTTAACAAATTCTGCCGATCTTTCGGCCTGTTCCTGTTTAAGCATTCGTTTGTTTTTTAAATGCTGCATTGCAAATAAAACATGCTGTATGTAGATCATTAATAATCTCGGATTTTGAATATTCTTGGAGAATTTTTTCATTTGGCCTTTAAACTCGTATTCACATACATCCACTTCAGAATTACTTTCGAATATTTGTTCGAATTCTTTGCCACCCGATAAAATCAAAGATTGTACATCTTTAAGACCTGTTATGCATTTGGCAGCCTTTTTAGATTCCAAAAATAAACGGGTTTCCTCACATTCTTCCTTTGAAAGCCAGTTATGCATGTAATTGGACATGCCAGAGAAATGTTGTTCGTAAAGTTTCATCACTTGCTCAGGATATTGACTATAGTGTAACAGTAAAAAGCATACCAACTCCAAATATTTGCTTAAAGGTGGCTCTATTTCTACACCCTTATAGATTAAAGGCAACAATTTGCTTATGGTTATTGATTCACCGTAGGCATATATCGTGTAGGCTCGTTCAATGTTCTCAAGTAGTGCCCGCAAATTTGCGGGATTGCTTAGACTATGCACAGTCTTAGGCAAATCCACCTCTGCCTTTGTAACCTAAAATAAAAAAAAAAATTTACATTCCTCTTGATTTTACAAACAAACCCTTAAGAAAATACCTCGACTCACCTTTAAAACCTCATTAAACACTTGAATAACCACATTGACTGTCTCTAAATCGACAAATTTTAATGTTTCCAGCCACAAATCAATTTCCAGTCCTCCTGACTCGAATATGCCCGTGTTTTTAAAAATATCTCTTAATAAACAGCCAGCCTCCTGGCTTACTTCTTCTTCACCATATACAAATGCCTTAATGAACGATCTCAAAACACTAGCAAAACGCTCCTTTTGGGGCTCTAAGGCTTTGGGAAACAACAATAATATGGTTTTTATGGCCTTCATTTCCAATTTTATATTATTTGTTGTGTTTATAGCTTCCTCATCATCTTCTTGGCTATATAAAGGTCTTAATAACTCCAAATAATCCAATATAACCGTTGTCTTATTAACAAAAGTACGATTTTCTTGACACAAAATTAAAATCAAATCCAAGGCCACATCCAAATGGGCCAAGACATCAACTTCCTCGATGGCTTGACGTTGTATGGAGATATTTAAAGAATTTAAAATATTCTCCATGGTGGGAAAATTTAGTAACAAATGATTTAAAATATCAAATTTGAATCTTCTATAGCGATTGGAGTTCTTTCTCTTTTCTTTGTGATTGATAATGTTTATATAGTTGGTATATTGTTGGAACATGGCCAATAGTAAGCGATTTGTAGCCAATCTTTGTTGGAAGTTATTGTGCGTTAAAAACTTGCTGCCATTGATGTGAACCAATGTTTCCAATGGCAAGCAAATGTCTTTAATCCAAAAGAAAAGATCATTAAGGGTAAGTTTATCTAAAGCTTCTTTAAAATGTCGTGGATGGCAAGTGAGTATAACTGTTGCTAAGAAGTCACAAGCCTGTATCCAAAAGCGTGAGGCTGTACGCAAAGGATTTATAATGCCAGCAAAATTACGCACTGAATTACGAAACAAATCGGGACAAGATTCTAAAATTTTGATTACCAATTCCTTTTTGCGTTCATTATTCCAAGGATACTGTATGTAACCCAATACTTGACCTGCAAAAAAAGGGGAAACAAACATTGTTAATTAGTTGTTTCTCTGGTACTACATTTATTTTATTTATTACATACCCTGTATGGTATTGTGCTTTTGCCTGAAATATTTGATGGTATCAAAAGCTATGCCATTTTTTCTTGAGGTCAACAACACAAGCAAAAACTCATGAACAGCTTTCGATACTGCATCTCTCTCTTGGTCATTAACCAATTCTTGCATTTCAACAAAACTTAGATTCTTTGCTGCACCTTTCTTACCCGAATGCTGAGCATTAAACACGCGCGGACCTCTCCAGTCATATAGCTGTACAAATGATTTGCAACAATCCAAATCGAAGACATGAATTTTCTTTGTTTTTGAAATTTCCAAGCTTTCCAAAACATATTTCTTAAGAGTGCTTAAAACAACACACACAGTAACCGAGTCATCGTAGAGTAGACCCGCAGCCAATGCTCTTATTAAAGAGCCACGATCTAGGATGTTGCGTATAAGTAAAGTATTGCCATCCACCAAATATGCCAACACAAAATGAATAAAACATTTGCGTACGCTTTCGTAATCTAAATCGGTTTGTTTTTGCTGTTGCTGCTGCTGCCCTTCATAGGGGGAATGGGATAGAAACTGATTAATGGTCTTAACATTTGACAGTATGTCATAGGAAGTTAAAACTTGTCGTCCCAATTGTGGTTCCACACAAACAATAGCCGTCAGAAGCTTTAAGGCTATCTTGCGATGATTCAATTGGGCTGATTTCAGCAGTAATTCTAGTAGGGAACCATGGGATTTTAAGAAATAACGTGAAGCATGAACAGCAGACTCTAAATGATTGCGTTGATTGCTTAATATCTCCATAATAACCAATTGCAAAGCCTCACATATATAAGCAATGTGTAGTACATTCGTTTTATCGATGCGTTCCAAGGCCTCAGCAAATTCCAAAGGCTTGCCTCGCTTCTCTATGTATTTGGCTATGGTTTTGCCACGATTCTGACACAAGTGCAGAAAGTGTCTTAATTCTGTTAAAAGAAAAAAAATTATTCAATATGGCAGCCGTAAAACACTAACCCCAACAAACAAAAAACCTGTGATAAAATTGTTGCCCCTCAATTTGTTGCGAAACTCCATCATTTTGAAATCCTTGGAAAAATACAATTCTTTTTCTTCCTCTTCAAAGCCATTAACTGTGGACGAATCTTCCTCTTTACTATTTTTATTCTTTTTCGGTGTTAAAGATTTCTTTGATTGTTTTATGGGCACCACCTCCGGTGTACCTTCTTCATCTTCTGATAACTCGGTGGCCTCATGTTTCCTCTTACGCTTATTTTGCTCCACCGCCATTATATCAACACTTTCTTACGGTTCTATAAACAGTTACTCTACAAATAATTTTATATTTAACTTTTTCGAACAAAAAACACACGATTTTAAGACAATTTGAAATTATTCCAGTTATTCTTACAAAATGTGCCCCACACGTGTTGATTTTGCTGCTTATTCTTCCTATTTTCTCCAAGTGTTGCCTAAGTTTGACAATTAAGCTTGTTAGACTGCAGTACTCAAAACCGCAACCTTGTGTTTACATTTTTTGTTGATAAACAACAGCTGTTTTTAGCGTCTGATATGCTGATAATAAATTCTTATCAGAAGACCAAGTCGAATAGAATACTAACGGCTTCTCTTCTTTATAAAAAGTACCTTAAAACACAGACGCCGCCATATGTAATGAACAGGTGCTGGTACATTCTATTGTTCAACAAAATCCATTCAATCTGTTAGGCGCTTTAACAGCATGAAAAAGGCAATGGTTTCATGATTTTAGCCCTTTCTCCTAATAGATTTCCTTGAAATGCTTGTCCTGGAAATTCTTATAAGCAAAACTGGAAGTTTCATAGGCCTAAAAGCCGTCTCACTAATAAAGTATTTCAACGCCGTTATTAATTTTAAGGGACTTGGTTAATTGGTTGCTAAAGTTCTTTTTTTGTTTACATTATTAAAAGTCTCACAATTTTACCACTGTATTCATTCGTTAATCCGTTAATTAAGCGCTCTTGAACTGAGCGGAAAATAAAATTATTCATTTAATGTTGGGCAACAATTTAACATTTCAACCCCATTAGATGTTTAATTAAAACGACATAAATGTAAAGTTTTTTGTGTAATAGTTTTATAAGGAAAACGAAAAAAAAACCCAACGTAACTACCGCCACCATTAACTGGCATAATTAAACCATAACACAACCATCTGTTCCACATACACACACACGCAACACTACCAATCGTTGTTCTTACAGAAAAACAAAATAAAAAAATGAATTTCATAAAATTCCAAAAGCTTTTTGGAAAATTTATGCTGGTCAATTTTCGTTTAAGAATCATGTTCATATTCCTATTAATATTGTGCATTATTGGTGTTATACTTACACTATACCAGAAGCCTGATATACGTGTTTGCTTTATGGACACGCATCCCTTACAGGCTAGTGCAGGCAACGATAGCAGCAGTAATGTGGAGTTAGGCCTAGAAAAACTGGAAGATATTTTACTGGCCAAAATCCAACCAATACCAGGTAAAAGTATATTTTTTCATGAAACATCCTGTCCTCAAACTCAGAGCGCCATACAAACTTCCCAGTTGAGTTTTGAAAAGGCCCTCAAAGAGGGTTTCCATTGGAATATGGCCAAATTGAATGCTCGGCAAGCATGCGCTATAGAATCTTCTGCCTTGCATAATCCCAATTCACAAGTGTTTGTATTGTTTGCCAGTCCCCGTTATAAATATGCAAATAAGAACAGCAGCAGTGCCAATAGTAATGGTGGTGAGGCGAATAGTGTTCCTGGTAACGATGCAATATTGAAGGCCATATTAACGTATGAGAATGTACATCTACGGAATGTCAATTTATGGACATATGCAGCTAATACGCCCATCTATGATTGGTTTAGAGATGGGACTTTATTTAAGTCGAGGTAAGTAAGCATTTTATATGTTCAATAACTCAAAATTGACCGACGTTCTTGTCAGATCAATTTTTCTGCTGTTGGTCTACTACCAATTCGAAGCTGTTATACAAATTTTAAACTCTATAAACGTCCTTATTAGGTCACTTTTTCTTCTGCTAGTCCAGTATAAACGTTGTAGATACCTTAAAAATTCAAACGCTTTGTAATTTTAAATAAAAAATTTACAACAAAAACGTGAGCTTGACAGATTTGCTTAACAGGCAATTTTTTGTTGTCGTTGCTACTAGTCCATTAAAAATCTGACGCTTAAATTTCCATATGAAGTATGATTGCAATTAAAAAATTTCAATAGTATCGCATATCCATATCACACGAACTGAAATGTTTAGCATGACAGATGTACTTTTGAGCTTATTAAACCAATTTTTATTCTCTTTTATAAAAAGAAATTAAAATTTAATTGATTATCAGAAATTATTCAACCCTTTTGTATGGTTTTCAACTTAAAACCTACACCTTTAGACGCTGATAGAATAATTTATTTACGTACGTACATATGTACGTAAAATGTAAGTTTTGTTTTTTTTTTTTCATTTGTATTGCTTGTTTAATTGTATGCATTAGTTTTCATTGATAATTAATCCCTGATGAGGTCATTTGATCAGTAACGCAATAGTACTATTGCAATGAGTACCTGAATTAAGGTTTAACCTTTTAGGTTATCTTTAACGGTAGATCAAGTCATATTGACAACTCAAATTGATGGCGCCATTTTGAGGTCTTAATGAACCCATATCAACGTCTATATACATTAGGTCGGCTAAATTCTCTTATTAATTCAAAACGATGGCAATAAGTGGGTGATGGTCCAATAGGAGAACTATTCTCTATTAACTGATAATCATTTTTCTTCTTATTACGTTGTATTTTATTTAGAAGCCTTTTGTTTATCCATTTTATTAAATGATTTTCTATTAAATATTTTCAACATTTCTTTGTTTTTTGTTTTTCACCCTCTTCTCGACTTTAGTTATGTACTCTCACACATATCGGATTTCTTACGTTATCTTACACTCTGGCGTTGGGGTGGCACTTATCTCGATATGGATATTGTCATGTTGCGTTCTATGGAAGAGCTACCGCCTAACTATACCGGTGCTGAGTCGAATACCCATTTAGCAGCTGGTATCATGAATTTTGATAGTGAAGGTTTTGGCCATGAAGTGGCCTATCAATGTTTACAGAATTTCCAGCAGACATTTGATGGCAGCAATTGGGGCAATAATGGTCCCGGTGTTATAACAAGAGTTATGCAAAATATTTGCGGTACTAAAAACATATACTTAATGATGGACACTAAACGTTGCATGGGCTTTAAGGTTTATCCCATAAATGCTTTCTATGCTATACCCTGGCGTCAGTGGACGGATTTTTTTGAACCTGAACTTTTAGCACAAACCATGACACGCACAAAGGATTCATATGTGGCACATATATGGAATAAACATTCAATTAAACGACCCATACAAGTAGGTACTAAGTGTGCGTATAGTCTAATGGCCGAAATGCATTGTCCTCGTGTTTATAAAGCAGCTGGTGAATATTTTTAACATTATAGTCGTAATTTTAACATTTAATTATCCTGGTGATAAATACTTGTATCATTTCCGTAGCATCTATATATTCCATCCTAAAGATTTAATCGAATATCTTTACATATTTTATTTGTTTAACAAAACACCACCGGTTTCTGTAACACCAAAGTTTTCAGACCGAACGAAAATTCCTATGAAAGAATACTCAATTTGTTAATTCAGTTTTTCGTTTCGTTTGTAAACATTGCTGTTATAATAGCAACAGGTTTAGATATTGAAATATTTAGTTTGAGTTCTTTTCTTTGTTGTTTTTCAGTTTTTCATTTGAAAAATATTTTTGTTTTATATTTTTATTTTTAATTTTTTTTAATTCCTATTTTAGAATCTCTCTCTGCCGTGAATCTCTAGTGTTTACATGAATTGTTGAATATCTTTTATTTTTATTTGTTTATATGTATTTAATTTAATTTAATTTATTGGAAATTTATTTTTCTGTTAATGACTCTACCCAGTGTTTATAGTTTTTTATTCTTCTTCTCTTGTCGTATATTTTCATACGAAAAAGCATTTTTAAAACCAAAGCAATTTTTTTTTTATTTATTGAACGCTTAAAATGTATAGTTTTATATGTTTCTTATATATGTATGTACATATGCATATACAGTTTGTCAAAAACACTTCCATACACATCCATATTGTTTAGCATGCTAAGCAAAATTTTAAGAATTTTCTGTATTGCCTTTGACGTCATTACGTTTTTATTGTTTATACTCCTACATAATCTGTCTACGTTAAGACGACGCCAAAGGTCTTGCAAATATACTCGTATAATTATATTTTAATTACAATGAAAACAAATGCCTTGAAAGGACAGCATAACAATGCTGAACAGTAAAACAGGAAGTCTTGAGTCAAAACCAAAAATGTTGACTCAACGAAAAATAGTAAATGTGGTTCTTAATTAGCGATTAAGAAATAAAACCTTTTCTTGTGGTTTAAAACATTAATTGAAAAGAGATTAAAAATAGCTGGAATAGCATATTTGGGTTTAACGCAAGCCTTTACTACTCGAGAAGTTGCTAATTCGTTGGGCACAATATGTACAGAAGTGATAAAAATTTACTAGATTCAAAATATATTTTTCTAATTTCAAAAATATTTCTTTTTTGGCAAACTGTATCTGCACATATGTATATATTTTTTATGTACATACGTATGTACATACATACATACATATATTGTATTATTAAATATGATGTATGAAATTGTTTTTTAATGTGTAGTAATTATTTGTTTTATATTTAATGTGTATTAACAATTGTAGACAATATACTAAAAAAAAAAATAATTGAATGTACTACTAATTAATAAAAGAAAAAAAAATAAATACGTTTTTATAATAATAAAACAAAACTTTAAAAACACATTATATTATCTTATGTGTTAATTTATTAAAAGATTTATTGCCAGTTTCCTTTACACATGGAAAAGAACTGGACGTATATCTGGGTCCATCACTTTCACAGTGTTTCAATAAAGTAAGGAGTTTCTTTATATGGCTTTCGTAAGGTATGAGCACGAAGTCGCCGTAGTCTAGTAGGTAGTGTGTTGGCTTATTAGATGTAAAGCCGGGGTTCGAGCCCCAGGCCAGACATAAAAACAAAAATACAAAAAGTATCTCTTCGGCGACTTCCTCTCAGCAGATTTCTGGCAAAAACTCTGAGAGTCAAATAAAATTGCCATGAAAAGTTTCTCAAAAATCTGTCGCTCGGAACCGACTTTAAACTGTAGGTCCCACCCCTCATGTATAAAATTAACACACACAACATAAGTGGTTTGAGACACTAGGTCGTAATCCTGACTGAAGGGTTGTAATGATCAATTATATATGTATGTATATATATGTACACTGAGCGCCAAAAGTGAGTAAACACCACTGAAATATTACATTTTCTTAGGATAGCGAGAAAAGTAAATGAGAATAATCAATAAATTTGCAAAAATAAAAACGTTTATTTATTACTTATAAAATGTTAAAACAAAAACAACAATTCATAATAAAGGAACTTTTTTATACTTAAGAACAAAACTGTTTTATACTTAACAACAAAAGTGTTGAGTCACTTATGGCGCTCACTGTATGTAAGGTATGAGCCATGGCATATTCATAAGAGGTAACCGCAAGAATACAACAAGTACAACAATGCAAAAACAACAGGCATTTTGTTTTTGTTAAAGAGTACACGGAATGTCAAAAACAGCTTCATAACTGACTGACGAATAACAATAGAAAGAGAAATGTTAAAAAAATTTATAAAAATGGCTACAAAACACTAAAAAAACAACAAAATTTTGACATTCTAAGACTCGTCAGCTGTTGAATTACTCCTACCTGATATAAATATGCCATGGTATGAGCAAACCTTTTTAATATCATTTATTATATTTCCTTATTTATATTGTTTTTGATTAGCAAATCCCAAGAGTCAGTTATTTGAAATTGTTTTCGGCCACCAAATTTAAAAAAAAAATTCAACTTGGATTATCTGCTACTAAAGGTTGAAGTAATGGTTGCGCTAACGAAACATACCTCTGAGACGTATAACAGATTCTATGACATTTATAAAAGCAAGCCTAGATTTTTGGCTCCGGCTCCTACACCTGGATTTTGATTACACAAATGTTTATATTGTTCGCATTAACCTGGAGTCTGTTTTTCCATCTATAGTTGCCAGTCTGTCTAGTATTTTTTTTCTTTTTTGCATTCATTCTGCCTTTAGAGCAATTAATGCTAGATTAACTGTCAATAGTATGCCTTCTCTTGCAGTTGTTAATTCTTTATGTCTCATCTAACTTCGTTCGGAAAGCGGATAAACTATCTTAATAGCATAACGTCCGTGTCAACTCACAATTTTATCTGTTTTGGGTCTCTAAAAAGCGTTTGCTACCGTCGATTATTCAAACAATGTCAAGCGCTAATTTGCCATCACCGAAAGTACACCGTGCCACTCTGTCAAATTCTTTGGAATTAATCTCATCAAATAATTACCTGAACTGCTTTCCTTCTTACAGAGAAAACCGTATTGCCTGTCGCTAAACAGACTATGTATTCAATTGCTTCACTGTTTTTCATTGATTTGACTACTAAAATAAACATTTAAAAACACATACCATCTGTATGTCCATATACAGTGGTGGCCTTATAATTAGAAACGATGTTTCTGGAACAGAGTTCTCTGTAGTGACGAATCTAATTTTAATTTTTCCCAATCTGATGGAAAAACGTATGTAAGAAGTCCTCCAAACAAAGCCTTTGATCCCAGGCACACAGTGAAAACTGTAAAACAAATTAACAAACATACATGTTGCTAAGTCGTTTCTAATTATATGGCCACCACTGTATGTAAACAAATGTTTTTTAAATATTCATTTTAATAGAGATAACATTTGTATGTAACTAAATAAACATTTGCTAAGTCAACTACAGCTTTGAACGAAAATAAAGGCAGACGTGCTAATATTAGAATTAAATTTTTTTTTTATTTTTTTTTAAGACCACAAAACAAAATCACACAAATTCTGGGGTTTCTGTTTTCGGTTTAAACCTCGTCAATTGCTATCAAAAAAACAAAAAAGGGGAGGTTCACATATAAAATATATAGTTTTGTTGCAAACAAAAGTTAAGATTTTCAAAACACAATTTTAAATACAATTAAAGTTACAAAAAAAAAAACATTAACTAAACATTGGTTTAGTAGTAGTTAGCCAAATATATTATTTATATTCCGGCAATTTCTTTCAAAGGACTATGAATTATGTGTACTACGATGGTAGTTTTGGCGCTGTAAGTTATTGCTACGCTGATGTCTACTTCTGGGTCTAGCGCTATAATAATCTATGCTTAGAAGAGGCCTTTGATAACTTACTTCTTGTTGAGGCTCTCTTACATAACGATATCTACTGGTTAACCTTTCGTTCATGTGATTACTGGGTTGTTGTTGAAAATTAAAATCATTTGCTCTTCTATTATTGGCGTAATTAGGAGAGTTAGAACGCGATCTTGGACGATTACTTCTATTTCTACTATAAGCTTCATCTCGCCTTCTCCAATTGGTTGGCTCAGCGCGCGCGGCTTCTTCTCTCTGTCTCCAATTGTTTTGCTTATCAGAAACTCGTTGTTTATCTCTCCAATGGTTTGGCTGTTCATCTCTATTTCTCCAATGGTTGGGTCCAGTTAGTTGGTCCTGTCTATCTCGCCAATTATTATTATTGATTTTCGGAAATTGTTCCTCAGCAGTTTTCGCCCCAGTAGTTGTCAAAGGTGCTTGCAAAGCATGAATATAATTTGTCCTTTCAATTTTGTGGCCACGCGCTTGAGCGAATCCTGCCAAAAGAAAAGAATTTTAAAAAAGGTTTTTACACTCTCTAAATTAATACCTACTATTTATAGCCTCGTTCGGATCAATAGTCATTTCAGAGATCATATAATTGCAAATCAAAAATCCGGTACGATTTACACCATGTGTACAATGGACACCTATAAGCTTATCTGAAAGTAAAATCCAGTTTCAGACACAGTTTTTTTTTAAATTTCTTATTCCATTTACCATTATTTGGATTGTTTGCCAGAAACTCCTTAACCAAATCATTAAATCTATAAAGAAGAAGAATAAAATTAATTCAAAATTTAATACTCCATACACTTTACTTACTTGTCTACCAGTTGTCGCGGTGGTACCTCACGGCCAGGTATCATTAATTTAAAATATTCAACGCCAGCATTTTTAAAAAACTTTGTAAAAGTAAATGTTTGTTAAATTCGTTTTTTTTAATTCATTTTAATTAAAAGAAAGAACCAAACTTACGTTAGGATCATAATAACGTTTTGTATTTGTCAAATCAATAATTAAACCCAACTCGGGTAAAGAATCCAATAAAATTTTGCCATCCAAACGTATACTACGAGCAACATTATTTGAAACTTGCTGAAAGCATAAGAATTTTATAAATGCGAATAAGTTTGGTAAACAAGAATAGTAAAGTTTAGGAAAGAGTAAGAAAATTATCAGGAAAAAAGGTCAAGTTAAGCTATGTACATGGAGCAAAAAGAAGATTATAGTGAATACATGTACCCCCACTTGGGTCTAATAAAAAATCTTAATCGTAATGACCATATTACACGAGTTAGTAATCACCGAGTTAGTTACCAAGACGCTGAGCTTTAGAGCTGTGTTACCATCGAACAAATAACAGAACAGACGAGCTATGGTCTCTTCATACTCTACGTTTCAACTTCTGCTGAACATATCGTTCAGTCTTAAAAGAGTGTTAGATACACATACAATGTTATTCCTCGGATTACTTCCCATAGTTTCAAAGAACATTTGAAGGTTTTTGAGTTCAGTATTTGAGGGATGTTAAGGCTGAGTTTAAAGAACTACTTTTTGTTCAGAGTTTGTCTACAAGTTGCCCTTCGTGAGATTTGCAATCATGCGATCTTTACGGACGTTTCGAAAGCGAAACTTGGCAGTAACACCAATTGAATAGTGTGTTCAATTTATTACAATGCTACCCAAGCGTAAAATTTGGAGCCGTCCTTGAATGTATTATCGGATATATCGCTGCTTAGTCTGAATGTCTATGTTTTGCTTGTATTCATTTTAAGTTTTCGTCTGAAACTTTCAAAGAAATCAACACAGTTTTCCAAGTGGAAGGAATTCTGTTCCATTTAAAACATATCCGGACACATGCATCCATAATGGTTTCTTCTGAAACTTTGTGTGCATTGTTGGCATAGGTTCTTAGGACTTTATCTTACAGTCCAGTTAAAACCCTAATATTTTACAATGTAAACATTCGCATCTGAACTGAACACTGTTTAGGATTTATGCCAATTCAAGCCAAGTAACCAATTTTCTGCTCCCTAAAACTCCTTTGAAATGACGTGCTTTCTCTCCTTATTCTATCCGAGTGGGTAATAAAATAAGAAACCTTTTTAAATTTAATATCATCTCACCTCTCTTAAAGGAACTTTAAATGCTACAAAACGCGTTCCTTCTATTTTCTGACCGACAGGTTTATAGTCTTTCCACCTAGACAAAAGAGAATATACGCCAATAATTCCATATTCTTTTAGAGGAAGATAAACTTACCTATCTGGTATACTAGGTGCCATTATATTTACTTAAAATGTAAAATTTTAATTGATCAAGTCCAATAAAATAAAGAAATTCTAAAAATTTGCCAAAACAATAAAAGTTCCAAAATAAAACGTTTTTGTAAATGTCAAAATAAATGCACGTATTGACAACGCAACAACAATGTTAAGTAAACAAGTCCAAGAATCAACAAAGAAACGGCAAAGAAAACAACTTGGCAGCACTGAGCAAAACGTACACAATGAAAAAAAATAGGAATAAAAGTAGCTCATTTTAATAGCATAGCACTGTCATAAACGCTCTTATCCATTTTTTGTAGGACTTGGTGTATTGAAGTCGCGGTGGTCTAGTAGGTAGTGTGTTGGCTTATTAGACGAAAAGCCAGGGTTCGAGCCCCATGCCAGACATCAAAAAATACTAAAAGTATTTCTTCCTTGACTTCCTCTCAGCAGATTTCTGGTAAAAACTCTGAGAGTAAATAAAAATTGCCATGAAAAGTTTCTCAAAAATCTGTCGTTCGGAGTCGACTTTAAACTGTAGGTCCCGCCACTCATGTATAAAATTAACACACACAACGTAAGTGGTGTGAGAAACTAGGTCGTAATCCTGACTGAAGGGTTGTAATGACCAATCATGTATGTATGTATGTGTGTATTGTAGTTATTTTCAGTTTAAACTTCCTATGATGTTTCTTGTTGTATTATTCGCTTCAAGGCGAACTTGGAATGCAAAGTATGCAAGCAGCGTGTCATATTAAGGAAATGGGAACTGCGTCCATGGGTAAAATGGGTTCATGGCACTGCACTCCTTCTCATGTACGGCTACGTTGTACGACGGAAGGTTTTAGAGACGACGATTCGTAGCAAGTTGCTGAATAAGACGTAAAAACTTCATTGAAAATGATTCTACGGCTACTTTCGGTGGAGATGTTGCTGAAGGGACTGACGGTAAGGAACTTTTTCAAGTTATATAAAGGGGGTCTTGATGAAGTAAAGGAGTTTAACCATGCCAGGATGCTGAGGGTTGTCGACTTGGACATACTGACACTGAGTCCCGATTTCAAGCACTTTACGGTCAAGGAATATGTCTACGACAAGTAGCTTTCAGTTGTGTTTCCAGACATGAACCAATAGCTGTGTGATCATTCAACCTTTACGGAAAACTTGAAGATGGTTGCTGATACTGGGAGAGGGTTTACTTCGGGCATTAAGATGTACTATAAACTCCTGATGAGCGAAGTGTATTCCATTCTAAGGAATTTGGAAATCTAGTCTGGAAATCAATTGAGCAAGGGGATACGGTGATTTTCTATATGAAAAGTCATGCTCGAGATTAGTTTTAGCTTGAAGGAAGATATCCACGATGCTTCTCGGCGAAAAGAGAGTAGTAGTGTGAGGGATACCGAGGCATTGCGATATGTGGGGGCTGGGGCATCAATCAGGTGGTCAGACGGAGAACGAGCTGTTCAATGTGTAACAGGGAGGAGCGTATGCTGGTGAACATAGAAATCTCCTATAAATTAAATATTTTCTTAATAATTTAGTTTTTTAATGCAGTTTTTATTTCATTTCTTCTTCAAATTTGTGTATTTTTGTTTTCATTTTTTGTGTGTGTTTATTTTTATTTTTTTTCATATTTTTCTTTCAATAGATATTTTGTTTTTGTTTTAATTGTTATTCATCTTGTAATCATGTTGATTTTTCTATAAGTTTACTTTTATAGTTGTAAGTTTCTCATTATTTGCTATCCATTCAATAGTAATATACTCTGTTCCCTAGCGAAAAAAAATGTTATCTTCTCTCAGTGTCAGATACGATTAATTTAAAAAAGAAACAGCGATGATTTGCTGTTTGTGACTTAGGAAGAGAGTATGATGTCATGTTAAAAATTACAAAAAGTTTTTGGGAGTTAGACTTCTCTTTTGTTTAATTTTTTAGAAAAATAATCTCAAACATGACGTCTACTATTGTTTTGCAAATGCTGGTGGTGGTGATGATGATGGACTTGCTTAAATATACATCAGGCATCTCCGGAGCCACCGACAACCACAACATTTGCCCCGTTATTATTGGGACCACCTTTGGGTGTATAAACCGTAGCATTTGGATCTAAATTAGAACTGTTAGCATTGCCAACGCCATTAGAGACTTGAGGACAGGTTACTAAAACCGAGGTGGCCACAGATACAGGTACAACACCGGCACATTGTTGTTGTTGCTGCTGTTGTTGTTGATGTTGCTGTTGTTGATGCTGTTGTTGATGCTGTTGTTGGTGCGGTTGCTGGTGCTGTTGTTGGTGCTGCTGTTGATGTTGCTGTTGATGTTGCTGTTGTTGATGCTGCTGTTGCTGTTGTTGCTTCTGCTGCTGTTGTTGTTGCTGTGCATGAGTGGTAACAACATATTCACCGGACATTGTTTGCTGTACATAATCCGATGCTGCAGCAGACACAATTACTCGTCCAGCTAATTGCTGTTGGGCTTGAGCTGCACTTAGGCTGGTTAGCATAGGGGAAGCTGGACCAGGACCCGTTTGCAGAGGTGGTGTATCGTTCATGCGTAGCATAGAACTGGCACCCGTAGAGCTGCAGGCCGGTAAACATAAAGTATCAGTGGGCATAACCGCTAATAATTGTGCAATTTTTGCCTTAAGATCATGAACTTCGTCTTCCTTAGAACGACGTAGGCCTGAAAGGATAAAACATAAAATTTGTAAGCATTCTGTATGCGTTGTAGGCAATTGATCTTAAGGAATAAAATTATGCTGTTATTTTGCCAACAGCGACAATAGTTTCCACGAGAGAGATGACCTAATGGAATTCGTTTATAAACTTCCAATATCTCAATGAGTTTGTTAGTTACCACGTAGTTATACTTACTTTCTGATATTTCCAATTGTCGTTTGGCATCCCCCAGAGCTGAGAATAAGTCCAGCTTAACTCTCGTCTCTGCCGAGAGATTTTTCTCTAGAGTGCAATTTTTATCCTGCATAGCTGCTAAAGCATTCATTAATACATCGGTGCCAGGCTGTATTGAATCACGATTACGTATCTCCTGTTCAAACATGCGAAGCTGAAAGTACAACAATCCGTGAAAGGTTAATAAAATATGTGAATATTTTATAAACAAACAAAAAAAAATAAATTCTATTCACAACAACTGACTTCTTGTTCCCATTTGCGACCATGTTGTTCGGCCATTTGTTTGGCTTCTTCGGCCATTTTTAAATCACGTCTTAGCTGTTTAATTTCCTCATCCATTTGCTGTTTCCTTTGCTTGCACTGTGAACTGCATTCGGGTCGTGCTGCCTTTTCCTCAGCCAATTTGCGCGCTTTCTTTTCATTATTTAGTTGAGCATCTAAGGATTGCTTTTGTCGTCTCTCCTCGGCCAAACGTCGTTCGACGGTCTGCAATTGCATGATGTCGTTATGTCGGACATTGGTCAATTCGTGCAGACGTTTTTCCAATTCATCACACTCTTTCTGTTTGGCCTGCAAACAGGATTTTGTTGTCATATTCGTGTCCAGTTTTTGTCTCAATTCATTTTCGATCTGTTTCATGTGACTGATTTCCGAGCGATATTTCTTAACATCGGCCTCCAATTTAAGACATGATTCACAGATCTTTGAGACAACCTTAGAAGCTAAATGAGATATGGTTGAGGTGGCCGAATTACCCGAAACACCTGACGATGACGACGACGAAGTTGTTGATGAGGAAGAGGACACTGACGAAGCATCCGAATTATTATTATGATGATTATTATGATTATGATGATGAGTATCCTTAGGAGTTGTGTTGTTATTGTGATTCTCTTTGTTAGAGACAGAGTCTTTTGTATGTGTATGATGGCTGCTGCTGTTGTTATTGTTGCTACTATTGCTGGTATTACTGTTGTTGTTACTGTTATTATTACCATTACTGTGGTTATGATGGTGATTGTCTTTGGAAGCATTATCCTTCTTAGAACGATTACGGCGTCCTATATAAATGAGTAAGAATGTAAAAATTAGTGGCAATAGAGAAACAATTGGGGGGGGGGGGGGTTATTACCTTTAATTTTCTCCACCGGTTCCACGCTTACGACATCGTCCGCATCCAAATGTGTACTAACATTGCCATTAACATTGTATGTCGTTGACGCTGAGGAAGTGTTTGATTTCTTATTCGATTTTGTTTGGAATTCTTATGAAAAGGAATTAAAATTAAATTCACATTAAAGAATGATAATTACTGGTTTCTTTATATTAAAAACTTAAATTTAAAAACAAGATAAGGACAAGACAGAGATATTCCCTACTTCTAATACAGATTCTTAGGTAATTTTCGTAGACAATCAAGCGACCCTGAGGGCATTAGAATCGGTCTGATGTAAGTCTTGTATGTTAAGCGACTATAAGAAGGTTACAGACGAGCCTTTGGACAGGATAGGTTAGTTTTTGTTGGTGTCCAAAGAAAGAAGACTGATGAAATTGCCAGACTGGATTCTGACACGATGTAATACAATTTCTGATTCAAATCCTCCAACCTATCGACTCATCGGCGATGGTAGAGGGAGAAGAGTTGTTGGCCTTCTTTTGGATTAATGGGGTTTGAGAGAGGAAGAAGAAACATTCTAAGTATAGATTGGGGTTTTAAGTAGCTAGGAGCCTATTTTTACCTATCGACAGTGGTAGAACTAGCCCGCTGCTAGGGCTCAATAGGCTAAACTGGCAGCTGCATTTCTTACGGAATATTGGAATATCAGACTGTTGAAGGAGATCTTGAAAAGATTTTAGACGAACTTCTGCAGGACATGTGGAGTTGAGTATGAATTGGAGACGGTAGAGTTTTTCTTCTGTGATTGTCCAGCTCTTTCTAGAAGAAGGTTGGCTATCTTAACAGATGATTATATCTAACGCTGACCTATACATACATACATAATTGGTCATTACAACTCTTCAATCAGGATTACGACCTAGTTTCACACACCGCTTATAGTGTGTGTGTTAATTTTATACATGAGTGGCGGGACCTACAGTTTAAAGTCGACTCCGAACGACAGATTTTTGAGAAACTTTTCATGGCAATTTTATTTACTCTTCAAGAGTTTTCGCCAGAATTCTGCTGAGAGGAAGTCGCCGAAGAAATACTTTTTGTATTTAATTTTGATGTCTGGCCTGGGGCTCGAACCTTGGCTTTTCGTCTAATAAGCCAACACACTACCTACTAGACCACGGCGACTTCAACGCTGACCTATACTTTGTTTTAATTCGTATGGTATTGGTACCAAGCTTTTCCAATAAACTCCCCCTCTTTACGTTGAAAAAAATCTTCAATTTTTAAGTAACAATTGCAGATATTATGCTCTCGCTATTCTTAATAAAATTAAAAAATAAATAAATAAAAAAAAAATTATGAGTGTCTTACCATGTTTATCTTTATCTTTGTGCTGTTGCTGTTGTTGTTGTTGCTGGTGATAATTATTATCATATTCTGTTGATTTCTCTCTATTGTTGTTGTTATTGTGATGCTGCTGTTGTTGCATATTGCTTTCATTGCTTTGATTGTATTGATGATAATTGTTGTTTTTATTGTTATTGTTATTCATTTTTGCATGAGTTTCATTATCACCAGCAGCAGCAGCAGAAAGATTGTTATTATGATTAGACGTTGAACTACCCTTGTGTTTATTTTCTTTATCCATACTGCGACGATGGTTTTTACTACCTCCGCCGCCTATATGACCATTTGATGATACTTCAAAAAAAAAAATAAAAATAAAAATAAAAGAAAGAAGAAAGCATTGGTATAATAAACAAATATTGATTCGTTGTGCAAGCAAGCAAGTAAAGAATATAAAACAAAAATATAAAAACAAAAATATTATTTTTTAAATAAATAAATTAAATTAAAGCATGCATTAAATATAATAATTTATTATGGCAGATATATATACATATATGCAGTTAATATAATAGTAGCCAGCATTAAAATAGGTTGAAATTTTCAACTCAAACTATTTTCTTCAAGCAAATAAAAACTAATAAAGACTTGGGTAAAAGTAAAAGCATTAACAAAAAAAAATATTCAAAATTTTATATAAAATTATAATAATATTAAAAAAAAGATTAAATTATTATAAATAATATACATAAATGCACACACACAACACGCACATACACGCATATATACATACAAAATAAAGCATAGATTATTTTAATTGAATTTATCCGAATTTAAAAGCATATTACTATATTGATTGTATTTATACATATAAAATTACCACCACTACCGCCACCAATTTGTACATAGCTTTTATCATCATTAGACGATGATGATGATGATGTTGTTGTTGTAGATGTTGTTAGCGTAGTAGATAAATATGAGGTTGACGTAGAAGATGTTGTATTATTGTTGTTATTATTATTATTATTAGAAGTAGAGGAAGTAGTAGAGGAGGAGGAATTTAAGTTAGCAACACCTGATAGAATAACAGATGAAGCCATTGAAGCGGTACCAATTGTTGTTAAACAGTTGCTGTTACCATTGTGATTGTTATTACTATGATGTTGTTGCTGCTGCTGATGCTCCTGCTGCTGCTGTTGATGATGATTATGCTGATGGTGATGTTGTTGCTGTTGCTGCTGCTGCTGTTGTTGTTGCAGTTGTTGTTGATTTTGTGCTAAGGCCACAGAACCATTTGCTGCAGCTATTGAATTTGATATTTGCGTGTGGGCTGTATTTAGAGAAGCTCCTGTTGCTAATGTCGTCGCCGTAATACCATTGTGATTGTGTTGATGATTTTGTACGACAGCATGACCTGATGCTGCTACAGCAGCAACGACATTTATATTGGAAGTATTTGTGGCCACCACAGTTTGTGTATCATCAGACGGTGCGGGTTCCTCTTGTGGCAGTGCTTGTTGCAATAGTTGCATATAAAATTCATTTTCTTTTGAGACCTCCCGTTGTTTACGTTGGCGCATACGATAGCCAACATAGCTTTTAAAGCCAAAGCCCAAAGTAACCACTGGATAGCCAATGCTATAATACAACAGTACAGTGATAAAGAAATTTAATGAAATGAAAAATAATTAACACTTCCTATGGGCTACCTATTGGAGGAGAATGGATTTCTAGTGAGTCCTTAGGCACAGGGTAAATGATTAAATATTAATCAAAATCTAGGGAAATATTGGAAAGATTTTCATGTAAGTTTCCACATGTAGGGATCTGTCAGTCGAATCTGTGGCTCCTATATCGCTAACAATTTTTCTGCCCAGATCTATAAAGATCATTGTCAGACGGGTTTGCCACCCAAAACGAAAGCGATTAATTTGGAATCTTCACATATGAATTCAAATCCACTTCGAGGGCTAGAAGTGTACAAAAAGATTAGCATTCTAGCTGTAATGCCGAAGTTGTTGCTTGCTGCAGGGCTGTAAACTGGAACCTTACGAAGAGCATTGCAGTTGTAAGTCTTAAATAATGTTTACATGACATTCATGCCAAGAAGAAAATGTCACACTTCTCTTAATAAGATGGTGAGACAATGAGGCACTAAGCTGACATTCGCGGACATTGATTACATGATTGCTGTGGCTTTCTCGCCACTTAAGACGGCGGTAGAACTGTAGTATTTTTAGACTACGTCAAAAGCTGTGTCTACACGGATAATTCCCTAATGTTTGAGAATTTGAAAATCAATATTCGTCAAATTATCGCATGAAATGTATAGAAAAAGGGCCAAAAACTAGCTCAAAATAATCTACGTCCGCAACCAATAGAGGGGCAGTCATTGTAAAGGGTGATTTTTTAGCTATTATCTTTTTGGCAACACTGGTTTAAACAGCTCACGCACGTTTCGAGTTTTGTTTCACTGTCAAACATCTTCAGTTTGGTCTATAATTTAACCATGAATCGTCTTACAAACGAACAACGCTTGCAAATCATTGAATTTTATTATCAAAGTGGGCTCTTGGAAAGTTGGCCGAAGATCCACTTCTTTATCGAAAAATTGTGTTCAGCGACGAAGCTCATTTTTGGCTCAATGGATGCATAAATAAGCAGAATTATCGATTTTGGAGTGAAGATCAGCCAGAAGCATTGTAAAAGCTACCAATGCATCCAGAAAAAGTCACAGTTTGGTGAGGTTTATGGGCTGGGCCATTGGACCGTACTTCTTCAAAGATGCTGCGAATCGTAACGTAACTGTGAATGGTCACCGCTACCGTGAGATGATATCCAACTTTCCTTTGCCCAAAATGCAAGAGCTTGACTTGCATGACATGTGGTTTCAACAAGACGGTGCCACATGCCACACAGCACGCGTAACAATGGACTTATTGAGAGGCGAGTTCGGTGAACATTTTATTTCACGTTCGGGACCGGTCAATTGGCCGCCTAGGTCTTGCGATTTAACGTCTTTAGACTATTTTTTGTGCGGCTATGTTAAAGCTCATGTCTATACAGACAAGCCCGCTTCAATTGATGCATTGGAAGACAACATTGAAGCATTTATTCGTGAGATACCGGCGGAAATGTTGGAAAGAGTATGCCAAAATTGGACTAAGCGGATGGACCATTTGAGACACAGTCGCGGTCAACATTTGCATGAAATAATCTTCAAACATTAAATTATATGGACCGTACTATCGATTCAAATAAAGATTTCATGCATTTTTCTGAGTTTTATGTGTTATTCTTTGAAAAAATTTCCTATAGCTCTTAAAAAATCACCCATTACTTCGTGAGTAATGACAAGGACTAAGAAAATTATAGGTTATGTATGTTTTACTTAACTTTACGTTTGAAAACGAAAAATGAATAACTCTTTGGGCAGATAATTTTTTTTTTGCTTAACTTACCAATGTGCTGCAAATGGCCTACATAAATCTAAATGAGGCATATGTCTGCTATCCTTCCATCGTATACCAGCCTCTAAGTATACAAATAGCATCCATAATATAATGGTGGGCAAGCAAATGCCTTTATCTACATACGCAAAATAAATAAATTGGAATTAAAAAATGATTTAAATGGACGATAATATCGATTCGATTACCTGTATGCCAAACATATTGTACCCAAACATATGTACTGGCAGCAAATAATAACCAATTTACTGGTATAAAGAATAAACAAACCAAATCGGATGTTATTGCAATGCAAACAAACAATACCGAAAATGCCTGCATAAATATAAAAATTAAATTAATAAATTATTATTTAAACTGCAATTAAATCTATGTATAGAATTTCAACTTACCAATCCTTTGTATTTAAATGAATCGTGTACGGAGCGTAATAGTAACCAGAATGGCCATAAAAACTCAAAGCGGAACATGAACATAAAATCTGCAGTTATCACAATTGCCCATAGTACCAAAAATTTCATATACAATACGGTTGTGCTATAAATAGATACAAATTAGATATGAAAAGAAAGAGAAAGAAAGAAAAACAAGTTAATATTTTAATTTTAGTTGGTAATCTCTACATATGTACATACGTCAGTATGTACGTCACTTATTGATATATGTAAATAAGTATTACACACAGTTCTATGTAAATAAGTAACTGTGTGTGTTTATGTTGATTTGTTAACTGCCTTCTTATTGGTTTGCAGGTTGGTCACCATATGATTGATATCAATCTTTTAGTATCAATATTAATTTGTTTACTTTTGGCTTAATATTTAATGGCCATTTGAATGTAAGGCCAAGCGTATGAAGAATTAACACAAACAAAAACAAAAACTGTATTTGTTTGTTAAATAAATATCAACAAGAAACGCAAATGCAAAGAAGAAATAAGTCAATAAGTTAAAAGTGTTTAAACACTGGTTGACAAACTTTCAAAACAAAAACAAAAGTTAATTTCATTCATACTGTATTGGGTTGAAGAGTTTGACATTTCAATTAAGTTTTTAAGAAGATTAAATTAAAAATAAATTAATGAGTTAATGAATTTATAAACACAAAACAAAAATAGTTTTTTAAAACCATACATACTTCTGTGGCAAGGTAAGGGGATAACCACTCCCCACTTTATTTATAATGAAAAAAAAAAAAATAAACGTGAGTAACAACAACTCACGAGTTTATCTTTAATAAATGGTGTAGTAATAAGAATTCCATTATGTACGTATAGGAAAGAATTAAAAAATGATCTTTAGTCCCTACTGGGTCCAATATTATTATTATTATTATTATTATTATTTATATTAGATTTATAATTAAATTATAAGATCTAAGTCAGTGTTGAAAAATTCAGTACTTTGGTACTTTTTTCAGTACTTTTTCATTTCAAAAATACCGCAGTACCCCCTCGACGTTTTCAGTACTTTTTTATTATTACAAATTTTATGTCTTGCGCTTTTTAAGAATTAATGCATTAGCAACATGTTACTGCTAAAGGTAGAATCAGGCTCTAGCCCCGGTTAGTCAAACGTTCACGGAACATACCTTCGTTTTTAGAATACGAAACGCAATTAAAACGGTTGCAGAACCGTATTGTTATATCGGTAAGCACTAGCATTGCTCTTCATATGCTAAAAACGAACGTTCCATACGTGTTTGTATATATGGGACTTTTACGTTTTGTTACGTTCCGAATCAGATGTTTTTGTCTTCTACGAAACGCAATTAAAACGGTTGCAGAACCGTATTGTTATATCGGTAAGCACTAGCATTGCTCTTCATATGCTAAAAACGAACGTTCCATCCGTGTTTGTATAAATGGGACTTTTACGTTTTGTTACGTTCCGAATCAGATGTTTTTGTCTTCTATGTGAGGAACACGAATAAGTCGTTAGTTTTTCTGTTCCGTGTCGTATGTGTATTAAATGTAAATAATTAAACAGTCTAATAGGTAGTGTGCTGGCATACTAAACGTGAACCCACGGTGAATCTATTGGAGACTTAATGCGTTACATTTAGGAGTCTTTGAATTTGCCTTTCTTGATCTTCTGGCAACAACTCTGAGAGTAAATAAAATCTGTTGTTCATAATCGACGTTAAACTGTTAAGCTGCTCGCATAAACTTTATAATCCTGATTAAAAGTGATTAGACATCTCGGCGACTTCCTCTCAAAAGTCTTCGTGAAAAAACTCTGAGAGTAAATAAGATTATCAAGGAAAATTTCGCAAAAAAAGTCAACTTTAAACTGTAGTTCCCACCATTTATGGATAACAATTAACGCACACAACGTGGGTGGTGTGAGAAGCTTGGTCGTAATACAGGCTAAAGAAGCACGTTCAACGTCTTTGTTGAATGCATTATTATACACTGCGTTCTATATAAGCAAGGGAGCGCGCAAAGGCCAATTCTCATCGGTTCAAATACAGCAGAATACAAACAACTAACACACACAACATAAATGGTGGTAGAAGCTAGGGCGTAATCCTAACTGAAAGGTTGTAATGACCTATTATGTATGTATGTATGTAGAAACAATCTATTTGTCGAACTCATGACTCATGTCAAACTCACTTTTCAATTTTAAGAAATAAAAAAGTTAAGTGGCTTACTCCACATATAATCCATTACTCCATATATTCCATTCAGAAAACTTTTGATCTTCCATATAGGATAACATCAACAAGGAACATCATCAGAAGATTTAGCAGCGCCAATAAGTAAATTCACCGCAGTCTAGTAGGTAGAGTGTTGGTTTGTTAGACGTTTCCAACAAAACCGAAATATTTCTTCGGCAAAAACTCTGAGGGTAAATAAAATCGCCATGAAAAGTTTCTCAAAGATCCTTCGTTCGGAGTCGACCTTAAACAGTAGGTCCCGAACCTCATATATAAAATTAACACACACAAAATAAGTGGCGTGAAAAATTAGGTCATAATCCTGATTGAAGAGCTATAAAAGTAACATTTGATGCAAAAAAGTACTCTTTCAGTTATAGTTCAGTACCATTTCAAAATTCCAATTTTGCAACACTGATCTAAGTAAGAAATTAAGGAGCACTAGCAACGAGGCCAACGGCTCTAGGTAATTTTTATAAATAACTTAGATAATAAATGAACTACGGATTTTGCGTAGTAGAATTCTTAACAAAATAATGATTGCGATTTTCTTGATAAAATTGTTGATTTTTAAAATGTTGGTTTTCGTAGGAGATTTTAACAGTGAGATAGGATTTTGAGAACTAAACTCATCTATGCTTGCCGAGTAATAAAGGGGGCAGTCCAGGAGGAAGTGTTTTACATACAGATATACTAGTATTACATCTCGAACATAGGGGAGCTGCATCTCTCCGGAGAAGATAATTGTGGGTGATAAACGTATGACCAAGGCGCAGTGGGGAAAATATTTTAATTTGGAGCCTGTCTATATCTGTGGGATATACATATAGGTGGAATGCGATCATTATTTATTTCTTTATAGTGGGGACGGTGGTATCCAGACCAAGTAAAAATTTGTTTCTGTTGAAGATATAGTTTTATTAAATATCCAATATTAATGATGCAGATAGTAAACGTTGTCAATGGTGTCCAATCCAATTGGATATTAGTAATATCTATGGATACCATAACTACCAACAGCCAACTAAAAAAATATTATAGACGGATATGATTGTCATGTACTACACAGATGTGCAAATCACGTTCAAATCGTGGAGTGTCTTGGGGTTCATTTGATATCATCAACGATACCAGTTCTAGGCACTTAAGCCTTTTTCAGGTTCTGATAAAGCCATAGAACACACCAGCAATTGGTTAACAGCACTATCACTATTTCTTTATAACCTAGCACAGTGTCAGAAAGTCTCCTCCTAGTCATTGCAGTGCCTGTAAAAGTTCTAATGACAAAAATCTAGAAAAATTAAGAGAAACAAGCAAGGAAAGTCCGTGAATGGTAGCTTAGAAGCTGCCTCAGTTTTTTTTTATACAAAATCTTGTCTTATCTCTTCTATACGCGATGGAATCGCATTTATACATCACAAGATTCTTTGAAGAGAACCTTTTTAGAGCAGAAAAGTTCGCTCATGTCATGATTTTGAAGACTGTTTATTTGGGTATAGTGACCATAGATCCATGTTTTATGGTTTATATGGTCAGGATATCAAATCCTGAAACGTTTCTCTCGGTGGTATTTATCGACAGGAAACAATGGCTTGGTGTAGGTAGTTTACTAAGCGGTCTTGTGATCTTTGCAGATGGTTTGAAATGGTGGGGAAGTGTACTTTAGAGATACGGTGAAACTATATGCTTCCTAAAGAGTGTAATGTATTTCATACTAAGGTGTTTGTAATTCCCAAGGCGGCCTAATTCGTCTGAAAACGTATATCCCTGGATTATAATGTAATTGTAATTATCTATGTAGATATCCAGCCCGTCTCAAAGACACTGAATGTCCCCTATCTTAGACTGATACCTATTTATAATCGTTAAAAGAAAATCTTATTTTTTATTAAAGAACAGCAAATGTTATCTATGACATCAGAAAAGAAAGAAAGAAAAAAATTATTGGCAAAAAAAACGAAATTGGCAAAGACGTATCCTAGCCTTAATATACTATAATGACTGGCTATTGGAAATCATTTAGTATGTTTATTTTCAACAATCAAATTCGAGGAGTGTTGTCTGTCACATGTCAATTAAATTTCATTTTCGAAAATCACTTGCATTTTAAGTTGAGCAAAATGAGCAATTTGGCTAATTTTGAATTGTCACTAATCAAATAGACGCTAGTATGTCTACAATAGATTGTCATTTAATTAATTTTCACATTAGAAATTAGAAATTATAATTTACTTATCTATTTAAAAAAAGCGTCGTATACTTGTTGATTTGTTTAACTTTTAGAACTTTTTAGTGATTAGCAGATGCATAAATGCATAATTTTTATGCTTAAGGTTGTTTTCTTTTTTTTACATAAATATACAAACAAAACAGATATGTTTCACACGCTTTTGCCCTACAAAATTTATTCACACCTTAACTTGTTGATTTACATACATACATATATACATATATAATGTGAGAATAAAATATTAAATTAAGTTTAATTAATACATTTATAACCTATTTTAAAAAACCATTGGAAATTAGATCATCTTTTACTCTTATCAGTAGAGAAAATACTTTTTTTTTCTACCTGTTAGACTAGACCGTCCTATAAATTATGACATCGAGTACCAAAGTTTATCTTGAATTGTTTATTATTATAAAACAATATAAACATGTTAATTAAAGTAATTTCGTTTTAAAGAATTTTGCTAATAGAATGACACTGATGTAGTCTACATATACAGACAGTAAGCAGGTGTTTTCTTATACTAAAACTAATTGCTTGGAATTTTAAGATAAAAAAAATTGTAATAGTTTATCGCTACTATTTTGCTTTTGAAAATTCTCTTAATTTGATAAAACAAGTGTTTACAAATTATTTTAGGAATTTCTACACCTTTCGGCTTACGCTCCGCTCCATAAGTAAAAGAGAGAAATTTCTAGAATTAGAAATTCTAAAATTTGTCACGCTGCTGTATAGATGGCGATAGTTAGGTCAGCTTAAATTGTCATTCGCCTTAAAAAGCAGGACTAACTTGGGTCCTATAAAGTCTGATAGCATCTATTCCATCATTTAGTTTTGACGCACCTCTGGCATTTCTCAGCAAAACTGTTACATTTGAAAGGTTGTGAATTGCATTCAAATTTCCTTTGGCTAGACAAGTTCTGTCAATAAATTGTGGGTGGCAAAACTGAAACGTTTAAGAGGGTGTAAATTGCATTCAAATTTCCTTTGGCTAGACAAGTTCAATAAATAATTTCTGGGTGGCCAAGAACTCTTTGTTTTAGATTCCCACATACAGACCAATGATTTCTGCCGAAGTCGAGCCTTCTTACTCATCAACTCCGACGTGGAAAACTTTCTAATTATATGGAACTGGATGGTACACAACACAATTAGGGACACATAAATAAAATGTCGTAACACAAACTTAATGAAAAATAAGTCAAGCCTCCAGGCGTGTACACCACGTCCCGTTAAAACTGCTATGAGATTCCTAAAAAGGGGTCTGGTTAGATTCAAGGCAAATTTTCTCCTGCATATATCGCAGGAAGTGATTGTTGACGTAGTGAGAACATAGATATGGTATTAATAATTGACTAGAGACCACATTTTTGTGTCAGTCATCAGCACCAGAGCGTCCCGGAGGTCCTTCCACTGTATTTCGCATAGGAAGAAATTCTATAAAGGCGCAGCATAACTATTGATTCCAATTGTTTTGTATTTGCAAAGAATAACCACATTTGCCTTAAACCATGCCAGTGCCAGTCCTTTAGTAATTTATTTCTAATTTTCTTATATCTACCAGACTTATCGGCTAACATCTGCAACGTGCAAATGCTTTTGTAAATGAATTGTTGAAAACATTCTTACGATAATGTTTGTATTGTACAAATTAGAATTGATTTTATTTATAAAAATACTCTTAATTTGTTTATTGTTTTTCTTTCTTTAATCGAAAAAGTAGTTTTGATTGTTGGCAGCTCTGTACAATTTTTTTTGTAGGCAACAGACAATACATATTGCATATGTATGTAAATGGAAAGGTGGTGTTTTTTATTTGTCTTTACGGTAAATTAGTAATATAAAATAATCAACAATTAGTTTATATTTAATAATAGCATTTAGTAGTTTAAATATTTATAACTTTTGCCACAACAATACAAAGTTTTATATTTCGAAGGCGTGGAAAATTGTATTCAATAGCAAAATACTAGAAAATTTCGAAATGAAGGAAAAACAAAAGTAAAAGTACTCACCTGCCATACATGCTTTCCGTTATTTTGTTACGTTTTATAGGTCTCCGTAGTTTGCCGCAATCGGCATTACGACGCTTCATTTTGAAATTTGTAATTTTTTCAATTTATAAAAATAACCGTTTTGAAAAAATTCTTTCACTTCTTTCTTTCCTTGTTGTTATTGTTATTTTACAAATATGTATAATTTTTTTGTTTTTGTTTTTATATTTAATTTTTAAACAATTTTTCTATATAGTATTACACTATATACGTCGTTTTAATAATAATTTAAAAGATTAAAAACAAAAAATGGAGCCGAAATGTTTTCTTGTACGGCTTTTAATTTTTTATTTTTTTATAATTATTTTAGCGAATTTCAATTATCTGCCAAATAAGTTTAACGAGTAGTGTGTTAAATGTAGAAGAAGAAGAAGAAAAAAGAAAAACAAACGTCTTCTTGTGTGTGTAGGGGGTAATTATTTAACAATCAAATTAGATGTGATGCACTATTAAAAAAGAAGGAGAGCACGCGAAATCGAAAAGAATCTGCTCTTCAAACAAACACCTTCTTTTTGATTTTATTTCAATATATATTTTTTGTTGTTGCTGTAGTTGTTGATGTTGCTATAGTTTACAATTTCAAAAAATATATTTTATTTGTTGTTTTTGTTTTTCTGTATATCTTCTGATGTGTTGTTGCTGTTTGTTGCTCGTTTATAGAGAAGATTTTTTAGGCTATTTTTACACAAAAATCTAATGTTTTCGCTTTTTTTCTTTTTCAAATTCTTACGTAGTTTTACGTCTTCGAATGCCAACGTTTTTGCTTTAAAGTATTTATTATTGCTGGTGGCGTTGCTGTTGCTGCTGCTGTTGTTGCTGCTGTGGTTAATGTTACGATTTCTAGTATTACGTTGACAGGTTTTAGTTAAATACATACTTTTCACTTTTAATACATATTTTTTTCTATTCTACTCAACTGGCTCAACAGTCTCTTGTTGGTCTTTTTTTTTGACAAATATTGTGTTTTTGCTGATACTACTGCTGCTGTTGTTAGCCGTTGCTTGAAGTTCTTTAGACGGTTTCGTTTGCTTTGTTTGTGTTTTTCTCCTATTTTGGTTTTCTATCTTTCAATGCTTGTGCTTTGCCCGGCTCTGTGCTCTGGGCTGTACTGTGTGTTATTTAAACTTTTCACGTTTAGATTCCATACACACACAAAAAAAACTGTTTTATTTGGATGGATGGTATTATGGAAAGCAACAGCAGTCGTGTAGTAGTTCCGTTGAATTGAAGATTTGTAAGTAATTTATCTTTTCTTTTGGGTTGCTTTTTTTGTTTGTTTTGTTTTTGCCTATTAAAGAGTTTTATTTTACATTTACTGTGTGTATAAAATACTCTGTTTTTGTTTTTTTTTTGTAAATTTCTTCTCCTTCAATTTTATACTCTCGGTGTTTGGGGCTGTTTTCGTTTTGTTTATGTTTTTTTGTTTTCCTTTTTTAAATACAATATATAATGTATGTGTAGCTGTTGTTAGTATTTATATAAATTTTGTTTTTGCAAAACGTTGTTGTTGTTGTTGTTGCCGTTCTTCTATCTGTAATTAGAAAGAATGCAAATATCAAATAAATGTTTGTATTTGTAAGCATTTAGTATTTGAAATTTATAAAATAAAATTAAAACAACAAGCCACATATAGGAATAAAAATGAAAACAAACAAAAAAATTAAATAAATAAAAGCATTACATAAATTTTACTTTCAAATGTCAATGTTTTTGTTTGTATGCTGCATGCATTTCTTTATTTTTTTTTTTTAATTTAAATTTTATTTTTTAATCGTTTTTTGCTATTTTTAATACGGTTGTGTGCATTTCTATGCACTTTCAAGTATAAAATTGCCAGTTGTAGCATTAAATAATTAAAGCATTAGAATTACAGTTAAAAATGGATTCATTTTGAAAGCAATTATAACTCGAATGATATTCTTAATCAATATCAATAACGATATTTTCGATATTTTATGGAATCCTGGTTATACTATAAGCTGTCATAGGAGTCTTTGATTTGCATTCGATGTCCCTTCGAACTCATGTGAAAATTAATTAAAAATTAAAAAAAAAAATTAAAGAAAACATAACCTAGGTTTCGGTAAAAAAAAGCTAATAACTGTGGTAAAAAGTAGCACCTTTATAAAAAAAAATACATATAGTGGTGGCCACGAATTTAAGACACGACATTTTACTTCTACATCTGTGATCATTTTTACATCTTATCAAAAATATTTTAGGTCCATGATATTTTTCTTAAGATTTTAGTAATATTAGGATGAAAAATTAATAATATTTTGCTGCCTATATTAAGAATTTTTATTTACATATTATATAGATCAAGACAAAATGCTAATCGGGATTTGATATTTTTTTGGCACAAGTGGTTTACGATGGACAATACACCCACGCAAGTCTTTTTCATTTAGACATCTTCTTATCGCCCTAGACGAAATATCAATACCAAAATCCAATACAATTTTATTTTTTATTTTACTTGAGCTCGTGAAAGGATTATTAGCAGCTACTTTAGGGTATGGTTTTTCGGGCTCTAGGTTGCTGTTTGACATTTTTGGTGGTACTATGTTGCTTGATGTGTTCCAGCGCGTTGTAAATCTTGCATGTAGAACATTTAAGCAGCTTGGATATCTCCATTATTATTTTTCCATCAAATTTCAGTTGTTGGATCAGTTTTCGCTCGGCATCGGTATTCCAGGTACCTCTGACCATTTATAATTAAATATTTCTATGTATTCCAACAGAAAATAAAATAAAACATTCGTTGCTCAACGTTTAGCTTCAAAAACACCAAAAAATCAGTTAAAAACCAGATATTTCTGAAATGTCTTAAATTCGTGGCCAATTTCAAATAAAAGTTTTTGTAAAAAGAAACAAAATAAAATAATGGTACTTTTTCTTAACATTACAGAGTACATAGAAGAATAAAGAATATCCATTTTGATATTACAGGATTGTAAATATTATCATAACCAAGTCAGTCATATGTCGTGTCTTAAATTCGTGGCCACCACTGTATGTTGCATATTACATTGTTTGTCGACCATTAATCACTTCAAACAATTCAATTGTGTCCACAGATTCTTTAGGATAGGATACGATTTCTAGTGTTTCAGGTTATTCGTAAAAAATTACTTTCTTTTAGGTTATACAAACATACATACGTACATAATTTGGTCTTACAACCCTTCAGTCAGGATTACGACCTAGCTTCTCATACCATTTACGTTGTGTCTACAATATAAAGTCGAGTTCGAACGACAGATCTTTGAGAAACTTTTTCATGACAATCTCATTTGCACTCAGAGTTTTTGCGAGAAATCTGTTGAGATGAAATTGTCAAAGAAATATTTCTTTCACTTTTCATTTCGTTGGAGATGTTTGAACTGGGGTTTAAACCATGTCCTCACCTCTAATAAGCCAATAAACTATCTACAAGACTAAGGCGACTTCTTTTATGGTAGTCAAGCAGTATTTCGAACTTACAAAACCATCTTCTAATGTTTTTCATTTTCATGAATTTCAAATCTAGCACACTTCCTCTGCTTTTCAATGAATTCTAGTACTTTTAAGCCTTTTGAAATTGATGCTTAAGTGACTGCCAAGAATTCTACTTTCCAATAATTTTTTTTCCTGTACAGTAAGTCAATAATTGCCTTTAAAAATTAAGAAATTTTTATCCCAGATGGCATAGTAAAATATTTTGCGACAATATATTCGTTTTAACATGACAAAAACAAATTACGTTAAACTCTATGGAGAGTTAAATTTACTTGAAATAGCTTTTAACAATCAAAAGACGTGTTTCACATAGAACTTGTTAAACTAATTTCGTTAAAAACGTTATAAAATATTTAAGAATGTGTATGAATACGTATTAAAACAAATATTTTTATTATATAAAGTCTCTCGTATGGTTTATTTATTTTTTTTTTAAACAAGCAACCAAAAAATTTATTATTTTAAACACGTTTTTGTAACATGTTTTGCTCTGGCTCTTGTACTGATTTTTTTATTTTTTTATTTTATTTTGCTTTTGAATTTCTTCTACTAAAAACAGATGGTAATTTTTGAACCCATTTAATTAAAACCAAAAAAAAAAATTAAGGAAAGTGAGAGGGTACGAGGTAGAAAAAAAAATAATTAAGAGTGATTGCCAAAAAAATAAAAAAAATATAATTTAAATGTAGATTTTCTTATGCTGAAAGAATAAAAATGAAAATCAAAATATTTATAACGACAAACAAAAAATTTGAAATGGTAACAGCCGCAAAAAAGCGGTTTAACTTGAACCAAAAAATAAAATTCAACATTAAAACCATTTTTTTGCTGTTTCAATAAAATAATATGCGAGGGTTGCACAGAAATTGTAATAAGAATAATTAATGCTGGTATTAAGATTACAATTGTATATGGGAGTGTAACAAATGCAATTGGGATTGAAATAAAAATCTGCGTATAATGTGCCAGATATTCTGGTCTAATACTATAACAAATGAACAGTCAATAATATGACAAATTCCAAAAAAGACCTGAATTTGGAGAGGTCACAATGCTGTCACATTATTAAACCTCTTCTCCTCTATCCTATCTGAGGATTTCCAAACTTTGGGTGAAATTATTTGATTACACCTTCTCTGAACCTAATTTTTAACCAAAACTTAGTTTTTAATAATTCTAAACACGAAAGACTGATCTGCTACGTATATTCTGTGGGAGTCTAAACCTGAAAATAATGTAGACTGTGGAAGTTTTTCCGATTAAGCTTAATCTTAGGATATCTCTCCATCCTCCTTATAAGAAAAATATACTTTAGGCCGTGGTAATGGTCATAAATCTCGCTGGAGAACTAATCCTGGGTAAGAAGACACCAACCACCAATATTTCTATCCTCTCTGATATCCAGGCGGCAATCAAACTGCTTTCGAATCCAACCTTCATGTCTAAACTAATGTTTATATGCTCTCAGGACAGTTTTGTGTCAGTCCAACATAGGCTTCTGGTCCCAGCGATATCCCAAGTAATTGTGTAGCTGATGTGCTTGCTGGAGCAGGCACACTCCTACTGAATACCAATCAATACATAAATATGGACAGGCTGGCTATTAGGCAAAGGTATTGATAGCTCACAATTCTTGGTCTAAGGAAAAAGCTTGCTTTTTTGCCAGACTCACCTGGCACTCATTGGATCCTAGAACAGGCACACTTCTGCGGAATACCAAACTACACATAAATATGGATAGGCTGATTATTAGGCAAAGGTATTGTTCGCTGACAAATACTGGCCTAAGGAAACATCTTGCTTGATTGCCAACCTCACCTGGCACAAATTGGACTCAAAGCTTACCAATCAGTCAACTACTTAAATTGATTTTAGGAACACTTCTGGCGTAGAGACATAGCTTAACTGCAAATGGTTTCTGTAGAGGTTGTGAATCGCATGATGAGGAAGAAAGTATTATCCTTCATTGGCTTCACGCAGACTTATTTGGCCAACTCTATCTTGATTGTCGAGAGGTGCTATCGTTACTAGATAGTGATCGATTACTTAATTTATTAAACTTTTAGACTATTTTTCAGTTTGATAAAAAAAAAACGTTGATTGTCAAGACCGATTAATCAGGACTTTTATTTAGTTGTGGGCCAACACTTCTTGTGGTATCACATGTGTACTCACGTGAGCTTTAGTCCTTTAATTTTGAAACCGCTCTCGTATAATGTTATTGGTTTAATAAAATCCCTTAAGGTTGTTTAATTTACAAAAATAAAATTAAATTTTTTTTGTTGTTATTCACCCCTTCACTAAATTATTAACAAATTAAGATAATTTGTATAAACAAAACCATTTACTGTATTACACTATGGTTAAAAAAGTTTAGATTTTTATATATTTATATATGTGTGTACATGATATTTTTTACAAGGTATGGAAAATACCTGGTTGTGGTTTTTATCTTCTTTTTTTTTGCTTTTTGCCTGGCACTAAAGTTACAACTTCCGGTTTCCTTGTTTTCTTCCAATTTTGCTACTTAAATTCAATTTTTTCTATGCCATTTAAGAATTTCTACTTTGGCTAACAATGTTTAGCTGAATTGTATACATGACCGTACGAACGACTGACTAACTGACTGAGTGAGTGAGTGTTCGAAACGAAGGAACGAACGAACGAGCGACCAACCGGCAGGCCCCCTCATCATTAATTTAAGAAGCAACGTTGTATTACACCTCAATGGTTTGTAATGAATGCAAAATAAAAAGTAACAGAGAAATAGAAAAAACACAACACTTTGGTTAAACAAACGTTTAAACTTTTACAATAATGTGTGGCTGTATGGCTGACTGACGGACTGACTGCTGTTTGTCTTGCTGCTTTAAAGAAACTTTCTTTCATATTTTGAAATAACCTTTAGAATAGCTTGGCTGGATACAACAACGAGTCACACAAGTGCTCGAACACACACTGTAATGTTCTGTTCTCCTACGTACTTGTTGTTCAATTATAAAATGTTCTCGTAAGTGAAACATGTTGTTTCTGCTTCAATGCCCGAATAAGAAGCAGAAGAAGAAGTAGAATAGGAAGATTTTTAAAAGGAAATTGAGACATGTTGTATGTTAGACTGCTGTTCGATGTTGGTTTGCTGACGATGTTAGCGGCATTTGTCCTCGTCATCGGAGCGCCATCGTCATCATCATCATCATTATCACCACCATTGTCATCGTCGTCGTCATTTATATCATTGCCATAGTCATCTACAGGCATGCAACCATAGTTAAAATATATTCCGCAATACACTGTACATATTCAAGTGTTTATGATGTTATGTTGTATGTATGGTGTGGTGCGGTGCGGTGCGATAGTGTTGTATTGTGTTGTGTTAACAACCAATAAAAATGACTATGACTGGTTGTGATTTTAAGGGCCAGACTGACTAGATATTTTGTATTGAACTGATGGAAGGAAAATGCAAAACAAAAACAAAAAAAGGAAAACAAATTAAAAAAAAAAAAACAATCGAATATTTTAAGTGGTTGCTTCTTTATAAATGTTAACTACCCTACATTCTTGTTTTTGACAGATTTATGCTTGTCAAACAATGATAAAATTGTGTGTTTTTTTATTTTCTCGCTTGGAACTTCTACAAAAGAAAAAAATTTAAAATTGAGATTTTTAAAAATTTAAAAGAAATATTTGCTATGGAATTACATATTATTTAGAATTTTCTAAGCCCTGGGAAATTAAGACGTATAATCCGCCTTTAGTGGCTTCACACTAAGACTATAAGGTCCTTTGTAAACCAATAGAAAATATCTTCATGTCCTCATGTTTCTTTTCCGTCTGATTAACGCAGAAAGTGCAGTAAACTTCTGCTGATTGAAAACAAGTCATTTGCAAGAATTGGATACTTCCTGAAGGGATTATTTAGAAGGATCTGAAGCACTTTAATTTAATAAATTGGAAATTAGAATTGAGGAATAAAAGTGAAGATTTATGCAGAATTTACAACTTTCTCCGATGTACGAACGTGTATTAATTGGGTTTGTAGTCGAGCAATATTATATCATCGCTCTAGTCCAGGCCGGGCACTTAATACCTTCGTGGTCTTGATACGGTGATCAGCACCAATTGTGTTTCGGAATGACTTTGCAGGCATTTATTATGCAGTTATTTCATCATAAAGAAAACCGTTATCTAACATGTATAACATTTAATATACAAGCTGCTGTGGTGGCTACAGCAGAAGCTTGAGCGTATTGACATTATGGCAGAGCATCATCGTGCATCCATTATTAATTATTGCCTGTAAACTTAATTAAAAAAGGAAATTAAGGATTGGAAAAAAAATTCATTAAAAACTGATTACAAGTGCACACAGGAGATGAAAATCTATACCATGAAGAGGAAAAAACTTGTGCAATAATGTAATAACAAACTAATGTTTAAAAATAGTGTTCAATCATCTACTGGTACATTGATATTGTGTTCGTTCATATACCAGAGAAGAAGAGAAAGTAAAATTATATGGTGATGATGATGATGAGAGAGAGCAACAGGAAAATCGTTTAATGAATTGAAAGCAAAAAATAAAAATAAAAACAAGAGAGAAAAAGGAAAAAAAAAACACAATTAAAATATTTGCAAATATAAAAATGTACAAGTAATGGTAACCAAGAGAAAAAGGACCAAGATAAAGCGTCGAAAAATATTTGGAGCAAAACAGGAAGACTACGAAAAGGAAAACACATGATGACGATGATGATGATGTTGGTAAAATTTACAAAAATTTTACGAGTGTTGTGTTTAAGAGAGCTTCGTTATGTTATGAAAAATCATATAGCAAAACGGAAACGGAAATGTTTAAATCAACGGTAACATGCTGCTGCTTCTGCTACAGCCATTGCTGATGATGCTACTGTGTGTGCTTGCAAGGGGAAAGAGGCATCAGGCTGAAATAAACCCCCTCTCCCCAAAAAATAAAGGAAAGATTCATAATTTTGAATGAAAGAATCCAAAAAACAAAAGGAAAATGCCAAAAAAATATAAAATTTATACACAGCTTCGCATTTATGTACATTGGGTTGTATATGATTCTTGTTATTGGGGTTGATTACAAAAACAAGCATCGGTTTTTGCTTTTGTTTAAGTTTCATTTGCATATTCTTTTATCCCTTATAGGTAAGATACTGACATTTATTAAATTTTTATGAAATGTAAACATGTCTACTGGCAAATGCTACACCAAATTCATGTGGAACAGAAACAGCTAACGTAGGATTTTTATTGAATTTTCAGTCAATTATAAAAATTATTATGGCAATAATTAATTCAATAAGAAATACTTCTAATAAAAATTATGTTTTTTTTTTCAATAAAAATTTGAAAGTAATCCTTGTTATACATGTATATATCCTTGTTGTATTTGTATGTATATATGAGCTATAGTTTCGAAGACTCTTTTATTTCATTATAATACTTGGTCCTTACCGTTCTGCATCAAAAACAATTTCGATTTTCGGATAGCTATTGAATCAAGGATTTCAAAACATTTGTCGTTACGGTAGATTAACCTTTGGGACAGGAGCTCTAGCTGACGAAGCTTTAAATAAGCACAAAAACAGGGTCGTTATAAATCGGGCTAAATCGAATAAAAAAGGAATTGTGGGGGAAAATGATTATCATGGTATCAAGGATATCGGAGATATAGACGAGGAAGCTAAATGTATTCCTCCAATGAGCAACAAAAAGTGCTCTGTATAAAAAGGGCTAAATCGGATAAAAAATGAACTTGGGATCGGAGATATGAAAACCGCACCTTCTTAAATTTTATTGAACACAATTATCTGGGATTTCATGTCACTGGGAACCCATACCAAACTTACAAAACACTACGGCGAGAATCGATCAAAGAATTGGAGATTTAAGTCAACCAATTGAGACCTGAAGAATGCATCCGAAAGAGATCTGAAGAGGTATGCCTTGCTGCCAGGAAGGAAGATGTTACAGTTTTTATATTTCCCATACTCAGAAACAGTTTTTCAGCGTTATTTATTGCCAATAAATTTCTACAGCAGTCAGGGAGCGGACAGATATTCTAAGATTAAGTTAATTGGTGAAAATTGCACGGTCTACCTTATTGTCGATCTCAGAATCGTCGGTGAAGATTTCCACAAATTCAACGTAGCAGACCATGCCATAGGACCATATGCAGTTAATACTGCGAAGTGCTCCTCATGCTGTCCATAGGTTATTTTGAACTTTTCGACTATTACACGTGATGGCACGCACTTGTTTTTGCCACATTAATTATCTGATCTTCACTACTTTGTGGCAGTTTGCGCAATGTTTATGAACTCAATGCTATATTTTATAGCGATACTGTATATTTCTTAAATGCCGTTTATTTAATTTAATTGAAAATAAATTAAAATATATTTCACTCACCTGTACCATACGGTACTAAAATTATTATTTAATTAGCACAACACAACAATTTTTCTTTTTTCTTTAAGACGATTATTAAATAAATTGGCAGCAGCCACTCACTACTCCTTAAAACATATTGTTTTTCCACTGACCAGACCAGACCAACTTAAAATCGCCTGACGTCATAATTTAAGCGAAAAATGAAAAAAATTAAATCACACAATATTTTTTTTTTATAATTTCTGTTCTGAACTTGGAAAAACAAGGTAAACAACTCATAAATTTAACACAAACACTAAATATATAAACATTTAAAAAATTACGCACCAACAAAAAAAAGCTTAAATAAAAAACAAGGATTATTAATCATAAATAAGCACGAAAATGGTAATGTGATGAAATAATCAGAGAAAATCAGCATCTACTCTCATATGAATTGAGAAAAGGAGTGAAAAGCAAAAGAGAGAAAATATATATACGACAACAACAAAAATAGAAAGTTATATTACTGTATACAATGGAAAAACCATTAAATGTTATTATTAGACTAGAGACCACCTATTTTATTCACCTCACATATTAACGGCAACAACATCAACTACTTTTACAACTACAACAAGAATAATAAGCGAGAATAAAACAAATAAACGTCAACTAACATTATCATTAACATCTTGATTGTACAAGACTTATTTATTTTTCTTTTAACCACCCACACTCTCTAAAAACATTTCCAACAACAGAAAATTTGACAACAATAAATATGTATGAAAGTATGTAGACAAAACAAATACACATATTATGCACACACACGACAGAGAAAGAGGAGTAAAAAGAGAAAAGTCTGTGTATGTATTGTTATGTTGTTAAACATGCCTATAGCCGAACAGTAAAAGAAACAAAAAAACATATACAATAGTGTTGCCGTTGTAAATTTGCAGGTCTTTTTTTTAACACAAAACAGTGATTTTTAGTAGTATTATTAATAACCATGTAACAACGGAACTTTGCTCGACTAAATAGTCGTGTTCTGAAAGGAAATGATGAAATTATATTGTATGTCTAAGCGACCTTAAAGAAAAGGAAGACAACTTGCAATAATATTACAGATCATTCAAAAAATATAATTTATAAACACTTTTTTATTGAGAGCATGGCAAAGCAATATCAACGAAGTAATTATCGAAAACTTTTCAAAACAATTTTAAAATGGCTGGTACTAAATTGCGCCAATCACTTTATTCGACATTTGACCTTTTCTTATATACATTTTTGCTGCATCAAAAGGGTGTATTTTTTAGGCATAAATGATAGTCAATCACTAAAAAATGATGTAAATTCCGCTTTAACAAAGTTTTGTTTAGAACCCATTGAGCCCAAAAATTTGTTGTCCATATTTCATATCTTTGTATAACGATTTAATGTAAAAATAAAACTGAATCTGACAATGTCAGTAAATAAATTGATAAAAACAAAAAAGCTGCATTTATTAATTGGTATTCAAATGTCTTAGATTTATCCAATGGCAACACTAATAAGCAGCCAAACTTTTCTATCAACAAAATACACATGGATGGTGTAGTGGCGCAAATGCAAAAACAATCAAAAAAAAAACTCAAAATTATGAAAATAAAAAGAGAAACCAAAGAAAAATTACAAAAACGGAAAATCAGAGAACATAATAATGGGGAAAATTGGGAATGGAATAGCTGAGCATAAGAAAAAAAAACGTATATTTTTTCCTTTTAACATAATGATGACGATGATGCTGCTTCTAACAAAAATAAAATAAAAAAGCACTTCTCTCTTGGAGTTGTTTTTTTGTTAATGAAATCCTTTGAATTGTAACACTCGTATTTTTAGCACTTAGGAACTTTTTTTTAATTTTTTGGCATAAATTCTTACTTCACACTCATTTCCACTTGAAGGATATTTTTTATACGTACTAGATTTTTTCCGTAATTTCCTTTTTTTACTTTTAAAAAGCCTCTTCCACTTCTGCTTTAATTCTTTTCTTATTGTACGTCTTGTGCTCTTTATTTTATTTCGTGGCCTACGATTTTTTTTTATTTTTTAACTTTTTGTATGTATAATTTTTCAAGTTTTATACATTTGCTTTTATTTTATTGGAATTTACATTGTGTTTTCTGTATATACTGTTTAATATATTTTTTATAAACACTGTGTTTTACTAATAGTTTTAATATATTTTTGCAATTTTTTTCTCTTCTTTAATACAAAACAGCAGAAAATTTCTTGCACCGTATAAACAGTATGGAAACGCAATTTTGACGTTTACCAGCGAATTATGAAAGGGACAGCAAATATTACCAAAAAGTATTTCTGTCCCTTTCTGTTTGTCTGTCTGTTTTGTTTATTTATGTTTTTTTTAGGTTTTGGGGTGGGTTTTTTATATTGGCGAGAGTTAATAAATAATGTAATTTTTGTCTAAAACTATTAATAAATAATAAAAACAACTACTAGCAATAACAATTTTTAACTTTTTCTTTCAAGAAATTAAAAAATATTGGCAACTTTCAGCAAGAAAAATTTTTTATGAGCAGTACGTCTTATTTTGATCTTGTAATATTTAGCTTCTTAATAATCTCTTGCACAAGAAACTATATTCATTGTGACCGAAAATCACGCACATTTCGATTAATATTTGAATATTTAAGAATCTTCAAGCTTTTCATTGAAGAAATTAAAAAATATACTAAATTTTCCCTTTTTTAACACAAAATAAATGTTTATTTACATTTAATTTTTCTGCTTTATCCGCCAGTTTTCACTCTGTATATCTGTTGCTTCTAACACATTTGATTAGCAAAACATTATAACATTTTTTTTCTCCCTCTAAATTGGCTAGTAATTTGCTGCTATGAGCGTTTGTCAAAAGTCAATGGTTTCGATACTGTTTATACGGTGATTTCTTGCTTCTTCTTGTAAATTTTCTTCTCACCACTGATGTTCTTCACCACACAAATACGGTTACAGAAAAGTGATGACAAGTTTCAGTAAAATTTTTTTCTAGAGTACAAGGTTGTAATTTGAACAGAGAAACAGTGTTGCCGCTTTCGTTACCAAAATTGGTAATACAAATGTTTAATTTTCCCATTTTGTGTTTTCTTTTTGCTGTCAAATAATTTAATTTAATTAATTATTTGTTGTAAACTAAACAAACTTAATTTAATATTCAAAAACTACGAATGAATTAATTTTTTTTCAATTTTAGCATTAATTTTTTTCAGGAGTACTAGTGGTTGGACAAATTCGCTTGTTCGTTCAAAGAAATAAACGTTAATTAAAATAATTCCCCCAATATTTTTTCATGCCTAATTTGTATAAATGTAAATGAAGCCCCTTCCCTGTCCCTTTAAGAAGGATATTTCTTTAGCTTGTGTGTGTGTTGGTGGTGTTTGTTTTGACGGGTGGAGGGTTGTCTTTCAGATGTCTGTTTGTCTTCTGTTGGTGTATTGCGTCAAGTGAGAAATCGGTTGTTGTGGTTTCATCGTTTTCGTCCGATTTGACCTATTTAATTCTCTTTTTAGTTTGGTGTTTCCATAGTAGTGAATTTTTGTCAAGTGTGGCGTATTTATTCGGTGTATTGAGTATTTCAAATTGTGGTGAATAAAATTCATAAAATTGCAGTTATTCGAACTATGTACTGCGTTACCTCAAATAATTGTACCATAAGTGGTGAATTAACCGGTGCATGTAAAGAATAGGTAACCTCTATTAGAGAAATCTTAGGGTTTCTGACATGTATTACCATTTGCACTGTATTACCAATTGTGTGGTTTGTGTTTAAATCAACGGTTTAATAAAATTTAAATTATTTTATCCATACATTTTTAAATATTTTGCTTACTCTTTTAAACTTATTTAAAGACAGAGTATGTGTATACAAATTATTAGGATATGAAGTTCAATAATTGAATTTCTAAGACCTGTAATTTTTCCATATTATTTTAATAAACTTAAACTTCAATAAACTTCGCTGTTTTATTTATATTTCGCACTGCCAACTATTTTTGTAAAAGTACTGCCAAGTTGTTGTGAAATGCATCAATTTGACATCATCAATTTCTCTCGTCTCTTTCCGGTTGTCAAATTTTTGCAAGCAGCAAGCGTTTTAGCTGACGAACCAGATTAATTTTAAGTTTTATTAAATAAATTAAATTAAAAAATAAATAAAAATGGCTTTCGGTGATGTTACTACCCCACAAGGTCTTAAGGAATTGAACAATTTCTTGGCCGACAACAGCTACATCAATGGGTAAGTAATTTAAGAAAAAAAACTGCAACTGGCTACTGATAAATGAGGTTATGTTCTTTGAAAATGATTTCACACGTCGGCATTCTATTGAATGGATTGGTCTAATAGTGTTGTTTTTGTTGTTATTATTGCAGTTATGAACCAACTAAAGCTGATTTATCTGTGTTCGAAGCTTTGGGCAAGGCCCCCACTGGTGATGTTGCCCACATTCAACGTTGGTACCGTCACATTGCCTCCTTCGAGGCCAGCGAAAAGGCTGCCTGGGATGGTTCCCCCTTGCCACAAGTTGCTGGTGCTAAGCCCACCGTAGCTGCTCCTGCTGCCGCTGCCGCCGATGATGATGACGATGTTGATCTCTTCGGTTCCGATGAAGAAGAAGATGAGGAAGCTGCCAGAATCCGTGAGGAACGCGTAGCTGCCTATGCTGCCAAGAAATCCAAGAAACCCGCCTTAATTGCCAAATCCTCTGTCTTGCTCGATGTCAAACCCTGGGATGATGAGACTGACATGAAGGAAATGGAAAAAGCTGTGCGCACCATCGAAATGGACGGTCTTTTGTGGGGTGCCTCCAAATTGGTGCCAGTCGGCTATGGTATCAACAAATTGCAAATCATGTGCGTCATTGAAGACGAGAAAGTTTCCATTGATTTGTTGACTGAAAAGATGCAAGAATTCGAAGATTTTGTACAATCTGTCGATATTGCTGCCTTCAACAAGATCTAAACTAAAGGAATACAGGAATGGGAACACCCTAGAAAAGAGATTAAATATGAAAATTGTGTAGCTTCTTGAATGAATAATAATTGCAACGTCATCAGCAATTGTTCCATAATAAAGTTTTTGATAAATTGATTTTTATAATTTATGAGCAGAAAAAAGACGATTTTTTCACTTTGTTTGGAAGCAAATGAACTTACTTTGTTTTTAGTTGTGGTAGGCCTATGGCCTGTTTTATGTGGGTGCGGATTGGATTTTGTAAGAACTTAAAGATGGCTTTGCTCTGGCTCTTAGTTGATTGCGTCTAAACGCATTTGTATAATTTTACTGACTGCTCTTTACGATACCGAAATGTGGAGTGTAGTCTAAGGTTGGATATAGTTTGTCTGCCACACTACGGACTTCCTTTGTAGTCTTTTTGTATTTTCTGAAAAGGTAATCCTTGCGAGGGTTGAATTGAGCTCTGCTTAAAACTCTTTCTTTTATGGTTACTTGCCGGTAGTAGAGGTTGGGTTAGAGATACTGGCGATATATGCAGGAAAGTTAATGATGATTCTCCCATTGGGGTGTGACAGCAGAGCCTACCGTTGTCAGTAGGGTATCAGCAGTATAAACAACAGAGATGAGTCAGTTTTAAATCCTGTGAATTCCTTTGAAATCTACCTAGAACGGGTGTTGTAACAGTTCGGCTGTTGTCTCCGGAAGCTTTTCCCTGTATGTAATATAAAGATGGATTATAATTTTAGTTTATGTGTTCTATTGGTTGTGTGCCGTGTAATTTGTGCCTTATTAGTTGTGGACTCTACTGTTCAAACCCCAGGTCAGAGACAAAAGTAAAACAAAAACATAACGGCGTGTGTGATGTAGGTTGAAAAAGTAGGGTGTAAAATAAGAATAGTTAGGTGAGTAGTGTTCAACCGGACAAAACGAATACAAAAACATAATGGGATGGATGATGGATGTATTATGTGGAATTATTGTTGCTGTGGTTTTGTTTGGTTGCTTGCTGGTTGCAAGCAAAAAACTAATTTTTTTGAATTTCGTGTTTTGGTGAGTTTCTAGTGTGGTGAGTTTTTACAAAGTGTGGTGAATGAAATCGAAGTATGGTGAGTCTAGTGTGGTGAGTTCTTACAAATTGTGGTGAATTTATCCGGCATAGTGAATAAAATTTTAAATTCACCAGTGGCGTTATTCGAAATGTAACTGTACTGTATTACGGAATGTACTGTGTTACCATAAATCCATGTAATATACATAGTGTTTTGGACGGTGCGTGAATAGACTAAGTAATTTTCACATCTGTTAGTGGAGGCATTCACCGATATGTCTGGTTACTACTGCATTAAAACAATGTTGCCATTGTGTCATTCTATTTAAAATTCTAAATAAATTAAAATTAGAAAACTACATAGAAAAAATAATTAAATTTAAATTTTTTGTAAATGAATGTTTTATTCTCAAAATGCCTTTGCAAGTTGGAAATTCTTTGTCGAAATTTTTATAATTTTTTTAAAATTCCTGCAAACTATGAATTGGCTTTAATTTTCCTACGCCTTGGTTGGCATCACTTGTAAACAGTTAAAAAGTTTGTAGCTTAAGTCTTTTGATTGTTTTGTATCTGTTTAGTTGGGACAACATTTTCAAAAGCTTTTCTTACGCTATAAGCCTGTACGTGTTATCTCTTAAGACGAAAGCTTTAAGCTAAGCTTTTGATAACAATTTATACAAATACAAAAATCTACTGCATAAAAATCATTTAAATTAGTTTTAATAAGTTTAACCAACAGTGAACATCTGCTTTGACATACTGAAAGCAACAGGATTTTAACTCAAGTTAAAAAAAAATTAATTATTAACGTTTAGAATTAAAAAAAAAGTAAAAAAATAAACATTAATTTATTTAATTTGTTGTTTAATTAAGAAAACAAAAAACCAATTACTAAATAATAATGGCAAATAAAATATTTTATAGCTGTGTAGTGGCTGCAGTATTTGCTGTAGCATTGATTGCTTTGACACAGGCTGATATATCAGGTAATTTGGAAATTTTTTAATTAATTTTTTATTTATTTTTCAAGTGTGGGCTTATTTGACTTTGTATTGTTGATAAAAGAAAATCATTTCTAAGAAGATTAAAAAAAAACAATCAAACACGTACATATGTATGTACATGTGTATATATATGGTGGGTCTATTATTGTTTGTGGATTCTAAGAAATCCAATCAATTGCTGGCGTTTTATGTTTAAAACGAAAAATAATAAAAACCAAAAGAATATATTTTTAAAGAAACACGGATTTAAACAAAGTTGTTTGCATGTTTTGCTATCATTATTAGAGAAACTTGTTTCTCTTTTTCTTTTGTTTATTTATTAATAATATTCCCAATGTTATTAACAATACCGTGCAAATTAACCGGTGACGAATACAATTTCAATTTTTTTTTTGCCAAACAGATTTTTCAATCTTTCACACTCTAAACAATAATACTTTTGGGGGGTCTATCTATCTGTTTGTGTAGAATCATGTTTTAACTTTTGTTGTTGTATTAAATATTATTATTAAACATAAATATTTTTGTTAGTATATATAAAACTAATTACGTAAATAGCTTAACAATGGAAAAATATTCAATAATTATTAGGAAATTATTTAATAAATTCTAATTCTAATGCATAAATGAATGAAAATTCCAAATTGTCTGGCAGTTTGAAAAAAAAAATTAGCGTGCTTTTCTAAAAATAATTCTTGGAAATTCGAAATTTATTTTTAGTAAAAAAGCAAAAAGCGGTTCCATTTAATTAATAAATTATGGAAAAACAAAATGCATAGAAATAAGATTTTGCCTACATATAGGTTGGTGTTCAGCATCCGTATATAAATCCGTGTAATTTGCATAAATTTAAAATTTTTTTTCTATAAAGAGTTTTAAATGAAAGAAAAAATATATACATACATACAGTGAGCGTCAAAAGAAACTGTACATTTAAAAAGAAGTATTATTTTTATTTTAAAATTGTATCATTGCGAGTTTTTAAAATTTAAACAAAAAAGAAAAGACAAAAAAAAAATTCGAAATATTGTCAAATTTTTTTCGGGCACTCTCCTTAAGTTTTTTGGTGAAAGTTGAGTTTAGTGATTGTTAGAATTTTGTCCATACTGTACATTTAAAAAAGTATACATTAATAAATTATCGTTATTTCATATATTTGAGTACGCTAATGAGAGTAAATGATATAAAAATTAAAAATAAAATAGAAAATCAAAATAAATATGTTCTGATAATATACATATAAACCTAATTTAAACATATACGGTGAACGTCTGTACACTATGAATAGAATTCTAGAAATCAGCAAACTCAACTTTAACCGCTTAAGGAGAGTGCCCGAAAAAATTTGACAATATTTCGAAATTTTTTGTAATTTTTTTTTTCTATTTGCTTCAATTTTAAAAACTGACAATGAAACAATTTTAAAATAAAAATAACGGTAATTTTTTAATATATACTTTTTTAATGTTCAGTTTCCTTTGACACTCACTGTATGTATGTTTTAGAAAAGTTAATTAAAATCGTTTAAGTATTTAATTTCTATTTTCTTTAAATTTTTTATTATTATTTTTTTTTTAATTCGCCGTAGTCTAGTAGGTAGCTTAGGTTGGCTTATTAGACGTAAAGCCAGGGTTCGAGTCCCAGGCCAGACATCGAAAAAATACAAAAAAGTATTTCTTCGGCGACTTCCTCTCAGCAGATTTCTAACAAAAACTCTGAGAGTAAATAAAATTGCCAAGAAAAGTTTTTCAAAAATCTGTCGTTCGGAGTCGCCTTTAAACTGTAGGTCCCACCACTCATGTATGAAATTAACACACACAACATAAGTGGTGTGAGAAACTATGCCCAATTATTGATGTATGTATATTTAAGTGATTAGGTACCCGTACAATATCATGTCTGAATTAAAAAAAATATTGGCTTTCGTATTAAAAAAAAAAAACAAGAATTTCTTTCCAAATGAAATTAGAAAATGATAAGAATAATAGGTCAGTTCTTTATATAAAAAAAAAGAAATTTTTATTTAACAAATAGACAAAGAAAGAAAAAAGGTTAAAGACCTTGAGTTATAATGAATCGATTGACTAGATTAAAAAAAAAACAAATAAATAAAAAAATCACCATAAAAATGTGGGTTGCATAAAAAAGAATAAAAGAGCAGAAAAAAAAGATCTTCAAGAATAGAATGTAAATTCTGGTTTTGCTTTTAAATAAAAACGTTCAAATTTTATTTAAAAAAAAATCGTAAAAAATAAAAAATAATTATGTATGTATGTTTGCTTAAGGAAATAATGAAAAATATAATGGCCATAGAAAATAGGTCATTTAATTATAATTTATTTAATCATAAGCTGATTACAAACACCCTCGTTGTACTATTATTAATGAATTTTTGTTTGTTTTTTAATTTTTTCAAATCAATGTTTCATTATTATTTTCATTATTTTGATTTAATAAGTTGCAATCCTCTTATGTGTCTGTCCATCTGTCTGACTTTCATTGGAAAAAATTTACTTCCCCGTGTTTACATAGACAATACTTTTGGAGGTTTTTTGGTTGTATAGAAATTTAATTTAAAAAAATAATAATTTTTGCATGCATGACACGTTAAAGATAAATAAATAACAATGTAATAACAAATAACAAACAATATAATGTTAATGAAAAAAATATAAAAAAATTGAATTTTTTTTACGATCAATATTTGGAAAGAAAATAAAAGAAAAAAAATTATTTTTTTTTTAATTAAGCAGCCATAAAACTTTTTTCCAATGGTTATATAAAATTGTATTAAAATTTAAAAAATTTTATAAACTGGAAAAGAATTGATTTGGTAATTGGGAATACAAATAATCAAAGATCAGCAATGAGTACCCACAAAAAAGATGTGCAGAATCGAGAATCATACTCATAATTTCTGTTACTTATACGCATTCATACTTATTTTAATAACATGGAACCTCTACTCATATTCAAAGTTTGAAGTACTCATCATATTCATACTTAACAACACGTATGATGTTGTAGATTTCGACTCTCCATAACTCAACATATAAGTACACACAAGCACAAATTAAGTATGAGTCGCGTATGAACACTAAAATACTTACTAGAAGGTTGTGTGTTTGCTCTGCTTGCTGCTCTGTCTGTCTTTTTTGCTTATGTGTCTTTTTTTGTATAATCGAATCATTTGAGCCGTTTATTTTGAAAGTGGTTTAAGTCCATTTTTTCTTATATTGAGATATTTAAGGGTTTGCGTTTGAATTGTTTCAAAAATATTGTTAACTGGTATTAAGTTGTTTTTATGGCTTTGTGACCTTAAATATGTAAGAATAAATAACGCAATACGTTTTGTGAACTTTACTAGAAAAATAGGCTGTTTTTCAGAACCTAAAATGGACTTAAACCACTTTCAAAATTAATAAAATGACTTTTTTTTTGTGAAAAGTAATAAGTTCACTTTGTGTTCTTTGTTTAATATTATTATAAGTTAATTTTTTCACTTAAAGTTACTTCACTACGTTTATATAACTCCAATATAATTATTACAAGGGATTGATTAACAAACAAAATACTTTAGTTTCACAATAATATTGAAAAAATTATCCAAAAGAATTGTATACCTAGGGATTCCTCTAAATAGTTACCCTTATACTTAGGAGTTGGAATAGGACGTACATTTTTGTATAATGGTGTTAATTTTATTTTGTTGAAGTTCCTTGATCTTCCCTGATAAGGTAATAAATCAAGAATTTTAAACTGTGTATCCACTTCCATAGATTATTTAAAAAACATTTTATAAGTTTCACTTTTTATAAATCGCATTCAACGTATCCTTAGCCAATTTACAGGTTCCCCACTAGCGTTTTTTAATCTTTTATGAATTATTTCTTCCAGAAGTTTTGTAGAAAAAAATCTTCACGTTTCATTATATTTAATATATAGTAAATTTGTTACTCTTTCGACATGTTTTTATGGTTTCATAGTAACCCTGGGGGACATACATTAAATAATTTTTAGTCAAAGCCCTTTCTATCACTCCAAAATCACTATCATTTGGCAAAAATGAAGTCCTGATAGTAACAATTTATGGTCAATAATCTGCATTATTTTCTGCCGACCGCTCAATTTTCAACCTTGTTACTGCCAATTTTATATTCCTGTTCTGCCTAGTGCACATATCGCCGTAAGTTATGATATGTTTCTGATTTCTAAGATTTTTGAGGCGTTTTAATATACAAGATGCTACTTCTTAAGAACCTCTCGATGCCACTGTTTCATTCCAGGAATACATGTAAACTTCATTATCGTGAAAATTATGACAACCTATGTTCAAAATTTTGTAACATTACACATTCTATATAAGAGTTCCCTGTAATATCTTTATCAGTACTGTTGTCATGGCGAACTCCATGTTGCTGTTCGATGTCAATAAGGACAACTCCCAGTCTAATATTTGATAAGCAGGGTGTTTCCTTCTGAGATCCATTAACACTGGCACAGATTCTACGAATGTGTTTTGGGTATTCCTTTTCCTCTTCGCAGAATTTACATATTGGGATTGCATCGGATTTCCATTCTAAATAAGTATTCCTTGAGTGCCAGTCTCGTTCTATTTCTAGTTAGTCTATTGCATAACATACACAATCTGTTGCTATTGTAATTAACCAGCAAAAGTTTAGATTGTTTCATATCTATTTGGCGTCAGACAGGTCTTCGCCTCCCACAATCTTCTCTTTCGGCCAGTACAGCCTTTGAAACTTTCCTTTCTACTTCTGACCCTATTAGAGGTTTTGAAGTTCCACTTCTAGCATCTGTCTGTCCATTGCTGTGAGTTATCCCATGAGTTGGGGTACAACAGGCCATAACTTAATTTTCCCTGTTCAACCGATTCAGCTGATATTTCCGTTTGAAAAATTTCCACCTGAACTCCCCAGCTTCTATTTCACTATGAATGCGGAATATTGAAAACTAGGTCATACATACATACATACATGGTCATTACAACCCTTTAGTCAGGATTACGACCTAGTTTCTCACACCACGTATGTTGTGTGTGTTAATTTTATACATGTGAGTGGCGGGACCTACAGTTTAAAGTCGACTCCAAACGACAGATTTCTTAAGAAACTTTTCATGGCAATTTTTATCTATTCTCAGAGTTTTTGTCAGAAATCTGCTGAGAGGAAGTCGCCGAAGAGATACTTTTTGTATTTTTGTTTTGATGTCTGGCCTGGGGCCCTGGCTTTACGTCTAATAAGCCAACACACTACCTACTAGACTACGACGACTTATATGCGAGAAGCCGAATATCTTTGCCGTAGTCGGGAGCTTGAGATAAGCGGATCATTACAGTTGCAAGCACGATGTTAAAAAGCGCTAGTAAAGGCATACATATCTGGCGTATACCTTTATCTGCTTGTATTTGGCCACTTAGGTGTTGATCGTATTTGCTATCTTATGAACGCCCGTTAAATTCCCTGTCATTCTACCAAGTTTTGCATTGCGCTGTGATTAAAAGTGTCGAAAACTTTCTTAAAGTCTTATACATGAAAATGCAGAAAATAATGGTGGCTTAAAGGTACATGTGGGAGATATTTTGTGAGAGGCTAAATAGGCCTTTGATTGCCAATAAAGGAAAAGAGTTTGTTTGAAATTTGACTTGCAAAGCGTAGCGCTAGATTTAAATACATCGACTTTCAATTTGTTTATTCAGATTACAAAGACGTTAACAAAACCTATTCTATAAATAGTCTATCATTGTTTGCCTAACTTACCTTAACACGCCTGATCAGCCATAACCAGTCAGTCAGTCAGTCATTAATCAAGCTTAAGCTTAACATTCAAAGTCACTTAAGCTATCCGTTAAGTTGTCAATAATGATGACAATTTCCACATTAAAATAGTAAAAAATTAAACGAAACGAAATGAAATGTAGAATTGCAAGATCAATTACATTTCCTGTCAGCTTACAAAATAAAATAAAAAATTTATCGATAAATTTTGCATAAAATCTAGAGAGGAAGCTGGCTACACTTTAAGATGCTTTTATTACAAAACTATTGAACGTCCCTGAACCTTCTTAAAAGCATTAAAACGACAGAGACTTGCATGAATGAATGGAAAAATGAATGGTGGAACAGTGCCACTTGAATAGTTAGTTCCTCATGCCGTAAAGTAGACTGACTGGCTGTGCTGTTCGTTGTTTGGGAACAACATTTTATTGTCATAATGACAACTAGTTTTGCAACATCTCACGAAAGAATACTTGCTGGTGCTTTAACTATCTTCGGTTTTTTTGATAATAAAATTTTTTTATTATTATTTATGAATATGAAAAATAAAACGTACATATTTTCTTAAAGCCGGTTTCAAACCGTAAGATGAATCAATTTATTAATAGAGGTAGACTGGTAGGATTACTGATTACTGTAGATTGCATTTTAATGAAACAAAAAACCAAACTGGTAGTGATGCAACTTGGTAATGGAAATTCTGGAGGACATTTGTTATGGAAATATTCATTTACAAGTAAGCACACAGAACAGTTCAAAGCAAACAATATCTTTGACATTGAACTTGTTTTTTTTTTTTTTTTGAAATAAACATACGATGGCAAATACTTCTCTATTTGGGGGGCCTATTTAGTCATATTTTTTCAAAAAAAAAAAAACCTGTGGAAACTCTTACACTCTCTCAACACATGAAGCATAGTACAATATGGCTGCCTTCCAACATGTTAGTTCCTTTGTGTTTGAACAAGGCATAGTGTTTCATAAAACCGCTGTACAAAATATTTACAATGTATGTATACTATTTCAAAACGTCGTCAATGTGTATTTTTAACACAGTCAAAAAGCAATCAGGCATCGGATTTATAGTTGATGCATTGTTTAGTAACTTTGCATGACTACATAATTTATATACCGTAGCAGAACTGCATACAAACTTTGTATTGATACATTTTAGAAGACATTCTATGTGCTATTTAAAGAATTACATTCCGCTGTGACCAGAAGAGAGTTACACATTACAAATGGTACATCCCAACCCGGTAATCAAACTAAACGAATCTCCAACAAAATGAAATAAGAAAAAATATTTCCATGGCAACTGCCTCTCAGCAGATTTCTGGTAATAACTCTGAAGGTAAATAAAATTGCCATGAAAAGTTTATCAAAAATGTGCCGTTCGGAATCGACTTTAAACTGTAATTCCCTCCAGGCATGAATAAAAACTTAACGCACACAACATAAGTGGTGTGAGGGACTAGGAGGTAATCCTGACTAAAGGGTTGTAGTGACCAATTATGCATGTTATGTATGTATTTAACCAGAAGAGTTCCCTTGTGATACAAATCAATATCCCAACCCGGTAATCAAAAATTTTTTATAGGAAACTCTCCCCACTCCAAAATAAATCTTACTATGGCAGTAGACGCCGTAGCCTAGTAGGTAGTGTGTTAGCTTATTAGACGTAACGCCATGGTTCAAACCCCAGTTCGGGCATATCCAACTAAACGAAATACGGAAAAATATTTCTCTGGCAACTGCCTCTCAACAGATTTCTGCCAAAAACTCTGTGAAAGAAATAAAATTGCCACGAAAAGTTTCTCAAAAATCTGTCTTTCGGAGTCGACTTTAAACTGTTGGTCCCGCGACTCAACATAAGTGGCGTGAGAGGCTAGGTCGTAATCCTGGCTGACCAATTATGTGTATACGTATGTATATATGGAAGTAATCCTTATTTTAAAGAGCTCAGTCCAGGCTGACAGAAACTGAGGAGTCAAAAAACTCTGGCTCTTGATTGCAACATGAGCTAATATATAGTCTCTCAGGCCCTCAGCTCCTGTATAAGTTATTCGAAGGAATTTCAAGTCTACTAGCAATTGATGGCCGGAACAACAGACAGAGTCTAGCAGTAAAATGTAATCCCTCAGGCCCTCAGCTCCTGTAGAAGTTATTCGAGGGAATTTCAAGTCAACTAGCAATTGATGGCCAGCACAACAGACAGAGTCTAGAACGTGCCCTTATGCTGTCAGTGAAGTTAAGTTTTCTTGTAAAGCATTTGGAGAATACCCAGTCAATCGCTGCACCTACATATATACATATGTATGTACATAATTGGTCAACCCTTTAGTCAGTATAACGACCAAGTTTCTTGTAGCGCCTATCCTCTGTAATATGTTGGTTGATAGTAAGCTCTGTACCGGTACCTGCTATTTGGTCAGCAACTCAATTTCCGAAGATATTTCTGGAATTCATGGATGACAATGGATGTCGAGGTGACATTCGTAAGTGACTTAAACGCCGCCTTGCTATTCGAAAAAATTAAGAGATTTTCGGGGAAAATCCTTTCAATATGACCGCAACAACTGCTAGGAAAATACTGCAGAGGTAGCCACTTAACTTAAACGCCGCCTTGCTATCCGAGAAAGTTTAGAGGTTTTCGGTGAAAATCCTTTCAATATGACCATAACAACTGCTTGGAAAATACTGCAGAGGTAGCCAGGCAGAGTGAAGTCGTCGTAGTCTAGTAGGTAGTGTGTTGGCTTATTAGACGTAAAGCGAGATTTCGAACCCCAGGCCAGACATCAAGACAAAATACAAAAAGTATTTCTTCGGCGACTTCCTCTCAGCAGATTTCTGGCAAAAACTCTGAGAGTAAATAAAGTTGCCCTGAAAAAGTTTCTCAAAAATCTGTCGTTCGGAGTCGACTTTAAACTGTGGGTCCCACCACTCATGTATAAAATTAACACACACAACAGAAGTGGCTTGAAAACCTAAGTCGTAATCCTGACTGAAGAGTTATAATGACCAATTATGTACGTATGTATGTACGTATGTATGTATGTATGTATGTATGGAAGTAATTCTTATTTTAAAGAGTTCAGTCAAGGCTGACAGAAACTGAAAAGTCAAAAAACTCTGCCTCTTGATTGCAAAAGCTGACACATGAGGTAAAATATAGTCTCTCTGGCCCTTTGCTCCTATAGAAGTTATTCGAGGGAATGTCAAGTCTACTAACAATTGATGGCAAGATCAACAGACAGAGTCTAGCAGAAAAATGTAATCCCTCAGGCCCTCAGCTCCTGTAGAAGTTATTCGAGGGAATGTAAAGTTTACTAGCAATTAATGGCCAGAGCAATAGACAGAGTATAGAACGTGCCCTTATGCTGTCAATGAAGTTAAGTTTTCTTGTAAAACATTTGTAGAATACCCTGTCAATCGCTGCACCTACATACATACATAATTGGTCATTACAACCCTTTAGTCAGGATAACGACCTAATCTCTCGCAGCACCTACCCTCTGTAATATGTTGGCAAAATATTATAAAAATTAACACACACAACATAAGTGGTGTGAGAAACTAGCACGTTGTACAATGGGTCAATTCGACCTCTGGGTACACGTTCTCTAACCTACCATAACCTAACCTGGCCAGGCAGCCTACACGGAAGTTTGTAGAATCTGTCTTCTTTGCTTTTTTTTCTTCTCAAGGCAGTGGTGATAGTGAAGGCTTTTGGACCGATTGCTATCAATCAATATTATATTCATAGAAAGGTTGTTCCTACAAGTTTGGATCTGCTTTACGTACTACGTCTAGTATCTCTGATTATGTCGCACAGTAGTCGCCCTTCTTTACTCTTCTTTCTCATCAATCTAGTGCCTTAGAACACATGTTGTATTTTGAGGCTTTCTTCTCCTCATTACAGAAACTATATATTGGGTTTGAGGCGATCCCTATGGTGAACAAGTGTTCTTTGAGTCTAAATTGGAGAATCACAAGAACACATATGTATATAGGCTGACTTGACCAAAATGTTAGTTGCTTTGTGTTTGAACAAGGGATAGTGTTTCATAAAGCCGCTGTACAAAATGTTTACAATGTATGTATACTATTTCAAAACGTCGTCAATGTGTATTTTTAATGCAGACAAAAAGCAATCAGGCATCGGATTTATAGTTGATGTATTCTTTGGTAACTTAGCATATCTTCATAATTTATATACCGTAGAAGAACTGCATACAAACTTTTTATTGATACATTTTGAAAGTCAGCCATACTTGGAGTCTACGTGACGTTAACGTACATCAGAATTAAACACTTGGGTGCTCAACAAGTATTAGGCTGGGGAATATACCGACACCGAACAACATCCTGAAGTTTATCAGTTTGTTGTTTTGAATTTGCTTTCACTTTTAATTTCGTCTTAAGTTTTTTGAAATGAAATTCATTGTGAATTAAATTCTTCTGGAATTTTTAATACGCATTTGATGTGGTGGTGATGTGGTGATCATGGCATATTTTTAAACGTATTCGTCATCGATTTTTTTCGATTTTAGCAAATATTTTCGTTTTAAAATATTTCTCCTGCCATAAAATGAAACAATTTATGAATGTTTTTTTTTGTTTTGTTAAATTGTGAAACTGGTTAATGTATGTCATTTAATATTGTCTTAAATCAAATCCAATCAAATCACAAAAAAGAAATTTGAATTTGAATTTGAAATTGTAATTGGAACCTGATTTGTAGAAAGAAAGAAAAAAAATTAATTTTTTCTCCCTCATAATTTCTAAAACAAATATTTATTGTAGGTAGCTATGACAGCCCTAATGAATTAAAAAAAAATAAATAATTAGAATAAATAAAATAAAAAACAAAAAAAAAACCAGTGTTTTTAGGTCATTTAACCTGATAACAAATATTTTTTTTAATAAGAATTTTTTTAATTGTTTTCAAGCGATAAGCTGCTAATGCAACAAATTTCAATGGGAAACGTTTGCATAATTATTAAGATTTCCAAGGAAAAGTTCAAGAATACACACACTTTCAGAGATTATCACAGAACATATGTACGTAGGTTCTCAGAAATGGAATTTCCTAAGAAAAAATAATTTTTAAAGGTTTGTGGGTCAAGCACCAACATTTGTAAGAATTTTATTTCATTGATAACATCATGGTCTTCTGTACCAAACATACATGCATAATTGATTATTACAACCCTTCAGTCAGGATTACGACCTAGCTTCTCACACCACTTATGTTGTGTGCGTGAATTTTATACATGAGTGGCGGGACCTACAGTTTAAAGTCGACTCCGAACGTTAGATTCTAGAAAAGCTTTTTCACTGCAATTTTATTTCACTCTTAGATTTTTTGCCAGAAATCTGCTGAGAGGAAGTCGCCGTACAACACTTAAGTCAGGAATGCGATCTAGCTTCTCACACCACCTATGTTGTGTGCGTTAATTTCATACATGAGTGGCGGGACCTACAGCTTAAAGCCGATTTCGAACATCAGATTCTAGAGAAACTTTTCACAGCAATTTTATGTAACTCTCAGAGTTTTTGCCAGAAATCTGCTGAGAGCAAGTCGCCGAAGAAAATATTTTTTCAAATTTCATTTTGATGTCTGACCTGGGGTTTGAACTGTGGCCTTACGTCTAATAAGCCAACACACTACCTAAAGCGTCCGCTAATTATCTTTTTTTTAAATTGCTTTAAAAAAAACTCCTGAATATTTTCTCAAATTTCTTTTTTTATTTGAAAGTACAATCCTTCCGGTTAATAATGGTAAATAATTTCATTCAAATGGCTGCCTCGGCTGGCCATGCAGTAGCCTACACGATCGGCCCAATTTTTAAGCACATTATCGATTGTGTGCAGCTGTATTTCACCAATGGCTTCACGAATATTGTCCTTTAAAGCGTCAATTGTCTCTGGCTTGTCGCCGTAACACTTGTCTTTGACGGCACCCCACAAATAATAGTCCAACGGTGTCGAATCGCAGCTCCGAGGTGGCCAAACGACATCAGTTCTGCGGCTGATAAAGCGATCTTCAAAAACAGGGGGCAAAACATCGAGTGTAGCTTCGGCTGTGTGGCACGTAGCGCCGTCCTGTTGAAACCAAATGTTGCCAATGTCCTTCTATTCAATTTTTGTGAACAAAAATTCGTTCAACATGGCCCGATAACGATCGCCATTGGCTGTAACGGCCACTCCTTGCTCATTTTCGAAGAAAAATGGCCCAATTATGCCTCTGGACCAAAATCCGCACCAAACAGTGACTCGTTTTGGGTGCGTCGGCTTTTCAATGTATGCGTGCGGGTTTTCTGTACCCCAAATGCGAAAATCTTGCTTGTTTACATACCCGCCAAGATCAAAATGAGCTTCATCTGGAAAGATGATTTTTTTTTGCCAAAATCGGCATCTTCTGGTGTAGGCTACTGCATGACCAGCCGAGGCAGCCATTTGAATGAAATTATTTTCCATTATTAACCGGAAGGATTGTATTTTCAAATAAAAAAAGAAATTTGAGATAATATTCAGTAGTTTTTTTTTTAAAGCATTTTCAAAAAAAAGTTATTTGGCGGATCCTTTACATACATAATTGGTCATTACAACTCTTCAGTCAGAATTACGAATTAGCTTCTCACACCACTTATGTTGTGTGCGTTAATTTCATACATGAGTGGTGGGACCCACAGCTTAAAGCCGATTTCGAACGTCAGATTCTAGATAAACTTTTTCACTACAATTTTAATTAACTCCCAGAGTTTTTGCCAGAAATCTGCTGAGAGGAAGTCGCCGTAGAAAATGTTTTTCAAATTTCGTTTTGATGTCTGACCTGGAGGTTTGAAGCGTGGCCTTACGTCTAATAAGCTAACACATTAACTAGTAGACTATGGCGACTTCTGTACCAAACACTTTAATAAAATAATCGTAATCAACATCAGTTTAATTACTCGATTGAATGTTTAGATGTAGAATTCTATTTTACAATATTGGTCTATTGTAGAAGCTGCTTGGATGTTAGCAAATCCGTCTGCCTTTGTCTTAGAAACAACGCTCATGTTCCTTATTCTATAGGTATAGTACAGTAAACCCTCGATTTACGTCGCAGTTGGTTCCAAAAAAAGGCGACAAAAAGCAACTTAACAAGCAACTTAAAAAAGTTACAGTAATCCCTCGATTTACGTCGCGGTTGGTTCCAAGAAAAGGCGACGTAAATCGAATGACGACGCAAATTGAAGTTAGAGGGAACAAAGAAATTTGACGACGTGAATCGAAACAACGTTAATCGAGGCGACGTAAATCGAAGGATTACTGTATTGTAATATCCGTGGTTCAAACCTTAGCTCAGACATCTCGATCGAAACGAAAAATGAAGAAATAAATACCTTCGGCAACTTGCTCTCAGTATTCTTCTGGTAAAAACTTTGACAACATGGGTGGTGTAAGAAGCTAAGAAGAAAGGCAAATTCTGACTAAAGGGGTGTAATGATCAACTAAGTAAGCAAGATATAGGAGATCGGAAAAAGGTAGTATAGTGCGACATATTTCTGTGGACTCTTTATGATGAATAGTGTTACATCAGCGCCATATTTTTTAAATTTATTTCCTTTTAAAAATCTAAAAAGCTGGGAATCAAACCTACAACCTCCACTCTAGTATATTAGCATGCTATGAAGTAGTTTATTTGGATTCCTGGACTCTATCAAGAAGTGACTCTGCCTGATCATCCTAGTAATGAAGTTATTCCCTCTGGTCACAAACAGATCTCAGGGGGCTTTCTAGGCGATTTTTTCCCAATTTTTTTTTTAATTCGAATGTCATGATAAGATTGTTTTCCCCTTCCTTGAGGATTATAGTCGTGTGCCATAACTAGCACACCAAACTTGGAATTAATCAAGATTCCAAAAATGTGGTTGGATGGGTTCATTTCTGTGATAAGTTAATACATGGCCTTGGACTATCCTTAAGCATCTTAGTCCAATTTGAATTTAATTTTTTTTTCGTCAATCAAGTTAGTGTTTAATTAAGCGAGTGATAGGTCTATTGCACTAGAGGCAGGAATGATGGGGATTGCTATTAGTTGCTGTCTAGTTGAAATAAGGCCTAATGGGCAAGGGCAATGGGTTGTTGTCTTGGGTGTAATGCTAAAAAGTCTTGCTAGTCGAATTGCAATATTTTCCAGCTAGTGACATTGTCTGAACTGTTTTTTATAATGTTTGTGATTGATGTTAAAATATCTGAAAGGTTAGAAGGCATCTCGAAGGACTATTGCTAAGGAGATGGGGTTGTTATCGGTTGTTGTCTAGAAATAACGTCTTCGGTAAAAAGTTATTGGGTTGTCGTCTTAGGTTGATGTTTTGTGAACTTTTTATAATGTTTGTGATTGATGCTAATACATCTGAAAGGTTAGAGGGCATCTCGAAGGACTATTTTTAAGAAGAATAAAGACAAGATGGGCATAAGAATACACATATCTCCCAAGTGTCAGGTTATAGGTAAACAGTTCCTCGTTGGCATATACTTGGACATCTGCTAAGGGTATTGCTTTTGTATATTTAAAGTGAAATCAACTATTTCTTAAATAGGGTCAAAGGTCATATGTTAACTTCATTATTAATTTTCCTTCTATTTTGTTTTTTAATTTTTTGCAGAAAAACCTGTAACTGATGTCTGTTTGGGCTGTATTTGTGAGGCCATTAGTGGCTGTAATCAAACAGCCTTTTGCGGTGGTGGTGTCTGTGGTTTATTCCGCATTACCTGGGCCTATTGGGCTGATGGCGGTAAATTAACCATTAATAATGAAGATCCAGCATCAGAGACTGGTAAGTTGAAATTTTTTATATTTATTTGATATTAAATTCTATTAAAAAATAATTTTTTTTATTTTCTTGTAGCATATGCCAACTGCGTTAATGATCCCTATTGTGCTGCCAATACCATACAAAATTATATGCGCAAATATTCCCAGGATTGTAATGGTGATGGTGCCGTGGACTGTTATGATTATGGTGCAATTCACAAATTGGGCGGCTATGGTTGTAATGGCGAATTAACGTATCAGTATGCCAATGTTTTGAATACCTGTTTAAGCAATTTCGGTGGCATTAATGTGCGTGCCTCCACTTAAGTTTTTTACTTTTTTATGTTTTTTTTTTAATTTTTTTTACTTATTACTTATAATTATATAAAAAAAATTTAATTTAATTAATTAAAAAAAAGTATCAGTAAACTTATGCTAAAAGATTCAATGAAATAAAGAAAAAATTCTGAAGAAAAAAAATCAATATCGGAATGGTTGTTGTCTTTGCTTATTTTAGGCTAGTGTATAGTCTTATAGTATAGGGTGTTCTTTTATAGAGGTATAGAAGAACTTTAAGTTGGCATTACTTCTCAAGATGGCGACCGATTTAACAGCTGTTAAGTGATTTATTCTCAGTTTGGTTTGGCAATTCACCATGAATAGACTCACGCCAGAACAACGCTTGCAAATAGTGCAATTTTATTTCGAAAATAATGGTTCTGTGCGGAAAACGTATCGCGCACTACGTCCATTTTATCGTCGACAAAATCGTCCATCAGAGCAGTTAATTCGATTAACCATGGAACGTTTTCGCACCACGTTTACTCTTATTGATAACTCGCATCCCCAGAGACGCTGTACGGTGCGTACAGAAGAAGCTATTGCTGCTGTAGAGCGTAGCATTGAGGAAGACCCGAATGAGTCCATCCGCCATCGAGCACAGGAATTGGATCTGTGTCCATCCACTTTATGGAAGATTTTGCGGAAGGATCTTGGTTTGCGTGCTTACAAAATCCAACTCGTGCAAGAATTGAAGCCAAACGATCATCAAGTAAGGCGTACATTCGTCGAATGGGCCCAAAATGAGATTACCGTTGTTCCCGATTTTCATAAGCGAGTTTTGTTTAGCGATGAAGCGCACTTCTGGTTGAATGGCTACGTCAACAAACAAAACTGCCGCATTTGGAGTGAAGGTAATCCTCAAGTGTATGTGGAAACACCGTTACATCCAGAAAAACTGACTGTTTGGTGCGCTTTATGGGCTGGTGGAATCGTTGGTCCGTACTTTTTCAAAAACGATGGTGGCCAGAACGTTACAGTCAATGGTGATCGGTATAGAGCCATGATTACTAAGTTTTTCATTCCTGAGTTGAATAACCATGATGTCCAGGAGATGTGGTTTCAACAAGACGGCGCAACATGTCACACAGCTCGTGCCACAATAGATTTATTGAAAGACACGTTTGGTGACCGCCTAATTTCACGTTTTGGACCTGTGAATTGGCCTCCAAGATCTTGTGTGTTAACACCGCTAGACTACTTTCTGTGGGGCTATGTAAAGTCATTGGTCTATGCGGTAAAGCCACAAACGCTTGACCATTTGGAAGACAACATTCGCCGTATTATTGCCGATATACGGCCACAAATGTTGGAAAAAGACATCGAAAATTGGACGTCCAGATTGGACTACATCCGCGCCAGCCGTGTCGGTCATATGCCAGAAATCATATTTAAAATGTAATGCCACAAGATTATCTTTCGGATAAATAAAATTCATGTCAATCGAATAATCCATCGTTGTTTTATTGCAACTTAAAGTTCTATACCTCTATAAAAAACACCCTTTATATTTGTTAAATACATGTTTTAAACAATTATTTGTTTTTAGTATTTGTTAAGGCAGTGCCTTGAACAAACCTTATTTGATGGATACTTTACCTTGGCATGCGTGAATTTAAAGTCCTTTTCATTTTTTAATTTATTTTCTTGGTAACTAAATAACAATTTTATTTATTTATTTCGTTTTATTCATTCATTTATACGTAATATTGTTTGTTTGTTTAATATTTATTATAATTCACAATTTATTACACTGTGCTACCCAGCAAAAATTAATATAGAGTGTACCTCACATAGAAAATCTTATTCAGTCCATGGAATAGAAAATATTGAGAGTTTTGCGCAATTAAAAGCAAAACTTTTTTTTTAAACAAAATTTTTTGCAAAATTAATTAGGCTTTACAGTTCAATCATAAGTTCTAAATACTTTACGGACGATGGAAAAAAGTATTTCGGCAACAATCCCTATCATTTCGTTGCATCTATTTGTATATAAGAAATGGCAGACCCGATGATTGGAAACTGGGTGCTTTGTGCCCCGTATATAAGAGAGGACATCTTATCATCTTTCTATTGCTACTAAGATCCTCTCTCGTGTAAATTTTGAACATCATACGTTGTGTGCTAGCATCCTAATTGGTATCTAATATCCCAATATGTCTGACCAGTTCCTCAAAGTCATGCAACCCCTTTATGAATAGCTCGAAGATGGTGGCCGGCATTAGGGATTGCAATTACATACATAATTGGCTATTACAACCCTTCAGTCAGGATTACGATATAGTTTCTCACACCTCTTATGTTGCGTGTGTTAATTTTATGCATGAGTGGCGGGATCTACAGTTTAAACGCGACTCCGAACGACAGATTTTTGAGAAACTTTTCATGGCACTTTTATTTATTCTCTGAGTTTTTACCAGAAATCTGCTGAGAGGAAGTCGCCGATGAAATATTTTTTCATATTTCGTGTTGATGTCTGACCTGAGGTTTGAACCGTGGCCTTATGTCTAAAAAGCCAACACACTACCTACTACACTACGGCGACTCCGTAGAGTCCTGTAGACTCCTTGATGAATTCAGTGAATACCAGGCTAAGGTGTTTGCGATCACCAAAACAGAGCATTTGGTTGGAGAATATGTTTCGACAGGGGATACAGTGGTTACTTATGTGGTACAACGGGTCAATTCGGGTACTGTACTTGTCTTTATTGACAAGTACACGTCCTCTAACCTAATCTACTTATGTGGATAATCATGCTGCTTTCAAGGCACTGACGGAGCACTATATTAGCTTGAGATTAGTTTCAGTTTGTAGAAAGACCTCGACTATATATACTGATTTTTTTAAAGGGGACTACACCCTGAGGGCAAGGATCAGTAAGTGAGACAAAGCATATTCTGTGTCACTCACTGTTCTAGCATGCAGGTGCAAGTGCTCAATATTTACGAACGGAATTTCTTTAATGGCCTTAAAAAGTCAAAGTTTGCTAGGATTTCTGATATTGAGTAATATTGAAATTCAACATAAATCAGGCTGAAGTTGATCGATGGCATGGGTTGTATTGACTTTGAGAATCGTTGTGGTTTGTGATTTATTTGCATAAGTTAAGAAAACCTCACAAGGGATCAAATTTCAAGATCTCTGTAGCCAGTTTATATCAGCTTCGCGTGAGATAGCCATCACCATACATCGCTCTAACAGAATATCCAATATGGAATGAGTTATGAGGCGTGTAACGCTGTCCTATTGAAGCCATATGTCGGTTCTATCCAGATCGTTGAATTCCACCCAATAACAGTTACAAACCGTTGACCTACAGAGCTCATAATTGCCTGGCCAACGTTGTTCTCAAATAAATATACAACGATAACGCCCATCAGCCCAAAATCTATGCTAAACAGTGACTTTTTTTGTATTTAACACTCTTGAATCTCATGTGGATTACATCACGTACCCATTCATCCAGAAACGCATCGGTAGTTAAAAATGATTTTTTGATGAAAATTAGTATCAGATGCCCACTTCTTTAGAGCCCATTTAGTAAACATATGTCATTGTCTGTGGTCATTTACTTTCAGAGTCCCTGGTTCAGTTGAATTTTGTAAGGTTGCAGGCTCGTTGGCAAAATTTGCCGAGTTGGGGTCTAAGCAAGGCCGAGTTATGTAAGCGATCCTTAGATCCTGTCCATTTTGTAGACGTAAGGGTGTTGGTCGATTGTTTACTGAACCAGAGAACCGCAATTTGTCCACCATATAGCAATTAATTCCCTAGATAGGATGATTATGGCAAAACAAATTTCATTATGTCCACGTGTTGTTGAATATTTTATCCAACCATGGTAATTTGGCCATAATTGGTCATTACAACCCTTAAGTCAGGAATACGACCTAATTTCTCATGCAACTTATGTTGTGAGTGTTAATTTTATACATGAGTGCCGGGACCTTCAGTTTAAAGTCAACTCCGAACGTCAAATTCTAGAGAAACTTCTTCAACGCAGTTTTTTATTTACTCTCGAGAGTTTTTGCCAGAAATCTGCTGAGAGGAAGTCGCCGTAGAAATACTTTTTGTATTTTATTTTGATGCCTGGCCTGGGGCTCGAAGCCTGGCTTTACGCCTAATAAGCCAACACACTACCTACTAGACTACGGTGACTACGGATGGCAATTAGTTGGCCTAATAAGTTTAGTGTGTATCAGGCTAAAGCGTTTGCGATCACCAAAGCAGCGGTACTGGTCTAAGAATGAACTTTGTCGGGCAATGCAGTCGTTATTTATGTGCACAATTAAGTTGTTTTCTTCTCAAGGCACTCACGGAGCATTATATTAGTTTGAGATTAGTTCCAGTTTTCAGGAAGACCTTCAGTGTACAGGACTGGTACTGTTTTTTTTTTTTTTTTGAAAGCTGATTACTTTTGAATTGGGAATGGAATTGAGCACTAGGATTTATAGTAAAGTGAGGCAAAAGAAGCCCGTTTAGCATATTCTGTGTCACTGTTCTTACATGCAGATGCGAAAGCCCTAGGCTTTTTTGACGGGGTTTCTTTAATAGCTGCAGGAAACTTTTGCTTTTGCAAACGGGTTGAACTGGATAAACTGCTAGCCTTAGCTACTGCATTAGTATGCTAGGATGTATAAAGCGTTATAACTTCATTCAAAATAACGATTAGGGAAATGCGCAGCCAGGTCTTCCGTCGACTTTTATGGAATTATTCACTACGGCTCGCTGTTGAACGGGAAACCAGGAAGTGGTGTGTATATAGAGTATTTGGTTATCTGGATCTCCGATTCTCAAGTCATTGAAGTGCCTTCGAAATGGAAATTATGGCAATACTAATGGCGATTATAGTGTAATATTGTCTGAGGATATTCTGATATACTCATACATTTGTTACTTATTGTCGCATTGCTCAGTACTGGTTAGCACTGAATATTCCATTCTCGACATCGCTTATGGAACCATCTGCATTTCGGGTAATGTCCCTTATCGGCTTGAGACTGGTTGGCTTAATAACACAACCAATAAAATGTGATTGCACAAAGAGCGTAATAACTAGTAGAAGTGGAAACCTTAAGTGTTTTAACCTAACTTAACCTAAAGGGCATACAATTTTTCATGGACCTCAGCCTCGATAAACAACTATATCTATTGGTCAATTCTTATTTTAATCAATAGCTTCGAAACGTGGCCAATGTAAACCGCACGCACTTCAGAATATTTATGTTTTTAAACATTTTTAAATCACCCTTATTCTGGTTGTTGTCGTCGTCGTTTTTGAGTCGACATCGTTTTCTATCGTCGTCAACATCACACCGACACTGTTTCGGTATTCTGCAACACTACTGTGTCGACGTCGACTGTTTATCGAAAATTGTAATAACACAAAACACACATCTCTAATATTTAAGTCAGCCGATTCATTTTATGGTTTATTTAAAAAAAAAAGTTTTTTATCATCAGGCCTGTCAAAATCAGCGATGTATTGATCCATTTCCAGGAATATGTGGCCGTTTTGCGCTTTGCAATGTTGTAAACCACAGTCCGTTCTGTACTTGTATTCAAGACTATACAGGAAATCCATTTGTTCAGTGCCAAAGAATGAGTAATTTTGATACGATTACAATTGCTGCAAAAACTTAGCTATTAATACGATTTTTAATATCTGTAGTTGAACCTCAAAAGGATGTTGTTGCTTCGAATCCTTGTCAACCTTCATCGTGTGGTCCGAATTGCATTTGTAAGGATATAGGGACAACACCTTCATGTACTTGCTTACCAGAGTATACAGGACAACCACCTAATTGCCGCCCTGAATGCGTTACAAGCTCTGAATGTCCCTCGCAACAAACTTGTATTAATCAGAAATGTAAGGATACCTGCTCAGGACTTTGTGGCCAAAGTGCAGTTTGTCGTGTTAATAGCCACACTCCAATGTGTTATTGTGAGTCTGGCTATACTGGTAATCCATTTGTGCTATGCTCTCCCATACGACAAAATCCACCTGAAGTTGTCGACCCTAGCAATCCATCGCCTTGTGGACCCTATGCTCAATGCCGTCAACAAAATGGCGTTGCATCTTATCAATGTTTACCTGATTAATTTGGCAATCCTTATGAAGAATGTTGACCGGAATGTTTGTATCCGACTGCCCGTCGAACAGGGCATGTGTTAATGAGAAATGTAAAGGCCCATGTCCTGGTACCTGTGGGCGGAATGCCGAATGTCTTGTTAGAAATCATTTGGCGACGTGTAACTGTATTTATGGATATCAAGGCGATCCATATCGCTATTGTGCTAAGGAGGAAAAACGTAAGACAATAAAAATTCCCCACAAGAGTTAATTTTTTAATGCTTGTCGTTACCAAAAATGACATCGACAAAATCAGAGTCGACACAACACAATATCGACTTAGTATTGACTTACAGAATACCAAATGTGTGTCGACAGTCATCGATAACTGTCAATAACGACAAACAGAATACCGATACCTTGCGTCGACGACAACAACCAGAATAAGGGTGAATAATTCCTTATTTTTTAAATTAAAAGAAACTTTTGAGCAAAACTATCTGCATTATTCTACTCTATGGCCTCTGCTGGATACATTTTTTTTATGAGACCATGTTCATAATAATTTTTGACTTTTGTAGCACAGTGTTGGTTTTTTTATTTTTTAATTTTAATTAGAAAAAAAAACATTGCTTTTCAATTTTTAGTTTAAATGTAATTTTAACGTACTTTTTGTTTTTGTAGATTTTCAATTTCAAATTAAGTTTTGAAATTAATTTGTTTTTATTTTAAAAAATTTTTTTTAGTTTAAATTTTTTAATTTTATTTTTATTTTCTTTGTTAATTGAATTATTTCTTTTTTTTGAAATATGAAATCTAATTTAGAATATATTTGTTGTTATATTTCATTTTAGTAGTATTTATTATTATTTTTTTAATTTTTGTTTAATTTTTTTTTAATTTTTTTGTTTTAATTTAAAATCCTAAATAAAAAATTCTTTTTAAATATTTTGTTTGAATTTTAATAACAATTTTTTTTATTTTTTTTTATTTTAATTTTAACATTTTCTTTTTAAAATCTCTACTTTTAAAAACTTATAAAAAAGGAACAAACTAATGTTAATTTAATAATATTTTTTTTTTATTAAAAAATATAATTTATTGTTATTATTATTGTTATTATAATAATAATATTAAGAACTTGTTTTAAGTACTAAAATATTGTTTTTCAAATATTTTTTTTTATTACAAATAATTTTTATTTAATTTTATTATTTATTATGAATAATTTTTTTTTATTATTATTTAAATATTAAACAACCTTTTTTTATTTTGTAATGGAACATTAATATTTAGTACGTTTAAAAAAAATTAGTTTTCAAATGAATGAAGGAGAGAAAAATTATTAAAAACAAGTATACTAAGCTAAAAAAAGTATTCGTTTCACATAGCAATTCATACAGATTATGGAAATTCTTGACAGCTTTCCTCCGTAACTTTGTTAAATAATATTTTTATTAGTAAATGAAAGGAAAGATAAATAGATATGCTGTTCTAACACTTTTCTAGCACAGTGTCCTTAAAAGATTATGAAAAATGAAATAAAAACCAAGTAAATACTCTTTTTTTGTTATTGAAAAATAAATCTCTTGCCTTACATTAGAAATAACAAGAGGTGTCTGGAGCAGAGATCAGCAATGAGTATTCAAAAAGATGAATAGAATCGAATCATACTCATAATTTATAATACTTATTATACGCATTCGTATTTATTTTAATATCATGGAACCTCTACTCATATTCGAAGTTGTATACCAATCAAAGATCAGCAATGAGTTCTCACAAAAAAGATGAGTAGAATCGAATCATACTCATAACTTCTGATACTTATACCCACTCATACTTATTTTAATTTCATGGAACCTCTATTCATATTTAAAGTTTGAAGAACTCATCACATTCATACTTAACAACATGTATGATGTTGTTGATATCGACTCACCATAACTCAACATATACACACAAGTACAAAATAAGTATGAGTCGCGTGCGAACGCTAAAATACTCAATAGAAGGTTGTGAGTTTGCTCTGCTTGCTGCTCTGTCTGGCTTTTTTGCTTATGTGTCTTTTTTTTGTACAACAATAACGAGTCCAGGACATAGAGATATTCCCGGCAACTGCAGAGCGGATGATTTGGCGAGAAGGGGCACGACCATTGAACTCTCTGATGAATTCTCTACATTGGGGATCCCTTTGGATACCTGCAGGCTTATAATTGACAATGCAATCGTGGACCTTGTCGACAGTCGGTGGGCAGCTTCGGATAAGGGCAGAAAGGCGCAGAAAATCTGGCCAAGACTGGATAATACAAGCGCGGCGGCTCTGCTTAAACTCCAAAGAAGCAGGCTCAGCGCTGTTATCGGGTTTATTACGGGGCATTGTATTATAGGAACACATGCGAGGCGTATTGGTCTTGGGCACCTCGCGAATGATATCTGCAGGAGCTGTGGAGGAGGATGAAACTATTCTTCACCTACTGTGCACATGCCCGGCACTTGGTGAGAGGAAAAAGAGACACCTGGGTGCCTACTACATGAAGGACCCAGATGAACTGTCATGCATGGTTATTGGCAGTTTGAGTTGCTTCATCGGAAGCTCAGAATGGTTCCTGGAATAGGGGAGAATGTGAAACTGTGGTATCACAATGGGCCCTGTGGTGCGGCCTAAGTGTGTCCGCTCATGACTCCATCTAGGGGACAGCCACTTCTACCTACCTACCTAACAATAACGAGTCACTCGAATCATTTATAAGTATTATAAGTATTTTTCTAAAGTTATGAATCTAAATGAGTAGAGGCTTATGAATCAAACATATTATTATAACGGTATGAGTTTGACGTCAATGTTGTAAGCATACTCATTGCAACCTGTACTTATAAATCAACGTCGTAGTGAGTACGAATGAATCAGAGTACATAGTTAAATTTCAATACTGTTGACTCACTTGTATGCAAAATTTCATGAGTGTTTATGAGTAACGAAAAAACAATTCATTACTGATCTCTGGTCTGGAATACACCCAGCTAAAGATTTTTTTATTTTTCTTAAAAAAAAAAAAATAAAATAAATCGAATATAATTAATTTGTCTTTACAAAGTTAGAATTTTAATGTAGAATACAATACATCTTCCTACTGGTTGTAGTTCTACAATACTCAGCCATCAACCTACAATGCTAGGCAAGACATTTTAGGTTTGGTTTTAAATTTTTCAATACAATAAATAATAAAAAATAAAATAAATAAAATAAATAAATAAATAAAAATGTGCCTTTTATCTTTAAATAAAATTGTAACCTTTTAGCAATAAAAAACTCTTGTCTAAAAGAGTTCTGCAAAAAGTTTATTCTTGGTTGTCGTTAAAAAAAATTTAAAAAATATAAGTTTTGTTTGGCACTCGTATATTTTTTTTTAATAAAATTTTTATTATAAAATATATTTTCTTGTATAATATATTAAAAATAAAAACAATGGTTTGTAATTGTGCAAAAACTCGGCTTTAAAACAGTTTTTCTTTTCTTTTTTTTAAATAAAATTTAATTATAAAAAGTGTTCAAACCTTTTTTGTCGAAAATGAAAAATGCAAAAGAATTGATAAATAAATTTAAAAATAAATATAAAAAAGAAAACTTAAACTTAACTTATTAAAAAAAATTGAAAAAAAAATTAAAAACAAATTTTAAAAAAATTAAAAACCAATTTTAAAAAAATAAAAAATAAATTTAAAAAAATAAAAAAAATTTAAAAAAATTAAAAAAAAGTAAAAAAAATTAAAAAAAAAAATGCAAAAGAATTGATAAATAATTTTAAAAATAAATATAAAAAAGAAAACTTTATAAAATTAAAAAAATTAAAAAAAAATAAAAACAAATTTTAAAAAAATAAAAAATAACTTTAAAAAAATAAAAAAAAATTAAAAGAAAGTATAAAAACTAAAAAAAATAAACATCTTCATAAAACATCATAAAACATCTTAATTAAAAATGAATCAAAAAAATAAAAAAATAATTATGAAACATAAAAATCTGATGATTTTTATTTTGATGAAAATTATTATTGGCATTTGAGAGAATATATTTTTTTAAATATTTATTTCAGTTATTTTTCTATAAAAAAAATCATAAATTTAATAAAATATAAAAAATTAATATTTTAAATAATTTTACACTTAAAGAGTGTTTAGACAAGTTATTAGATTATATGGTTTTTAGAATTAATTTTCCTTATTTTAGTAACAATAGATTCAAATGTTTTATCGCATTTTACTTTTTGCAATTGCCATCATTGGCAAGAAGTAATTCTTTAGCCTCCTTTTTACATTTTTTCTTTTCCTCTTTGGCTATAAGTTTGGCCAAACGCTCCTCTTCTTTAGCTAAACGTTTTTCCTCCTAAAAAATAAAATTGAAAAGAATAAAAATAAAACTATAAGTGTCTAGTGGTTATCACCTACCTTACGAGCTTCTTTTTCCGCTTTGAGTTTAAGTTTTTCTTCTTTTCGACGTTCCACTGATTCATTTTTCTTATTGTCCGATTTTTCTTCTGAAATTTTAATAGAAATAAAGGAAGCAATTAATTGCAATGGGTTAGTTATTTAGGGGTTTATTTAAAACGACAATCTGGCAACACTGTTAGTTGTTAAACATCTTTCAACTGAAGTACAGTAATCCCTCGATTTACGTCGCAGTTGCTTCCAAAAAAAGGCGACGTAAATCGAAACGACGTAAATCAGATTTCATATTGCTCATACTACAAAGTAGTATTTTTTTAAAAAGGAACTTAAAAAGTTACAGTAATCCCTCGATTTAGGTCACAGTTTGTTCCAAAAAAGGGGCGACATTAATCGAATGACGACGCAGATTGAAGTTAGAGGGAACAAAAATTTTGACGACGTAAATAGAAACAACGTTAATCGAGGCGAAGTAAATCGAAGGATTACTGTATCATATATTTAGTGAAAGGTTTACCACGAATACTGATCTTTAAACTACTGTAGGACGCGTAAAAATAGTTGAAACGGTCTACAAAAGGGGTGATTCGAGGGTGTTTCCTCTTTCTAGTATTACGGGGTGATTACATACAAACATAATTGGTTATTATAACCCTTTAGTTAGGATGACGATTTAGTTTCTCTTGCGGGCTGATTACAATCATTACAATCGACCTACTAGTAAAGGAATTGAGAAAATTTTAAAGAAAATGTAGAGATTGGAAGTGTTATAAGTGTAGTCAGACCTACACATCATCGCAAGGTACACACTTTCAAAAATATCGCTTCCTTTAGAGAAAGTGTGTCGCAGAATCTGAATTTATCGATTCTACGGCATTGTCAGCAATAGGTCTTATCTTACGGCCTGTTTTGAATTTTTTTATTTGAATTTGCCCTTCCATCCATAGATCGGATGCTAGAGCAATAGGCTTAAAATGTGGGATTTTCAAATAAAATTATATTCAACGATGAGTCTCATTGCGCACATGGTTATTATTACGTTCACAAGAAAAATTGTCATTTGTTGGGTTCGCAGAAACCAGAAGTCATTGTGGATGCGGATAAACTGACTATTTGGTAAGCATCATGCTCAAGAATCGTTACCGCTAATATAGAGCGCAACGAAAGTATCATAACAAGGAAGATTATGCACGGTACGTACGTACGTAATTGGTCATTACAACCCTTCAGTCAGGATTACGACCTAGTTTCTCACACCACTTATGTTGTGTGTATTAATTTTATACATGAGTGGCGGGACCTACAGTTTAAAGTCGACTCCGAACGACAGATTTTTGGGAAACTTTTCATGGCAATTTTTAATTTTCCTTAAAAATTTTTGTCAGAATTCTGCTGCGAGGAAGTCGCCGAAAGAATTTTTCTATTCATATTTCACTTTGTTAGAGATGTTTGACCTGGGGTTAGAACCGTGGTGTTTGTTGTAGTATTTTTGTGGACTTGTTTACAATTTATTTTAATGCTGGTGTTTGTTGTTGTATTTTTGTTTACTTGTTTACCATTTTTGTATGCTGGTGTTTGTTGTTGTATTTTTGTTTATAATTTTAATGTTAAGCAATGTAAAAGCAAAACCCCCGGATCTAGATTCTTCATTTTCGTAACAGTACCTACGATTTTTCCCATATGTTAGGTTAGGTTAGGTTAGAGGACGTGTACTTGTCAATTAAGTCAAGTACAGTACCCAGAGGTCGAATTGACCCATTGTACAACGTCCTAGTTTCTCACACCACTTATGTTGTGTGTATTAATTTTATACATGAGTGGTTGGACCTACAGTTTAAAGTCGACTCCGAACGACAAATTTTTGAGAAATTTTTTCATGGCAATTTTTAATTTACTCTCAGAGCTTTTGCCAGAAATCTGCTGAGAGGAAGTCACCGAAGAAATACTTTTTGTATTTTTATTTTGATGTCTGGCCTGGGGCTCGAACCCTGGCTTTTCGTCTAATAAGCCAACACACTACCTACTAGACCACGGCGACTTTATGCACGGTACAGTGTTTTTAAAAATACGATTCCATAGGCCCCTCTATACGACAAATTCTGACTTTGAAAGAGAAATTTTTGCTTTGAAAAGCGCATAGCAAGAGTAATTTCCCAACCAATTAGCCACTAAGACCACGCAAAGTCAGTGTAACTTTAGAGCATTTGAAAATCAAGCATTACGTCAAGTTATCTCCGAAATACCGTCCAAAACGCGTGAAATCGTAATCCATTTAATCCGGAGGCGGCTAACAGTGATTGTAAGCCGTGCATAATAATTTGAATATAAGCAGTTATTGATTACAAAACGTTTTATAAAAGTGCCACGCCCACTTTTAAAAGGCGTATAAAAGTTATTTGACTCACGTTTATGAAATGTAAGGCTTTTTCGCAGCTATTATGATAATTTATGAGTGTTAATCCCTTTTATATGCTTTCATAGCCACGCCCACTTTTAAATGGCATACTTTTCAATAAATTACGATTTTCCTTTTGGTCCATTTTATTTAATCACTTTCTCTTTTAGCAAACAGTACGCACTTTTCTACTTGATTACTTTTTTAATGCCCCAAGCCTTTTGCCCTTCTATTTAGCCATACACTGCTCTCATATTTGGCCCTTTGCATTCACTCAGTCATTAATTTTTTCATTTATTCCCTACCATTAAGCCAATTTAAAAGTTTTTTTCTCTCTCCCTCTCTTAACGTTTTCATCAGGCTTAAATGCCTTTTTTTTGTCGAACAATTGAAAACAATATTATTGTTGGTTAGTTGTTGTTCTCATTCAAAAAGTTGTTAAACATTAAGAATAAAAAATCAAAAAAAAGGTACTAAAAAATATTACAAACAATTCCCCCTGTTGTTTTATTTGTTCGCCAAAGTGGAATCAAAACTATTCATAAAACAGCCTTTGAAATCAACTGCAGAGAAACAATTTTTTTTTGCCATTGTATTTTGAGTACAGAAAAAAGGCCATTTGGTACCATTTTGAGGTTAATTAAGAAATTAAGTAAATTTTTTGAACAGAAAATGTAAAAAATTCAAATTGGTGTATTTGGTATTATTTTGATACATTTTTGAAATTTGGTACTTTTTTAAATTTTGTAATTAGAGTACAGAAAAAAAGGCCATTTGGTACCATTTTGAGGTTAATTAAGAAATTAAGTAAATTTTTTGAACAGAAAATGTAAAAAATTCAAATTGGTGTATTTGGTATTATTTTGATACATTTTTGAAATTTGGTACTTTTTTAAATTTTGTAATTTGAGTACAGAAAAAAGGCCATTTGGTACCATTTTAAGGCCAATTAAAAAATTAAGTAAGCTTTGTGAACAGAAAATGCAAAAAATTTAAAATTTTTTGTATTTGGTATTATTTTGGTACTTTTTTGAAATTTGGTACTATTTTGAATTTTGTAATTTGCATACAGAAAAAAGACCATTTGGTACCATTTTAAGGTCAATTAAGAAATTATGTATGTTTTGTAAAAAGAAAATATAAAAAATTAAATTTTTGTACTTGGTACTATTTTGGTTGTTTTTTAAAATTTGGTACTTTTTTGAATTTTATAATTTGAGTACACAAAAAAGGGCATTTGGTACCATTTTAAGGCCAATTAAGAAATTAAGTAAATTTTGTGTACAGAAAATGTAAAAAATTCAAATTTCTATATTTGGTACTATTTTGGAATTTTTTTGAATATTGTAATTTGCCTACAGAAAAAAGGGCATTTGGTACCATTTTAAGGCCAATTAAGAAATTAATTAATTTTGTGAACAGAAAATGCACAAAATTCAAATTTTTATATTTGATACTATTTTGGTACTTTTTTGAATTTTGTAATTTGCGTACAGAAGAAAGGGCATATGGTACGATTTTAAGGTCAATTAAGAGATTAAATAAATTTTGTGAACAGAAAATGTAAAAAATTCAAATTTTTGTATTTGGTACTATTTTGAAATTTGGTACTTTTTTGAATTTTATAATTTGCCTACAGAAAAAAGGGCATTTGGTACTATTTTAAGGCCAATTAAAAAATTATGTAAATTTTGTGAACAGAAAATGTAAAAAATTTAAATTTTCGTATTTAGTGCTATTTTGGTACTTTTTTGATATTGTGGTACTTTTCTAAAATTTGGTACTGTTTTAAATTTTGGTACTTTTTTGTAAGAAGTCTAAAGTAACAAACAAAAAAAATTGTGTAATAATACTGAATACCGGTACTATTTCACCACCTTTTCACTTCCTTTCCGTTTCTCACCTACAAATTAGCACAATGGGGCACAAAACAATGAGGCCGAATGCAAAACAAAAGGCCGAACACGAAAACGAGAAAACAAGGGGAGGGGGTGTGGTTTACAAAAGTTTCCACAAAATAACAGTCCACTTACTGTGATTATTGTTGTTGCAAAACAATGGAAAACTTTTGCTTGTTGTAAATGATGTGGTTAAAGTTGAATTGCCCGTTGCATGATGTTGATGATGATGTTGATGCTGATGTTGATGATTCGATGCTGCAGCATAGGCGGAGGAGGAAGAGGTATTTTTCGATGTGTTTGATGTTGACGACGATGATGATGTTGATGATTTCGATGCTGTGGCTGACACTGAGGAGGACGTTGATGAGGAAGATTTCATTGATGATGTTAAAATTTTTCCATTTGTTGTCGTTGTTGTTGTTGTTGCTGTTGTTGTTGTTATTTTAGTTTGGCTTAATTTTAAATTGATGCCGCCATTCTTATTCGCATCCGATTTTTTCTCTTTGCCTGATCCCGCCAATGTTGTGGCATAGGCAGACTTGTTTAGTGCATGTTTCGCTGAGAGGGGACTGGTTTTTAAGGTCTGCGCTTTAAGGGGTGGCGGTGCCAATGCATTATGGGAAGCACTTATATGTATATTCATGGGTCTCTTGGGCGGTGACACCAATTGATCTTTATTATTAGAGCCAGCTTTACCAGACAAGGTATTAATGCTGTTCTCCGGTTTCGTGTAGGAAGCATAGCTATGATATAAAAACCCGCGGTTAACAGGTTTGATACATTTTTTTCTTAACTGTACTTACCGAAATCTAGGATTGCTTATGTGCACTGGAGAGGGATGTGGCACTTTGGCAGGACTACGAAATTCTTTGATGGGCGGCAAACGATTCTGCAAGTCCACTAAGCGCCCTTTAGTATGCCTTCTACCTGGATAGGTGTGTGTCGAATTGGGTGCTTGTGAAAAGTGGTTAAAATTATTGATCGCATTATTACAAGCACCTGTGGAAGTTGAATTACTCAGCGCCTTAAGCGGTTTGCGTGGTATGGCTCCCGAACAGCCTGTAGGACAACCGCTATGATGTGAGTGCGCATGGCCCAACTCCTTGGGCGATAGCGAACCCTGTGAGGTACCCGAACCCGAGGTGGAGGTGGGCGAGTGTGGTGATATGCTGGGTGTAGGTGGTGCCAAATGATTGTTCATCACCATGGCTGTCTGGCTGTATGAACATTGTGTGGGTGAGATTGGCGAGGCAGGTGAACACAAATCGCTTGAAATGGAAGACGTTTTCGAGAAGACCGATGCGGCCGATGACGAACCCGTCGAGCTCATCGAATACAAACTGTCCGACTGGGAGACACGTCCATTGGGACTGCGTGGATAGCGTGAATTGCCATGCATATGAAATGCATGATGACCACTGTGAGCATCGTTCATGGAATATGAACTCGCTGAGGCGGTAACACCGCCGGCTGATACTCCTACAGAGGCCCAACTTTTGGCACCCATTGAATAACTGCTGGCCGATTCCTGTATACGCCAGGTTCCCGAACTGGAGGTCAGTCGATTTACCCTGGCCCTGCATATGACACAGCGTAGCGGCAGCAGCCTTTGTGCCACCGCACTCTGTATGGTTTTCACGAAACAACGTCGACATACCACTCGATGGCCGCAGGGTGAGGTTTGCATAGTGGCCCGGGCATTAATGCAGATGACACATTCATCTTCTTGTGAAGTGGGTGGATCGGGTTCACTTTCCTCCAATTTGCTTAAGAGTTTGTCCTAAAAAGAAAGAAAATGAAACAAAATAAAACAAAACATTACTTAAAACAGCCTAAAGGTATGTGATACATTTTAGAAAGTATTATAAAATAATATTGATTTTGAATTAAGGGTTGCCATATCCTAAAAAATAGTTTTAGCGTTATTTAAAGGCTCAACGATTAATTTTGAATTTTATTGGGACTGTATTCCCGGAATATATGTTAAAGTAGCAAAAGTACTTAATAAAGTACCCAAGTACCTAATTAATGTACCAAAACAACAATTGAAAGTGCGATTAGTATTTAATAATGTCAAATTGTGCTTATTGAAGTGCCAAAAGTAGTTTTCCTAGTGCCAAAAGTGCCTACAAAAGTACTAAAACAACTTAAGACACGATAATTACATTCTATTTCTTTTAGGTACTATTTCTTTAAGTTAAGTACGTGTAGATAATGATGGTGACAGATTAAAGATCAAGTTCTTCAGTCTCCCATTCATCATCTTATTAAACAGAAATTATTGCCTTTTGCAGTATCTTAGTTTAATAAAGCTTTAAGAGAAAGAAATCAAGAAGGTCAAATGTTAAGTCTTAAAATATTTGCTTTTATGGTTTAGCGTAAGAAATCGTGTAATTTGGTGAGGTTGGAAGTATATAATAGGTAATTGGTCTCTAGATGGTAAGGGGCTTAAGGTCAAAGGTCAAAAGTCACATTTTTAACTTTCTCCACGTATTTTATCTCTTAAACCAATAAAAACTAATTGCTTAAGCAGATATTGTCTTTTATTTAAAAATTTCGAAAGCGAAAGAAATCAAACTTGGATATGTTAAAAATAAGAGGAAAAGGTCAAAGGTCAAGTTGTAAAATGTTAACTTTTAGAATTTAGCATTCAAATTTCTGACTTTCGGTACTATTCTGAGTATATTAAAGCTTAAAGGCTTGTATGGAGAGTGTTACGAGGCTAAGGTCAAAGGTCAAATTATTCAAAGTATGAAGTTTTTTTTTCCTAAAACAAAATTAAGTACTCTTGATGCGGTCTAATATAATACAGCTATAAATCTGATATTCGAAAGAAATCAAACTTTAAGGTCAAAGGTCAAGTTTTTATAATTTCTAAATTTTTATTTTTTAAAACAAATTTTATTTTAATAACTTTAATGCTATCATGTTTATATTAAATCTCATCGTTTGATAAGCCTATAAGGTTAAAGTATTACAAGCTCAAAGATCAAGTCAAAATTTTCCTGTTGTGCTAATTTTTTTATTTTTGAATTTATTTTCTTTTAACTGATATTTTTCTATTACCCTGTATATTAAAACAAGATTTAAGCCTAAGTTAAGCGCCTCTAAAACACCTTGACATTGAATATTTGCTTGAGTGTTTGTTGTTGTTTTTTCATTATTTAAATTTGCATTTGTTTTTATTATAAAGAATTATTTATTTTAAAACAGTGCGTAGCGGTGGAAGTCAGAGTCAAAAAACTTTAATTAAAACGACCATAGAAGTTTGCAAAAGATCGTTTGCAATGGCTGTAGTAGGTGGTTTACCTTGACCAAGAAATTTATTTGTTTTTTTATTTTTAATATTATTTTCTAACAATAAAAAAACGGTAAATTATGTTTGTTTATATTTAATTAAAATTGTTTTCATTTAATTATGACGCTCTATAATAGAAAGGTTAATCAATCACAACAATGCTGAGACTCTTTCTATTTTAGTTTTTAATTTTTTTCTTTAATGATTCGTTTTATCTGCTATTATAGTTCTTTAAAAATTTATACCTTGGCAGTATAGTGAGTGCCTTGGTAGTCAAGTAGGTAGTGGCTAGAGTATTAGCATGAGGGTCGTGGGTTCAATTCCTACAAGGGTCTCTGGTCTATTACACTACATCGAGCATATATGGTCTATGTTAGTCAGCTCGTAATAATTAAATATAAATTGTAATTGTATTTTGATTAATAAATAAATAAAAAATTGAATAAAAATTAAAAAAAATAAAATAAATTAAAATTTATAACTTGGCTACAGCCTTAGTTTATTTAAATAAATTACTACAGCAACAACAAATATATTTGTTTAATATTAAGGCTATAAACTGAAGAAAACAATATAAAAACCTATTAACAAAATCACCATTGATTAACTTATATCGTGTGTGTTGTTGCAAATTTCAAATTTTTGTGTTAACATTTGATTAACTTAAGGTCAAAGGTCATGTAACTTTTAAACCTAAACTATTTTAGTTTCAATAAATTAATTAATCAGTGAGCTAATTATTAGTGAACTTTTGTAGCACTAAAACCGACAAAGGTCAAAGCGTCAAAGGTCAAACCATTGAAATAAGAAAAAATTTTAAATATGTTGGAAAGATATGAGTTTTTAGTTTGTTCCAAAACATATCCCCTCATTTTCTTATGATTTCATTGATTTCTAGTATGGCAGGGTTGCCATCTTTCACTCTATAGAAATAAAATCCTTTGGCTTTGGATTTAGTCCTTATAAACTTTGCTAATTGAGTTGTATTTTGCGTAATCTTACCATAAATTTCAAGAAAAAAATTGTAAATATGCTGATAAGAAACATCCCCCCAGTTTCTGATTAGTTCTTCAATTTCTAGTATGACAGGGTTGTCATCCATCACTGCATTGAAACAATATTCTGTGGTTTTGAATATATATACATACATACATACATAATTGGTCATTACAACCCTTCAGTCAGGATTACGACATAGTTTCTCACACCACTTATGTTGTGTTTGTTAATTTTATACATGAGTGGTGGGACCTACAGTTTAACGTCGACTCCGAACGACAGATTTTTGAGAAACTCTTTTATGGCAGGTTTATTTACTCTCAGAGTTTTTGCCAGAAATCTGCTGAGAGAAAGTCGCCGAAGAAATACTTTTTGTATTTTGTTTTGATGTCTAGTCTGGGGCTCGAACCCTGGCTTTACGTCTAATAAGCCAACACACTACCTACTAGACTACGGCGACTGCATAGCCTGCAAAAGTGCGGCTGGGATCTGTTGCAGATCCTTATCAGCGACGTAATCTCGCAGTGCCCCGTAATAAATCCAGTAATTAACCTTAAGCTGGCCAAGCCTAGCAGCCAACCTGTTCTTATACTGTCTGCCTGCTGGCCATAGACATCTAGAAACATAACAATTTCAAAAATAGTCGGCATTCTCTTGTTATTGCCTATCTATCCATGCATGTATCCAATTTTTAAAAAAACCAATTGGTTTTCACCAATAAAACTAAAAAAGAACCACAGTCAGTATCTGTGGTGGTTACAGAAAAAAAAATTCATTAAATTGTCACAGTAACCGCATACACGTACTTGAGGGTACATTAAGGTCTAACTTGTTAGCACACCAATGGTTTTTATAAATGCTTCTGAAAATAAAGTAACACTGTGGTAAAGAAATTAAAAATTAAATTTTTTTTTAATTTAAAATTTAAATTAAACAATAAAATAAATAAACAATGTTTGTATATAATTTGTTAAGTAAGAAAATAAAAAAAATGTGAAAATTTAAAACCAGTTTCCATTATAAAATTCCGCAAAGTTCATTCGATTACACAGGGCTACACAGAGAAAATATGAATATCGGGTTTTCATATAGCAAACGTATGGTAATATTAACATTTTGTACGAGTTACTGGATTTATTTGTTGTCCTTATTGTTACATTCTATTAAGGAATTATTTTTCAAATTTAAAAATAAATAATCTTTTCTCTGTTTTACAGTGTAATTTATGAAGTTCAAGTGCAAATGAGGTATTTTTAATTGGCGAAGACCTTAAACAAAAGCATCTCAAGTTCTACTTGTTTTCATGTCTCATTAGTCAACAGCAATTTTAATTTTTTTAATTATTTTTTAATTGGAGTTCTACTCGATTTAATTTTGTTTTTTTTTTATATTTTTTATAATTTACAATATAGTAAGTATGAAGCCTATAATTATAAAAAAATAAATTTTTGTGGTTTCTTAACATTGAAACAAGGCTGTTAAAGAGGGTGGTTGAAGGTAGTTGAAGTATGTGTAGGGCATTGTGTGACCGTTAAGAAAATTACAGTCTTATCTTATATAAGGTTTAAAATATTAATTATAAAGTAACTCGTTCAAAATTTGAAGCCAAACGATCATCAAGTAAGGCGTAGATTCGTCGAATGGGCCCAAAACGAGATTACCGTTGTTCCCGATTTTCATAAGCGAATTTTGTTTAGCGATGAAGCGCACTTCTGGTTGAATGGCTACATCAACAAACAAAACTGCCGCATTTGGAGTGAAGGTAATCCTCAAGTGTATGTGGAAACACCGTTACATCCAGAAAAACTGACTGTTTGGTGCGCTTTATGGGCTGGTGGAATCATTGGTCCGTACTTTTTCAAAAACGATGGTGGCCAGAACGTTACAGTCAATGGTGATCGGTATAGAGCCATGATTACAAACTTTTTCATTCCTGAATTGAATAACCATGATGTCCAGGAGATGTGGTTTCAACAAGACGGCGCAACATGTCACACAGCTCGTGCCACAATAGATTTATTGAAAGACACGTTTGGTGACCGCCTAATTTCACGTTTTGAACCTGTGAATTGGCCTCCAAGATCTTGTGATTTAACACCGCTAGACTACTTTCTGTGGGGCTATGTAAAGTCATTGGTCTATGCGGTAAAGCCACAAACGCTTGACCATTTGGAAGACAACATTCGCCATATTATTGCCGATATACGGCCACAAATGTTGGAAAAAGTCATCGAAAATTGGACGTCCAGATTGGACTACATCCGCGCCAGCCGTGGCGGTCATATGCCAGAAATCATATTTAAAATGTAATGCCACAAGATTATCTTTCGGATAAATAAAATTCATGTCAATCGAATAATCCATCGTTGTTTTATTGCAACTTAAAGTTCTATACCTCTATAAAAAACACCGTTTATAAACAATAACAATTACTAGACAATTATTCGACAGATCTTTCTAACGGCGATCTTCAAACCACGAGTACTCTTTTCAAACTCACTGCGTCTTCACACAAGACTGACTGAACTTTTACTCACTAACTCGCCTGCTTTGCTTTGCCTTTTATATGGCAATGAAAACAGTCTGATGAATGTTCTTGAAGGCAAATGTTTGTGACATCGCCTTCTCGAAATCTCTATAAATGTAAACATGGTTGTTTCATTATTATTGCTTGTGTATTTTGTTTACATTTATTCTTGTAGTGTTTGTTGTCGTATTTTTGTAGACATGTTTACCATTTTTTATGCTTTTGTTTGTGTTGTATTTTTGTTTACTTGTTTACCATTTTTGTATGCTGGTGTTTGTTGTTGTATTTTTGTTTATAATTTTAATGTTAAGCAATGTAAAAGCAAAACCCCCGAATCTAGATTCTTCATTTGCGTAACAGTACCTACGATTTTTCCCATATGTTAGGTTAGGTTAGGTTAGAGGACGTCTACTTGTCAATTAAGTCAAGTACTGTACCCAGAGGTCGAATTGACCCATTGTACAACGTCCTAGTTTCTCACACCGCTTATGTTGTGTGTATTAATTTTATACATGAGTGGTGGGACCTACAGTTTAAAGTCGACTCCGAACGACAGATTTTTGAGAAACTTTTTCGTGGCAATTTTATTTACTCTCAGAGTTTTAGCCAGAAATCTGTTGAGAGGAAGTCGCCGAAGAAATACTTTTTGTATTTTGTCTTGATGTCTAGTCTGGGGTTGGAACCCTGGCTTTACGTCTAATAAGCCAAAACACTACCAACAAGACTACGGCGACTTCATTGTTATTGTTTGTGTATTTTGTTTACATTTATTCTTGTAGTGTTTATTGCTGTATTTTTGTTGACTTGTTTACCCTTTTTTGTATGCTGGTGTTTGTTGTTGTATTATTGTTTATAATTATAATGTTAAGCAATGTAAAAGCAAAACCCCCGAATCTAGATTCTTCATTTTCGTAACAGTATCTACAATTTTTCCCATGTGTTAAGAACATTTAATTTTTACCCAAAATATTCCTACCAACACAGCTAGAACCTTCCGGATTAAAGGGTTGTAATGGCCAATTACAAAAGTAAACAAGTATGTCTCTTAAAAGAATATGTAGCTTCACTCCCCTTTATTGTTCAATTTCAGTTTCATTTGCATTTATTGTTCAGTTTCGTAGTAAATATTGTGTCCGAGGGACTGTTAATAAAGCCCACTTCACACGGTAATACTTTACGTACGTAAAGTCGAATGAAAAAGTAAAATGAAATTCCATCCGTATGACAAAAAAGAGAATAAAAGTCGTATGATTTATATTTTTTTCCTTTACAAGATTGGTATAAGACAATAACAAAGTAAAATGAAAACAGTTGTTACACTTTTTTCTATGTGTTTACATAAAAATACATCCCTGATCTAATGCGACTTGCTTGTTTTTTGAATCATTTCAAAAAATGAAGAGAGGCATACGACTGTCAAACTTTTCATCCGTATTTTCTCTCAATGTGTGATGGTTTCATTACGTAGTACGTTTAGACGATCACATCCGTACTCTTCTACACAAAATTTTGACAGATCATATTACTTGTGGGACCGTGTAAAGTAGGCTTAAAAGAGATGGCAACCTGCCTTCTCTTGGTAGTAAATATTGTGTCCGAGTGACTGTTAATAAAAGAGATGGTAACCTGCCTTCTTTTGTCTTAATCATCAGTAATATGGTATAGAGGTGCATCCCCTAAAGTTTTCCTTGCAAGCCTCCAACAATTTTTTTTATATATTTTATTAAATTATAATTCAATAAATAGGCCCTCTATTAAAAAAAAATAAATATTAGAATAACAAATTCAAAATAAGTGAACAAAATCAATTTCTATAATTCTTTAAGTCTTTAAATATTTAAAAAAGAATTCTTTTATTTGGTTTGATTTCCCCTTTCAGTGTAAATTTCTGATACATTAGGTTTTGCTCAATGCCCCTTTCCTTTCAAAGGCTTAGACAGACCGCTCTAAAAAAATACATGGCAACAACTACCACCTGTTTAGAATATTTAATCAATTTTTTGTTTTTGTTACCAAAATGGCCACACACATACGGAAATAAAGTCTGTTTAATTCAGTTCAATCCCCGATAATCCAATTAATTATTCACCACCCCAATGGGTAAGCGTTGGCCATAAAATGTGATTCAAAAACAAACAAAAAAAAAAAATTGAAAAACGAGAAAAGCACGCGTCTGTCTGGATTATAGGAAAACATGTCTTTTTTTTTGTTGGATTCTTTGTTATTGTTGTTAAAACTTTAGTTGTTGTTGTTAAGTTTTTTTCTCTTTTTTTTAAAGCCATAAAATTTGTTAAGGAAGCCTATAAAACACAGCTCATTTAGCTGTGCCGGGAATATTAATTTGTTTATAAAATAACGTAAATATAGTTGCTTATAAATAGAATTTGAAAGCTATTTTGTTGCTTTTTTAATTAATAAAATATTCTATTTAAAGATTCAAAAATAATAACAAAAGATAAGTGTGCTTTTGAAAAAAAAAAAAAACATTTCATAGGGGAAATAAATTTGTCAAGTGATATGAATTCCAAAAGACTGACAATAAATTATTATTATAACAACAATAACAACAACAATTGTTTCAAAATAGAGTAAGGCTAACATTTAACAACTCTGGCTAGGTAAATACCCTATGTTAGGCATACAATTTTTTTTTATCGATTGATGGCCTATTTGGCAAATTACAAAAACTGCAGATTATTTTGATTCCAACCAAAACATGTTGGTTATCATCAACCCATACAGCTTGTCGTTAAAAGTAATGGCCTAGCCAATGTCATTTTTCAAGAACTATGGACTGTTGAGGCCGCCAGCCTATAACCCACACCGAACGGTAATTTTTTCAGAATATAATGGGTACTCATGGATTACAGGCTGATTTCTATCGTCTCAAATTCGACAAAAATTTTTGTTCACTCAGAAATAGTGCTCGCCGTTAAAGTAATGGCCTAGCCAATGTCATTCTGCAAGAACTATGGACTCTTGAGGCCGTCAGCCTAGAACCCACATCGAACAGTAATTTTTTCAGAATATAATGGGTGCTCATGGATTAAATGCTAATTGCTATCGTCCCAAATTCGTTTTTTTATTTGTTCATTCCGAAATAGTGCTCGCCGTTAAAAGTAATGGCCTAGCCAATGTCATTCTCCTAGAACTATGGACAGTTGAGGCCGCCTGCCTAAAACCCACACCGAACGGTAATTTTTTCAGAATACAATGGGTACTCATGGATTACAGGCTGATTGCTATCGTCTCAAATTCGACAAAATTTATCGTTCACTCAGGAATAGTGCTCGCCGTTAAAAGTAATGGCCTAGCCAATGCCATTCCTCAAGGACAATGCACTTTTGAGGCCGCCAGCCTAGAACCCACATCGAACAGTAATTTTTTCAGAATATAATGGGTGCTCATGGATTAAATGCTAATTGCTATCGTCCCAAATTCGTTTTTTTATTTGTTCATTCCGAAATAGTGCTCGCCGTTAAAAGTAATGGCCTAGCCAATGTCATTCTACAAGAACTATGCACTTTTAAGGCCGCCAGCCTAGAACCCACACCCAACGGTAATTTTTTCCACAATATATTGGGTGCTCATGGATTAAATGCTGATTGCTATCGCCCCAAATTCGTTTTTTTATTTGTTCATTCCAAAACAGTGCTCGCTGTTAAAAGTAATGGCCTAGCCAATGTCATTCTCCTAGAACTATGGACAGTTGAGGCCTCCAGCCTATAACCCACACCGAACGGTAATTTTTTCAGAATATAATGGGTGCTCATGGATTAAATGCTAATTGCTATCGTCCCAAATTCGTTTTTTTATTTGTTCATTCCAAAACAGTGCTCGCCGTTAAAAGTAATTGCCTAGCCAATGTCATTCTACAAGAACTATGCACTTTTGAGGCCGCCAGCCTAGAACCCACACCGAACGGTAATTTTTTCAGAATGTATTGAGCGCACATGGATTAAATGCTGATTGCTATCGTCCCAAGTTCGTTGTTTTGTTCATTCCGAAATAGTGCTCGCCGTTAAAAGTAATGGCCTAGCCAATGTCATTATTCAAGAGCTATGGACTGTTAAGGCCGCCAGCCTATAACCCACACTGAACGGTAATTTTTTCAGAATATATTGGATGCTCATGGATTACATGCTGATTGCTATCGTTTCAAATTCGATAAGTTTTTTTTGTTCATTCAGAAATAGTTCTCATCGCTGAAGATGATTTTTTCAATGAAATTTAAGGTCAGATGCCAACTGCTTCAGCCAACTGCCTTTCAGCGAACACAGGTCGTTCATTATTGTCATTTATTTTCAGTTTCAAAGTCATTTGAATTTTCAATGAGTACACCTGCAAATTGCGATGGAAAATTAGCCAAGTTATGTTCAGCCCTTGCGGTGACCAAGTTCTTTCTCGTCCCTGATTTGATTTTTGTTGGAACTTGGCTAGTTTTGGGACTGCGTTCACCTCGTGGCATCACAACCGGCCTCTATGCGTGCTCAAGTGAGCTTTTTGATATCAGAGCTACCACTCCGACCTAACCTATGATCAGTGAAAGGCTGAGTTCTTGTGAGCGTAGCGAAATTGACTGTGTTGGATTCTACTGCACACTCATATGAACAGTTTAAGGCCGATCGGGTGCTCTGTCGATGTACGGGTGTTGGTCGATCGTTTACTGAACCATGACTCGAATTTATCTTTTAGACCAAAATATTTTCTAGATGATATGAAGCACACTACTTGGGTATTTAGTTGCAAGGTTAGGTTAGATTAGGTTAGAGGACGTGTACTTGTCAATTAAGACAAGTACAGTACCCGGAGGTCGAATTGACCCATTGTACAACGTCCTAGATTCTCACGCCACTTATATTGTGTGTGTTAATTTTATACATGAGTGGTGGGCCTACAGTTTAAAGTCGACTCAGAACGGCAGATTTTTGAGAAACTTTTTCATGGCAATTTTATTTACTCTGAGAGTTTTTGCCAGAAATCTGCTGAGAGGAAGTCGCCGAAGAAATACTTTTTGTATTTTGTCTTTGATGTCTGGCCTGGGGCTCGAACGCAGGCTTTGCGTCTAATAAGCCAACACACTACCTACTAGACTACGGTGACTTCATTTAGTTGCAAAATGGCTAAGGAATATTGGACAGTATAATACATTCTACTTCCTCTATACGTATATGACCCTTCTAACTTCAATTGGACGTGGAGATTACAAGAAAATGTTGAATGGGGATTCATGTGTGTAGTCAGATGTGTTTTTTGTATAGTGAATGAACAAACTAAACTGTGGGGTTCAGATGTAGGAAATGTCCCTGTAACGTATTAGGATTGGTGGACTAGTTTTCTAGTGGGTCATTGTCTTATCTTCTTATATATAAAAATTAATGTGTGTTTACTTGTTTGTGGGTTTGTTTGAAGTCTATAGACAGCTAAACGGCTGGACCGATTTTCTTGAAATATTAACAGTATCTTCCTGTATGTCTGGAAGGCTACCTTTTATTTTAAAATTTCAACTAGGCGAGGTGCCACGCCCACATACCCAATAAGTATTTAATGTCGCATATCTCATAAACTACAACAGCTAGAGTCCTCAAATTTTGTATGGACGACTTTGACATGTATATGAACAAAATGGGCGGATTGGCCATAGTGGGCGTGTTACCTCCCATAGTCTATATATATATACAAATGAATGTTTGTTTGTATGTACCTTATAGAATCGTAAACTATGCATTTGATCATGTTATGATCTTTAGCAAAGTTGTTGCACATGAGCCGGGGAAGGTTTCTAAATTGGTATGACCAATATTCGATAGGTGGCGCAACTGAAAATTACTTAAAATGAATTAAATCGTAAACTGAGGTTGGTGCGATTAATTTCCAATGGATGGCGACACTGAAAATTATTCAAAATGAATGACAAGCAGTTGGTCGACCTACACCTCAAGCACGGAAGAAAAGAGAATTACAAGCCTCAGAATCAGACGAGCATTGAGACGGGAAAATCTTCGAGTATATGCCGCTGAGGCCCGTTCGCTTGAACCACTTGATCAACGAGAACTGAGATTAGAAACTGATCGAGTGCGTGCTACTCAGGCTACTCTGAATCATCAGGACAACGGGAAACAAAATCAATAAAATGATTCAAAATTAATTGGACATTTGTGTAACGTCGTTCCATCAAATTTATTTTAGTTATGTGGCGCAGCAACACGCGCAGGGGACAGCTAGTCTGATATAAAAAACAAAAGGCTTTATGGGGGCTAGAAAATGATTTAAAAATAATGGAAATTTATTGCTTTGTTGTTGATTAGGTTCACCTTGCATGGGCCTCTTTATGAGGCATTATTTCATGGCTTTAATGCTTATTAAGATATTTGCTTAAATATCTTGGTTACTAAAAGGTGTTTTTTATAGAGGTATAGAACTTTAAGTTGCAATAAAACAACGATGGATTATTCGATTGACATGAATTTTATTTATCCGAAAGATAATCTTGTGGCATTACATTTTAAATATGATTTCTGGCATATGACCGCCACGGCTGGCGCGGATGTAGTCCAATCTGGACGTCCAATTTTCGATGACTTTTTCCAACATTTGTCGCCGTATATCGGCAATAATACGGCGAATGTTGTCTTCCAAATGGTCAAGCGTTTGTGGCTTTACCGCATAGACCAATGACTTTACATAGCCCCACAGAAAGTTGTCTAGCGGTGTTAAATCACAAGATCTTGGAGGCCAACTCACAGGTCCAAAACGTGTAATTAGGCGGTCACCAAACGTGTCTTTCAATAAATCTATTGTGGCACGAGCTGTGTGACATGTTGCGCCGTCTTGTTGAAACCACATCTCCTGGACATCATGGTTATTCAATTCAGGAATGAAAATGTTTGTAATCATGGCTCTATACCGATCACGATTGACTGTAACGTTCTGGCCACCATCGTTTTTGAAAAAGTACGGACCAATGATTCCACCAGCCCATAAAGCGCACCAAACAGTCAGTTTTTCTGGATGTAACGGTGTTCCCACATACACTTGAGGATTACCTTCACTCCAAATGCGGCAGTTTTGTTTGTTGACGTAGCCATTCAACCAAAAGTACGCTTCATCGCTAAACAAAATTCGCTTATGAAAATCGGGAGCAACGGTAATCTCGTTTTGGGCCCATTCGACGAATCTACGCCTTACTTGATGATCGTTTGGCTTTAAATCTTGCACGAGTTGGACTTTGTAAGCACGCAAACCACGATCCTTCCGCACAATCTTCCATAAAGTGGATGGACACAGATCCAATTCCTGTGCTCGATGGCGGATGGACTCATTCGGGTCTTCCTCAATGCTACGCTCTACAGCAGCAATAGCTTCTTCTGTACGCACCGTACAGCGTCTCTGGGGATGCGAGTTATCAATAAGAGTAAACGTGGTGCGAAAACGTTCCATGGTTAATCGAATTAACTGCTCTGATGGACGATTTTGTCGACGATAAAATGGACGTAGTGCGCGATACGTTTTCCGCACAGAACCATTATTTTCGAAATAAAATTGCACTATTCGCAAGCGTTGTTCAGGCGTGAGTCTATTCATGATGAATTGCCAAACCAAACTGAGAATAAATCACTTGACAGCTGTTAAATCAGTCGCCATTTTGAAAAGTAATGCCAACTTAAAGTTCTATACCTCTTTAAAAAACACCCTTTATTATGCTTCTACCATTTGTATGAAAGCATTTTCTGTTTTGCAATCGTTTTCTTTATGAAAACCAAAGCCACACGTAGACTTATCAGTTAGAAACGTAAAAATATTGTATAAAAAAATTATTGTCTTTTGATTTAAAAATATTTTAAATAATTTTACACTTCTTTAAAAGCGATAAAACTTTATGATTTTCAATGCTTCACATTTTTCTTTTGAGGGTCACTGAACAATTGTTTTCTTTCTTTCAAATAAGTCTCTAAATTAAGTCACTGACCTTTGGCTAAAACTATTGATTAAACAAAACTTTATAATGTTTAAATTTATATTTTAGGTACTAATTAGCAGGCAAATAAAATTGAAAACTGTAGGGTATTTATTATTAACTGAGAGAATAGCTTAGCTTTTATACGAAAATTGGTTGTAAAAAAGAAGATTTAATAACCTTTTAAATAAAAATTTACATAATAAAGGAGCGTCAATTTACATACATATATCAATACACATACAAATAGATTCTATTGATACAACAAAAAGTACAAAAGAAAAAAAAAACAAAAATTACATAAAATTCTCACGTTTGATTTTTAACACTTTTTATTTTAAAAAAGACTTCCCCCTTTATTTTTTTTTGTTATTTACTTGTGACGTCATATGTTAAATAATATTTCTGATAGCAGTTATTGTTATGTTTTATTAATTAAAAATTAAAGCTTTTTTAAAGTAAAAGAATTACCACTGCCCGGGCATGAGTAATGTAGGGAGAGAATGATAGTTCAGGTTTGTTGCTTAAGTCTTTTGTTTATACATTGTATGAGTACTTGTTGGAAGGAAAGCTTATATTAAAATTTTTTAAATTTTAATGTTTATTAAACAAAATTTGATTTATTTATTACAAAAGGGTCCGCCAAATAACTTTTTTTTTTGAAAATGCTTTAAAAAAAATTACTGAATATTTTCTTAAAATTTCTTTTTTTATTTGAAAGTACAATCCTTCCGATTAATAATGGAAAATAATTTCATTCAAATGGCTGTCTCGGCTGGCCATGCAGTAGCCTACACGATCAGTTCAATTTTTAAGCACATTATCGATTGTGTGCAGCTGTATTTCACCAAGGGCTTCACCAATAATGTCCTTTAAAGCGTCAATTGTCTCTGGCTTGTCGGCGTAACACTTATCTTTGACGGCACCCCACAAATAATAGTCGAACGGTGTCAAATCGCAGCTCCTAGGTGGCCAAACGACATTATGATAATGCGATCTTCAAAAACAGGGCGCAAAACACCGAGTGTAGCTTCGGCTGTGTGGCACGTAGCGCCGTCCTGTTGAAACCAAATGTTGTCAATATCCTCCTCTTCAATTTTTGTGAACAAAAATTCGTTCAACATGGCCCGATAACGATCGCCATTGACTGTAACGGCCACCCGTTGCTCATTTTCGAAGAAAAATAGTCCAATTATGCCTCTGGACCAAAATCCTCACCAAACAGTGACTCGTTTTGGGTGCGCCGGCTTTTCAATGTATGCGTGCGGGGTTTCTGTGCCCCAAATGCGACAATTTTGCTTGTTTACCACCAAGATCAAACATTACCGCCAAGATCAAAATGAGCTTCATCTGAAAAGATGATTTTTTTTGCCAAAATCGGCATCTTCTGGTGTAGGCTACTGCATGGCCGGCCGAGGCAGCCATTTGAATGAAATTATTTTCCATTATTAACCGGAAGGATTGTACTTTCAAATAAAAATAGAAATTTGAGAAAATATTCAGGAGTTTTATTTTAAAGCATTTTCAAAAGAAAAGTTATTTGGCGGACCCTTTATTTTTAATATTTTTTACTTGTTTTATTTCTTCGTTCTTTTTCATCAATTTCTCTTTAATAGATTTCCAATCTTTATTTCTTCTTATTGTTTTTTTTGGTTTTTGGTTTTGTATTTATTTAATTTATTTTCTGTTAATTTTTGTTTTTTATTTATGTTTTATTATTTGTTTAGTTTTATTTCATGTGTTATTATTATTCTTTTTTTTTGTTTTTTTTTTGTATAAAATTTTTATTCAACAGCATGGTTCTGTTTTGCTATTTTGCAAGTTTATTTATTTCAACGTTCAGTTTGTTTTGAAGCGCGTTTAGCAGCGGTTGTTTAAGATTAATTTTTGATAAAAATTTGTTTAGAATAATACTTTTAATATTTAAGAAATATTTTCGTATATAAATTAGGAAAATTAAAAAAAAATTCAAAGGATTGAATTACAATAAATGGAATTGCTTAATAATATTAAGAGAAACCCATTGTACAAGGAAATAAAAAGGAATTTAAATTAAATTGATAACGGTTTGTAAGAATTTTCTTTAGTTCGCTCGTTTAAGGAGTCGTAGTCGTGTTCGTAGATTTTATGTGTTTTGTTTAACAAAATTTTATACTCTACTCGTGAGCAGGGAACAATTTGAAATTGAATTGAAAAGGAATTAAAAATTTAATTCTGAATAAAAATTTTAATATGTAGTAACAGACTCTAAGCTATTGGAAAAAAATGTATAAAAATTACTACAACACTTACTAAAATAAATATAACACTTTAATACAACAAGAAGAACAATATTTTTTAGAAAAAATTTTAAAATATTTGAAATTAAAATAAAAAATAAATAATAAATACAATAATTAAAAAAATTGTAATAAATAGTGAAGAAAAAAATTGAGCAAAAGAATATATAATTTGTATTAAAGAATTTAAAAATTAAAAAAAGAAATAAATAAATAAACTTAAAAAAACAAAACAAATTTAAGATGACTGTGAATGCGAATTAAATACTAGACCCTGCTAGATGTAACTAAAAACTTAAATAATTTTTAATTAAAACAGTTTAAATAAGAAACTAAATTAAAATAAAAAATTAGAAAAAAGGAAAGAAAGATTTAAAAGAAAATTAGTGTTATAAAATAAAAAACTGCAATAAATTTTAATTAAAACAGAATAAAAAATAAAACAAAATAAAATTAAAAAAAAACAAAATAAAATAAAAAAAATTAAAAGAAAAATTTAAAAGAAATTAAATGCTAAAACCTGCTAAGCGAAACTAAAAACTTAAATAAATTTTAATTAAAACAGAATAACAAAGAAAATAAAAGAAAAATAAAAAATAAATAAAAGAACGATTTAAAAGCAAATAAATGCTAGACCCTGCTAAGCTAGAAACTAAAAACTTAAATAAATTTTATTTAAAAGAGTAAAAAAAACAAAATAAAATAAAAAATAAAAAAATAAGAAAAAAAAATTAAAGGAAAGATTTAAAAGAAAATAAATGCTAGACCCTGCTAAGCTTAAAACTAAAAACTGAAATAAATATTAATTAAAACAGAATAAAAAAATTAAAAAATAAAATAAAAAATTAAAAAAAGGAAAGAAATATTAAAAAGGAAATAAAAGAAAGGAAAATAAAATCATCTTTACATTTAAGGAAAAATAAAATAAAATATATTATTAATAATTTGAAAATGAAAATAAATAAATAAATAATAAATAAAAGAAAATTAAAAGCAAGTGAAAACAAATATTCATATTTAAAAAAAACAGAAAAATGTAAAAAAATATTGCAAATTTAATTAAACACATTTCAAAGGGGAAGCCTAAATAAAACTATAATTAATAAAAAGAAAAAAAAAAAGGTAATAAAAAACGAGTTAAAGATAAATGTAAATTGAATTTATCAATAAAGAAAAATTAAAAAAGGCCTCAATTTATATGGCCAATAAAGTATTTTATAAAAAAGTTTTGAAGAATTAATAGAAAACATATAAAAAAACTAAATTAAAATAAATAAATCTTTAATAATTTGCTAAAAGAAAAAGAAAATACAGTAGGACCTTGATTATCCGTGATTCGATTACCCGGCAACATCAATTATCCGGGATGGAAAAAGAAAATTTCTTGCATCGACTTAATTTTATTTTGGATCGACTTAAATTTTTCTGCATCGTTTAACCGTGATTACCTCTATTATCCGTGATTATAAGCAAAAAATTTTTCTGTTATTTTGGACACAAACAAGCGGAAAAGGATAATTCCCTCTTTAGTATACGATGAGTCAAAAGCATACATGTAAACCTGTTTAGTTTAATTTAGAAATTTGAGAATTGCGCTTTTTTTATATTTTTGAAACATGTATGTATATAAAATCCTTGAATTATTTAGTTTTTATATAAATACGTACATATTCATTTATTAACTAATAAAAATATCTATTAAAAAACTAGCCAAAATTGGTACTCAATTAACCGGGAAAATCGATTATTCGGAATGCTTCCGGTCCCGACCATCACGGATAATCAAGGTCCTACTGTACCTCAAGAATAAAGAGGAATGAAAATAAATTGCTGGCTAAGGCAATTGTTAAAAATATTTTAAAAATATTTTTATAAAAATAATATGTACTGGATGTTTGAAAATTTGGTGTTACAAATTGTCGGTAGATGAAAAATGTAAATGGGAAGTTGCTGGGAAAATAGGAAGATAGTTGTTCAAAGTCACATGAATTAAAAGTGAAAAATTTATAGGTACGAATTTCCATTTACTGTCAAAACGGAACTGAACTGAACCATTTCTGAAGCAAATGAAAATATAATTATACCGGATTCTGAGTGCACTGGTAGTCTAGTGGGCAGTGTATTAGGAATGAGGGTCGATTGCGACTGAGACTCTTTTCTAAACATAAGGTTTAGCTCGTAATAATTAAATATAATATTTAGTTGTACTGCAATAAAAAGTGCGGCCCTTGCGGTGACCAACTTCTTCCTTTTCCCTGATTTTAGTGGAACTTGGTCAGTACAGGGACTGCGTTCACTCGTGGCATCACAACGGGCCGCTATGCGTGCTCAAGTGAGCTTTGTGAAATCAGAGCTACCACTCAGACCTAACCTAACCTGCAATAAAAAACAATTGTTTGTGATTTCAATAATTTACAAGATTGAATCAAGCAATGGAATTAAAATGGGGATTAAAATGGAAATGATAAGCAAACAAGTTGTTGTGTTCGATTATGAAAACGTCACATATATTTTTTATGAGCCTTCAGTCGTTCAAAGAGCTAAGCTGGAAAGTTTTGAATGCATTTATCATAAAATCGGGACCTGATTATTGTCGTTTAATGACATAAATTTAAACTGAAACAATTGGTCATTACAACCCTTTAGTCAGGATTACGACCTAGTTTCTCACACCACTTATGTTGTGTGTGGTAATTTTTATAGACGAGTGGTGGGACCTACAGTTGAAAGTCGACTCTGAACGACAGATTTTTTTTGAGAAACTTTTAATGGCAATTTTTAATTTCCTTTCAGAGTTTTTGCCAGAATTCTGTTGCGAGGAAGTCGCCGAAAGAATTATTCTTTTCATATTTCACTTTGTTAGAGATGTTTGACCTGGGGTTAGAACCGTGGCCACATGTCTAATAAGCCAACACACTGCCTACTAGAACACGACGACTACATTTGTATCTTCAGAGTATCGTCATTTAATGGCGCAGATTTAAATTGCTTAGAGGTCTGTGAGACATAAATTCATTAGTATTTCGCTCAGCTTGATGGAAATAATAACAATAATGAAATGTACTCGATTAAAACGGCATATAGTTGGCTTAATAAGACTGTTTCAAATACACCCATACCTCACTTTGCGTCGTGGTTACATACGTACATACATAATTGGCCATTACAACCTTCAGTCAGGATTACAACCTAGCTTCTCACACCACTCATGTTGTGTGCTTTAATTTTATACGTGAATGGCGGGACCTACAGTTTAACGTCGACTCCGAACGACAAATTTTTTGAGAAACTTTTTCATGGCAATTTTATTTACTCACAGAGTTTTTGCCAGAAATCTGCTGAGAGGAAATCGCCGAAGTTTAATTTTTTTTCATATTTCGTTTTGATGCCTGACCTGGGATACGAACCCGGACTTTACGTAGTATAAGACTACGGCAACTACCTATACGACTTGTGTCGTGGTTACGTTCTAAAAAACTTTAACGCAAATTGTAACGGCGCAAAGTAAATAAGATTTTCTATAGCAAACCATGTAAAGATCGAAGATAGGTCCCAGGGTTACGAAACTACTACTTTTTAAAAAGAAAATTTAACAAAGTAAACGTTTAAAGTTAACATTTACCAACACCTATTATTAGGTAGGTAGAAGTAACCGTCCCCTCGATGGAGTCATGAGGGGACACACTTTAAAAAAAAAAGATTAAAAATTCAGAAATTTAAACGAATAAAAAAGCAAAATGTTGTTAAAAAGTTTATTTAAAAAAATTTTGTTAAGCTATCAAAAGTTTTAATTGATAAAATATTAAAAAAAGAAAAATTCAATTTATACTCAACAAAAACATAATCAATTATGCTCTGTTAAAAATAATATTTTTTTTATTTATTTTTTAAATCCTTTTTAACAGAGTAACCTACTCCCGAAGAATTAAAATAATTGGAGTAGAAGATTTCATTCAAAATAAAATATGACTATACCGGCTTCATCATTCCTATGCAATATATATACCATGCTATTGGGTAAGTATCAATTCATATTTTATTTCTAAATCAATAAAAATATTCACTTTTGGGTTTTAGTACCAACAGCCTATATTCAGTGACCATATCTTTAATAAATTTCATAAGTAGTTAAGGATAAAAATTTGTAAAATCATGTGTAGGTTTGAGACAAATTGTCTTCATTAATAACTAAGCAATTGTTTCGAAAATCTTTAAAAATTCGCATTTAAGCATATTTAGAATTGTGGGCGTGGCAATTATATTAAAGAAAACAATGCACTTAAAAGAGTGTCAAAACCAGTGTGGACAATGGAAAAATAGAAACCCAAAACAATTAAGCAAATTTGAATGGATTACACACATATGTACATAATTTAGCCATTACAACCCTTCAGTCAGGATTACGGCCTAGCTTCTCCCAATTTGAATGGATTGGTCCTTTATAAACTGCTAAGTAAATTAACAAATTTTATATGAACCCGAATGCATCCCTCAAAATACAACAGAGAGTGTGATACACCTAAAGATAACATGGAGACGTTCTACACACAATAAATTAAAAATCGGACAAGCTAGGCAAAGTTTTCAAGAAAATCACCGTGCGTTGCAACGGTAGCAACATGTTAGCATACAATGAAACCTATGAGGCGGCTCATATTCATATCTGATAGGCGTATATACATATATATGAGTGCAATATTATTTTCAGTGTTTACTTAACGACTTTTCTCCATGCTTTTATGTTCCTAGCCTTGATAATTTGTAATGCCATCTTTAAGTCATCTCTTGACTTTCTTTTTTCTACAAGCCTTTGGTTGTTGGTCAAAAATTTTATTTCTGGCATTCATGTCAGAGATCAGCAATGAATTGTTTTTTCGCTGCTCATAACAACTCATGAAATTTTGAATATAAGTGAGTCAGTAATATTGAAATTTAACTATGTACTCTGATTCATTCGTACTCAATACAACGTTGATTTATAAGTACAGGTTGCAATGAGAACGCGTACAACGTTGACATCAAACTCATACCATTCGAAATATGTTTGATTCATAAGCCCACCTACCATTTAATTCCTAACTTTGAGAAAAATACTTATAAATGATTCGCGGGACATTGTTGTTGCATTTACAACAAAAGAAAAAGGGCTCATAAGCAAAAAAGACAGACAGAGCAGCAAGCAAAGCAAACACACAACCTTCTTGTGAGTATTTTAGTGTTCGTACACGATTCATACTTATTTTGTGATTCTTGTACATGTTGAGTTATGGAGAGTCGAAATCAAGAACATCATACATGTTGTTAAGTATGATGTATGATGAATACTTCAAACTTTAAATATGAGTAGTATGAGTATGACATTAAAATAAGTATGAATGCATATAAGTATCAGAAATTATGAGTATGATTCAATTCTACTTATATTTTTGAATACTCATTGCTGATCTCTGCTTCATATGCATTTATTTACATTGTTTCTATAAAAAGCTATCTTTAGATCTTTAGAGAAAGGTCAGTTATGCCAGTTATCTGTATTCGTTAATTGATACTACAATTATTGCCCTTGTCAGCTGTAATAATCTTTAAGTCATAACAGCTGTACGAGTATTAGGCTGAAAACAAGTTTTAAAATATATTTTTTTTTTCACTCGATCTATAAAAATCATGACACTGTTGTTTCAATAGCCGCCAAAAAAATTGGTTAATGAACTCTTTTTAAAATTTAAAAAATTTTTTTAATTAAAAAAATCACAGCAGTAATGCCCTCATTTGCAAATATTAGTATTAAATATAGTTTTGATTTATTAAAATAAAATAGAGAAACAGTTTAAAATATATTAAAAGGTGTGTTAATTTAATAAACAGTAACCGGCTAAAATAGAAGCTCAGCAAAAAAAAAAAAACAAAAATCACTTCCGCAATATTTTTTTTATTTTATTTTGATTTTGATTTTAAGCGAATAAAAAATATAAACAAAAACGAAAGAAAAAAACGCCATGATATAGATTTAAAGCAAAACGAAAAAAAACAACAACAACAAAACAAAAATTCAAATTAAAATATTTTTTAAATACAATGTTTATAAGCCAACCAACAACAACAACAACAATTAAACTAAAGATTTAAATTAAACAAAACGGCGTCACTTAAAGCATAACAAAAAATCAAAAAAACACTCTTCAATGTACACATTCACGCATACAAAAAAAATATAAAAAAAATAATAAGAAATAAAAGCAACGCTAATGAGTTAATAAAACAAAAACAATTTGAAAAAAAAATAAAAAATTTTTTTTTAAAAATTTGAAAAAAAATTCACAAACATTTTAACATTGACAAATATTTTATACTGTATGGCATACAATGTATGTTGTTGTTATGTTAACTGTTGCTGTAGTTGTTGTTATAGTGGCTACTGTAATAACAATAATCATTAGTTATTTTTTTTTACAGTTTTTATCTGTTGTTGTTCGGCGATTTTTTTTCTAAAGACGATTTAAATTAATCGTAAAGATATTACAAAGTTGCTGTTGTTGTTGTTGTTGTTATTTTTTAATTATAAAAAAAAATTTTTTTTTTCTCTTAAATTGTTTTAATTGCCTCGTTAACTATTATGGATCAAAAGATAAACAGTAGGGAATAAAAAGTCGGAAGAATACGACTACATACATAGCTCCCCCTATAACATTAAAAATGTTTTCGGGTAAATAAAGACTACTAAGCTTTTGCTGGTATTAAGCTGTAGAAGCACGTTTTAAGTCTCTTACTTAGTTTGAGAGAGAAATGAACAATTAATACGGTAGCTGAAGAGGAGATTAAAATATGACTTGAAGTATGAATTAACAGAAGTTAAGTAGAAGTCCACTATAATCCAAGATTATACATACCAGAGATCAGCAATGAATCGCCTTTTCGCTACTCACAAGTACTCATGAGTCACTACTCACGAGTGACTCGAATCATTCGTCAAAATTTACAGTCTTAGTTGTTGTTGCATTAACAAAGAAAGAAGAAAGACAAAGGAACAAAAAAGAAAAAGACAGAGCAGCACGTAGAGCAACACACAACCTTCTTGTGAGTATTGTAGTGTTCGTACGCGTATCATACTTATTTTGTGATTCGTGTATGCGATGAGCCATGGAGAGTCTAAATCAATAACATCATGCGTATTGTTAAGTACGAATACCATGAGTATTTCAAACTTTGAGTATGGGTAGTATGAGTATGACATTAAAATAAGTATGAATGCGTATAAGTATCAGAAATTATAAGTATGATTCGAATCTACTCATCGTTTTGAACACTCATTGCTGACCTCTGTCACATACACAGTTGATGACGATTAAATTAAAAAATTATTAAATTGAAGCTATTTAACTGAAGTCTCCGTCGGCTAGTAGGTAGTGTGTTGGCATGACATGAGGCCACGGTTCAAACCTCAAGTCATACATCTTCAACTAAACAATATATGAAAATATTGTTACGAAAATGGAAGATCTAGATAGAAATCGTACCGAAGAACCATAGAACTGAAAATAATATTTTCGAAATACTCTTTATATCTTAAGGACAGATTACGTGAATGGTCATCTAGGAAGTGCCATTTATTGATTAGGAAGTGTTATCCGAGTGAATGTGAAAATGTTTACAAAAATCATGATGTATGTACCAGCACCTATAGTAATGTAGGGTATAAAGCCTGTATAATTGTGTGTATCATTATAAGAGTACATACTACTGTTTCTATATTGTTTTGACTACTACACCACCACCACTAAATACGGTGCATATTAACAAATTTTACTACCAATTAAATCAATAAAATATTAACAACAAAAATGAATTGAAAAAAAAAACAACAAAAAAATAGTTACCGCATATCACGTTTGTTTTAATTAAAATTATCTTTTTTTTATTAATTTAAAAAGTGTGACTAAGAGGGGAAGGTTAGCTAAGCCCATTAAGCTGTTATTTTACCTTCAATAAACATAATTTTTTAAGCTGGTTGCAGTTCATAGCTAGATTTTTAAAATTTTTACAAAATTAAATACATATTTTAAACATTTTTTAAAAGCATATTTTTGCATATTTTTTATTTATTTGAATTTTAAAAGCCTTATTCCTTATAAATTAATACATAAGAAAACTATAAAGTATTTTTGCATATTTAAAAATAGAAATAAATAAAAATATTTAAAAGTTTTAAAAGCTTTTCCTCATTTTTAAAGCATATATTTGCATATTGCAATTACAAAGAAACAAGAATTGTCCAAATTCTTTACAAAAATTAAAATCAATAAAAATATTTAAAAGTTTTAAAAGCGTTTCTTCATTTTTAAAGCATATATTTGCATATTGCAATTACAAAAAAAAATATAAAAAGGATTGTCCAAATTCTTTATAAAAATAAGAAAAAGCTATAAAAATTTCAATTATTATTATAGCATATATTTGCATATTCTTATAATAAAGACGTATGTGCTATTAATTTCTAATTCCCTTAAAAATTTTATGATAAAAACTGAGATAACGTTATAAATGCGTAAGAAAAGTAAAAACAATAGTGAATTTTAAAAGCATATTTTTGCATATTAGAAATATAAAAGCATATTCGTTACGATTCTTTGAAATTCTGTTATAAGAAGCCAAGTGTAGGAAATATTTATAAATTAAAAAGAAATAACTTATTATTAGAGAATATATTTGCATATTTTGTTAATAAAAACTTATGCAATAGAAATTATCAAATTTTTTAAAATTTTATGCTAAAAAAATTGAGAAAAGGTTATAAATATTAGAGAATTTTAAAAGCATATTTTTGCATATTAGAAATATAAAAGCATATTTGATATTAGTTTTGAAATCTTTGAAATTCTGTTATAAATGTAAGCTAAGTAAAGAAAATTTTTACAAAATTATAAAGAAATCATATGTTATTAGAGCATATATTTGCATATTTTGTTAATAAAAACTTATGAGCTAGCTATAAATTTTCAAATTTCTTTAAAATTTTATGCAAAAAAATTGAGATAAGGTTATAAATATTAGAGAATTTTAAAAGCATATGTTGGCATATTAGAAATAAAAAAGCATATTTAATATGAGTTTAAAAATCTTTGAAATTCTGTTATAAATGTAAGCTAAGTAAAGAAAATTTTTACAAAATTATAAAGAAATCATATGTTATTAGAGCATATATTTGCATATTTTGTTAATAAAAACTTATAAGCTATAAATTTTCAAATTTATTTAAAATTTTATGCAAAAAAATTGAGATAAGTTTATAAATATTAGAGAATTTTAAAAGCATAGTTTTGTATATTACAAATAAAAAAGCATATTTGTTATGAGTTTTGAAATCTTTGAAATTCTGTTATAAATGTAAGCTAAGTAAAGAAAATTTTTACAAAATTATAAAGAAATCATATGTTATTAGAGCATATATTTGCATATTTTGTTAATAAAAACTTATAAGCTATAAATTTTCAAATTTCTTTAAAATTTTATGCAAAAAAATTGAGATAAGTTTATAAATATTAGAGAATTTTAAAAGCATAGTTTTGTATATTACAAATAAAAAAGCATATTTGATATGAGTTTTGAAATCTTTGAAATTCTGTTATAAATGTAAGCTAAGTAAAGAACATTTTTACAAAATTATAAAGAAATCATATGTTATTAGAGCATATATTTGCATATTTTGTTAATAAAAACTTATAAGCTATAAATTTTCAACTTTTTTAAAATTTTATGCTATAAAATTGAGATAAGATTATAAATATTAGAGAATTTTAAAAGCATATTTTTGCGTATTAGAAATAAAAAAGCATATTTGATATGAGCTTTAAAATCTTTCAAATTTTGTTATAAATGTAAGCTAAGTAAAGAAAATGTTTACAAAATTAAAAAGAATTCATATGTTATTAGAGCATATATTTGCATATTTTGTTAATAAAAATTTATAAGCTATAAATTTTCAAATTTCTTTAAAATTTTATGCAAAAAAATTGAGATAAGTTTATAAATATTAGAGAATTTTAAAAGCATATGTTGGCATATTAGAAATAAAAAAGCATATTTCATATGAGTTTAAAAATCTTTGAAATTCTGTTATAAATGTAAGCTAAGTAAAGAAAATGTTTACAAAATTAAAAAGAAATCATATGTTATTAGAGCATATATTTGCATATTTTGTTAATAAAAACTTATGCAATATAAATTATCAAATTTCTTTAAAATTTTATGCTAAAAAAATGAGATAAGGTTATAAATATTAGAGAATTTTAAAAGCATAGTTTTGCATATTACAAATAAAAAAGCATATTTGATGTGAGTTTTAAAATCTTTGAAATTCTGTTATAAATGTAAGCTAAGTAAAGAAAATTTTTATAAAATTAAAAAGAAATCATATGTTATTAGAGCATATATTTGCATATTTTGTTTACAATAAAAGTTGTTTACAATGTTCATAATAAAAACAAGCAAATGTTTCAAAATATTTTAAAATCAATAAAAAATTTAATTATTTTTAGAGCATATTTTTGCATTTTTGTGCTTTAGAACTAAATTTGCTTAAAAGATTTAAATGACTTTGAAATTTAATAAAAAAAAAAAATGAGTTTGCCATATGGCATACCTTCCCTTTTTTGGCTGTGATCGCATAGGTATTGGTTTTAAATTTGAATTATTTTTTTCCGTATTTTTGTTTGAAATAATTTTCGTATATCTTGTCTCATGTTCAAGTTCAGGGTACAAAAAAAACGTGATTAATTAATGATTTCGCTTACAAGTTTTGTTTATTTTTAATTAAAACTTTAATTGAATTGAATTATTTTTCCATTTCTATTTTTAGCTGGTGCCCAATTTCATTACATTATAAATCCAAAAGGCACTTGTTACGATTGCTGTGAGATTCAGGAAAAGAAGGACATAAAATTTATACTCTATACGACGAGGTACGTTTAGGAAACTTTGTTAATTAAGTTTTTAATTGATTTTTTTAATTAATTTATTGCGTTCATTTTATTTTTGTAACAGCTTGTATGACTACAAACATTTGTATGTGAATGATAAAGCCGGTTTGAGCAAAAGCAATTTTAATTTCAATCTTCCTACGGCCATATTTATGCACGGCTTCACAGAGACAGCCAATACCAGAGGGGAAAGCAGTCAAGAGGTGAAAAATGGTTAGTTTTTCTCTCCTAGTTATTGCGATTGTTGTTGCATAAATTAATTGTATTTTTGTTGTATTTTATTTTGTATTTGAAATAGCTTTTGTTAGAACCGGAAAATACAATGTCATCCTCATTGATTGGGGTGCCCTTGTTGCTGCACCCTGGTATAATAATGCTGTTGAGAATGTGCCAACAGCGGGACGCTACATTGCCAGATTTATACGTTTTCTGATAGAGCAAGGCTATCCAGTGCAAAATTTCCATTTGATTGGCTTTAGTTTGGGTGCAGAGTTAGCCGGCTTTATAGGCAATCAATTGCAGGAATGGAGCATATTTTTGCCACGCATTACAGGTAGTTTGTTGTTGTTATTATTTTTTATTACATACAGCTTTAAAAATATGTTTTTTTCCTCTTTCTTCCCCTTTTGTAATAAGGCCTGGATCCACCATTGCCCTTATTCGGCGCAGGCAATCCAAATCGACGTTTGCTTTATAGCAGTGCCCAATTTGTTGATGTTATTCACACCGATGGTGGTATACTGGGTAGTTGTGAGACTATGGGCCATGCTGATTTCTATCCTAATGGTGGCAATGCTTTACAGCCGGGTTGTATACGTCAGGAAATTCTAAATAACAATTGGCTCGGCATATTCAGTGAGTATGAATTAACATGTTTACGAATTTATGAAATTTTATAAAGAAACATATTTTCGCATATTTCAATTAAAACTGCATATATGCATTAAAGTATTATTATTTTGAAAAAAATATTAATTTTTTGGAAAAAATTTTTAAAACTTTCAGAGCATATTTTGGCATATTTTAATTAAAACAGAATATATGCGTTAAACAATTATTATTATTTTGAAATATTTTGAAAAATATTAATTTTTTGGAAAAAATGTTTAAAGCTTTCAGAGCATATTTTGGCATGTTTTAATTAAAACAGAATATATGCGTTAAACAGTTATTATTATTTCGAAATATTTTGAAAAATATTAATTTTTTGGAAAAAATGTCTAAAACTTTCAGAGCATATTTTGGCATATTTCCATTAAAACAGCATATATGCGTTAAAGTATTATTATTTCGAAATATTTTGGAAAAATATTAAATTTTTAGAAAATTTTTTTAAAACTATTGGAGCATATTTTGACATATTTCAGTTATAAATGCATATGTGTGCATATTGATTGATTTCTGCTTGCAAATGAATATTTGGGCGTAATTTTATTATAAAAGCATATGTGATTTAAAGGAATATAAGAAAAGCACTAAAAATTGTTTAAAACTATTAGAGCATATTTTTGCATATTTAAGTTATAAATGCATATATATGCATATTGAAGATTTCTGCTTACAAATGAATATTTGGGCGTAATTTTATTATAAAAGCATATGTGATTTAAAGGAATATGTATAAGAAAAACACTAAAAATTGTTTAAAACTATTAAAGCATATTTTGGCATATTTTAGTTATAAATGCATATTTATGTATATTAATGATTTCTGCCTGCAAATGTATATTTTGATGTAATTTGATTATAAAAGCATATGTGATTTAAAGGAATATAAGAAAAGCACTAAAAATTGTTTAAGACCATCAGAGCTTATTTTGGCATATTTTAGTTATAAATGCATATGTGTGCATATTGATGATTTCTGCTTACAAATGAATATTTGGGCGTAATTTTATTATAAAAGCATATGTAATTTAAAGGAATATGTATAAGAAAAACACTAAAAATTGTTTAAAACTATTAAAGCATATTTTGGCATATTTTAGTTATAAATGCATATTTATGTATATTAATGATTTCTGCCTTCAAATGAATATTTTGTCGTAATTTAATTATAAAAGCATATGTGATTTAAAGGAGTATAAGGAAAACACTAAATATTCTTTAAAACTATCAGAGCATATTTTGGCATATTTTAGTTATAAATGCATATGTTTGCATATTAATGATTTCCGACTACAAACGAATATTTTGGCGTAATTTAATTATAAAAGCATACGTGCTTAAAAGGAATTTTATCTTTTTTTATTATTTTTTTAAATGCTTTTTTATTTTATTTTTATTTTTTCGTATTTTTTTCATCAATTTTATGCACTTCATAATTTTTATGTGTGTGTGTGTTTATATGTTTTCTTATAATTTTATAGTTGGCTGCAGTCATCGACGTGCCTGGCAATATTTTATTGAATCCATACAGCGTCCTTATGCTTTTCCAGCCAGCTGTTTGGGCCCATGTTACGGTGGTGCCATGGCTTATATGGGGCTGGCAGCTGATAAGAGGTAAATATTGCATGTGCTTGTGGGTGTGTATCTGTAGTATGTGGGTGAATAGTATGATTAACGTTGGAATATGCCAGACCATGCACTAAGAAACTCGAGAAAATCGAGTTAAACAACAAAAACAAAAAACGAATGCCTTTCTACATGCATTCCTAACGAGGCAATATTGCCATGAAGGCTTTAGCAAATGCGTTGCTTTCAGTGCTTGAGGATATGTGAAGCAATTTTAGGGAACAACTGCTAATAAAAAACAAATGTTGACGTTTTTTTTGGGATGTATTCCTGTTATTTATTTAAATTAAATGTCAGTTTTTATTCTCTTTTTCTTAGTCTTGTTGTGAGATTTTCTAATACTAAGGCATATGTGACGTATGAGTGATACAAATATATTTAATTGAATTGTTATTACGTCATACGTCCCATAGGCTATAAGGGTTAGAACAAATGGTTGATTTTTTCTAATGTTTTGAAATAAAGTCTTGGAAAAGCCTGCATTAGGTGCACCATCACACACACACACTACAATATCAACCCCTTTTTACTTGTAAAAAAATTTAAATTCTTTTTTTCCTTTTTCCAGCTTACGTGGTAGTTTCTCATTGCAGACTAATGGAGAAGCACCCTTTGGACGTGCAGTAAGAACAGTTGAGACAAATAGTAAGTGAAGCATAAATTTACATATGTTTGCTTTGATAATGAATTTACAAAACCTACTTTATCAGGCGTTACAACTGATGATGATGATGATGCTGAGGATGTTGTTGTTGATGAGGAACAAAGAAAACAAATGACCAAAAATCGAAATCGAATTGGCCAACAAATTATTAAATGCTAAAGAAGCAGAAGATGACAAACTAGTCTGGAAACGTGACCATATAAAACGCCAATAAAATGTAAACAAGTATTGAAATTTACTATAAGTACCTGACCATTTAAACTATTAAAATAAGCAAAAAAAAAAAATTAGAATTACAATTAAAATGCATAACAATATGCATACATATATGCATTCTTATGTAGTAATATTTCAAAAATTTAACAAAAACCCCAAATAAATAATTTATTGTGTGTGATATTTAAATATTGTGATAGAAAAAAGCATAAAAAGGTCAAATTTTTCCTTGCTTTATTAGTTTTATTTGAAATACAGAAAAAAATTATTATTTAAATTAAGTTCCTTTAAAATTAATAATTAAAATAAAAATTAAAATAAAAAAAAAATAAAAATTTTTAACAAAAATATTTCCCCATATCACCTTTTCATGATATATATTTTTTTATTTTTTAAAGCGGGCCTATTTATAAATTTTTCTGGCAAGTGGCCTATTTATATATAATTAAAATTAAAAAAAATATATTTTTTATTTTTTTAAAGGAGGCCTATTTATAAATTTTTCTGGCAAATGGCCTATTTATCTAAGAAAATTTTGTTTTCAAAAATATTTCCCCATATCACCTTTTCATGACATATATTTTTTTATTTTTTTAAAGCGGGCCTATTTATAAATTTTTCTGGCCAGTGGCCTATTTATATATAATTAAAATTAAAAATAATATATTTTTTTATTTTTTTAAAGCGGGCGTATTTATAAATTTTTCTGGCAAGTGGCCTATTTATATATAATTAAAATTAAAAAAAATATTTTTTATTTTTTTTAAAGGAGGCCTATTTATAAATTTTTCTGGCAAGTGGCCTATTGATATATAATTAAAATTAAAAAAAATATATTTTTTATTTTTTTTAAAGGGGGCCTATTTATAAATTTTTCTTGCAAAAGGCCTATTTATCTAATAAACTTTTGTTTTCTACAATAACTTATGTCAACAATGTTTCCCCATATCACCTCTTCATGAAATATTTTTTTTTATTTTTTTTAAAGGAGGCCTATTTATCAATTATAGGTTAAAAAGGTTTAAAATTTTTCAGCTTTAAAAGTGAAATTAAATAAAACACATACAGGGAGTTAAGTATTTGATGAAACTTTAAATATCATTATAATGCTTGGACCATGTCATTCATACATACATACATAATTGGTCATCACCCTTCAGTCAGGATTACGACCTAGTTTTCTCATACCACTTATGTTGTGTGTGTTAATTTTATACATGAGTGGCGGGACCTACAGTTTAAAGCCGACTCCGAACCATAGATTTTTGAGAAACTTTTCATGGAAATTTTATTTTCACACTCAGAGTTTTTGCCAGAAATCTGCTGAGAGAAAGTCGCCGAAGAAATACTTTTTGTGTTTTATTTTGATGTCTGGACTGGGGCTCGAACCCTGGCTTTTCGTCTAATAAGCCTACACACTATCTACTAGACCACGGCGACTTCATGACCATGTCATTATATGTACGAACTCACATTGTCATTCAATGTCATACAATGTCATTGCAGCAGTCGATCCTTTTAAGATTAGTTTTCTAGCGCTATTTCGCACAATTCTGTAGGTATCTCGCCGAAGTCGCCGTAGTCTTGTAGGTAGTGTGTTGGCTTGTTAGACGTGAGGCCACGGTTCAAACCCCAAGAGTCAAGAGTTCTTTGCCCGACAGTTACAGCCTAAATGGAAACGCTGTTCAAATTTTGTGAGCATTTAGGAAATAGAATGGAGATCAACTCCTTGTCTAACCATTATAGTCTGGGGAAAGACTAGCGACTTTGCGACTTTTTACTCGCTTGAAGGGATTTTTAACCTGGAACCTTTTATTGGATTAGCTGTACTGAGACGATCCGACAGTTTAGTGGATAGGTGTTCTAATCTAATCAAGTGTGGCGGTTCGATTCCCACCAGATACTCTGACTGTTCGACTTTTAATAGAAGAAAATTGAACTCCCTGCAAAGGGTTTAAACTTACTGTCATGTTTAGCATGAGATTACGCTGGCTGGAGTACAGTTGTAAAAAGTTATGTAGGAATTATAAATTTACGTAGAATGGCTAACAGTCCACACTCTAGGCTAGCTGCGTTACAGACTTTTGTGGCCAGAATAAATAAATCAATTGTGAATAGATTCAGCAGCGTATTGAAATCCCAGGAAAGAATTGAGTTCATGACCCCAATGGTCCTAATACTGGCTGACGTCTATATTCTCACAAATATTTTGGCGTTCAGGGCTACTGCGACCGTCATCCAGTTTGCTAAAGCGCTATAAGTTAATACAGCGCATTGTTTCCTGCTTAAGTGAGTCACTTGGAAGTAAATACAGCAGAATTGTATTGAAAGAATCGAAAAGGAATGAACACATTACGTCAGCGATAACAATATCAGCCGCCGTCTATATTCAGCCAAACATTTTTATGTTCCAACGCCGACCACATGACTATAGCCCTAAGTAAACGTATGTAAGTGAGTATAAGCGTTAGTCCCCAGCAACAACCGAACATTTTACGCCTAGAGTTGTAAGCCACTACGGCTTTCTATGTTGCGCTTCCAGCTTAGTTAAGCGTCCAGAATTACGATTGGAACTTAACAAGAAAGTCGCCGCAGTCTAGTAGGTAGTGTGTTGGCTTATTAGACGTAAAGCCAGGGTTCGAGCCCCAGGCCAGACATCAAGACAAAATACAAAAAGTATTTCTTCGGCGGCTTCCTCTCAGCAGATTTCTGGCAAAAACGCTGAGAGTAAAACAAAATTGCCATGAAAATGTTTCTTAAAAATGTGTTGTTAGGAGTCGACTTTAAACTGTAGGTGCACCACTCATACATAAAATTAACACACACAATATAAGTGGTGTGAGAAACTAGGATGTTGTACATCCGGGTACTGTACTTGCCTTAATTGACAAGTACACGTCCTCTAACCTAACCTAACCTAAGGTCTTATCCATGTAGACACGGCCTTTGACGCAGCTACACAAAAAGTTTAACGGCGTTAAATGACATGATCACATGGCATTGCCAAATGTCCCCAAGGTTATAAGAAGAGAGCTTACTAGAAAAAATTTATAACCCGCAGCTATTTATTGCATTGGCATAGTTTTTGCACCATTTCTCTTAATCATTAAATAGGCCCTGTATGTAAAACCAAAAGCGAATTTTTTAAAGATTTTTTTTTTATTTAATACGTCTGCTTTCATTAGAATACCAAGTATGGTGTGAAATATTTCATCCCCTTTTCCACAAATGTTATACGACACATGTTTACTTTTATGCTACTGATGTAATCAAGCCATAAATCAATCACTTGTTATTGATTCTCTTTCTCATTCATGTGATACTCGTGCACATACATATAAGCGGCTTAAATTACAATGACAAGCAAAACACAGTGATGGAGTGAATATTGGACTCTTAGAAAATATTTTCATTTCATATTTACGTTTGTAGATTAATTTACACTCTGGAACACATACAACATACTCTTATGCCATGTAAGCAATCAATCAATCAATCAATCAATCAAGCACTCTTGCAATTACTCAAGTGTCAATATTATTTGCGTTGAATGGTGGTGGTGGTAAGATTGGCTCTTGAAATCTAATTTGTTTTGTACACCAACATACACATGCTTATTCTATATGGTAAATAGGCCTTTCTTTATTTTTACTATTTTTTTTTTTTTTTTTTTTTGCTAAAGGCCTATTAAAATATTCATTTATATTAAAATTTGTTTTTATTACGTCCATTAAGATTTTTGTCATTCAAATATTAAGCCAATGAGGGCCTATATTTTATGGCATTTATTTAGGAGACCCCTTAATTTTGTTGTATTTTTTTATAACCTTTTAACATGCATTGCTAATTTAAAACCACACAACATTGACAATGATAGGACTTATATTTGCCTACCACCACCACCCTGATTGTTAACTCTTTGAATGACTCGCTTTATGCCTTTTTAAGTCTGCAAACAGGACATTTTTATTGTAAGGGTCGTACGGTCGTTTGGTCATTTGGTCTGTTGTTTATAAATAAAAATTTACATACAAATGTATGCGACAAATTATAATTGATATTCTCTGTTCATTGTTTTAATAATTTTGTTGTTGTTGTTTTTGTTTTTCAATTTTCTTTTTTGTTTCCTTAAATTTATAACTTAAACAGCAGACGTTATTACAACGATTTCCTTATTTATGTACATGTACAGAGCTAATATGATTGGGGGTTGTCCTTACACAATTAATTGTTATCGATTTAGAAATAAACAAAAACAACAACATGACAACAACAGCAACAACAAATAGGAAATATAATTATTTTATATTTTATTATAGAAATGTTATCGCTTTAAGTGTTAAAGGATATGACAGTACTATTATAAATTTTACCAGTGAAGCATACTTTTAGGGCAACTTATCAAGGTATTCTTTACAACTGTGAATTGCTTTTTTATACATTCAAATGAAATTTTCTTTTTGAAAAGGACATTTTGTTAATAACAATGAAATAATAATGGGTGATTTTTTAAAAGCTATAGAAATTTTTTTCAAAAAAAACACATAAAATTCAGAAAAATGCACGAAATCTTTATTTGAATCGAAAGTACCGGTCCATAGAATTTAATGTTTGAAGATTATTTCATGCAAATGTTGACTGCGACTGCGCTTCAAATGGTCCATCCGCTTAATCCAATTTTGGCATACTCTTTCCAACATATCGGCCGGTATCTCACGAATAAATGCTTCAATGTTGTCGTCCAATGCGTCAATTGAAGCGGGCTTGTCTGTATAGACATTAGCTTTAACATAGTTCCACAAAAAATAGTCTAAAGGCGTTAAATCGCACGATCTAGGCGGCCAATTGACCGGTCCCGAACGTGAAATAAAATGTTCACCGAACTCGCCTCTCAATAAGTCCACTGTTACGCGTGCTGTGTGGCATGTGGCACCGTCTTGTTGAAACCACAGTTTCACATTCACAGTTACGTTACGATTCGCAGCATCTCTGAAGAAGTACAGTCCAATGATGCCACCAGCCCATAAAACGCACCAAACTGTGACTTTTTCTGGATGCATTGGTAGCTTTTGCAATGCTTCTGGCTGATCTTCACTCCAAAATCGACAATTCTGCTTATTTACGTATCCATTGAGCCAAAAATGAGCTTCGTCGCTGAACACAATTTTTCGATAAAGAAGTGGATCTTCGGCCAACTTTCCAAGATCTTTCCGTTCACCAAAAATTCTGCGTTGCGGTAAGTCGTTTCACCAAAAATTCTGCGTTGCGGTAGATCGTTTGGCTTCAATTCTTGTACCAGCTGTATTTTGAAAGGCTTCACACCTAAATTCTTCCGCAAAATGTTCCACGTTGTTGAGTAACAGAGGCCCAATTGCTACGAACGGCGACGAATCGATAATTGATGGTCATCATTAACACTGGCCGATACAGCTGCAATATTTTCTTCACTCTACGCACTCTACGTAAGCGTGTTGGTGGTTTAATGTCCAACAATGTAAATTTGGTGCACAATAGCCCGTATAGCCGCTTCAGTGGTTCGATTAAACTGACCATAAAATGGAAGAAGCGCGCGATGAACTTTCTTAACAGAGCACGCATTTTGATAATAAAATTCAATGATTTGCAAGCGTTGTTCGTTTGTAAGACGATTCATGGTTAAATTGTAGACCAAACTGAAGATGTTTGACAGTGAAACAAAACATGAAACGTGCTTGAGCTGTTTAAACCAGTGTTGCCAAAAAGATAATTGCTAAAAAATTACTCGTTATTTGACAAAGGCCTCCCCATGCTTGCCTGCAATTTCGAATGCTTATGGTGAAATTTATAATGCCAGTTCCTTATAAATAAGGATTTAGCCCGGCAACTCCCCGCCGTATAATATCCCACTTTTTTTTTTATCTGTTTCGAGTATATTTCACTAAATTTTAGCTTGGATTTGGCGCCATAGGAAAGACTCTTTAGAAGTTAAATTTGGCAGCACTGTTAATGAAATTTTTTCAAAATTTCATGGTATTCTTTTTCCCAGGAATTTTTATGGTAATAACTTCAGAGGAATGCAAAGTAAGTGACAAGAACTTCAACACCATTGACCTACCTAATGGCAAACATAGCAAGACCATTACCAGGCAGACGTAAACTGCAGAGGGTTACTATTGTTACGTTTTTACCTTTTATCAGGTCTTAAGCTGCACTGATAAGGTCCTATCAATGTCTTGGCATGTGGCTTCCGTCATTCGTAAGTATTTTATCACTCTATTGCTATATTTCCCTTCGCCCTTAAATAACTCAATGAGCAGACCATCAGCAACTTTGAACTCGGCTTGGCTGGATGACGGAACCTCCATTGATCAGGTCCAATACAATATTGTCTCAATAGCAGACATTGTTACGTTTTTACCTTTAAAGACGTTTAGAATATGGGCTCGTAGATTGCAAATAAAGTCAAAATAAATTTGTGTTTAGTTTTAATTAAAATTTATTTATTATTCGCATAATTCTGTTTGCTACTGTTCACAACTTCATGTAAACAACAATAATTGCTTTGTTTGTTATTCCTCTGTTTACACCCTTTGCATAAACAATAACAATTACTAGACGATTATTTGACAGATCTTTGTAACCGGGATCTTCAAACCACGCTTATTCTTTTCAAACCCACCGCGTCTTCACACAAGACTGTCTGAACTTTTACTGACTCAGTTGCCTGCTTAGCCTTGCCTTTTATATGGCAACGTAAATAGTCTGATGAATCTTCTTGATGGCGAGATCTCTATAAACGTAAACATCGTTGTTTCATTATTATTGTCTGTGTATTTTGTTTACTATTATTCTTGTCGTGTTCATTGTTGTATTTTTGTTCACTTGTTTAGTATTCTTGTATACTGGTGTCTGTTGTGATATTTTAAAAGTGTGATTTAATGTTAAACGATGTAAAAGCAAAGCACCAGTATCTAGATTTTTGCATTTTGTAGGTTAGGTTAGGTTAGGTTAGGTTAGATTAGAGGACGTGTACTTGTCAATTAAGACAAGTACAGTACCCAGAGGTCGAATTAACCCATTGTACAACGTCCTAGTTTCTCACACCACTTATGTTGTGTGTGTTAATTTTATACATGAGTGGTGGGACCTACAGTTTAAAGTCGAATCAGAACGACAGATTTTTGAGAAACTTTTTCATGGCGATTTTATTTACTCGCAGAGTTTTTTCCAGAAATTTGCTGAGAGGAAATCGCCGAAGAAATACTTTTTGTATTTTGTCTTGATGTCTGGCTTGGGGTTTGAACCCTGGCTTTACGTCTAATAACCCACTACCTACTAGACTACGGCGACTTCAAATTCCATTTTGTAACACTATTAACAATTTTCAACCCTACTGCAGCAAAATCTGACAGTGAAAAGTCAGATTAAAGGTAACGAAAAATGTTATATTATGGGCTATGTTCCTCGTAGTAATTCACACAACGTCGAGTTAGTACTGCTTACTGGGCGTATCAAGATTATGAATTACAAGCTCTCAGCAGTATCGTAATTCTGGATGCTTAACTAAGCCGGAAGCGCAACATAGAATACAGAATGCCTTATTGGCTTGCAACTCTAAACGTAAAATATTTGTAAGTCTAATTCGCACTTACTTACATACATACGTTTACTTAGGGCTATAGTAACATGGTTTGGTTGAATATAGACGGCAGCTGATATTGTTACCACTGTTGTAATGTGTTCATTCCTTTTCGAGGCTTTCAATACTCTGCTGTATTTACTTCCAAGCGACTCACTTAAGCGGGAAACAATGCCCCGTATTAACCCTCAGCGCTTTAGCAAACTGGATGACGGTCGCAGTAGCCCTGAACATCAAAATATTTGTGAGAATATAGACGTCAGCCAGTATTAGGACCATTGGGGTCATGAACTCAATTCTTTCCTGAGATCTCAATACGCTGCTAATTCTACTCACAATTGATTTATTTATTCTGGCCACAAAAGTCTGTAAGGCAGTTAGCCTAGAGTGTAGACTGCTTGCCATTCTACGTAAACTTATAATTCCTACATAACTTTCTACAACTGTACTCCAGCCAGCGTAATCTCATACTAAACATGACAGTAAGTTTGAACCCTTTGCAAGGGAGTTCAATTTTCTTCTATTAAAAGTCGAACAGTCAGAGTATCTGGTGAGAATCGAACCGCCACACTTGATTAGATTAGAACACCTATCCACTAAACTGTCGGATCATCTCAGTACAGTTAATCCAGTAACAGGTTCCAGGTTAAAAATCCCTTCAAGCGAGTAAAAAGTCGCAAAGTCGCAAAGTCCCTTGTCTTTCCCCAGACTATAATGGTTAGACAAGGAGTTGATCTCCATTCTATATTCTAAATGCTAACAAAATTTGAATAGCGTTTCCATTCGAGACTGTAACTATCGGGTGAAGAACTCTTGAATATTTTCTTCGTTTCAATTTCTTACAAAAATTTTTAGTTTTTATTTGTTTTAATATTTGCAGCATGTGTTCGATTTTTAATTTTTGCAACACGTACACGTTCGTTACACATACATATGTATTAAATAACGGTTCGTTAGATTTAATAATCAAAAATTGTTGTTGTTGCAACAACACCAATTGAAAATTCTTCACATAACGGAAGAGGAAAGAAACAAGGATGGATGTCCTTGCTATTGCCAACTAATTTAGATGCTGCATAAAGCCAAAGCAAATGTTAACTCTCTTGAGTTCATTATTAATAATGTGGTGGTTGTACTGGTGGTATGTGTGTATGTGTGACATCTGGAATGTCAGCAAAAAAAAAAAAGAAAACATATGTATCAGCATCGAAGTATATACTACAGTAGAATAAGATTAGAAGAAGGAATAGAAGAACTCGCATCATAAGTAGATTAGTTATCGATAAATTCCACAACTCACCATTCCGAAGAGTACCACGATATTGGCATTGGCCGATATTGTCACTTAATAACACTTGAGTCCCTTATGGAATCTAATAGCAACGAGTGTACACACTTGTTTCAATGATCTCAATATCGCAGTAATTAGTTCTTTACATTGGGGACTCCAAATTTGGTTAAGGTTATTTAAAGGACGCATGGAACGTCTGGCACAACTTTAAAAGAGCTTTCTTAGCATTGCTGTCGCAGTGAATACTGGATATTGCATTCTAGGTATTCATACAAGTCTTATTGGTCTTGGCCATATGGCCATTGATGTCTGTAGAATATTCTGAACACGTTAGGAAAAGAGAAAGCTGTTCATCGCCGCTAAGATCCAGTGCCTAGCTTTTTGCCTATCATCATTTTTACTAAAGGGTCCGCCAAATAACTTTTTTTTTGAAAATGCTTTAAAAAAACTACTGAATATTTTCTCAAATTTCTTTTTTTTATTTGAAAGTAAAATATTCCCGGTTAATAATGGAGAACAACTTCATTCAAATGGCTGCCTCGGCTGGCCAATCAGTAGCCTACACCAAAAGATGCCGATTTTGGCAAAAAAAAATCATCTTTTCAGATGAAGCTCATTTTGATCTTAGCGGGTATGTAAACAAGCAAAATTGTCGCATTTGGGCCACAGAAAACCCGCACGCAGAGTCACTGTTTGGTGCGGATTTTGGTCCAGAGGCATAGTTGGGCCATTTTTCTTCGAAAATGAGCAAGGAGTGGCCGTTAGAGTCAATGGCGATCGTTATCGGGCCATGTTGAACGAATTTTTGTTCACAAAAATTGAAGAGAAGGATATTGGCAACATTTGGTTTCAACAGGACGGCGCTACGTGCCACACAGCCGAAGCTACACTCGATGTTTTGCGCCCTGTTTTTGAAAATCGCATTATCAGCCGCAGAGCTTATGTCGGACCTGCGATTTGACACCGTTGGACTATTATTTGTGGGCTGCCGTCAAACATAAGTGTTACGCCGACAAGCCAGAGACAATTGACGCTTTAAAGGACAATATTGGTGAAGCCATTGGTGAAATACATCTGCAGACAATCGATAATGTGCTTAAAAATTGAACCGATCGTGTAGGCTACTACATGGCCAGCCGAGGCAGTCATTTGAATGAAATTATTTTCCATTATTAATCGGAAGGATTGTACTTTCAAATAAAAAAAGAAATTTGAGTAAATATTCAGTAGTTTCATTTTCAAAAAAAAAGTTAAGTGGCGGACCCTTTATTATCAACAACTGCATGTGGTTCGAGTGTTAGGCAAATAGAAATATAATGATGTCAAAATGTCGCCTTAGTGTAGTAGATAGTGTGTTGGCTTATTAGATGTCAGGTCGTGGTTCAAATCCCAGGACAGACATCTTGAACAAAACGAGATATGGAAAAAATATTTCCTCGGCGACTTCCTCTCAGTCGACTTCTGGCAAAAAGTTTCTCAAAAATCTATCCTTCGAACTCGACTTTAAACTGCAGGTCCCACCACTTATGGATGCAAATTAACACACACAACATAGTTAGTGTAAGAAGCTAGGTTGTAACCCTGTTTAAAGGGTTGTAATGACCAATTAAGTAAGTAAGTAAATAAGTAAGTTAATAAGTAAGATATTACAATGGGCCAAACGTGGTCAAAATACTTTCGAATAATAGCCACTTTTGTGTACCTACCACAGATCAGCAATGAATCCTTTTTTCGCTACTCGTAAGCACTCATGGAATTTTGAATGTAAGTGAGGAAACAATATTGAAATTTAACTATGTACTCTGATTCATTCATACTCACAACAACGTTGATTTATAAGTACAGGTTGCAATGAGTATGCTTACAACGTGTTGACATCAAACTCATACCATTCGAAATATGTTTGATTCATAAGCCTCTACTAATTTAGATTCATAACTTTAGCAAAATACTTATAAAACTTACAATAATGATTCGAATGACTCGAATCATTCAGCCAAAAAAGAAAACAGACACATAAGCAAAAAAGACAGGCAGAGCAGCAAGCAGAGCAAACACACAACATTCTAGTGAGTATTTTAGTATTCGTACGCGAATCATACTTATGTTGTGATTCTTGTACATGTTGAGTTATGGAGACACAACATCATACATGTTGTTAAGTATGAGTATGATGAGTACTTCAAACTTTGAATATGAGTACAGGTTCCATGATATTAAAATAAGTCTGAATGCGTATAAGTATGAGAAATTATGAGTATGATTCGATTTTACTCGTCTTTTGGAAGACTCATTGCTGATCTCTGGTACATATCTATACAGCCTACTGTAAATAAAATTTTTCAGAAAGAATTATTAGAAGTAGTAGGGGTACTTTATGCGCCAACTATAGTGGTATAAGCCTTCTCCCTATCGCATATAAGGTTGTTACAGGCGTATTGTGTGGACGACTGAAGCCACTCGTCAAAACACTGATTAGACCTTATCAGAGCGGCTTCAGACCTGGCAAGTCCACCATCGACCAGATCTTCACACTACGCCAAAGACCCACGAGAAACAAGTCGACACACACCATCTTTTCGTCGACTATAAGGCTGCCTTTGATAGCCCCATAAGGGATCATGTTTTTGGCGCAATGTCTGAGCTCGGTATACCTGCGAAGCTGATAAGGCTATGCAGAATGACGTTGAGCAATTCCTGCAGCTCCGTCAAGGTAGGAATGAACCTCTCCGAACCTTTTGATACCGTGCGAGGTTTCAGACAAGGCAACCCCTTATCATGCGACCTCTTCAACTTCGTCATGGAGAGTGTTCTGCGAAAGGCGGGAGTGCATCGCAAAAAAGTGTCCAGTTGCTTGCGTACGCTGACAACATTGACATCATAGGGCGTACCAAGCGAGATGTTACTGCTGCCTTTAGTGCTATTGAACGGGAGTCTACTAAGATGGGTTTGACAGAAAATGAGGGCAAAACAAAGTATACGTTATCGACAAGTAGAGACGTACTGCGTATTGGATCTTAGATGATGTCCGATAACTCTGCTTTCGATATAGTCAAGGAATTTATTTATCTTGGCTCCGCCGTTACCACCACAAATGATGTCAGTCTGGAAATCAAGCGCAGGATCACTCTTGCCAACAGGTGCTACTATGGTCTCAATAGGCAATTGAGTAGCAGAGGCCTCTCTCGTACGACAAAACTAATACTCTACAAGACACTCATCCTACCCGTGCTTCTTTATGGAGCAGAGGCATGTACCCTATTAAGTTCTGATGCGGCAGCCTTGAGAGTGTTCGAGAGAAAAGTCGTACGTAAGATCTTCGGTCCAGTGCGAGTTGGCGATGATTTCCGTATCCGATCCAACAGTGAGCTGAATGAGCTCCTCAACGATATTAATTAATTAATTAATATGCAGCGGCTGCGCTGGCTCGGTGGAGGAGGATGCTCCAGCGAGACGGGTATTTGACGCAGGGACCTGCGGAAGTCGGCGAAGAGGACAACCTTGTCGTTGGAAGGACCAAATCGAGGAAGCCCTGTCATCGATTCGTGTGACCAACTGGCGTAGGCGCGCAAGAAGCAGAGGCGCCTGGAAGGATGTGTTGCGGCAGGCTGAAATCCGTTAATCGGGTTGTTATGGCCAATTAAGTAAGTAAGTAAGTAAGTATTAGAAGTCGTTCTTGCCAAACACTATTTTTCAATTTAAAGTATTTTCTTTTTCATTCTTTAGAAATTCTATTTGAGTAAAATTTTTTCTTTTAGTCCCACTGTACATAAATTTTTTTAAAATTATTTTAGAAAATTGTTGTTTGATTATCATCATTTGAAACCCTATTTCTGTACGTCTTCTTGAAATTTTAAAATTTTAAATTTTTTTGTGCCTTTTTTAGCACTTCCAGCCCACTGTAGATTACAGAATTGACGTTTCAAGAAAACTATGATTGGCTGGCTATTAAATTTAGAAATTTCCTTTTAATTTTGTGTCGCATAATTACAGGCAAAACAAGCTTTAAAATCTGCATATAAAATTAGAGTTTCATGCCCTTCCTCTTGGCCTTTCTACTGCATTTACTTTTACTTCAGAGAGAGAGAGAGAGAGACACGGTCTTTGGCTGTTGGAAAGTAGCTTAGCAAGGCAATTAAGTTGTTTTTTTCTTTTCTTTTGTGTTTTATTTTTACATTATTAATGGATTTCTCTGTGTTCTTTTTTTATGGATAATTTATGCAGAATCTTAGAAAAAATAGGGGAAAAATGAGCAGCAGCTGGTTATTACAGGTTGGTTAAGCTTAAAGGAAATCATTACTGCTGCAGTATGCAGCAGATGTCCTCGTATGCAGTTTAATAAATTAAAGAGGAAGAAGAAAAATTTTATCTTCTCTAAATAGCCGTGTTCCCTTTCCTTTCCTTTTGCTGTTGTTGTTGTTGTTCAAACAAATGATTTGATTTTGTTTGATTTGCTTGGCTTCGCTTGGCTTTGTTGTGTTGATTTCTAAGTCTGTTGTGTTTATGAGTCCCCAAAGACTAATTTGCAGTGACGTTTCTTTTTATTTCTTTAAATGATTGGCTGACTGGCTGATTCAGTCAGTACGTTTCGCTTTGTTTTCGTTTCTATGACTGTTGAGTACAGTAATTTGGGTTTGGCAGAGAGGCAGAGAGAAGGAGAGCGAGAGAGAGGCGAGGAAAATGCAAATTTTTCTTTAAATGAATCATAAATTTTGTGTCCTGTTGAAAAGAATTTATGGCATTTAGAAAAATCTGACACTCTTGTTGGATTGGCATGCTTGTATGTGTTTAACACGAAAATCACATTTTATTTCGTGTCCAAAGCTGTCAAAGCTCTGTAGCAGAAAGAGTGGCAAAGAAGGCGAATGAATGAATGAATGCCGGATAAAAAAAAATGTATTAAAAACACTACACTTACTAAAAGGGAGACCAACAACTGTATTATATTAAAAAGGAAAAGGGGAAGGTTAACCAAAGGAAATACTGGCAGCAAAAAAAAATTTTTTTTCTATGTTTCAAATCTGCTAAAAATATTGTTACGATAAGGAAAAATCTAGATACTGGTGTTTTGTTTTTACATTGCTTAACATTAAAATTATAAACAAAAATACAAGAACAAACACCAGCATAAAAAATGATAAACAAGTAAACAAAAATACAACAACAAACACCAGCATAAAAAATGGTAAACAAAAATATACACTACAATAATAAACGTAAACAACGATAGAGATTTCGAGAAGGCGATGTCATAAACGTTTGCCTTCAAGAACATTCATCAGACTGTTTACCTTGCCATATAAAAGGCAAGGCAACACATGCAAGTTAGTGAGTAAAAGTTCGGTCAGTCTTGTATGAAGACGTGGTGTGTTTGAAGAGAGTAATCTTAGCTTGAAGATCTCCGTTACAAAGATCTGTCGAACAAATATCTAGTAATTGTTATTGCTTATGCAAAGGCTGTAAACAGAGGAATAACAAACAAAGCAATTGTTGTTGTTTACATCAAGTTGTGAACAGTGGCACACAGAATTGTGCGAATAATAAAGAATTTTTTATTAAAACTGAAGACAAATTTATTTTTATTTTATTTGCAAACTACGAGGTCATATTTTAAACGTTTATAAAAGGTAAAAACGTAACAATATGAATATTTTTTTGTACTGGTGGCCTATTTAAAGCATTTAAAGACACTAAATAATCTGTGTGATGAACAAACAGCTTTTTAGCGATAACGAAACTGTGTAAGGCAGACAATGGTGGTGCCGCCCATCTTAGAAACAGGACAGATATCCAGCTATCCCTGACGTTTCTAGGTTATTACGTAAAACACAGTCGATTACATACATATCTATGTACATACATAATTGGTCGTTACAACACTTTAGTCAGGATTATGACGTAGTTTCTCACACCACTTATGTTGTGTGTGTTAATTTTATACATGGGTGGTGGGACCTACAGTTTTAAGACAATTTCGAGCGACACATTTTTGAGAAACTTTTCCGGGTAATTTTATTTACTGTCAGAGTTTTTGGAGATGTCTGACTTGGGGTTTGAACCATGGCCTCACGTCTAATGAGCCAACACACTACCTACTAGACTACGGGGCCTCTGTCAATTACTTTATTGAAAAGCAATATGGAAAAAGTTCACCTATGTCATCTTCGTCTTTATTAGGGATTTGTCACTGTCACTGTCACTGTCACTGTCACTGTCACTGTCACTGTCACTGTCACTGTCACTGTCACTGTCACTGTCACTGTCACTGTCACTGTCACTGTCACTGTCACTGTCACTGTCACTGTCACTGTCACTGTCACTGTCACTGTCACTGTCAGTGTCACTGTCACTGTCACTGTCACTGTCACTGTCACTGTCACTGTCACTGTCACTGTCACTGTCACTGTCACTGTCACTGTCACTGTCACTGTCACTGTCACTGTCACTGTCACTGTCACTGTCACTGTCACTGTCACTGTCACTGTCACTGTCACTGTCACTGTCACTGTCACTGTCACTGTCACTGTCACTGTCACTGTCACTGTCACTGTCACTGTCACTGTCACTGTCACTGTCACTGTCACTGTCACTGTCACTGTCACTGTCACTGTCACTGTCACTGTCACTGTCACTGTCACTGTCACTGTCACTGTCACTGTCACTGTCACTGTCACTGTCACTGTCACTGTCACTGTCACTGTCACTGTCACTGTCACTGTCACTGTCACTGTCACTGTCACTGTCACTGTCACTGTCACTGTCACTGTCACTGTCACTGTCACTGTCACTGTCACTGTCACTGTCACTGTCACTGTCACTGTCACTGTCACTGTCACTGTCACTGTCACTGTCACTGTCACTGTCACTGTCACTGTCACTGTCACTGTCACTGTCACTGTCACTGTCACTGTCACTGTCACTGTCACTGTCACTGTCACTGTCACTGTCACTGTCACTGTCACTGTCACTGTCACTGTCACTGTCACTGTCACTGTCACTGTCACTGTCACTGTCACTGTCACTGTCACTGTCACTGTCACTGTCACTGTCACTGTCACTGTCACTGTCACTGTCACTGTCACTGTCACTGTCACTGTCACTGTCACTGTCACTGTCACTGTCACTGTCACTGTCACTGTCACTGTCACTGTCACTGTCACTATCACTGTCACTGTCACTGTCACTGTCACTGTCACTGTCACTGTCACTGTCACTGTCACTGTCACTGTCACTGTCACTGTCACTGTCACTGTCACTGTCACTGTCACTGTCACTGTCACTGTCACTGTCACTGTCACTGTCACTGTCACTGTCACTGTCACTGTCACTGTCACTGTCACTGTCACTGTCACTGTCACTGTCACTGTCACTGTCACTGTCACTGTCACTGTCACTGTCACTGTCACTGTCACTGTCACTGTCACTGTCACTGTCACTGTCACTGTCACTGTCACTGTCACTGTCACTGTCACTGTCACTGTCACTGTCACTGTCACTGTTACTGTCACTGTCACTGTCACTGTCACTGTCACTGTCACTGTCACTGTCACTGTCACTGTCACTGTCACTGTCACTGTCACTGTCACTGTCACTGTCACTGTCACTGTCACTGTCACTGTCACTGTCACTGTCACTGTCACTGTCACTGTCACCGTCACCGTCACTGTCACTGTCACTGTCACTGTCATTGTCACTGTCACTGTCACTGTCACTGTCACTGTTACTGTCACTGTCACTGTCGCTGTCACTGTCGCTGTCACTGTCGCTGTCACTGTCACTGTCACTGTCACTGAATACGAGTTTTCATGAGAAACTTGTAGTCTTTATAAAGACATCTTTAGATGAATCACCGATTGGTTTCGCTTCTCATTGTTTGGGATATACGTTTGCATGTTGGCATACCTTCCCCTTTTATTTGAAGGCGTCTTTTGAACACATAACACAACTAAAACTATTTTTTCTTTTTTTTTATTTCTTATTTACAAGACCACTCCTTAGTTTACTTTTTTAATATTTTTTGTTGTTGTTGTTGTTTACTAACATTACTAGTTTTTTTATTGTTGTATGTCCTTCCTTATAGTCCTCTTTATAAAACGTTCTGTGTTACTTAACGTTTTGTGTGATTTAAAGCAAAACCCGTATGAAATAAAAATGAAATCAAATAGCCCAGCCTAGCCTAAGATTTTAGTTGTTTTTGTTTTTTTAAATAACCTGAAGTATTAAATTAAACAAACGTTATTTATTTCATTCATATGAAGTTACTGTTGGAAAGTATTTTAGCGTGTCGGATTTCATTAGAAAAATTATTCTTTTTTTTTTTTTTGGTTTTTGACAACAAAACAACATCAGATTTTTTTATTAAAAAAATAATTTTTTTTAAATAATTTTTATTAAGAATGGTCATGGTTTTTTGCGTGTTTTTTTCTGTAATGCCATTATCCTTCAACTAACGACCTTAACCATTTGATGACCACACTGGTAGGCATGTTAAGAGTTTGTTTTTTAGTTTCCATATTTGTCCTTGTGAGAGATACGGTGTATATGTGGGAGAGTGACATGTAAACGATGGTAGAAGGCGGCAGGAAAAGTATTGTCGATTATAAGTGTTTTACTGAATCCTCTTCTTGCCTACTCATTGATTTAAAATTTGATTTTTATTCCAAAGACTGTTGTGCTATGCTATAAGCTATGTTCGTCCTCCACAATTGTAGCCCCGTTAGGCAGTTGTAATCGATGTATTCCATCGTACATAGGTTAGGTCGGAGTGGTAGCTCTGTTATCACAAAGCTCACTTGAACACGCATAGCGGCCCGTTGTGATGCCACGGGTGAACGCAGTCCCTGTACTAACCAAGTTCCACCAAAATCCGGGAAAAGGAAGAAGTTGGTCAGCGCAAGGGCTGCACAACAAAAGCACGACTACCCCACGCTTGAAAACCAGCCAGACAGCGTGATGAACGAAGCTATATCCTTGATGTCAATAGATGATAGCTCCGTTAGGCTAACAAGGAATGGGGAGCCAAATAACCTATATCTACACCTAGCAAGAGACGGGCACTGGCAAATAAAGTGAACAACAGTCTCCTCTTCCTCAGTGGACCTGCATCCACGGCAGGTGTCTACCCATGACGCAAGGACCTGGCCGAGATGACATCACGACCAAGACCAAGTAATCGGTTGGTACGCCTTCTATTCATCTTGGGCCAGGTGAGTCTAGCGGAGGAGCAGGACTCCTCAAAGACCCAGGATAGGTTGGCGTCCCGAAAGAATCTCCGCGCAATGGTTAACTTGACCGAGGCAAGTGGCATACCCAATTCAACAGAAGAGGATTCCGGAAGGAGCGCACCATCTCTGGCGAGATCGTCGGCCCTACAGTTTCCCGGAATTTCACTGTGCCCGGGAACCCACACCAGAGAAACTCTGGTGAAGCGCCCCGAGAGAAGGTCGAGACAGCGGCGACATTCCCTAACGATCCTAGAGCTTTCATCGTACATAATATTCCACAATAGTGGCCCAAGTACAGAGCCCTGCGGAATGCCCACCGCCACTACGTATTCCTTTTTTACATCATCCTTTAAGTAAATTACCCTTCTGTCCTGAAAGTAATCGTTAAGAATCACCACCAAGTATGGCGGCGTAGTCATGTTGAAAAGGGCTCTCATAATCTGCCCCCATTCGCCGAGTTAAACGCGTTCCTAACGTCAAGTTGTGACAATAGCGCAGTATTTCTTGGCGCCAAATCTTTATCTTTCGTCTTCTATTGCGTCTCTTGCAATGTCGACCACACTCCTTATCGCATTCACAGTGGACCCTCCCTTCCTAAATCCATATTGCAGGTCCCAGAGAGCACCATTAGCGTTAGCACATGTCAGCAGTCGATTGTATATTATTTTTTGTCCAGTATTTTTCCCATCGTGTCAAGTAGGCAAATGGACCTGGTAGTAGCGGTACTTATAAGGGCGCACAGAAAAAGTCAGCAAAAAAAAAACTGTTAATTGGTGGCCATGTTACAATGTAATAGAAGGCGAGATTGAGCATTCAATAGCACTTCGGTAATATCTTCTCCGTTCGAGCTTGGGAACAATCCTGTGTATCCAAAACAATCACGTGAAACAAAAAAACACGTAAGTTTCGAGTGCTACAGAACGTCTTGCTTTAGAGGACACGTTTAACTGCAAACCGAACATTAAGTATTTAATTATGGAGATGCGTCTATCAAGTAACAAATGAAATATCGGCTAACTAGTCACCGGACAACAGATTTGGAGTAATCGAGAAGAGAACACAGAGCATTGCAGCAACAGGAGCTGCAATGACATTGACAGCTAGTTTGGCTGACGTTTCATGATAATGATGATCATGTACAGGCTACTGAACTGCCACGAAAATAATGTTTGGTTATAGAGCCTTAGATAGCCATTTGACGCAACAATTAGTCAATGGGTCTGGACGCAACTCACCATCAGACTCTGTTGTGATTTAAGTGGGTAGTAGTCCCTAGCTAATTGCGGCTTCTAATTGTTTTCTATTTTGATAAACAAAGGAGATTTTCTTGTGGCCAGTTCTGGCCACTATTTTCTGAATGTTTCGTTTATCAGCAGAAAGTTTAAGAGCAGAAAGTTAAGATCGAAGTAACTGTAGTCTTGTAAGCTATTTAGACGAGAGCAAACCCTAGCTCAGCTACCTCGAACAAAACGAAATATTCCCAAAAAAATCTTTTGGCGACTTCCTCTCAGCACACTTCTGGCAAAAGCTCTGAAAGTAAATAAAATTCGAATCTGTCGTTCGGTGTTGAGGTTAAACTGCAGGTCCAGTCACTCATGGATGGAATTAACACACTCTACATAAAAGGTGTAAGAAGCTAGGTCCACAATCCTGACTGAAGGGTTGTAATGACTAATTGTGTAGACAAAGGTTCCTGAGTGTTCAAATATTTTTCGACAAATGACGCACCTAGTACTGACAGACATGATATAAAGTGTTCTTTTCTTTTTTTCTTATCATTACAGCTGCTGTAGCAATTGTTGTAAAGTTTTCACGTTCTTTCAGCAACAGCCCATGAGATTTCTAATATGGACTCTAAGCTGAATTTATTTGTTTTCCATCCTTCTTTGCAATGCAAATGAATTTTTACTTCACCTTCCTTCATTCCCCTTATATCGGACACTACTTTTCCCCCTAGTAAATCGTTTATTGCTTACTGTTTACACCCACCTTAATAATGCTCACACGATTTAAGAGCTCAACAACAACATTAATAATGTATTGAAAACAACGGCAACCATAAAAAATTGTGAATCATTATACACGCACGCACACACTTTATTGTATGTGCTGTGGTGGCTCAATTTGAATGCCATTGCTCTTGCATGCTCACACCCAACACTGTATACGTTTGTCTCTCTAATGTTATCTCTCTTACTATTACTCACAGCAATTACAAATGAATTCTTGTGATTCACAACAACTACTATTGCTACCGTTGCCTACTGCTACTACCACAACTACAACTTAAAGAGAAACCACAATACAATCTACACAACAGCAACATTAAATAGAAACATGGCGTGTGTGTTTGCGCCTGTTTTTGTTTTGTTCATAGGAAAATAAAAGCTTGTGTGGGTGTGTGTTGAAATTTGTGCATGAATTCCCTAATTACAGTTTGTCATGATAAGTGTAAATGAGTTGTCACATATACATGAGCACAATTGTGGACATATACACTCTGACGTATACTTATGAACATAGAAATACGTTTTCATTTCAATGGCTATGCTAAGGCTATAGGAAATACGAAAAACAGTGGCTGCCTTAATTTAATGCCCATGTAATGTAAGTGGTGTTTAATAAAAATCGCAATAATTGCGACGGAATATTTCATTTTAATTGAATTTATTGAAGGAAAATAAAATTTAATTTTTTTTTGTCATTTACAGCCATTATCCACTGTTCAATTTGGCATTTGCAAAACAATTACAGTGTTTAAGTGTAATTATTGAAAATGATTGGTTTTAAATGGTTTTTAAAAGCTGTGGTATTCTAAAAAATGGATATGAAGGAAAATTTTTTTTAGAAAAATTATTTTTAAATGTTAGAAAGCCTTGTCAAAAAAAGAAAGATTTTTTTAACTTTAGTTTGTTAGCGTTGTTGGCTAATGGCTTAGTACGAAGAAGTGCAAGCAACACTGTTATTGTAGAGTTCCTTTAATAAGGCTAATATAAGATTTCTTTTCTATTGCAAACAATTTTTAGCATTTAAATTACTGGCGTGTTTACCTAGTGGCTAGAAATTAAATTATGCAACCAAAACAATACTGAAGCCCTGCCAGTGGTTACAAACTATTTTTTTTTTTTTTTTTTTTTTTTCATTTATTTTTTTTATTGAATCTTCATTAATAATGAACTAACAATAATTATTCAAATCTTAAAACTACAAAGAAAATCTTAAAACTAAATGAAAATCTTATAACCAAAACAAAAATTATATATTTATTTAGCCATTGCCAAATAAAATAAAGTATTCAAAAATAATAATTCAATAATAATAATAATAATAATAATAAATAAAATATTCAAAAATAAAATTCAATAATAATAATAATAAATAAAAAATTCAAAAAGAAAGTATCATGTCCCTCATCTTCGGCCGAGCGCAAGAGTATCCTTTCTCTTCAAACGAATATGGCCAGCGTGACGTAAAATACCACGGACTAACGGGTTTATGTGGCCATCTAGGTTATCTAAATACTTTTCAGCACATCTTGTAATTTCCATTTTAACCAGCGGGACGTCCAGATCTTTGTGAATATTTGAGTTTTTGATATACCAAGTGGCGGCAGTGATCATTCGTAAAATTTTATTTTGGCGCCTCTGAATTTTCTCCACGTTTGAAGCTGAGGCAGTACCCCATAGCTGTACTCCATAACACCAAATGGGTTTTAATATTGATTTGTATATAAGGAGTTTACAATCTAATTTAAGTGATGAATTTCGACCAATTAACCAATTTATTTGAGCAGTTTTCATATTTATTTGTGCCAGTTTTGACTCAATATGCAATTTCCACGTTAAACGACGATCAAGGTGCATACCCAAGTACTTTACATGAGTGCTTTGTGGTATTGTCTGATTATTAATGCATATAGCAGGGCAGGTCTCTCTTCGCAATGTAAAGGTTACGTGGGAGCATTTTTGTTCGTTAACCTTTATCCTCCATTTCTTCAACCATTCTTCCAGTAGGAATACTTGTTCCTGTAAGAACTGCGATGCAATCTGTGGGTTCATATGAACGCTTAAAAATGCAGTGTCGTCAGCAAATGTGGAAGTATGTATGTTTTCACTTATCGGCATGTCAGCTGTAAATATCAGGTATAAAACAGGACCTAGTATGCTACCCTGAGGAACACCGGATTTAATTTTTTGAGGGGAACTTAAAAAATTACCTTGTTTAATTACAAATTTTCTATCACTTAAATAGCTCTTCAATATTTCATATATATTTTCAGGGAATATTTGCTTCAATTTGAGTACAAGACCTTCATGCCACACCTTATCGAAAGCTTGAGAGACATCAATGAAGAGTGCAGAACAATACTTTTTTTCCTCGAATGCATTTCTTATTACATTAACGAGTCTATGGGTTTGCTGAATGGTACTATGTTTTCTCCTAAACCCAAATTGGTGATTAGGGATACAACCGCATTCATTCAACAAAGGTGCTAGCTTACATATCAGTACCTTCTCAAATAATTTAGATAGGTTAGGCAAGAGACTTATCGGTCTATATGCATCAACCTTGGTATGATCCTTACCTGGCTTCGGTATCATGGTAATGAGTGAAATTTTCCATTGTGTAGGGTAATATCTTAGTCGAATAACAGCATTCATAATGAATAAAATAACTTTTACTGCTATGCTAGGTAAATTCAATAGCATTTTGTTGGTTATTTTGTCAATCCCTGGGGCTTTCCTCGGGTTAAGATTTTTAATGGCATTCACAATATCATGAAACTTAAACCTAATGGGTCTGGGAGCCTTCGCAACAACAATTGGTAAATTCATTATTTCGGTAGACTTGTTAGGGGTGAAAACAGTTTTCAGGTGATTCACAAATAGCCTACCTTTTTCTGCATCACTTCTTGCCCAGTTACCATTTGAGTCCCGTAAAGGTGGTTTATTAATAATTGGCCTTTTCAGATTCCTGGTTGCACGCCATAATGAATAATTTGTTTGTGGAGTCGCGTCCAGATTTTCCAAATAATTTTTAAAGGATAGAAGCCTTTGTGATTAAAGTACCTTTTGAAGTCGTTTTGTGCACTCATTTAGTTTTCTTTTAAGTTGAGGTGATCTCTGTAGTTGCCACTCTCTACGGAGTCTTCGTTTTTCTAGCACAAGATTTTCGATATCAGCGGAATAAATTCTGTTGTACCTAATTCGTTTTGGGACCTTAACAGCGCTTTGGGTGGCTAACGTAAGGGTTTTTTCAAAATCATATACTGCCTGGTTCAAATCGTCGATAGTCCTTAGAGGAATATTTTCTGAACAGTGAGAGCTTATGTATTTCTTATATTTTAGCCAATTCACTGTAGTCTCTTTTTCCATTAAGTAGCCAGACGGGGACACGTGATTATTCCATAGTGTTATGATTGTAGGCGTATGATCCGAAGACAGATCCAGTGAGGCTTCTACCTCATATACTTCCCTAGAGATGTTCTTAACTACTGCGAAGTCGATTAAATCTGGAATTTTTTATCTATCCGTTGGCCAATAGGTAGGCTGCCCTGAAGAAATAACATCCAGTTTCAATTTAGAAATTGTGTCGAACAGTTTTCGGCCTTTTGGAGAAGTAAGTCGAGAGCCCCAATAGGAGTGCTTTGCATTATAATCACCGGCTGCAATAAAACGAGGGCCTAGTGATCGAAAGAAATGTTCTATACAAACTATAAAGGGAAGGGAATCTAACAGAAAAAGGTATTTGAATAAGGCTGGATGAAGGGAATTTTCTTCAATTTTGTCGAGAATATTTTACAAATAAAAGTACAGCAGCCCCTAAGGCTAATAATTTCGCACTGACTGTCACAAGAATGCTAGATTAAGCTCGTCGAATTTTAATGAAAGTTGAACAAGTATTTTTTTCCTCTCCCAGAAATTTCTACGAGGTCGTTATTCCAACGGTATATAAGTTACTACGCCCTGATATGTGAGTAGTCAAGGTCACTTACATGATTCTTGCACTGATTGTGAGTCGGAGAAAGAGGAGTAGACTGCCTTTCATTGGCATTAAATCCTCTGACGAAATAAGGAACTCCGTACTTAACATCCCTATATGAACTGTCCGAAATAAAATTGAGCCACACTACGACTCTGCCTAATGGAATGCCTAATCAACTGGCTTGATGAACAGGTCTTAGTGAAAACTTGGCAGATCTACGCGTATAAACGCATCCCACCTCGGATCATGAGTCTATCCCGTTAATAATGTTAGAATATTTGTGAAGTAATTTATTCAGCTACGTTAGACACTTTATTTACCATACATGGACTTGTATACCCTATTTTATACAATTGTCTGGATGCAACTCAGATGTAAAGGTACTTTGGGGAATATAAAGCATCTTATAAAGATGTTTTACAATGATGCTACGCTGTATTCCGTATGAAAATTAATTTGGGAATACTTTAGCTGTACGATGTCAGCCAGGGTTTGGCGTACATTACGCCTCTGCCTACCTGAATGCCTAGCAGACTGGCCTAATAAACAGGCCATAGTGGAATCTTCGTAGGACTACGCGTATTGATGCATTCTATCTAGAATTATGTGTCGATCACGTCAATAGTGTTAGAATATTAGTGAAATAAATTAATCGACAGCGTTAGACACTCTATTTAGCATTCTTGCACTTGGACACCCTATTAGGGTATTCAGGGGAATATAACGCATCTTATAAAGATATTTTACAACGATGCTACTCTGTATTCCGTATGAAAATTAATTTGGGAATACTTAAGCTGTACGATGTCGGCCAGGGTTGCATGTTAGCATGCATAGCATGCATGATAGCATAGTTCTCACCAAAACGGTACTAAGTGCTAATAGCCGTTTTTCTAATATCCATCTCCATGATCGTCTTTAGAGGTGGATTACGCAAATCACTCATTTACTTGCGCCTAATATCACGTACATGGCAGCAATTAAGTTATGATCGAGAATATCTGTCTTCCTTATTTCGAAAGGACTGAAGTCTGGTTTAATTGGTTCGAAAAACGTGATGAACATTTATTTGCTCTCTCTGAAGTAAAACGTAAACGAGTACTTTACCACTACACATACATAATACATACATACATACTTGATCATTACAAACCTTCAGTCAGGATTACGACCTAGCTTGTCACACCACTTATGTTGTGTGCTTTAATTTTATACATGAGTGGTGGGACTTACAGTTTAAAGTCGACTCTGAACGACAGATTTTTGACGAAATTTTCATGGCAATTTTATTTGACACTCAGAGTTTTTGCCAGAAATCTGCTGATAGGAAGTCGCAGAAGAAATATTTTTTTTCATTTCATTCGTTTTGTTGGAGATTTCTAACCTGGTGTTTGAACCGAGGTCTCACGTCTAATAAGCCAACATACTACCTACTAAACTACGGCCAATTCATTTTTAGTAAAATGAAATCAATAAGGATAAATACGTAGGACACGCGGCTACTTGTGCTGTCCGATGGTCCCTTTGAAGGAGTAGAGACATTGATATAACTCAGCTCTTACATATGCGGTGACTGATGGTTCTTGTCTGAACAAAAATAACAGAATCGATGAGGGATACTTAGCGCGATATGGAGTTTCTACCAACTGTCTAGTGGACCATGTTATACCCCAGCAAAAACATTTCAATAACCATAAACTATTAGGTAAACTCCCTATTTCTACTACATTTGCTACATAGTGCCGGAAATTTGTTTGTCTCGTGTTTTGGGTGTAATTATTACTCAGGCTGCTGGAAGAAAATTTATTTTTTTATAAAATGTAAGCATTTAATGACACAATAATTGTTTTCAAACTATTAAGAGGCCAAAATAATATAATAAAACTGTTATAATAGTATAAGCGTATGAAAGGGTGTGCGTGTATGCTATTTTAAACCCCTTTTATTTTAAATTTTTTTTAAAAAGCTTTAGGGGAACATTAAGGTTTAATTGATGCTAAAAGGGTTTAACATTTGAGTTTTGATGGGGGTTTCGATGAGTAATTTTTTTTTTGTTGCTAAGTTTTTTTCAAAAGTTGTTTTTTATAGAATTAAAAAACATACAAAAGCATTAACTATGTGGTTTGTGATAACGGAAGCGGATGTTTTATCACAATTTCCGTGGATTACACAATGATTTTTATTTAAAATTTGTATTGAAAAAAAGTTTTATTGCAGGCTTAAACAAAACAATTTTTTTATCAGATGCTTAAAATAAAAACAAACTAAAGGGTCCGCCAAATAACTTTTTTTTTTGAAAATGCTTTAAAAAAAACTACTTTAATTTTCTCAAATTTCTTTTTTTATTTGAAAGTACAATCCTTCCGGTTAATAATGGAAAATAATTTCATTCAAATGGTTGCCTCGGCTGGCCATACAGTAGCCTACACGATCGGTCCAACTTTTAAGCACATTATCGATTGTGTGCAGCTGTATTTCACCAATGGCTTCACGAATATTGTCCTTTAAAGCGTCAATTGTCTCTGGCTTGTCGGCGTAACACTTATCTTTGACGGCACCCCACAAATAATAATTCAACGGTGTCAAATCGCAGCTCCGAGTTGGCCAAACGACATCAACTCTGCGGCTGATAATGCGATCTTCAAAAACAGGGCACAAAACATCGAGTGTAGCTTCGGCTGTGTGGCACGTAGCGCCGTCCTGTTGAAACCAAATGTTGCCAATATCCTCCTGTTCAATTTTTGTGAACAAAAATTCGTTCAACATGGCCCGATAACGATCGCCATTGACTGTGGCGGCCACTCCTTGCTCATTTTCGAAGAAAAAGGGCCCAATTATGCCTCTGGACCAAAATCCGCACCAAACAGTGACTCGTGTTGGGTGCGTCGGCTTTTCAATGTATGCGTGCGGGTTTTCTCTACCCCAAATGCGACAATTTTGCTTGTTTACATACCCGTCAAGATCAAAATGAGCTTCATCTGAAAAGACGATTTTTTTTTGCCAAAATCGACATCTTCTAGGGTAGGCTACTGCATGGCCAGCCGAGGCAGACATTTGAATGAAATTATTTTCCATTATTAACCGGAAGGATTGTACTTTCAAATAAAAAAAGAAATTTGAGAAAATATTCAGTAGAAAATTATTTGGCGGACCCTTTATTATGTGTACAATCTAAAAATGCTTGCAATTTTTTGGAAATTTTGAACGTTTATTGTAAAACGTTGTTACAAAATGAAATAATTTTTTCCACTCATTGGACATCGCTAGCTACTGTACAAACTTATGACATTTTTCTGTCAACACATGGTTTAATAGGAAAATAACTTTTTGCCCTTCGAGTTACAATCGATATTTTGTTCCACGGCGAAGTGAATTCTACCGATATTGGTTGTGAAAGGTAAGACGAGGGCAGAGCCTTCATTTTAAACTCAGTTGAAGTATTTTTTTCGTCAATATAATAAGGCTGAAGCCGCCGTAGTCTAGTAGGTAGTGTATTGGCTTATTAGACGTAAGGCCATGGTTCAAACCCCAGGTCAGACATCAAAAATATGTCAACTTCCTCTCAGCAGGTTTCTGGCAAAAACTCTTGACGAGTAAATAAAATTGCCATGAAAAGTTTCTCAAAAATCTGTCGTTTGGAGCCGACGTTAAACTCTAGGCCCCGCCACTCATGTATAAAATTAACACACGCAACATAAGTGGTTTGAGAAGCTAGGCCGTAATTCTGACTGAAATGTTGTAATGGCCAATTATGTATATATAATAAGGCTGAGGTTTGAACTTAAAGATCTCGCCTAGTAAGCCAATACACTGTCCACTAGTTACGAATTCGAAGTCTGGCTGATGACTGGTAGCTTGACGAATCAACGAAGAATTGCGCAAGAAAGGGTTCAATTGGAAAGCGCAGGGTATTAAAAAATGAGATCGAAGGAAATGCTTCGTCGAATGCTGAAACTAAAGATTCTAGTAAAAGTCACAGGGAACTGGAGAAAGTTTGTGGAGTACATTCGCTTTAACTAGGAGCCTAATCAAGAGCAAATATATTTAGCTGCACTTATCAATGATCACAGTCTTCTTCTCTAGCAGTCTTCTGGCTAAAACTCTAAGTGGAAGTACAATTGCTATGAAAAGTTGCCCAAATCTGTTGTTCGGAATCGGCAATAAACTGGAATATTACTATTGCTATTGATATTGCTACTGCTATTGCCACTGTTATTGTTATTGCTATTGATATTGCTACTGTTATTGATTTTTCTGCTATTATTCCTCTTAGCATTGGTATTGCTATTGCTATTAGTATTGCTATGGTACTGCTATTGCTATTGCATTACTATTGCTATTGCATTACTATTGCTATTGCATTACTATTGCTATTGCATTACTATTGCTATTGCATTACTATTGCTATAGCATTACTATTGCTATTGCATTACTATTGCTATTGCATTACTATTGCTATTGCATTACTATTGCTATTGCATTACTATTGCTATTGTATTACTATTGCTATTGCATTACTATTGTTATTTCCATTACTATTGCTATTGTATTACTATTGCTATTGTATTACCATTGCTATTGCTATTAGTATTGCTATTGCATTACTATTGCTATTGCTATTAGTATTGCTATTGCTATTAGTATTGCTATTGCATTACTATTGCTATTGCATTACTATTACTATTGCATTACTATTGCTATTGCTATTAGTATTGCTATTGCATTACTATTGCTATTGCATGACTATTGCTATTGCATTACTATTGCTATTGCTATTAGTATTGCTATTGCATTACTATTGCTATTGCATTACTATTGCTATTGCATTACTATTGCTATTGCATTACTATTGCTATTGCTATTAGTATTGGTATTGTACTGCTATTGCTATTGCTATTCGTATTGGTATTCTGGAAAGTTTCACCGCGGAGTCCACTTACAACATAACATTTGCAGTTTATTAACTGAATCAGGTATTCCCCAGAGGTATAATGGGTCTAGAACTATATTCGCAGTGGCAGGCAGATGTATATTTTATAAAACTTTCGAAAAGCGAATGTAATAATGAATAATGAATTGATAAAGTTAACACACACAAAATGAGTGGTGTGGGAAGCTAGGTTGTAATGCTGACTAAAGGGCTGTAATGACCTATTACTCTACAAATAGGCCTGCCATTGTATAATTAAAAATTCATTTTTAAGAAAAGTTTCATTGTAGAAATGAGGAAAACCACTCTCTTGAGAAATTTCATAAATTTGTATCGGTTTTTAGGCGTTTGATGTTATTTTCCTTTCAAAATTAATAACAGCAAACCACACGTGTTCCCATTAGATGTAGTTTTATTAGAATCCTTAAGACCTTCTGGTGACATTTTAAGGCTTAATTAGACTTTGGTAAGGAATTTGCCTTAATTTGGAAGATTCCATAGAAGATTTATTTAATAATTTGAATTTGTATTCCTTTTTTTCTCCGCAGAAAACATTAACAACACGTTTGTAATCCTTTTCGTTTGCTATTTATATAACAGGCTTTATTATGGTCTTAATCTGTGCCGTGATTATTAAATGGAATTTATTTTATATGTATAGGCCTCGTGTCAAATCAGGCTTATTTTGTGGCCTTCATATATACAGCAGCATACAGCCTAGCATTGTATTGGAAAAACGCACACAATAGTTTTGTGCTTATCTCGTCATTTTTATTCTAATTTCGTTTCTTTTCAGAAAAAGAAAAGAAAAATGTTTTACGACAGCTAGCCTCCCTCTTCTGCTGCTTATCTATTGATAGCAAAAAAAAGAATACACGACAACAAAAACTAGGCATTAAAAAGAAAAGAAAGAAAAGAAAATTTCTAAAGGAAACGGAAGTTTAGCAGCATCAAAAAAGAGGAGAGAAAAAAAAGCCATAGAAATAGAAATAAAGCGTGGTAACAGAAACAACTGGTTTTTAGAGTGTGTAACGCAAAATAATGCTTCCTTAACCACAGGCAATAAAAAAACTCAAGCCTTATAGAACGGCTAAGCAAACGGGAAATGTCAGCTGCTAATGACTGCAAACGTTTCTTGTACTAGTTTTAATTTTAGGAATTTGGGTTAGCTTAAGGATTTAAGGCAAACTATTCGTTAATTAATCTCTTGTTTCTTTAAAGTTTTAAAGAAAATTAAAACAAATGAAATAAAACTTAAGTAGCGCAACCATTAGCATTACGGTGGGCTTTGAAAGATAAAGAGGTGCCACTGGTCTTCAGTGAACTCATATCTCAACTCAAAAGTATAAAATAGAAGTCGTTATACGATGAGGCTCATCGAACTTATTAAAGAAAAATGGACTGCATTCTAGTAGGTAGCGTGCTAGCTTGTTAGACAACAGCTCGCGGTTCATAACCCAGATCAGACCGAGCATAATATTGTTACGTATTGACATTTTAAAAACATTTAGGATATGAGCTCGTAGATTGCAAATAAAATAAAAATAAATTTGTGCTTATTTTTAATTAAAATTCTTTATTATTCGCGCAGATCTGTGTGCCACTGTTCACAACTTGATGTAAACAACAACAATTGCTTTGTTTGTTATTCGTCTGTTTACACTCTTTCCACTCTTTCCTCAAAAATTTGTCGTTTGGATTTGACGTTAAACTGTACATCCCACCACTCATGAATGAACTTAGAAACATTACATGGGTGATGTGAGAAGCTAGGTTGTAATCCTGACTAGTGGTATGATAAGAGCAATTAAGTAAGTAAGAAGGATTTCAATACAGATGGCGATTTGTTACACTAGGTTTGAGTCTTTAATAAGGTTTATAATGAGTGATTTTTTAAGAGCTATAGGAAAATTAAAAAAAAAACACATAAAATTGAGAAAAATGCACGAAATCTTTATTTGAATTGATAGTACGGTCCATATAATTTAATGTTTGAAGATTATTTCATGCAAATGTTGACCGCTACTGCGCCTCAAATGGTCCATCCGCTTAGTCCAATTTTGGCTTACTCTTTCCAACATATCGGCCGGTGTCTCACGAATAGATGCTTCAATGTTATCTTCCAATGCATCAATTGAAGCGGGCTTGTCTGTATAGACATGGGCTTTAACATAGCCCCACAAAAAATAGTCTAAAGGCGTTAAATTGCACGATCTAGGTGGCCAATTGACCGGTCCCGAATGTGAAATAAAATGTTCACCGAACTCGCCTCTCAATAAGTCCATTGTTACGCGTGCTGTGTGGCATGTGACACCGTCTTGTTGAAACCACATGTCGTGCAAGTCAAGCTCTTGCATTTTGGGCAAAAAAAGTTGGATTTCATCTCACGGTAGCGCTCACCATTCACAGTTACGTTACGATTCGCAGCATCTTTGAAGGAGTACGGTCCAATGATGCCACCAGCCCATAAACCGCAGCAAACTGTGACTTTTTCTGGATGCATTGGTAGCTTTTGCAATGCTTCTGGCTGATCTTCACTCCAAAATCGATAATTCTGCTTATTTACGTATCCATTGAGCCAAAAATGAGCTTCGTCGCTGAACACAATTTTTTCGATAAAGAAATGAATCTTCGGCCAACTTTCCAAGCGCCCATTCACCAAAAATTCTGGGTTGCGGTAGGTCGTTCGGTTTCAATTCTTGCACCAAAATTTTCCACGTTGTTGAGTAACAGAGGCCCAATTGCTGCGAACGGCGACGAATCGATAATTGATGGTCATCATTAACACTCGCCGATACAGCTGCAATATTTTCTTCAGTTCGCATTCTACGTAAGCGTGTTGGTGGTTCAATGTCCAACAATGTCCAATTTGGTGCGAAATTTAGTCACACTATAGCCCGAATAGCCACTTCAGTGGGTCGATTAAACTGACTGATGAACTTTCTTAACTGAGCACGCATTTTGATAATAAAATTCAATGATTTTTGCAAGCGTTGTTCGTTAGTAAGACGATTCATGGTTAAATTATAGACCAAACTGAAGATGTTTGACAATGAAACAAAACACGAAACGTGCGTGAGCCGTTTAAACCAGTGTTGCTAAACAAATAATAGCTAAAAAATCACCCGTTAGTATTCTAAGGATAGGCCTACAGGTTGGCCCACTTTGATACCACAGGTTTTCTTTTTTTTCTTAGACTGCAACTATCCGAAGCTTCTTATGAAAATATTTAAACTCCAAGTTTCCCCACATTGACAGATCAGTGATGCTCGGCACGTATCCAAGAACAATTGGAGAACAATTTCTTCGCATTCCTTGTCTATACAGCTGATGGAGAACTCCTTAGCCATACAGCCAAGATCATTGCACTTGGCCAGTAATTACCCCGTCAAAGAGAAGAATTTTTGGTAGCGAATATTATGGCGATTTAAATTGCTCTCCTTACACGATATCACAAAGTATAGGAGATAATGATACGCTAAAAGCTGTTTTTATTCCCCCATTGTACTCCATATCAATTATATGTCTGTGCATTTCCTTTTCCTCCTCGTTTTTTCTCTAGTTTTTTGTTTTGAAACGTTTTGCCTGGTGTAATTGGCCCTTTGTTTGCTGCATTGAAATTTAGTTTATTTACTGTCTATGCCACTTTGTGGCACATTTGCGTAATTGTATTTGGATAACAATTTGTAAAACTATTGTTTAAATTAAATGAAATATACTTTTAGGCAGCATAGCAACTTTTGAATGAACGCACTAAAGTATGCAATAAAACCAAAAACAAAACGATACGAAAAAACATGTTGTGAAGTAAATAAATAAATGGCAAGGGAAGGTTTAAGGGGCTAGTGGCCTCGACTTATAAAGAGCTGCATTATAAGATATTTTTTCATTAAAAATTTCAAAATACCTTTTAACACATGTCGCGAATGCCAATGAAATCTTTCTTAAACAGGTATTTTTGCAATGTTAGGAACTAAATTTTTACTTTTTTGTGCGAAATATTTTCAAAAAAAATAACCTTTTCTTTGTGACCTGTCGCGAATCATAATGAATTTTTCAAAAATTAAGCTACACATACATACATATAAGTACTTTTATTTTAACTCCAAGTTATACTTAAAACGACAATATTTATACCAAGAAAACAATTTTACATAGACCCATGTCACGAATTTCAAAAGAATATGACGAATTTTAGAAATATCTTTACATATTTCACTAAAGTACAAATTTCGATTTAATTTTAAAGTGAATTTATAAAGTTTTGTTCGCAATATATAAGAATAATATCAATTTACTTTGTAACATGTCGCGAATTAAATAGAAATTTTTCAAAAATCAGTTTTAAATATCTGCTCCCTTATTTTGAAAGCTATTTTTGATCAAAATGTTAATGTTTTAGTGAAATATTTGAAAAAATTAAACTTTTTTAAACATATGTCATGAATTCCAAAAAAAATATTTGCAAAATTCGATTTTTTTTGCATTATTGGAGGCAGAATTGAGTATTTTTGTTCAAAAATTTTCAGAATAGTAATCGTTTCACTGTGAGATGTCGCGAATCACAATGAATCTTCGTCACATGTCATAAATTCCAATACAATGCACTATTTTCTCATGACATTTCAATTTATTTGCCAGCAATTGTAGATATATTAACATTTGCTTTCATTTTATGGAATTTTTTTTGAAAAAATTTCACACATGTCATGCACGTTAAATCAAATTGAGCTTATAAACTCATACGATAATTTTCTTTTCAGTATGTGACCAGTTACGAATTACGCAGATTATGCTTTTTAATTTTAACACCTTTTTAATGCTTTGTTTAAAACCACACTTTAAAACATATTCTAAAGCTTCTTAAAGTATGCCGCCTTTAATTAACTGTCCCTGCAAGTATATGCCTTTAACGAAGTATACATTCCTACAGAGCCATATAAAGAGAATAAATTTTAAAATGCCACTTTTACAACAAATACAACAACTAACTGTATATTTATATATATTCCAGCTTTTTTTCTCTTCCCCTCCCTGCCTCTTTTCTTTTCATTTTTTTTGCAAACCAATTCTTAAAGTCTTATTGGCCTATAGCTTACATGTGCCACAATTTGCTGTTGTTAAGGCAAAATGGTATTTGTTTGTGTGAGTACATCTGTGTGTGAGAGAAAGAATAAAAAAAAATACTTTGTGTGTGTCCTGTAGATAAGGCTACAACAAGAAAGACCATAAAAACTTTTCAACTTTAAACATGTGACAAAAACTTTTATGCACACACTCATACACACACAGAATATATTTTTCTCTTCCTTTTTTTGTACACTGTAGAGTTCTACGTGCGTTGTTAAATAAATGAGCAGCTGTCGTTGAGTATACATACATATATGAGTGCAATGTGTGTGTGTATGGGTGTGTTTTTTTCTTTGTTGGTCTTTGTTAAGCTAAAATTGTAATTGGCATTTAGTTAAGTTGGCTAACACACTAGCATGGACATATTAAATAAACCATACATTATATAACAGGGCCAGCAAAGTATTTCCTTAAATATTTCTGTGTGTAACATTTTGTGGCTAACACACACACATATATATATATATCGCAACACAGTTTATATACAATTAAATTAATACTAGAAATGTCATCATATTTTATAATTGCATGAAATGTGCAAATAAAACAGTTTTAAAGATTTATCGGAAAAGAAATATAATTAATTGCCGTCTATTGTTGCAAGAAAAAAAAAACCAAAGTATACTTTAGGGTGTTTTAAAACAATTTTAATAGAAAACTCAAAAAATAGTGGATTTCCACTAACATTTGAGCATTTAGCGTCAAACATTGGTACATGAAATGTTTTTATTGAAATATTGGTCAGTATCGGGATTTTCTACACATCTTTCCAGCTTCATGCGGTTTCCATGCCTAAAACTATGCTAATTTTTCCAAAGTCCAGTATGAATCAAGTTCGTTATGAACCAAGTTTATCGTATTCCAGTGAAATCCTTCTGCTTAGATTTAAATAAATGAAAGTTAGAAGGCACAAGGTCTGGTTTATAAGGCGAATGTGAGAAAATCTACTGTCCTGCCATTACAGCTATGAAGGTCCTAGGACGGAGGAGTCCTTTATATCGAAAAAAGTAAATTTGTATGGTCTACCGGCAATTTGATTAATGTTTTATTTGCGAATGAGACACGTTTGTGTAGTATTTATTCCTTAAAATAAGAATTCCAGTCGCTTTTCACCATTCGTTTGAAGTACTAGGCTCGACCGTTCCACCTGAACTCCTGGATGTCTACACCGACGGCTCCAGACTCGATAACGGGGTGGGCAATGCAGTATACTCTGGGAAATTGGACCTGAACATCTCACTCCGGCTGCCGGACTACTGCAACGTGTTCCAGGCGGAGGTAATGGCCATCTGCCGGGTCGCACAGTGGATCCTCGCCTATGGTATTCCTGTCCATTTCACCCGTATCTCGATCTACTCCGATAGCCAGGCTGCGATAAAGTCTCTGTCGAACGTTGCGGATAATCCCAGGATCGTCAGAGAATGTCGCCGCTGCCTCAATCTCCTTTCTGGGCGCCTCGGCGTCACACTTGTCTGGGTTTCCGGACACTGCGATATTCCGGGAAACTGCAGGGCTGACGAGCTGGCCAGGGCTGGCGCTCTACTTCCGGAATCTTCCTCAATCAACGTGGGAATGCCACCTACCTCGTTCAAACTGGCTATTGCGCGGAAATTCTCCCGGGATGACAACCGGTCCTGGGTCAATGGCTCACTTGGACCACAATGGATAGTAGGCGTACAAACCAGCTACTTGGACTTGGCCGTAATATCATCTCGATCACAGTGGCCATGCTTACTGGCCACTGCGGACTTTGTCTCAGATACCCAAGAACCGGAAAATAATAGAAACGATTGTTCTCTTCTTTCTTGTCACTACAGTTTCTGCAGGAGTCGTGATAAGGCATGCGCACTTATATGGGCCACTGTGGCATTATAATTGCTTTGTTTTTGTTCCAATTAATTTATAATGGGCCAGATTTGTCTGGTCTGGTCTTAAAAAGTGTTCTTATATTTCCATATTTCCCTCTACGGATCCATTCGCTCTTTTGCTTTCGGTAAATATGCATAAATCTTCACTCGATATACTGTGATATCGTTTAATTGCAGCCTTTAGCCAGGTAGTTCATGGACCAAACTAAGATTCAGTGGTTTCGAAAAGACTTCACATCTAACATCGAAGTGCCATCTGCCTCTGCAAGTGAATACTTAGATGACGTTCTTTGCAACTTAAAGGAGAGGAGAGTACCCATTGCATGTCTTGCTGGTTTCCTGAAAAGAACTGGTATTCTTGTATAGCATTCGAAGGGAACACACTCTGTTTAGACACCCAGTCGTCACTTTATTATCATTATTATTCAGAGAACGTTGATACTCTCTTTGAGGTCATTACTTTAGCCTCAGTAATGCTCTCTTTTATTTCACATGTTCTTTTAAATGAAAACAAGCTATTAAAAACACAAATCATGTACAAAAAATATCGTATTTTAAAGCTGTAGTCTTAATAAATAAAACAAATCTTATTTACGACTTAAAAAATCTTGTAAAAACAAAACTTTTTCTTTTAAAATCCCCTAAAATATGTTAATTTTTTTATATCCCCAAAAAAATTCATTTTTATTCCTTACTTGACTTGGTTTTTATCTAAAGAAATCTGTATTCTTAACTCTTATTAAGTCTTTAAAAAATTTATTACTACGTTAGTTTTTCCATTTCAAAGGCTCCTAAATATAGGCAAGTATTTCCGTTATTATTTCAAAGTATTGTACAAACTTGTGTTATAAAAAAAAAGAAAAACAGAGCCTGATATCATCATATGTAATCGTTAAAACTAAAATGGTTTGCTTTTTTTTTAGGTATTTTAGTACCAACTAAACATTGGAGCATAAAGAAAGAAGGAATGGAAAAAAGCAAGAAAATAATCTTAAAAAAATAAAAATTCTAGGGAGCGAAAGCAAGGAACAGTAATCCCAAAGGACAATAGACATCAACACAACATTATGTTGAGTACAGAAGAGCTAAAAAGGATATGTGAATGGCCAGATAGTAAATAAAAGCTTAAAAGCCAAAAGTTGTAAAATTTAAACACCTAAAAGTATGCAAACAAATATATATTTTTAAGTAAAATTGTTTATACTTGTTTTGAAACCAGTTTCGATGGGAGATTTCCCAATGAAATTCCAAGGCTAGCTCTTTAACATGTTATTTTATAGATTCTGTGGAAATAATGGGAATAAAATTGCTGTGAAAAGTTTCCCAAATCTGGTGTTCGAAATCGACAATAAACTGGACTATTACTATGTCTATTGATATTGCTACTGCTATTGCCACTGTTATTGTTATTGCTATTGCTATTGCTACTGTTATTGCTTTTGCTACTATTATTCCTCTTAGCATTGGTATTGCTATTGCCATTACTATTACTATTGCTATTGTATTACTATTGCTATTGCATTACTATTGATATTGCATTACTATTGCTATTGCATTACTATTGCTATTGCATTACTATTGTTATTACATTACTATTGCTATTGCATTACTATTGCTATTGCATTACTATTGCTATTACATTACTATTGCTATTGCATTACTATTGCTATTGCATTACTATTGCTATTGCATTACTATTGCTATTGCATTACTATTGCTATTGCATTACTATTGCTATTGTATTACTATTGCTATTGCATTACTATTGCTATTGCATTACTATTGCTATTGCAGTACTATTATTATTGCTATTAGTATTGCTATTGCTATTAGTATTGCTATGGTACTGCTATTGCTATTACTATTAGTATTGGTATTGTGGACCGTTTCACAGCGGAGTCCACTTACAACATAGTATTTGCAGTTTATTAACTGAATCAAGTATTCCCCAGAGGAATAAGGGATCTAGAACTATATTCGCAGGGGCAGGTAAGATTAAGTAAAATTGTTTATACTTGTTTTGAAACCAGTTTCGATAGGAGATTTCCCAATGAAATTCCAAGGCTAGCTCTTTAACATGTTATTTTATAGATTCTGTGGAAATTTAGGTCGTAATGCTCAATTATGTATTATGTGGAAGTTTACACAGTCTTTTCTACTCTAAAGTATAAGGTAGGCAGTGAAATTTTTTAAAATTGCCCCCTAAGGTATGTTTCTATTGTTTCTGGACTACAGTTTATACCTTAATAGACCAATACCGAGCTGTACTTCTTTCTTTTTCATCTAAAAATATTTTATTTTGTTTATATTTGCCTCTTAGGCCGTTTTTCTTTACAACGCCGCCTAATACTACATATTTAAAGTCAAACTCATGTGCTTACTCTCAGTACAACATTGTAAAATAATGGTGCATCTTTTGGGGGGATTTCTTTTCTCATGTTGTCTACACAACATATTTAACTTTTAACAACAATTTTCTTTTTATAGCCCATGAGATTTGCTTTTATTTTGCTTTTTAGCAAAACAATTTAAAACGGAAATTTGAAAAGAACAAAAGAAAACTAAAATTATAGGGGGTTATAACAGGCCATATACATGAGGCCTTACATCGTAATGTTATATTTCAAGACAATAATGGAGACAATCTTTCACCAAGAAACGAAAATAAATTGTAGGAGATTTTATTTTAAGGTGTATTGTTAGGCACTCTACTATTTTGAATGCCGAAGTCTGCACACGGTAGTATTTGGATAGAATGCTTTCTAAGTCCCAGTACCATTCCGGAATAATGGTAATACATTTCTTATACTCTTCCTAGTCTACCAGAAGTTTAACCGAAAAAACAGACCAAAAGTTCGAGTGAACTTCAGTCAGTCTTGTGTGAAGGCGCGATGTGATTGAAGGGAGTAATCGTGGTTTGAAGATCTCCGTTACAAAGATTAGACGAACAATTGTCTAGTAATTGTTATTGTTTATGCAAAGGCTTTAAACAGAGGAATAACAAAGAAAAGCAATTGTTGTTGTTTACATCAAGTTGTGAACAGTGACACACAGAATTGTGCGAATAATAAAAATTTTTAATTAAAACTGAAGACAAATTTATTTTAATTTTATTTGCAATCTACGAAATCATATTTTAAACGTTTTTAAAAGATAAAAACTTAACAATCTTGGCTGTGTATAAAGCATACAAACGTATTTTTATTCCACACTTACTCAGAACCGTAAAATTTCGTCACCACAAGTCTTATAGGAGAAAAAAGGGAGACCACTAAACAGCCCTTCTGCCATTATGCATTCTCTATTAAGAACTAGGGATAGAGGCCTCTTCAGAATTATTGATCGAACGTATGTGGCTTAAGGTGTGTTGAATAAAATTCGAAATCCCATAAAACTGTCAGAAAAATTGTGGAATAACAGGCTAGGAATTATGGTTAAATGACGAAGTAGTTGTAGTTAGGCTTTGCTGTAATGGTAAAGAGATTTACGGCTCTAAGCTTTAATAGAATGCCCTGAATAATACCGTTCTCCTTTCTTTAGCCTGATTGAACAGATCAGATTTAAACACTTCAGAAAAAAGTCCAACGGCTGTTCCTTCTGGCAAGACCATAAGCCAAAGCCAAAGCAATTTGGCTTTCGAAAGAAGCCAATAACATGACCCATTTAATCTGTAGCAGTCACTTACAAAAAGGACAACTGATTGAAAAACTAATGTTGGGGAATACTAAACTATTACGGAAGGATATGCCAACAAAACTAACTTGATGAGGAAGATTAAGTCATCCAGTTTATCTAAACCGAATAGTCAGGAGCTGAGTTGCAAAAACATGAAACTTTTCATGCAATAAAGTCAAAATCGTTGGTGTTGTGTGGTTAATAGTACCGTGTAGTTCATAATCTTTAATTCCGGTTAAACAAATACAGCTATCACACCGTTTTTATGCTGGTTTTCGGAAAATTGGGCCAAAAAATATCTCCAGAACATTATGTGCACCAAGCTACCAAATTGGGCGAAATTAATTGTGTCGAGGAAATGGTGGCAAATTGAGTAACCGCTGACACGAAAGTAATTAATTTGGAAAATACCGTTGACGGAAAATTCGTTATAATGGAGGAGAAGATCAACAACCTCCAGCGCCAGCGACCGGAACCAGTGCGAATCGTATCAGAAGGTACCGGCGGGATAAAAACACTTTGCTTTGATGTTAGCTCACCCCTGTCCGTATTTAAATTCCAATTCGAAACGGTAGCCAGCAGAAACGGATGGGACGATGAAGAGAAAGCTTTGGAACTAATTTTGGCGTTAAAAGACGTCGCAGCCGAGATTCTAGAAACCATGCCAGCTAGCCATAGAAACAACTTACTTACTTACTTAATTGGTCATTACAATCCTTCAGTCAGGATTACGACCTAGTTTCTCACACCACTTATGTTGTGTGTGTTAATTTTATGCATGAGTGGCGGGACCTACAGTTTAAAGTCGACCCCGAACGTCAGATTTTTGAGAAACTTTTCATGGCAATTTTATCTACTCTCAGAGTTTTTGCCAGAAATCTGCTGAGAGGAAGTCGCCGAAAAAATACTTTTTGTATTTTATTTTGATGCCTGGCCTGGGGCTCGAACCCAGGCTTTTCGTCTAATAAGCCAGCACACTACCTACTAGACCACGGCGACTTCATAGAAACAACTACAACGACTTAATGGTGGCGTTATAGCGCAAATTCGGCCACGAACACAAACGAGAACTGTACCGCATGGGTTAAGATGCCTTTGCAATGGAGGTCGAGAGATTAGTGCAGCTTACATATCCAGGAGAAAACCTCTCACTGATAGTGAAGTGTGGAGTTGAGAAATTCAGGTTATGTGCCACATTTTCTCTAAAAGAAGCGATATATATGGCTGTATATGCATTGCGATAATGCAAAGTTGTGATCAAAGCTATAACGCTTTCTGCATGGTCGAATCTCTTTATAAGCTCCCTAATTTCTTGCACGTACTTGGTCATTACAACCCTTCAGTCAGGATTACGACCTAGCTTCTCACACCACTTATGTCGCGTGTGTTAATTTTATACATGAGTGGCGGGATCTACAGTTTAAAGACGACTCCGAACGACAGATTTTTGAGAAACATTTCATTGCAATTTTATTTACTCTCAGAGTTTTTGCCAGAAATCTGCTGAGAGGAAGTCCCCTAAGAAATATTTGTTCATTTTTCGTTTTGTTGGAGATTGTCTAACCTGGGGTTTGAACCGTGGCCTTACGTCTAATAACCCAACTATATAGTAGACTACGGCGACTTCGGTTGTATATACATTGCGATAATACGCAGGCGTGATTCAAGCTATAACGCTTTCTGCTCCCTAGCACAGTGGGTCAAGAAAGTCAGAATGGGGAACTAGGTCGTAATCCTGACTAAAAGGTTATAATTACCAATTGTGTGTGTATGGATGTAATGTTTGAAAAGTATCCACGCTTGAGTTACAACTTTTGTAGTTCATTTAACTATTTTTATAACTTCTTTGAGTATCATGCTTTTCATATTCGTGAATAACAAACCTTTCACTAAAGAAATGACTCTTGAGATGGAAAATATTTAAGAGTTTACAACCAAATGGCGTATGATTAATATTAGATTTTTTGGTTCAATAAATATTAATCATACGCTGCATGGTGTTATAATTTTGAAAAACTAGAAATTGCGGAAATAAAAAACAAAAAAAAAAAAACTTTAGAAATGGGATTACCTGTCATAAATTGTCATTGTCAAGCATAGTTTTCTTAACTTATTTTCCAATGAAACTGGCAAAGAAAAGCCAACTTAATCAAGGAGGCCAAAATCACAAAAAAAAATATTTTTTGTTTTAAAATTTTATTTTTGGTGACCTATTGATGTGGCAAACTTTAAGACAGAGATTTATGGCCATAAATAAGCCAAAAAAAGTTTTTTTTAAACGTTTAATACGTTGGTGGTGGTGGTGGTGCTGTTGTCTTAGGTTTTATCGGTAAAGGAAAATCAAAAATATTTTCATTTCATTTTTTAAGGAAATTATTTTAAAAATTTTATGGTAAGCAAAGCAAAAAAAAACTTTTCATGTTTTTTTTGATTTTCACCACTAAAAACGACAAAGAAAACGGCTTAAAAATATGAGTTTAAGTTTTAAGCCAAATGGCAAAGGGCCACTGAATTTTTTTTACGGCTACCGAATGTCTACTTTTATAACATTTTTTTTTCTCTCTCTACTTAAAAATAATAATAAAAAGAAAGCGAAATAAAAATCAAAAGAAATATAAAAATTAAATAAAAAAATAAAATATTTTTCTTTTTTTTATGATTATTTTCTGTAATATTTTCATGGCAGTCTTAAATTTTTCTTGGAAAAACAATCTTTTTTTTGGGTTTAATTTTCAAGTCAAGGTTATTTACGTTGCTGTTGTAAAAGCCTTTAATTTATACACACCCAGATACATAGAGTCGTTGTAATAGCTAGAAATACTTTTCAAGCCACCAAATTCAATTACGTTAAGAACAAGGCTAAAATATTGCCAAATAGAGAAATAGAAACAGAAAAATCTCTTACAATATATTCTTGCGAGTAAATAAATCAAAAATTTAAAAGAAACATTTATTTTCCACAGATAAATACCTGGTTGTTTTTAAAGAATGAAAAAAGAAAAAGATTTTAAAGTAATATTGGTAAACAGAGTGCTTGCTGGAAATGAAATGAAAAGAAATTAAAAACTAACATGAATATAAGTTCCAGTAGGACAACAAAGAGCGTTAACAACTCCTCTCCTAGCTTTCTTGTCTTCAGCAGTTAGTTTTATCTGGTTCTAGCAGTACATTCGCTACACATCATACGAATCCGTTTACCGAGTAGGTCTTCTGGTTCTACTCATGCCTAGCTTATGCAATAGCTTCCGTTGTCTCTCTGAGAACATGAACAATATAGGTTCACTTTCTCCTTTGAATTTAAATTTTTAGAAGACATTCGGTCGCCACATATGGAAGGTGATCATTTATAAGCTAAAGAAGCAAAAAATAAGCCAAATTTGCTTAAAAATTTGCCCACAAATGCTTGAGCCGTTTGCAGGACACTTCCTTTATACTTAAGTAAGTAAGCGTATGCTTCAAGACAGCCATTCTCGATGAAGTAAGAAGAAAACAAACTGCATGTTGTCAGCGATGTCCGCTTGAGAGCCACCAATTTACCTTTTTATTCTACCCAGATAGGTGAATGAGTCAACATTCTTGATAAAATATGTCTGCGTAGTATTTCAACCTTACGATCTATTGTACTCTACTCAAACTTTATAGCGCATTCCTGTAATATTTCCTTCACGACTTTGCCTTGATACATTTCAGAACGTTGCTCGGTGTCAACAATGGCAAATTCCTTGCCTAGCACGTGATCGGCACCCAAATGTTTCTTCCAATAAGGTGTTTTGATAATTATTTCTCATCGTCACAGAATCCTCATGATGAGCTCGATAGAATTACGATTCTGAATAAGTGTACTTGGAGTCTACAGTGCCCTGTGAAAAAACTGGTTACCAAACTCAGGTTATTCCTGGATGGTCTGATAATTGACACAGATCTCCTTTTATTACACTTTCCCAAAAAAGATGTGATTGCCTTAACCCCACTTGTCTCTCTTTTTCATCCTTTTTGTTAAGCAAAAATCCTTCCAAACATCTGCTTCCACAAAAGGGTTCTGGTCCCATCAGTACAGTGGAAGCCTCTCTCTCATCGCAAGTTCGTTTGCTTGTTCATTGCAGAAAATTCCCACATATTCTGGGATCTAGTAGAAAATAACATTATTTTCCTCACCTAACCGATTCAGCTTCCCACGACTGTTTTGTACTGTATTCGATTTAATTTTCTAAGAGCCGAGTGCTTGAATGACACCCTGACTGCTAGATAGTATAGCTATGTTCTGTTTTTTGTAATTTCCATCCAAGTTGAATTCAGCACATCCTTCCATGGCATAGATATTCGCTTGGAAGACATCCTCGAATTTTAATTGTAGGGTTCCGTCATATATGGATAAAATTAGCACCCAGGACATAAGTAGTGTGTGAGAGGCTAGGTTGTAGTCCTGACTAAAGGGTTGTAATGATCAATTAAGTCCGTAAGTAAGTAAGTAAATAAGATTCCAAACATGCGTTCCGATGATTCATTTTGCTCATAACAGATCTAAATATTGCACTTGAAGCAATGACTACTCTTGACAAGATTTCTTTCAATTCATAGTGGCCTCAATCTCAATCTATTTCTGGATTACTTATGGTATTGTTACGTTTTTAACTTTTAAAAACGTTTAAAATATGAGTTCGTAGATTGCAAATAAAATAAAAATAAATTGGTGTTTAGTTTTAATTAAATGCCTTATTGTTCGCACAATTCTGTGCGCCACTATTCACAACTTGACCTAAACAACAACAATTGCTTTGTTTGTTATTCCTCTGCGTACATACATACATACACAATTGGTCATTACAACCCTTCAGTCAGGATTACGGCATAGTTTCTCACACCATTTATGTTGTGTGCGTTTATTTTATACATGAGTGTCGGGACCTACAGCTCAAAGTCCACTCCGAACGACAAATTTTTGAGAAACTTTTCATGGCAATTGTATATACTTTCAGAGTTTTTGCCAGAAGTATGCTGAGAGGAAGTCACCGAAGAAATACTTTTTGTATTTTATTTTGATGTCTGGCCTGGGGCTCAAACCCTGGCTTTTCGTCTAATAAGCCCTTTGCATAAACAATAACAATTACTAGTTAATTGTTCAACTGATTTTTGTGACGGCGATCTTCAAACCACGATTATTCTCTTCTAACACACCGCATCTTCACACAAGATTGACTGAACTTTTACTAATTCACTCGCCTGCTTTGCTTTGCCTTTTGTATGGCAGGGTAAACAGTCTGATGAATGTGCTTGAAGGCTAACGTTAGCGGCTTCGCCTTCTCGAGACCTCTATAAATGTATACATTGTTGTTACATTATTGCTGTTTGTGTATTTTGTTTACATTTATTCTTGTAGTGTTTGTTGTTGTATTTTTGTTTACTTGTTTATCATTTTTTATGCTGGTGTTTGTTGTTATATTACGCAGTGTATTAATTTGTAAACAAGTTCATTTTGTTTTGTTTTTGTAGCTTTTGTTTGTAATTTTAATGTTAAACGATGTAAAAGCAAAACAGCAGTATCTAGATTTTTCCATTTTTGTAACAATGCTATTATTACATACAGTGAGCGCCATAAGTGAGTCAACACTTTTGTTCTTAAGTATAAAACAGTTTTGTTCTTAAGTATAAAAAAGTTCCTTTATCATGAATTGTTGTTTTTGTTTTAACATTTTATAAGTAATAAATAAACGTTTTTATTTTTGGAAATTTATTCGACTATTCTCATTTAATTTTCTCGCTATCCTAAGAAAATGAATTATTTCATTTTCAGTGTTTACTCACTTTTGGGGCTGAGTGTACATAGCTAAGTTCTGTGCTATCTTATCTTATCTTATATCTTAAAACCATTCAGTTCACTACAACTTCCCTTTCGCTGAGGATACTTTTCATTTCTCACTTTATACAAAGGTTTTGGCTGTGTTAATGCCTGGAAGAATTTGTTCTAACTAACTTGGCTATACTAAAAGATGTAACCCCTATGGACTTACCCTGTTCATTTTATAATTTGAATAGTAGTAATTCAACACAAGTGCCACTTATTATTGTAAAAACAAATAAATAAAAACAAAAAGAGAGAAAGAAGAAAATAAAAAAATGAAATAAAAATCTTTTGTTGATACCACTTAAATATCATCATGATTATATTGTTTTTAAATGTTTTCTTGTCTTTGTCAGTAGTTTCCTGCTCTCTCTCTCACACTCTCTCTTCAGTGAATTATCAAGCTGTGAGACTTATCTGTTTATTTAAAGCTATTGTGGCTGTTTTATTAGGCTTTAAAAATTTAATTTTCTACCACATTATGGCTGACTATACAAAGCAAAAACAATAAACGATAAAAACAAAAAAAAAATAATATTGACCTTTAGCCTTAACCATATAGAGGCCAGCACATAAACATACTCACGTATGTATACAACACATGTGTGTATTTGTTTAAGCGAGTGTGAGTGCGAGTAAGTATCTGCCTCTTCTAAAGGGTGTTTTTTATAGAGGTATAGAACTTTAAGTTGCAATAAAACAACGATGGATTGATTATTCGATTGACATGAATTTTATTTATCCGAAAGATAATCTTGTGGCATTACATTTTAAATATGATTTCTGGCATATGACCGCCACGGCTGGCGCGGATGTAGTCCAATCTGGACGCCCAATTTTCGATGACTTTTTCCAACATTTGTGGCCGTATATCGGCAATAATACGGCGAATGTTGTCTACCAAATGGTAAAGCGTTTGTGGCTTTACCGCATAGACCAATGACTTTACATAGCCCCACAGAAAGTAGTCTAGCGGTGTTAAATCACAAGATCTTGGAGGCCAATTCACAGGTCCAAAACGTGAAATTATGCGGTCACCAAACGTGTCTTTCAATAAATCTATTGTGGCACGAGCTGTGTGACATGTTGCGCCGCCTTGTTGAAACCACATCTCCTGGACATCATGGTTATTCAATTCAGGAATGAAAAAGTTAGTAATCATGGCTCTATACCGATCACCATTGACTGTAACGTTCTGGCCACCATCGTTTTTGAAAAAGTACGGACCAATGATTCCACCAGCCCATAAAGCGCACCAAACAGTCAGTGTTTCTGGATGTAACGGTGTTTTCACATACACTTGAGGATTACCTTCACTCCAAATGCGGCAATTTTGTTTGTTGACGTAGCCATTCAACCAGAAGTGCGCTTCATCGCTGATGGACGATTTTGTCGACGATAAAATGGACGTAGTGCGCGATACGTTTTCCGCACAGAACCATTATTTTCGAAATAAAATTGCACTATTTGCAAGCGTTGTTCAGGCGTGAGTCTATTCATGATGAATTGCCAAACCAAACTGAGAATAAATCACTTGACAGCTGTTAAATCGGTCGCCATCTTGAAAAGTAATGCCAACGTAAAGTTCTATACCTCTATAAAAAAACACCCTTTACAAGGGCCTTAGAAAAACCGAGTGAGTGACTGTGTGAGTGGACCTGGCTGAGTGAATGTGTTTGTTTACATTAAGTAAGTTAGCCTTTAATTTTTTATTTAAACCTGCAAAGGTATAAGTATAACGGTAGTTGTTGCTGTTGCTGTTGCTGTTGATTTTGTCTCTTTCCTTTTTGTCTGTTTTTTTTTATTGGATTTTTCTTTTTCCGTATTTACTTGATAAGATAATAACACAGCCAGCACCTTTAACATCTTTAAGTATTTTCTGTCGCTCTCTGTTCTCGCTCTCTCTCTCTCTCTCTCTCTCTTTCTTTCTGTATAGCTTATGTGTTTATTTTTATTTGTGTTGCTATTTCCGTAATTTTATTAAAGCTATGAGACTCAGAGACTTACTGGTGCTATTTTCCTTGCCCTTTTTGCTCTCTTTGTTCATACCAGAGAAGATGCTTAACTGTGCATGTGTATACGTATGTATGTGTGTTTTTAAATGTAGATTTCTGTGTGTATTTGTTCATTGTATTTTAGACAGTGCCACCGTATATGATTATTTATGGCTTTAATTTTTTAAATTAAATTTTTATCAGAAATTTCTCCTTTTTAAATTAAATTCATTGAAAAACAAAATTCTTCAACTGGAAGTGATATTTCTTTAGAAAGTTTAATGAAAATTGTTTAAAATTGCGCGTGTGTGTGTGTGTGTGTTTGCATGTGTCTGAGTATTTAATTTATTATTCAAATGAATTATTTATACTACAGTGACTCAAAGAAAAATTTGCAAATAAAATTTGTGTTTTTTATTTCAATCAAGCATTGTTAATAATTTATTAAATTTATTTATAAAGCATACGCTTCAATAAACATTAAAAACAAAATTAATTTATAATAGCCACAGGCTGTAAGATATATATATACAGTAGGTCAAGGCCCTAACGGTAGATACTATAATTTTGCAAATGGCAGTATACAGGGTGGCTGATATATAATGCAACAAGGTAAAGCGCTATATTTTTTTAATTTTTTTTTTAATTTTATTTTTCAAAAGCAAAAAATGTTGGAAATAACATCAAATTTTAGAATCAGTTTAGATTTGTTCGAATTGGCCACCTTTGGCACAAATCAAGGCCTTCAAACGGCCGACAAAGCCATCACAGGCTGCACGAAAGTGGCTCAGCGGTATTTTGGCCCATTCCCGGCGAAGCGCCGTCTTGCGATGATCGACACTTTGGTATTTTTTTAGTGAGAACCTTACTTTCCAAAATGCCCCAGGCGCAAAAGTCCAACGGATTGAGATTCGGAGATTTTGGTGGCCATTGTGCGGTAGAAATGAAGTCGGGAACCTCCTTTTTAAGCCATTCTTGGTTGACGCGTGCTGAGTGCGGTGGTGCTGAGTCCTGTTGGAATGTCCATGGTCTGCGGTCGAAATGATTGTATGCCCAGGGCTTCAATACTGTCTTTAAGACATTTTCCCGATAATATTCGGCATTTACTTTGACCCAACGGTCGATGAATACGAGCGGGCAGAGACCATCGGCCGTTACGGCGTCCAACACCATTACCAACGGCGGCGCTTGAGTTCTGGTGGCCAATCGCAGGTGTAAATTTTCAGCTGACCTCTTTGGCAAGTAAACCCGATCATTTTGTTTGTTCACAAACTGCTCAATTTGAAATGGCTTCTCATCGGAGAAAACCAAATTCGGTAACTGGCCACTTTCGTGCAAGCGAAGTAACTCCTTAGGTCTTTGCAGTCTAACTTTTTTTTTTGTCCATCGGTGAGCTCTTGCACCTTTTGGAACTTCAATGGCTTTAGTCCAAGCTCATTTTTCAATATGTGTTGCATCCGTTCTCGCGATATGTTCAGCTCACGAGCAATTTTTCTACCACTGCGGCGTGGATTTCGATCAAATCTGGCCTTCACTTTTCGGATCATTTCTGGTGTTGTTACCGTTTTTTTTCGTCCACTTTCTGGACGCGATGCAACACTGCCAGTATCACGGTAACGAGCAATGGTACGAGCAACAAAAGATTTATTCACATTTAAATGCTGGAGGGCTCTAACGATACGCTGCTGTGGTTTTCCAGCCAAATATAAAGCAATCACACTATCACGCTTGAATTCCATCACGAATAACTTTTTTTCTGAATGCAATAGATCAAAATGCTTTTGTAAGCTTGTAAATAATAAAATGAACTGTCACTGGAATAAATCTGTCAGCTGTCAGACGAGCGGTTTACAAATGATAACAACCTGAAGTTGGTTGTAATACATATCAGCCACCCTGTATGTTAGTTCGGCAGTTTAATACAACAAATATCGTTGTACTCTTGAAGAAAGCAGAGTAATTGTTTCGATTTTTTTGAGAAATTGTTCAGGTCTCTCCGAACCTTTTGATACCGTGCGAGGTTTCAGACAAGGCAACCCCTTATCATGCGACCTCTTCAACTTCGTCATGGAGAGTGTTCTGTGAGAAAGGTGGGAGTGCATCGCAATGGCACTATTTTTCAAAAGAGTGTCCAGTTGCTTGAGTACGCTGACGACATTGTCATCATAGGGGGTATCAAGCGTGATGTTACTGCCGTCTGCTATTGAACGGAAGTCTAGTAAGATGGGTATGGCAGTAAATGTGGGCAAAACGAAGTATATGTTAACGACAAGTAGTGACATAAGGCGTATTAGATCTAAGATAACGGCCGATAACTATACTTTTAAAACAGTCAAGGAATTTATTTATCATGGCTCCGCCGTTACCACCAAAAATGATGTCAGTCTGGAGATCAAGCGCAGGATCACTCTTGCTAACAGGTGCTACTATGGTCTCAATCGGCAATTGAGTAGCAGAGGCCTCTCTCGTATGGCAAAACTAACACTCTACAAGACACTTATCCTACCCGTGCTTCATTATGGCGCAGAGGCATGCACCCTATTAAGAACTGATGCAGCGGCCTTGAGAGTGTTCGAGAGAAAAGTTGTACGTAAGATCTTCGGTCCAGTGCGAGTTGACGATGATTTCCGTACCCGATCCAACAGTGAGCTGTATGAGCTCCTCAACGACATTGACATTGTACAGCGTGTTAATATCCAGCGGCTGCGCTGGCTCGGCTATGTCGTTCGAATGGAAGAGGATGCTCCGGCTAGACGGGTATTTGATGCGGGAATCTGCAGAAGTCGGCGAAGAGGACGATCTTGTATCCGTTGGAAGGACCAAATCGAGGAAGCCCTGTCATCAATTGGTGTAACCAACTGGCGTAGGCGCACAAGAAGCAGAGGCGCCTGTAAGGATGTGTTGTGGCAGGCCGAAACCCTTTAAACGGGTTGTTATGGCCAATTAAGTAAGTAAGTAAGTTCAGGAGAGATGAAGATTTTTCCACTAAGCTAAGGCTACAGATTATGTTCGATTCTTATCGTATATAACCTCCTTCAAACGTCAACATATCATCCCTCTGAACTGCCATTTTATAATGGAAGAAGTGGGTGGACAATTTGTTTTGCTGATCTCACCTTTTCTCAGGTTTCGAGACTGTGCTGCTCCAAACAATTATAGGAGCTGTTCCATAAGGCCCCATTGCAACACTGATATTACAATTACAACGGCTGGTTGGCATCTATCAGCTATCACGACAGCTTGATAAAATTGTAAATTCTATTCGAGATTTAAATAAATTTTTAAGAAGAATTCTTCTTCCTTTCAAGCACCGGACAAAGAAACAGAAGGTGTTATGTTAGGTTAGGTGATAGTGGTAGCTTTGATCATGTTACGAAGCTCACTTGAGCGCGCATAGCGGTCCGTTGTGATGCCACGGGTGAACGCAGTCCCTGTGCTGACCACGTTAAATCAAGACCAGGGAGGAGGAAGAAGTTGGTCAGTACAAGGGCTGCTCATCAGAAGCACGACTACTCCTCGCTGGAAAACCAGCCAGAAAGTTTGATAAACGAAGCTATATCCTTGATGTCAATAGATGATAGCTCCGTCAAGCTGACAAGAAACGGAGAGCCAAATAATCTATTCCTGCACCTAGCAAGTGACGGACGCTGACAGAAGAAGTGGATTACAGTCTCTTCTTTCTCAGCGGATCTGCACCCGCGGCAGAAGTCGTTGAATGGGAGCCGGATCCTTTCCGCGTGTCTGCCCATAATACAATGACCCGTAAGCATGGCCACTGTGGTCGAGATGATGTTACGACCAAGTCCAAGCAACTGGTTCGTACGCCTACTATCCACCAAGGGCCAGGTCAGTCTAGCTGAAAATTAAGATTCGATGGAAGAAGATTTAGACTTTTTTTAATAAAAAAAAGTTCAGTCAGTCATGTGTAAAGACGGGGTGTATTTGAGGAGAATAATCGTGGTTTAAAGACCACCGTTCCAAAGATCTGTCTAACAATTGTTATTGTTTACGCAAAGAGTACAAAAAGGAATAACAAAGAAAAGCAATTGTTGTTGTTTACATCAAGTTGTGAACAGTAACACACAGAATTGTGCAAACAAAAAAGAATTTAATTAAAACTAAACACAAATTAATTTTTATTTTATTTGCAATCTACGTTTTTAAAAGGTAAAAACGTAACAATAAGTCAATGGCCGTGAGTTAAGAAGCAATTTCAAAGTATTTTAAAGTAACAGGGTTTATTCAAAACTAAGGAAATTGAACGCCGCATGTACTGAAGCCGAGTAACATTGATAGACGATTGTGGATGTCTGATATGCTTTAAAAGGAAATCATTTTTTGTATTGAAATATCACTGGCGACGTGAAATGGATTCAGTATAATAACCACAAGCATAAGAAATCATTCATGACTAGCGGGGAATGAACAAAATCTACTGCCAAGCTGATTATCAAATGTGCCAAGGTAATGCTCTGCATTTGATGGCATCAGAATGTGTGTAATATTCTATGAGGAGATAAAATCAGATCAGACTATCACAGAAGACCTTCACAGACAACAATTATTTCGTTTAAAGCATATTTGAGCCGAAAAACTCCCTGAATACTCATTTAGATTCGAAACAATTGCTTATTGCCTCACCAAAGTAAAGTATGGTTATGTATTGTTTCCTAAAGGCTTTATTTATGTACATATTGTTTTATATTTAAACTTATTTCTAAATTTTTATATTAAGAAGTTTAAAAAAACTGTCAACTTACAATACTTACAATTTTATGATGCAAAGCTGATAATTCACGTTCGGTAACACGGCGACTGGCTGCTTCACGTCGACGCTGGCGAAATTGACTGTATTTGTAGGCCAACATAACACCAGGTAAGGCCAAGGCCTCAAATGGTGATTTACGACCAAAAGGCATGGTTTTTAATTAATTAATTTTCTTTTATTAAAAACAAACACGTTGAATTTGATATTTTTTTAGAAGAGTTTTATTAAAATTCTTTTTTTAAAATATTGCTTTTGTTGTTTGAACAATGATATTATTATTGTATTTTTTTAGTTTAATAATTTGAGCTTTTTTTTAATAGATTTTATTAAATTTTTTGTAATTAAATTTTTTTTAATTTTTTTTAATTTTTTTAATTTATATTTTTTTATTCGATTTTTTAAATATTTTTTCAATTAAAATTTTTTATTCGATTTTTTAATTATTTTATTTAAAAAAATCTTTCTTTTTAATTTATTTTTAAATTATTTCTATCATTTTTTATTTTTTTTAATAAAAAACATTTTTTTTATAATTTTTTTATTTAAAAATATTATTTTTAAAATTTTTAATTGATTTTTTAATTTTTATTATTTTTTAAATTTATAATTATTTTTCCTTTATAAATTTAATTTAATTTTTTAATAATTTTTTATCATATTGTATTATTTTTTTAATTTCTTTTGAAGTATTTCTGTTTTATTGTTTAATATTTGAGCCTTTAGGTGAAGCCATTAAATTTTTGTTGCATACTTTTAAGTGCTTCCAACATGTTAATTTGTTTTCTCTGTCTTTAAAATTGGTTTCTAGCTTTTGCTTTTGCGGGTCACCTAAAAGTATGTTGTGCTTGGAAAGCGCCTGTTTGTATGCCTTTTTATTTTTGTTCTTATTCTTGTTGTTGGTGTTTTAGCAGCCAATTTTTAATTCTTTTGCCTGAAAATCTTTAGGGAAATTTTTTTCTTCCTTTTTTATTATACGTTATAAATTAAATGATGTTAAGAGCTGTAAGTTATAAAGAAATTTAAAATTAATTAAATTAAGCAAGATGTCAGAAAAAAAAATATTCTTCCTCTGCTTCAATATAAATAAAAGTACTTTCAGTATACTTTTTTCTATTGGTACTAAGCCATCCATACTTTTTTACTAGCAATTGTGGACATTTCTTATAATTATTTTTCATAGAAAACAGCAGTTTAATCAGCTAAAGTTGCTTTTCAAGAGCAAGGACAATAGTTTCCCGAAGAAAACTAATTCTCTTCTGTTAAACTCTTTATATTCTTTTGAAAATTGTGCTGAAATTTAAAAAAAAATCCTGTGGATGTACGCTTAGAAAAGATTTGGAATGTTAAGCCAAGAAAGTCCTCTCCTTCTTTCTTAAACGATTGGTTTCATAATTTCATTACAAGCTTGCATTTCAAAGCTTTTATATCAGCTAATGCTCCAGTAATTCTAGGTAATGGGTTCACTTTATTAATCACATTGAGGAAAGGCCATAGGGAATAAAGGGTGTTTTTTATAGAGGTATAGAACTTTAAGTTGGCATTACTTTTCAAGATGGCGACCGATTTAACAGCTGTCAAGTGATTTATTCTCAGTTTGGTTTGGCAATTCATCATGAATAGACTCACGCCTGAACAACGCTTGCAAATAGTGCAATTTTATTTCGAAAATAATGGTTCTGTGCGGAAAACGTATCGCGCACTACGTCCATTTTATCGTCGACAAAATCGTCCATCAGCGATGAAGCGCACTTCTGGTTGAATGGCTACGTCAACAAACAAAACTGCCGCATTTGAAGTGAAGGTAATCCTCAAGTGTATGTGGAAACACCGTTGCATCCAGAAAAACTGACTGTTTGGTGCGCTTTATGGGCTGGTGGAATCATTGGTCCGTACTTTTTCAAAAACGATGGTGGCCAGAACGTTACAGTCAATGGTGATCGGTATAGAGACATGATTACTAACTTTTTCATTCCTGAATTGAATAACCATGATGTCCAGGAGATATGGTTTCAACAAGACGGCGCAACATGTTACACAGCTCGTGCCACAATAGATTTATTGAAAGACACGTTTGGTGACCGCCTAATTTCACGTTTTGGACTTGTGAATTGGCCTCCAAGATCTTGTGATTTAACACCGCTAGACTACTTTCTGTGGGGCTATGTAAAGTCATTGGTCTATGCGGTAAAGCCACAAACGCTTGACCATTTGGAAGACAACATTCGCCGTATTATTGCCGATATACGGCCACAAATGTTGGAAAAAGTCATCGAAAATTGGACGTCCAGATTGGACTACATCTGCGCTAGCCGTGGCGGTCATATGCCAGAAATCATATTTAAAATGTAATGCCACAAGATTATCTTTCGGATAAATGAAATTCATATCAATCGATCGTTCCATCGTTGTTTTATTGCAACTTAAAGTTCTATACCTCTATAAAAAACACCCTTTATATGGGAAACTACAGGGATTTGCCTTTTATAACTTTCGGTGCCTATCGTCACAGCCGTAATGGAAAAGGAGAAGGGAAAGACAATTCAACTTATCTGGCCAAAGTCTGAATCTTTAACACATGAGAAGTCTGCTCAATCTCCAAACAAGCATACTAAGTGTCTTTGTTGCAGTTATTACAGGACACATTGTGTATTTCTGCAGAAGTTCAAGAGATAAAGGTACATGCCTGGGTTTCTACTGTGATTGCACTACTGAACTGTCGAGCATAGATATTGAAAAGTTCAGTAGATTTATCATGGGCTCTATCTATCTATCCTTGGCCCCGACCTGTGGAACGTTAGCTATGATGGAATTCTGAGGGAGGATATGCCGGACGGAACTTTCTTGGTTGGATACGCAGACGATATTGCAGCTGTTATCACGGCCAGGAACACGGAAGAGGCACAACGAAAATTGAGACGCGTTATGCTAAGGACAAAAGCATGGTTGGATTCCCACGGCCTATACCTGGCCATGCATAAAACGGAATTGCTGCTAATCACTGGTCGTCGTATCCCCCTGCATGTAGACATGAATATTGGAAACGAGGCAATTAGGACCGAGAGCGCGGTGAAATACCTGGGAATAAGGCTGGACCCCAGACTGACATTCTCGTATCAGAGTCAGTACTCGGCTAACAAGGCCCAGAATATCATTGGACAGCTCAGCAGATTAATGGCGAATATTGGAGGACCGCTACCGGCGAGACGGAGACTCCTGATGGAGGTTGTAAACAGCATTATGCTTTATGGGAGCGAAATTTGGGCCGAAACACTAGATGTTAAGAAGCGGGCAAACTCACTCTGTATCGGTACAGAGAACGGCTGCATTGCGTATTGCGTCGGCATACCGCACAGTGTCCGCTGCAGCCGTACTGGTGATAGCGGGTATAATCCCTGTGGATCTGCTGGCAGCAGAGCGGATGGAGATTTATAAGGCGAAATCGGCTGGAAATCACATAGCCTGTTACTTCAGGGAAAACACCATTTCAAAATGGCAACAACGATGGAACGAGGAAGATAGAGGAAGATGGACCTTGAGACTTATGCCGGACATAAGGCCATGGATTGGTTGGAAATTTGGAGGGATAAACTACTACGTTACACAAATGCTATCGGGTCACGGATATTTTAGGAAATATCTGCACAGAATGGGCAAGGCCGCCTCCCCATACTGTCTGTACGAGGAAGGGGAGGTAATTGATGACGCAGAGCACATTGTTTTCGAGTGTGCACGCTGGCAGAGCTTTCGCTCTGTACTGACGTCAATAGTTGGAACGATCACAGCCGCTAATATTGTTGGGGTTATGACTGCTAGCAGTGAAAATTGGACCTGGATAGTGAATTAAGTAGAGCGTATTCTGAGGCGGAAGAAGAGAGATCTTGAGTCTGCAGAACGAGTGGGCGATACTGTCACACGTGCCAAGCGTAACCGAGACGATGATTTAGACGAAAGTAATTGTGCAGACGCTGAGATGACTCCTCAACTTTCGATTCGCAATCCGGACGCGGATATGAACATGAAGGGACAAAAGGGCCAAAAGGACTCCACTCCGAAGTAATACCACCGTAGTTCCGGAGTGGGCACAAACAAGTCCACAGGAGACGAGGGGAGATTTAGTGGGTGAGGGCCCCACACACGGAGGATGTGACGACTTCCTCTATAGTGCGGTTAGGTACATTTACCCCTCCTCGGCGTGAAAAAAAAATCATGGGCTCTAAATGGTTCTGGGTTTAGAAGCAGATTATTATTATTATTACCATACTGGGCCATACTAGCCTATGAGTACCTTTAGCAACAGAAAAAAATTCCTACTTCTACTTGTCTTTATAACTGTCAATTCAATTCAAAATTACTTAATGTTTCGAAAAGTGCAATTGTGTCCTTTTATGTAAGAATTATATTTAAATTATACAGCAAAATGGTGAACAATCAAGCATATTTCTGTCTATTATCTGAGGATGGATTTTACTGCCGCTGATTAAAATTGGAATATATTTACATACGAGTACATACATACGTAATTGGTCATTACAACCTTTCAGTCAGGATTATGGACCTAGTTTCTCACATTACTTATGTTAAGTGTGTTAATTTTATACATGAGTGGCGGAAACTACAGTTTAAAGTCGACTCCAAACGACAGGTTTTTGAGAAACTTTTCATGGCAATTTTTTATTTATTCTCAAAGTTTTTGCCAGAAATCTGCTGAATAGAAATCGCCGAAGAAATATTTTTTCATATTTCGTTTAGTTGGAGATGTCTGAAATGGGGTTTGAACCGTGGCCTTACGTCTAATAAGCCAACACACTAGCTACTAGACTACAGCGACTTTTAGAATATATTTACATGTACTTTATACACCACAACACTTTGAGGAAGGCGCCATAAGTTCTATAATTAAATCAACTTTGCCATACGGTATTATAAACTAAAAAAAAAAATTTAAATAAAACCAAAAATAGTACGCATAATACAATAAACAATTGTAATAAATTAAATATTCATGCTTAGTTTATCGCTTACAACGCTTAACAAATCAAAACTTATGCTTTACAAGTCATTGAAACCTCTCAAGTACGAGCATTTATGAGTAACACAACATTTAAATGAAAAATTCTACGGCAACTTGAACGTACAATATTTTAGGAGTTTTGTATGAACACAAACAAGAAGCCAAACAAATGCACAAGTAAAGTTCCTTTACATTTAAAAATACAGAACTGAAAGTATGAAAGAGCGAGAGAGAGAGAGAGAGTGAGAAAGAATAGAAGAAATAACGTTACTTTATTTCAATGGCTGCTGTTTATTGTTGCTGGTTATTACTTGCTTTGTTAAATCCAATGTTTTTTCTTCTTCTTTTTCTTTTTCAAAGAGTATGAGAGTAAATAATACAGTTTTTTTCGTTCTCTGTATTAATTTTGTTTTGAAATATAAAAGCGGTGAGTGTGTAAATAGTAATTTATTTTTGTAATACACTTTATAATATTGTTGTTGTTGTTGGTGTTGTTGTTATTATTGCTGTTTGCAGGCTTTTTGCAAAGGGAAATTTATGTATTTTTCTTTTATTTATTTGTGTGCAAGTTTGTTTGGGTTTTTGTTTGCGGTTGGCGTTATTATTTTACTGTGTGTGTGTCTCTTTCAATTGTATAGACGACATAACCATACATACATTAACTATTGCCAACATTGTTTTGTTACTATTGCCATGCTTTTTTCTTTTGTGTTGATTTATTTGTTGTTTTATTATTAATTGTGTTTGCATTTTAAGTAGCTTTGTTGTTGTATGTATTTATTAGTCATTCTAGTTTATTTTATTTTCCTTTTTCGTTTTTAATTTTGTTTCAATTTGCTGTTGCCGTAATCCATTTTTATTTTTATTTTTTTTTTCTTGTCTGCAAGAGTGTGAAAATGTAATTGAGTGGTGTTATGACAATATTTCGTTGCTATATTTCATTTTTCATGTTATGTTTCTGTTTCCGTTATTTTTCTTCCTCTTTTTTTTTTTGTTATTTATCTTGGGAATACTGTTAACCTTGACCCAACTTTGCTGTTTTGGGAATTAATCATCATCGTTATGTTTTATGAGCATCTCTCTTTCATCTTATGTATCTTTCAGAAAAATTGTTTTTATTTCATTTTTGTTTGTTGTTGTTTTCCTTTTATTCGCTTTTAGTTTCAATTCGAAATGTTGTTGAAATTTTTTCGTTTTTTATTCTTAAGTTTCGTGTTGTTGTCTTTAAGTTGAAGAAGTGTTACAAAATTTTGTTTGTTTTTCTTTTGAATTTGTTTGTGTTCAAGTGTTTGTCTTTTTGTAATGCTTTCGCTTAAGAGAAGAGAAGTGGTTGTAAAACTATGGCGGGGAGGCTTAAAGATGAATGCAAATATTTCGTACATATAAACCGAAAAGTTTTTTAATTGAAACAAAATTCTTTAATTTAATTGTTTGAAGAAAAATTTATAGGATACTAGATTTTGATATCAGAGGGTTTTTAAAGGTAGAATCATACCTAATGGTTAGGTAGGGTTAGGTTAGAGGACGTGCACTTGTCAATTAAGACAAGTACAGTACCTGGAGGTCGAATTGACCCATTGTACAACGTCCTAGTTTGTCAGACCACTTATATTGTGTGTGTTAATTTTTTATACATGAGTGGTGAGACCTACAGTTTAAAGTCGACTTCGAACGACAGATTTTTGAGAAACTTTTTCATGGTAATTTTATTTACTCACAGAGTTTTTAGCAGAAATCTGCTGAGAGGAAGTCACCGAAGAAATACTTTTTGTATTTTGTCTCGATGTCTGGAATGGGGCTCGAACCCTGGCTTTACGTCTAATAAGCCAACACACTACCTACTAGGCTACGGCGACTTCAAAAGTACCTAATACATCACACATAAAATCGACTTCATTTGCGTTGGCTTTAGGAAAAGTGAAAATATTCTGAACACAGTGGCCATATTTCGACAGCAAGATGGCCAATACTTTGAAGTTTTGTTATCAACCGCTCTTTTCGTGTTTGGTGCGCTTAGCAAAACTCTTACGAAGGCACTTTTGGCAATTTCAGAGTGGCTATTATTGCATTAGAGGTGGATACTATTGGTCTATTGACCTGCAGGTCGTATGGCCATCTTCATATTGAAGACCAGAGATTCTCTTCTTGGCACTGCAGATTACTGCCTTCCTGATGTTTTTTTCCAAAGAATACCTTTACGAATGGACACAGCTCACAGAGAAATGAATCTAATAAAAGCAGATCGAAGGTTAGAGATGAGGAAGGAAAGACGTTAAGCATGATTGAAGCTAATATGACAAAACAGAATTTTGCTGGCTTATAGAGGATAATAGATTGTATAGTTTGGGCAGTAGTCGTATTATTAATACCCCATTTGCTTGACTTAAAAACAAATAACCGGTCACGACCACTTATTTGAAAAGGAAAATGGAAAAATAACACAGCCCTGCAAATTTTGACTTTTTTTGTGCAAATAAGATGGCTTCAGGTGTTTTCGAAGGTCAAGTAAATCTGATTAATTTTTATAAACCTCGACCGCCATATTGGATCCGCCATTTTGAATTTTTTAAATCTGAATGAAGATCTGTAATCAGCGACCCCAAAAACCCCTGAGTAACAATTTTCAAGTAAATGTGATTAATTTTTAATGACATCCGTAATATATTTCTTTTTCTTCTGCACCGCTTGACATAAACCCACCTCCTACTTTAAGGGTGTATGCAAACAATTTGGCTTTGGGCTCATTTTAAAGAGCAAAGATCAGTTGTCAATTTCTGATAATAGCTATGGTTCAAGCACGTCAGTGTTTAGCTCAACAATGTTTCAAAAATGGCCAAAAACGCTATTTGTACCGGTTTCAATCCCCTTTTTCTCGAAAACCTGACGTGATGGAAAATTTTTGAAACCAGATTCGTGTTTAGCGCATAAAATGCCTTCGGAAACACCTGGAGCAATCTTTTTTGCAAAACCCATGCAGGGCTGTGTAATACACTGGTCGAGAGAAAAGACAAATCAGACCTTTAACGAGACTTTATGGAGGCCACAATTTGACAAAAATATATCCAAAATCCCTCTTATAAACATAAGAGTCATCATAACAAGACCATAGTCCTTCTTATAGTCGAAAATGTAGGTAGTTGAGATGCAAAATTCTTAGTCAGGGTGAACGTATAGAGCTTAGTCGTCGATTCTGGGATGATTTAGGTAAAGGCTTTGCTTTCATAAAATTACCAGGATGACTGAGAAGTTACCATTTAGTAATTACACTCAAAATGTGCCAGCATTGGATACTTTGATTGGATGTAAGTGGTGATGATGACGACCTATTTAACTCCAGCTAACCTGACTGGCTAATAATAAAGGTTGATGGTGCATGCAAAGTAACAAGGCCACATAGTGTAGTTTTCTGATTTTCCTCTTCTATGTTCGTCATATTCCTCTGCTCTGGCTACAGGCCACTTTTTATATTGCTGTTGTTTTGCGATTATAAAATAAATATTAAAGCGTTGAATTTTACAGAATTCAAAAGATTACTGAGAAGAATATTACTTGATATTTTAGCCGCTGTAGCATTAATTGCTAAGAAATTGTCTTTTATGATAGTTTTATATTGCCTTCAGCTCTTTCATAAAGGGGTTTTAATGGCTTTATGCTTAAAGCTTAATGCTTTAAGTCTTCCTTTTGGAGTCTTATCTCATATCACATTTATGTGCACGTATTCTATTTTTTTTTCAACAACATAGCGTATGATTCATTTTTAAATAATTTCGTAGGGTATGTTATGTTTTTTAATTTATTTTTATTTTTTTTATTAAATTATTTAAAATATTGTATAAATTTAAATTTTTGTAAATTTTTTGAATATAAAATAATATATTTATTACTTTAATGGTATTTTCAAATACTTTATTTTAAATTTAATTAATTTAAAAAAATTTGCTTTATTTTATTTAATTTTTTTTTATTTTTTTATATGCAGTGGTGGCCACGAATTTAAGACACGACATTTTACTTATAAATACATTTGTGATAATTTTTACATCTTATCAAAAATATTTTAGGTCCATGATATTTTTCTTAAGATTTTAGTAATATTAGGAAGAAAAACTAATAATATTTTGTAACCTATATTTTGTTAAGAATTTTTATTTACATATTATATAGATCAAGACAAAATGCTAGTCGGTATTTGATATTTTTTTGACACAAGTGGTTTACGTTGTGCAATACACCCACGCAAGTTTTTTTCATTTAGACATCTTCTTATTGCCCTAGACGACATATCGATACCAAAATCCAATACAATTTTATTCTTTATTTTACTTGAGCTCGTGAAAGGATTATTAGCAGCTACTTTATAGTGTGGTTTTTCGGGCTCTAGGTTGCTGTTTGACATTTTTGATGGTACCATGTTGCTTGATGTGTTCCAGCGAGTTGTAAATTTTGCATCTAGAACATTTAAGCAGCTTGGATATCTCCATTTTTATTTTTCCATCAAATTTTAATTGTTGGGTCAGTTTTCGCTCGGCATCGGTATTCCAAGTACCTCTGACCATTTATAATTAAATATTTCTATGTATTCCAACATAAAATAAAATAAAACATTCGTTGCTCACCGTTTAGCTTCAAAAAACACCAAAAAATCGCTTAAAAACCAGATATTTCTGAAATGTCTTAAATTCGTGGCCAGTTCCAAATAAACGTTTTTACAATAATATGATCAAAAAGCAACAAAATGTAAAAAGAAACAAAATAAAATAATGGCACTTTTTCTTAATATTACAGGGTATATAGAAGAATAAAGAATATCAAATTTGATAGTACAGGATTGTAAATATTATCACAACTAAATCAGTCATATGACGTGTCTTTAATTCGTGACCACCACTGTATATTCTTAAATTCTATTATTTTTTAATTTTAATTTATTATTTATATATTTATTATTATTATTATTTTATTTTAATTATTATTATTGTTATTATTATATTGTATTATTTTTATGCTTTTATTTTTATAAAATTTTCTTATTTTTTTTTTAATTTTTTTATTTTATTATTTTTATGCTTTTAATTTATAACATTTTTTTTAAATTTTTTTGCTATTTATTTTTGTTATAAAATGTTTTAAAATTCATAGTTTTTTTAACTTATTTTTTTTTATTTTATTATTTTTATGCTTTTAATTTATAACATTTTTTTTAAATTTTTTTGCTACTTATTTTTGTTATTTTTTTAATTTAATTTTTTTAATATTTTGAATTTTAATATTTATTATTCTTACATTTTTTTCATAATTTCTTTTTTCATAACATATTGAGAAATTAATAGTCTGGCATTCACTTTAAAACTTGAAAATATTTTTTTTATATTTTATTTGTCTTTAAATATTAATTTTTAATTTTTAATTTAATTTTTATTTTTTTTAATATTTTATGATTATTATTTTTGTTCGTTATATATACTGTAATTTATTGCTTTATATTAATCTTTAATTAAGTTGTTTTTCAGATATTTTCCGGATTTTTAATTTTTTTAATTTTTTTAATTTTAATTTTCTTAATATATTTTCATTTATTAGTTCTTGAATTTCTGCCCTTTCTTGGATTTTTTTGATATTTATTAAGTTATTAATATTGGACAATGGCTATAAAACAATGCGTCAAAGAAGAAAAAAGTTAAAATATATGATTATTACACGTTAAATGTGTACAGAGACTAGACCACTAATGACGCAGTAGCCCACGCAAACGTACTAAAGAAGCGGTAGAGTTGATAGCTTCTTAAATAACAACAACAACAACAACAGCAGCATTACAAACACAAACACATTTCACGCACATATTATACCAGAAATACAGAAAAGCAACAATAATCCGAACAATAACACACACATAAAGCAACAACATGTAAAGCATACAATATAAATTGTTTACAGCAGCCTTTAAATATGCTTTACAAAAACAAATTTGCCAAAGAGGAGAGAAAGAGAGAGAGAGATAATGAGAGAGAAAATGAGAGTTTAAGTTAGAAGTACTGTTAAAAATAGCGCCAACTCTATTTTTAACACATTTTTCAACAGAAAAAAAAAACTGTTTTGCCATGGCAACTGAAAGAGAAAAAAATCTTGAACAACATCTCTTAACAGGCAAACACAAGCAAAAGATAAATAAGAGAGTCTGTACACATAACATATACAGATTAAGGGTTGATTTTTTGTTTTTTTTTCTTTTTTAGATGATAAAAATAGCAAAAATGCTAAAAATAAGCAAAATAAAACAGAGATTTTAATGAAAATATTTTATTTATAGGAAAATAAAACCTTTTTTCTTTCATAGAAAAAAAAATTATTTATTTAAGTACATATAAAAAATGTTTTTATAATCTTTTAATTAATTCTTAGGTTTTTGTATTCATTAACATTTTTTGTTTGTATGTTAAACTTTGCGACGGCATTTTTTCTTTTGCTTTTAGTGGCGAATATAAAACATTTTATGACCCGTAATTTAATTGACTTGAATTTCTATATTGCGTGAGTAATTTGTTTCTTTTTTTTTTATAATAATTTTGCCATATTCGTTGATTATTAATTAAATTTATTTGCTTTAATTAAACATAAATCCTTTTAGCTGTTATGCCTTCACTTTTTCTTCTTCTAAAAACACACACACACTTTGCTATACACTCCACTTAAAATCGCACTAAATTTAACCACGTAAAACAGAAATTAACACACACGACCTCTCATTTACAGGCATAAACTTAAACTGAAACTGGAAATTTGTTAAGGAGAGAGAAAAGACACAAACACAAAGTTTTTTTTTTGCAAACTTACTTTTTATAACAGTAATAATAATAATAAAAGCAACAACAACAAGTAAAACATAAACAGTAGAAATAATAAAGCTTAGCTGTGTACTATGTACACAGCAAAAAACCGGTATTTTTCTATATAAAAAAATATACAGGGAAATCAACACAGAATATTACTCATACTCAACGGAACACAGCAGTACACAAAAACAAATATCAACAGAATATATACAAGCAAAGCAAAAAGCAATTTCTTCCTTCTGGTTAAAAAACAACAGCACAGGAGTATGGAAATAAAACACAACGTTTGAGTAAAGAGCAAGAGTATGAGAGAGAGTATTACAGTAAACATTAGCAAAAATTGAGTTACAAAGTTCATTTGACTCATAAAGAGAGTGAGAGAGTGAGAGAGTGTGAGAGATTTTAAAAACACGTTAGTATTGCTTTTGTTTTTGTTTATTCTTATACACAAGTATTGTTTGTTTGTTACTCAAGCATAAGAATGTAAACAAATAACCAACACATACGTGCACTTATACAATCGTGCTGTTGTTTATTGTGTACTCGTATATAGTATACATGCATGCTTTTAGTGTAAACAAAGGTTATGTTATTATTAGGAAAAAGGGTTGACATTGTGTTGAAATTGATGAAATTACTAAAAATGGTATTAAAAAGCATTATAAGGGGAAAATAGTATGAGAAAAGTATTGAAAATAATAGAAAATAGATAAAATTGCGATAAAATAAATAAATTAATGAATTTTTGTACAATATTAGAGGTATTAATGGCCAAATAAAATGAAAATAAAGTCCAAACAAAATGTACAGGAAAAAAAAATAAATAAATTGAATAAAAACTGAAGATCTTTTGGGGAAAAAACAAAAATAAATAAATAAGGGGTTTCAAAACTAAAATTAAAAAAGTCTTCATTTGGATGAAATTCTTATTTCATTATAATGCTTGAATCTTGTCATTATGTAAGAAATTTAATACTATGTTCAGATATGCACTTTTATTGAGTCAATATTCGGTTTATTGAGTAAAATATTTTAAGTGTTCAGACATAATAATGTATGCAGTTCAGCTGCTTATTTAATATTCATTTGACAGCTGGTAAACAAAACAGCTAGTTGTTGTTTTTTTGTTTGGCGTTGTTGACATTTGAGTTGTCAAATATGAACAGAAAGTGTTAGGATAATTGTAATATGCGCACTGAACATACTTATGACAGTGCTGCATTTTAAGTTTTACTCAATATTATAACAATTTGTATATTTATTGCGCAATAATTAATTGAAATTGAAACTTTATATGAAATATTGAGCTCAATAATGGTGTTTATTGCGATTTACGCAATAAAGGTGCATATCTGAACACCGTATAATGTCATTGTAATGGTGGCCTCTGGATGGATTGCAGTAGTTAGTCCTTTTTAAATAATTTTCAACCTCTTTTTTGCCTACTTAGAGCGGTAGCTAGGCGACTATAACTTTACATATTTCCGTTTTCAAATTCTTCAAATTTAGGGTGTTACAACTTTATTAATGTCACTGAAACCTGAAATTACTTTTTCTGGTTATTTCTTATGCAATAAAGACAAACTTGATACAGCTGCATGGTTCATAGCATTGTTTTTTTGAAACCACATACCGTGCAATCATAGCTGCCATATAAATGAGGCACCAAATCGTCAAATATTTGAGAAAAAATCGTCAAAATCGTCAAAGACGTTTATTAAAATCGTTAAAAAATCGTCAGGAAAAGTAAATAAATAAATTAAAGCTTTTTAAAAACCAAAATTATTTCTATTGTAGTAAAACATATGAAATCAATGTATCTACATATCTGAGTTTAAAAATAAAACATTTAACAAAGAATCTATTGGAAATTAAAAGCTGGCGTCCCTCATCTCCATTTATTAATTTTTTTACAGAAACGGAGAAATTTTATATCTTTATCCGGAAAATATTTAAGGATTAAACAATGTATCCCAGTGTTGTTCATTGACACATAAGCACAGCAATAATATTGCATCATCTTAATCTATAGGGGAGGTGTAAATATTAAGGAGTCAGAAGTTCTTGACATTCTGAGCATTCTGAACATTCAGTGTAATGTTGGTTTCAACCGGCACATTTTTCAGTTCCTTCAGTTCCTTCTTATTTATTTATTAATTACAATACAATTACAAATTATATCCTAATTATATACGAGCGGAGTATCTTGACCATACGCTCGGTGTAGTGTCACAGATCAGAGTCTCACATCCCTCACGCTAATAGTCTAGCACACTACCCTCTAGACTACCATGGCATCCTCCTTCTTAAGATCTTATGATCTTACTATTTACACCATTTGTAGCCGACCGAGACTGGAATACAACTCATATGTATGGGTTGGTACCTCAACATCTAATTTAAAGGAGAGGCCGTAGTAGCTCGTTAATGACGGTAGTGTATCCAACTCCATTGAAACATTGGAGCATCGTTGCAATGTGGATTGTGTTTCACTGTTCTATCACTACTACAAAAGGATTTCGCTCGAACGAAATAAGGGGACTTTTTCCCGAAAATCATATGTTCCTACGTAACGCTCGTCTTTCTCGGCCACCATTTCCGTATGTGGTCGATGAGCCAGTGGATCGCACACTGCATTACAGTAAAAATACGTTTTTTAATCGGACTATTCGTATGTGGAACTCATTCCCTGCAGAGGCCTTTCCTGTTACTTATGTTATAAATACATACACAAGCCTAGTGTCCATAAACACTGTGCTCTCTCTTTCCTTCTTCACATAACATATTTTCACAGTTCCAAACACAATGGCATCGATCCCCTGAGTGTTGGTCGTACGAAATAAAATAACGGCGCTTGCCTTTGTTCTTCCGCTGGTAATATTAGAAGCTGTAATCGAATTTTAAAAATTGTCTGCAACAACAAGTGATAAATAATTCTCAACTACGTGGCTTTTAAGGGCTTAAAAAGTAATAAAATACAGAAAAATATTTGAAAATACAGAATGTATTCGAAAGTAACTTAAAAATATAATATTTTACTCCTTGTTTTTACTAACTAACATAAATTTCCGATAGTAACAATTGCAAAGTAAATACAAAGCTTAAAAGTGGCTTTTAATGTACTGAAAGTAAAGCATATGATGTAAATTTTTAATTTTTAAAGGGCATAAATCTGGTAGCTATGATTGTGAGGCCAACCGCGGCACCCATATAGATGAAATAAAAAAATCCATTTCCAACCGGAGCAGTTGTAGTTCACAGCAAAACAATAAACTTTGATCAAAATTTCAAAGTATTTTTACTCACATTATGCTCATATTAAATATGTATGTAAAATTCATAATTCAACCCAGCTAGCATTTGGAAGATTGTTTTTTGAAAAATCACCTTGCTGAGTCTTTTTAGAGTACTTTTGACGATCAAAAACTTATTGGTCATTTACACGATTAAAAAGGTCTCATAAATGATTCGCGCGAATGAGTAAAATAAGTTCGATTTAAAATACAATAAAAAAATTGTATAGCAGTCGAAAATCAATCATCCAGACGTTTAAAATGTGACTATTATTATCGTTATTTATTATTATATTCTACTTATACTGAAGATTGAAAAACGCTTAATCAAAAACACATCATGCAGGTGTTTGAAAAGTAATTATAAGTATGTATTTATGATCATATTTTGAACAGATGGATGATTAAACAATGCTTTTTTTCACCCTTACTATATAAATTTTCATTAATGTAAAAAGATGGCTATGAAATGAAGTACAATTTGTTTTTAAATATAAATATAATATTCTTTCTTTGGTAGTCGCCAACTTCCTTTCAGTTTAGTTTCTCAAAAATCTGTCGTTCGGAGTCGACGTTAAACTGTAGGTCCTGCCACTCACGTATAAAATTAACGAACATTGCATGAGTGGTGTGAGAAGCTAGGTCGTAATCCTGACTGAGGGGTTGTAATGGCCAATTATGTATGTCCGTATGTATGAAGCCCCAAGCTTTTATTAGCCTGGGGGCTAGGCTAAAGTCGGATTTTAACAATCTTTTCGTTGTATGCCTTTAAAGATGCATTTTAATTTTTTGCCACCTTGATTAGTCGTTGGGGTCGGCTAAAAACACATTTTGAAATACGACTAATAAATGACTCAAATTATAATCATAAATGACGCAAAAAGGAGTCCAGATTAATACAAACATGACTGATAAATGACAATAAAAGGACTCCTAAACATACTGATAAATTACTCATAAAAGACTCGCTTGCGATTAAACAATGACTGAAAGACGACTCGAAAAAGAAGCATAAACGAAGTTAAATACGACTAATAAATGATCAGAAAGCGATTCAAAAATGATCACAAAACTATTCGAAAACGCATCGAAAATTACTCGAAATTAATATAGAAAATGACTCATAAATGATTTTTCGAGAAGAGTCGCCCGTAGTAACACTTTTCTCCCGACAAATGAGTCATTTATGATCAGAAAATGAGCGCATATTCTTACTTTTCAATCGTGCAGAAGAGTCAAAAAAGACTCGAATTTGATTAAAATTTTCAAAAAATGCTGGCTGGGTTGTATGTATGTGACGTATGAGTTATATTTAATTCTATTAGTTTCAAACAATGACAAAATCGTAATTTTTATTGCATACTTTTCAGGGTAACTATTCCAGTACAATGTAATATGATGCGTATGAGTAATACATTTCAAAGACAATTCAAAAGAAAGTATACCTCATCAATTTGGAATTAATCAACATGATTGATTTTTCGATTCTATGCAATTCTAGGCTATATTCTAGATTCCAGGAATATTACAGGGCGAATAAAGAAGGATTCAAATACTTGCTGAATGTGTTGATGGAAAATTTGATTAGTAACAAATGCAAAGTAAATGCAAAACTTAAAAGTGGCTTTTAATGTACGAAAGTAAAGAATATGATGTAAATTTTTAATTTCCAAAAATCGTCAAAATAAGGGCATAAATCGTCAAATCGTCAACATGATATTTTTGGAGATCAAAATCGTCAAAATGACGATAAATCGTCAAATCTGGCAGCTATGCGTGCAATTCATAATCTGCAAATGTAGATCGTAGAGCTGTGAATTGTGTTGTTACGGTTCTCTTAGAATCTTTTTCAAAAAATACAGTCCAATGACATCCCCACACTATAACCTAAAAGAAATACGTTCCTTTCCCTAAAACAATGAATTTTTCACAAACACTTCTAGATTCTCTGAGTTCCATAAGCTTTAATTTTGTTTTTTAATTTGACCACCGAGGAAGAATTGATCTTTATCACTAAAAAAAAGTATCTTTCGAAATATTTAGCACCCAATTTGCATATTTACGGCGTTGTGAATTTACGGAGTTGGACTTTATATGGTTAGTAGCATAAATTCAAAAGCAAAATATGCTTTATTGAGACCCAAGATAGTCTCAACTGCTGTTAATGTGATGGAATCAACAAATACTGATTATTTGCCATATTTTCTGTAATTTCAAAGTAACTACATAGAACAGATTTTTGAGAAACCACCAAGAAATACCAAGCAAAAAGTCCCGAATTATGTCAATACGGTACAACAACCACATTTGATAAAACAAAACTCTTTTTTAAATTCCTCCTTATCATGTTCAATAGCAATTCAAAATGGGCAAACTAAAGGGTGTTTTTTTTATAGAGTTATAGAACTTTAAGTTGGCATTACTTTTCAAGATGGCGACCGATTTAACAGCTGTCAAGTGATTTATTCTCAGTTTGGTTTGGCAATTCATCATGAATAGACGCACGCCTGAACAACGCTTACAAATAGTGCAATTTTATTTCAAAAATAATGGTTCTGTGCGGAAAACGTATCGCGCACTACGTCCATTTTATCGTCGACAAAATCGTCCATCAGAGCAGTTAATTCGATTAACCATGGAACGTTTTCGCACCACGTTTACTCTTATTGATAACTCGCATCCCCAGAGACGCTGTACGGTGCGTACAGAAGAAGCTATTGCTGCTGTAGAGCGTAGCATTGAGGAAGACCCGAATGAGTCCATCCGACATCGAGCACAGGAATTGGATCTGTGTCCATCCACTTTATGGAAGATTTTGCGGAAGGATCTTGGTTTGGTTTGCGTGCTTACAAAATCCAACTCGTGCAAGATTTGAAACCAAACGATCATCAAGTAAGGCGTAGATTCGTCGAATGGGCCCAAAACGAGATTACCGTTGTTCCCGATTGTTTAGCGATGAAGCGCACTTCTGGTTGAATGGCTACGTCAACAAACAAAACTGCCGCATTTGGAGTGAAGGTAATCCTCAAGTGTATGTGGAAACACCGTTAAATCCAGAAAAACTGACTGTTTGGTGCGCCTTATGGGCTGGTGGAATCATTGGTCCGTACTTTTTCAAAAACGATGGTGGCCAGAACGTTACAGTCAATGGTGATCGGTATAGAGCCATGATTACAAACTTTTTCATTCCTGAATTGAATAACCATGATGTCCAGGAGATGTGGTTTCAACAAGACGGCGCAACATGTCATACAGCTCGTGCCACAATAGATTTATTGAAAGACACGTTTGGTGACCGCCTAATTTCACGTTTTGGACCTGTGATTGGCCTCCAAGATCTTGTGATTTAACACCGCTAGACTACTTTCTGTGGGGCTATGTAAAGTCATTGGTCTATGCGGTAAAGCCACAAACGCTTGACCATTTGGAAGACAACATTCGCCGTATTATTGCCGATATACGGCCACAAATGTTGGAAAAAGTCATCGAAAATTGGACGTCCAGATTGGACTACATCTGCGCCAGCCGTGGCGGTCATATGCCAGAAATCATATTTAAAATGTAATGCCACAAGATTATCTTTCGGATAAATAAAATCCATGTCAATCGAATTATCCATCGTTGTTTTATTGCAACTTAAAGTTCTATACCTCTATAAAGGACACCCTTTACAAGAACCACATTTGATCAAAAAACTATTTTTTAAATTCCTTCTTATCATGTTCAAAAGCAATTCAAAATGTTTAAACTATAAACGAAAATAAATATGCAGATAAACACAAACACTAGTGGATGATGCTCGTACTTCATGCTGTAGAAATATTCCAAAAGAAAAGAAATCAAAACAAAAATTAAAATAAAGTATACGTATACGCAAGATTTTCTAAAAAAAAACCACAAAAAACGAAGCACACTTCTTAACATACATACATCAACAAAGCCTATACACCACTCACTTGTATTTAAAAAATATACACACACACACAAAAATGAACCACAAGTTTAAGCATTAAAATTCACAAAACCACCTGCACATGCATTTTTTTGCGGGTGTATTTTTATTTCTAAACAACAACACGGGCAGGGAGATCAATAAGCGCGTAATAGAGATGCTGGTATAAAAAAAACAATTCCTTCACTAATCTTTGTGTAAAGCACGGGCATTTGTAGTGTAGTTATGAAAGTATGTGCATGTGTGTGTGTGAAAAAAAGACTTGACAAGGTCACACAAACCTTCTGAAAACAAAACAAAAAAGGAAACACAAGCAAAACAAATTCTACTACAAACACAATAGAGCGTGAGTATAAATAAAACGAACAAAGCATCTCTTTATTGGGAAAGTGAGTGGATGCTTTGCAAGAGTTGTTAACCGAAATTGTAAATGTGTTAGTGTGTGTGCTGTATATAGCAGTTTTTCATTTTGTTTATTTTAATAACACACAGTATAAATCAGCTGTTGTGGCGTATTTTGATTTGAAAGGACATTTTTACTCTCTCTCTCTCTTTTTTACGCTCTCCTCTGTTAATATTAATATGTTGTCTTCTCTTAACACGTATACGTTTGTAAACAATATTTTTGTTGTTTAAATTTCTTGTTCGTTTTTCTGTTGTTTACATTTAATTTATGGCCCAATTAATGACGTCAATGATTGTTAAGAGAACATTTTACAAAATTAAGAGCATGTTCTTTATATACTTGAAACAGCGTAGTTATTTATGTTAGAGTTTTAAGAGAATTTATTTGCTTGTTAGTAGCATACACTCTGGGGTTTTAAGTATTCAGAAAAGATTAAAAAACTCTTGAGAAACAAATTAAAGGAAATTGTTTAAAGAAATTGGAGTTAAATTTTTTTTTTCAAACCGGAAAACTTTGTAATTAAAAAAGTAAATAAGTTACTGACGTACTTAATTGGATATTAAAACTTTAGTGAGGTTTACGATCTGTATTCTCACACCAGCTATATTGTGTGTGTTAATTTTATCCATAACTGGCGGGACCTATGTACATAAACTTCTCTTGGGATTTTTTTCCAGAGTTTTGCCGGAAGGCTGTTGAGAGCAAGTAACCAGCACACTACCTACTAGTCTATGGGGACTTAAAATTTTCCATTCATGGGGAGTGAAATTTTTTTGAGAAGTAGGCTTCCAAATCGCCGTGGTCTAGTAGGTAGTGTGTTGGCTTATTAGACGAAAAGCCAGGGTTCGCGCCCCAGGCCAGACATTAAAATAAAAATACAAAAAGTATTTCTTCGGCGACTTCCTCTCAGCAGATTTCTGGCAAAAACTCTCGAGAGTAAATAAAATTGCCATGAAAAGTTTCTCAAAAATCTGTCGTTCGGAGTCAACTTAAAACTGTAGGTTGCGCCACTGATGTATAAAATTAACACACACAACATAAGTGGTGTGAGAAACTAGGTCGTAATCCTGACTGAAGGGTTGTAATGACCAATTATGTATTATGTATGTAGGCTTCCAAAACAAGAAGAAACTTAATATTTTTCCTACTAGGAGATGAGCCTTTTCAAATATCTTCACCAGCGTCCTCTATTCGACTTCGACAAAGGCATTATTTGCTTTCCTAGGGCCTTTTACTGACACAGATGGCTGAACCGGTGGCAGTCAGGCTCAATGCATTCAATTCCTCGCTGGTCTATATAGATATGGATACATCCAGGTCGATTATGATTTTCTAAATGGGAAATTCAATTTCAGAATTCCAATTCTGAAGGCTCTTAATGGAATCCTTGTATTCTATGCCGATGACAGAGTAAGCTGTGGTATATTTATTAAGGCTGCCTGAACATTGCCATGTTTTTTAGGCGGAGATGGTAGATGGATTGTCCTTTCTCTGATGTAATCGAACAGCCAGTCTGTGAACGCGTCTTTGAGGTGCGTTCTTATCTATGTATACCAAGGATTTTTCAGATAAATTTCGGTTATTCAAAGATAACTCTTATATGAGCTTCCGGGTAAGAGATATCGCTTTGAATGGGGCAGTGTCAGTATGGAGTTAACAATCTCCGACATATTACGGGGCATAGGTATTCCAATTGGGTCGTTTGAGTTAGATATTCTCCGTGTGTTTTATAGGGAGGAGAAACTTCGTTGGAAGCGGAAAAGCAATACGTACAGAATTGCTAGACTCTTCTGGACTTGTTTGGGCAACTGATTCACCTATGTTCTTAAGTAGCATGGCCATAACACTATTACAATTCTCCCAAGCCATTGTTTTATTGCTGGTAGATTTGGCATTCTATCGAATAACTTCTGCAGGAGCTGTAGGAGAGAGAGAGACTATCCTTCACTTCGATTGTCCCCGGCCTCACACTAACCCACCCTCACCTGACCGCGGAGGACTCATCCCCAATACGTAGGGACACGTACACACTACAGTCCGGACTGTAGCGGGTAAGGGAAAAGTAATGGCAACGATAACATAAATCAGCTACAGAACATAATCACAAGCTGAATAAAGTAACAATAAACATGAACTACCTATGACAAGAACAAAAATGCATTTTTTATATAATAATTTACAAATTAATGCCAACATTTAAGCTACGTTTTATATTACAAACACTACAATTAAAATCAATAAAATCATAATATAAGTTAAAATCATTACATAATCTACGAAAAGGAAAATTACATCCATAGTTCGTTCTATAAAAATCTAAAGAAAGAGGACGATACTGAAATTCAGGTTACAAAGCAAAAACTCAGAATCGATATCACCTTTAACCAGATTAAAAACAAAACGAACCCCTAAAACAGCCCTTCTACGTTCTAAAGTTGGAAGTTTTATCAAACCTAATCCAGACTCATATGACGGAAACCCATTGGCACAATCCCATCCTTAGCCACATAAACAGAATAATAAAAAATGCTTCTGCACACTGACTCTATTGAATCACTATGACAACGATAGTATGGATTCCAAATAATAGACGCATACTTCAAAATAGATCTAACAAGTGAAATGTATAGCAGTCTTGTTATATAAGGATCAATGAATTCCCTAGCCCATCTTTTCACAATACCAAGAACAGCCCGAGCCTTGCCAATCATCATACTAAAATGATCAATAAAAGACAGTTTCATATCCAATAATACTCCCAAATCAAGAAATGTAGTCACAGTTTCCAAAGGGCAAGCATCAATCACATAAGTGGACGAAATTACGCCCCCGCGAGAGAAAACCATGCATTTACATTTTCTGAAGTTAAGACCCATTAAATTAATTCTGCGCCAATTCTTCAGCTAATATATTCTTCTATATTCTTAACCTCCTATTTTCTATCATCTTTGTCTGAACCCTTCCATATAAAGATTGTTGCAATAACAAGAGTTATTCTTTAGTGAGGCTGTTTAATCCCCATTGAATGTTGAAAATTACATTGTGGTAATACAATGGCGGAAAATGCTGGTTTGAGAGGAATTTTGTCCTCCAGTGAGGGCAACTTAAGCTAACTAAGGCCTTTAATTTGAAAAAAATTCAAGTTATTGTTGCACTAGCTTTAACGTTATTTGAAATTAGTAGGCCTAGAACAAATTCCAACTGCGGACATAGGCCTCAAAGAGAAATCAAAACTTCCCAACCAAGTTCACTTAGTTTTTGTGGGGACAGTAAAGATATATGTGGCCTGGCATTATTGCGATCCTACACTCACATCGTTTTATTGGTATTGTTTGCTACAATCTTATTAAGCGCTGGCAATAGAGATTAAAATCAATTGTTTGACCAGGTGGTAAAACACTGCATTACCATTCTTGATAAAAGTCCAGGCAAAGCTTCGCCTAACACTTTTTTACTGCCCGTATATCTACACTCCTGGACTTGTTCGTTTATGCTTCAAAATAATTTTCTTAAAATATGATCCAAAAACGTCTCCAGACAATAATGCGTGTGTAATGGCTTTTCTATAATTACGTCTGGGGTTTTTCCCCCGTGCTCCATATGTGAAAATTTTACTTTTTTTTGTGGTAATATTTGTGAAATAAATTTCTTAATACCTCTCCACATAGGCTTCAAAAGGGAAAAGAAAAAGAGAGGGAAACAGTCTTTATTTATTGTGTAGGTGGTTGGTACTCTTTCCACCGTTGCTGTTAATAAGAGGTGTTTTGTTGTTGATTATCATAAGCAGCAGCAACTCGTTGGCTTCAAATGACTTGCATGAATATATTGTTCTTAAATTCCCTAAAGAGGTCATATCAAATCAAATTCGTGTCATTGAAAAACAGAAACAAAAAACAAAAAAAAATTATTTTCAGTTGGCTAAACATTGACGTCACAGCATGTTTATTAATATTTGTGCTCAAAAACGAAAGAATGAAACACACACACATATATACATACATAATTTCTAATATGAAAGAATAAACATAAAATTACATGGGAACTTCAAAACAAAGACGGAGTAACCAGAGTTGACAATTTGAGTGACATTTGAAAAACGCTGTTAACAGCAGGTTGACTTCTATGTTAAAAGCGTTTTTTTTTTATTTTCTTGAAAAGGATTGTAAAGAAATGTATATTTATTGTTACATAAATGGAAACGGCCTAATATCGTTTAACAATAAAAACAATAAACAAAAGCCACCAGCTACACCAACACAATAAACACGACACAAATACACACTAATGAACGTGTTGATTATCTAAAACTGCACACACACATATGTACAACGAACATGGTTGCGTCTAGTACCAACAACAACATGCATGTGAAAAAAGGGATGGACAACGTAAGCAAGGTACACAAACAACAATGTATTAGCAATAGAGCTCTCGAGAAGGCGAGATCATGAACCTTCCTCTTCAAGAATGTTCGTTAGACTGGTTGTGTCGGACTATAAAAGGGCTGGAGAAAGCAAGCAGTCAGTCAGTTATAATTCAGTCAGCCTTGTGTGAAGACGCGTTGCGGTTTGAACGTACAAGTGGTATTGCTTGCAAAAATGTTGTAAGCAGAGAAGATCTAACGAACAGTTGTTAGTGTTAACGCGGACAGAAGTGTGAAATAGAATAGTGTACAAGCAAAATAACGTTTAAAATATAAGCAGATTGCAAATAAAATAAAAATAAATTTGTGTTTCAGTTTTAATTAAAATTCTTTATTATTCGCACAATTCTGTGTGCCACTATTCACAACTTGATGTAAACAACAACAATTGCTTTGTTTGTTATGCCTCTGTTTACACCCTTTGCATAAACAATAACAATTACTAAGCAATTATACGACAGATGTTTGTAACGGAGATCTGCAAACCACGATTACTCTCTTCAAACGCACCGCGTCTTCACACAAGACTGACTGAACTTCACTCATCCAGTCGCCTGCTTTGCATTGCCTTTTATATGGCAGTCTGATGAATGTTTTTGAAGACGAATGTTCATGACTTCGCCTTCTCGTAATCTCTGTAAATCTAAACATCGTTGTTTATATTTATTCATGCTGGTGTTTGTTGTTGTATTTTTGTTTACTTGTTTACCATTTTTTATGCTGGTGTTTGGTGTTGTATTTTTGTTTACTTGTTTACCATTCTTTTAGCTGGTGTTTGTTGTCATATGAAGCAGAACGATAATTTGTAAACAGCTTTGTTTACTGCATTGTTTTGTTTTTGTAGCTTTTGTTTATAATTTTAATGTTAAGCGATGTAAAAGCAAAACACCAGTATCTAGAATTTTAATTTTCGTAACGATACTTAGGGTCCCTGATTATAGTTGCTTACTAGGGAATTGTGTTGTGGACATACTGATGCGGAGGTGTACATAAAAGCCATCTCTACAATACTTAGACAGAGGTCCGTCCTTTTGGCCAAGGTTAGCGTAGAAGTCAGAAAGAAATTCTACTCCTGGTTAAAAGTGATGACCTGTTCGGCCTCTAGGCTGAGTTGGCTAAGCATATTTTTATCCCTCTATTGAACATATAGCCTTTATCTGAAGAATGTCACGGTATATTGCATAACAGAAGATGCTTTGGCTAGTCATAGGTTGTCAATTAAGACAAGTACAGTACTGGAGGTCGAATTGACCCATTGTACTGGGCTAGTCATGCCTTGGCATGATTTTTATAGGAGTAGCACTCCGGAGGAGCACGAACAGATTTTCTCCTGCATATTTTACTTTCTGTCATTACCCTGCACTTTTGCAATGCTTAAGTTATTCCTAATGGAATTGTCCAAAGGTAGGATAAAAGGCTAAACCGGATGTGTTTAAGAGCGTGAAGGGGTTAAGCTAGAAGACTCTACCTAATCAGGTCTTTTTAATTTGAATGGGGTGTGGTAGTCAAACATAAAACTAATACTCTGCAGGACACTCATTCTCCCCGTGCTTCTTTATGGCTTAGAGACATGGATACTATTAAGCAGTGATGCAGCAGCCTTGAAAGTACTCGAAAGAAAAGTCGTACGTAAGATCTTCGGTCCAATGCGAGTTGGTGATGATTTCCACATCTGATCCAACAGTGAGCTGTATGACGTCCTCAACGACATAGACGTCGAGCAGCATATTAACATCCAGTGGCTGAGCTGGCTCAGCCATGTCGCTCGAATGGAGGAGGATGCTCCGGTGAGACGGGTATTTGATGCGGGGATCTGCGGAAGTCGGGAAAGAGGCTTTGTTTGCGTTGTAAGAAGCAAATCGAGGAAGCCCTGTCATCGATTGGTGTGACCAACTGGCGTAGGCGCTCAAGAAGCAGAGCCGCCTGGAATGATGTGTTAAGGCAGGCCGAAATCTCTTAATCGGGTTGTTAATGGCCAATTAAGTAAGTAAGTGACAGTAAAACGAGTCAAATACATTGGCCTGAGTGGAAACCACATGTGACTTATGTGTGGTGCCATCTGACCTAACCTAGGGCTACAGAATGTCAATATTTTGGCTGGGGTATGAACAGAACGGTGTCTGTAAACGGCAAGAGAAGTTTGTAGACAATTTTGTAAGGCATTGAAGATTTCTTGTTATTTAAATGAATTTTTAAAATAATTATGATTGTGATGTTTAAAACTGTTAGGTAGGTAGGTTGGAGTGGTAGTTTTGACATCAAAAGCACACTTGAGCACGTATGGCATCCCGTTGTGACGCCACTAAGTAAATGCAGTGCCTGTACTGACCGAGTTCCACCAAGCTGGGGAAGAAGTTGGTCTGCATGCTTACAACTGTTAAAACTATGAAAAGTATCTGGTTTTGTGTTGAATTTCTTAATGAAATCAGAATTTTTCAATTTTATAAAATCATTTAAACCTTAAATGCCCTTTTTAATACCTCTTTGAACCTCGGTTTGACACCAAAAGCACACTTGAGCACGCATGGCGTCCTGTTGTGACGCCACTAAGTAAATGCAGTCCCTGTACTGACCGAGGTCCACCAAGCTGTTCAGCGCAAGGGCTGCATGCTTACAACTGTTAAAACTACGAAAAGGGCATGGTTTTGTGTTGAATTTCATAATAAAATTCAAACCTTAAAGGCCCTTTTTTAATACCTCTTTGAACCTCGTTCAGCACCTGCATTTCCCTTTATGTCTATCAAAATAGAAAAAATAATTATTTTTTTTGCGTTGTGCTTAACTCTCCGGAATCCTTTCATTTGTTTCTCTAAGAATATTCAATTTCAATTAATAACAACAACAACAACAATAAGAGAAAAACTAAATAAAAAAAACAAAAACAAATAAACAGGCTCATTAGTAATAATAAATAGAAAGATAATGTAAAGAAAAGATAACAAGAAAAAAAACAGAAAAAAATTTAAGACAAATAAATGAGAGTCTGGCAAAATAGCATCCTCCTGTCTTGTATCTCCTTGAACGCTCAAGGGAAAATAATTAAAGAAATGATAAGAAAGAAAGAAAAGACTGGCATCAATAAATGACACTCTGATATTACAATTACAATTATTGTTAACAAATTAATTGTTAAATAAAATATTATTTGTAATTAATAACGAACAGAGAGAGAGAGAGAGAGAGAGACCATTGAAACCCTTTAAATACATTCCTTGATTAATTGCACTACAAAGGCTTGCTCAGTTGTATGGTTTACTTAAAGGAAAATAATTGTAAATTATTTGTGGAGTGTTTAAAACCTCTGATATTGTTATGAAAATGGAAAATCAAGATAATGGTGTTTTGCTTTTACATTGCTTAACATAAAATTATAAACAAAAGTTACAATAACCAAACAATGCAGTAAACAAACCTGTTTACAAATTATCGTACTGCTTAATATAACAACAAACAGCAGCATAAGAAATGGTAAACAAGTAAACAAAAATACAACAACAACACTACAATAATAAATGTAAACAACGATGTTTACATTTAAAGAGATTGCGAGAAGGCGAAGCCATGAACATTCGCCTTCTAGAACATTCATCAGACTGTTTACTTTGCCATATAAAAGGTAAAGTAAAGCTACCGACTGGATAAGTGAAGTTCAGTCAGTCTTGTGTGAAGACGCGGTGCATTTGAAGAGATTAATCGTGGTTTGAAGATCTTCGTTACAAATATCTGTCGAATAATTATCTAAAGGGTCCGCCAAATAACTTTTTTTTGAAAATGCTTTAAAAAAGAAACCTACTGAATATTTTCTCAAATTTCTTTTTTTATTTGAAAGTACAATCCTTCCGTTTAATAATGGAAAATAATTTCATTCAAATGGCTGCCTCGGCTGGCCATGCAGTAGCCTACACGATCGGTCCAATTTTTAAGCACATTATCGATTGTGTGCAGCTGTATTTCACCAATGGCTTCACGAATATTGTCCTATAAAGCATCAATTGTCTCTGGCTTGTCGGCGTAACACTTATCTTTGACGGCACCCCACAAATAATAGTCCAACGGTGTCAAATCGCAGCTCCGAGGTGGCCAAACGATATCAGCTCTGCGGCTGATAATGCGATCTTCAAGGACAGGGCGCAAAACATCGAGTGTAGCTTCGGCTGTGTGGCACGCAGAGCCGTCCTGTTGAAACCAAGATTCCTCTTCAATTTTTGTGAACAAAAATTCGTTCAACATAGTCAGATAACGATCGCCATTGACTGTAACGGCCACTCCTTGCTCATTGTAGAAGAAAAATGGCCCAATTATGCCTCTGGACCAAAATCCGCATCAAACATTGACTCGTTTTGGGTGCGTCGGCTTTTCAATGTATGGTGTATGTATGGTTTTCTGTGCCCCAAATGAGACAATTTTGCTTGTTTACATGCCCGCCAAGATCAAAATGAGCTTTATCTGAAAAGATGATTTTTTTTGCCAAAATCGGCATCTTCTGGTGTAGGCAAGAGTGTAAACAAAGAAATAACAAACAAAGCAATTGTTGTTGTTTACATCAAGTTGTGAACAGTGGCACATAGAATTAAGCGAATAATAAAGAATTTTAATTATTAAACATAAATTTATAAATTTATTTTTATTTTATTTGCAATCTATGAGCTTATATTTTAAACGTTTTTAGAAAGTAAAAACGTAACAATATTTAATAATTTATTACTACATACTGTATTTAAAATATTTTTGTGTTTCTTAGTTTCCCCTACTTTCACTACTCTGCTCACTACAGTGACCCAAATTTCCTTATCCATCTGCTAACATTTAACACAATAACTCCCGCTAGCAGAGCTTGGCAGGATGCAGAAAATGTGTAAAAATATGTGTGTGTTTTTATTTCCCTTAAAAAAAAATCTTAAGAAATTATTCAAAATTTTCTACTTCCACCCTCGCTCTACCTTTTTTAACTACGACACTCTGTTGAGTTGCTTGATTGCATTCTGTTGTATGACTAGGAACAGCATGAGCTAAGGAGGGAATTTTAAGCATAGAATTGCTAATCCCTTAATGGAGTACATTTGCATTAGTCCTTAAATGAACAACAGTTTTCATGGATTTACACAAAAAAAAAAAAAAAAACCAGTGAATAATAAAATAATAATAAATGAACGAAAAGTTTTTCGAATTTTAAGAAAAAATTAGGCCAACAAAAATCGAAATTAAAATTGACATTTTGGGGGGGAATTTTTTAAAATTCAATTCAATTAAAGACACTTAACCACACGGCAAAGTTTTGAAATGATAAAAATATGAGAGAGAGAGAGAGAGAAAGTTTGTGAATATTAGATACGAATGTAGGTAAGTAGGTTGAAGGAGGAGGCTATCCCATGCCTTATCGACATACATCGCAGCCACCGTAGCTTATCAAAGAGAAATACCGGCATTGTAAAATTCATAGGAAATCCGTATCATGTCAAGTAATGTTTACTAGGATAGTTAGGTAGGTAGTTAGGAAGGTAGCTAGGTTGTGAACCCAGCAAGATTGGATAGACATAACTGAAGTCATGTATGGCCCATTGCCACATCACATACATACGAACATAATTGGTCATTACAACACTTTAGTCAGGATACGTGAGTGGCAGGACCTACTCCGAACGACAGATTTTTAAGAAACTTTTCATGGCAATTTTTTATTGGACTCTCAGAGTTTTTTTCCAGACATCTGCTGAGAGGAAGTCGCCGTAGAAATACTTTTTGTATTTTGTGTTGATGTCTGGCCTGGGGCTCGAACCGTGGCTTTTCGCCTAATAAGCCAACACACTACCTACTAGACCGCAGCTTATCAAAGAGAAATACCGGCATCTTAAAATTCATAGGAAATCCGTGTCGTGTACGTAATGTTTGCTGGAGTAGTTAGGCAGAGTTTTTGCTAGAAATCTGTTGAGAGGAAGTCTCCGAGGAAATATTTTTTCATATTTCACCTTATTGAAGATGTCTGATCTGGGTTTTGAATTGTAAGAAGTAAGTGGCAACAAAAAAAATTTTCAATCGCTTTTCAAAATTCTCTGCGTATTCTTAGAGCTCGACAAACTCTGTTATATAAATGGATGCACTAGAGGAAAATACTTCTATATTCCGGGTAATTGTGTAGCTGATGTACCTTACTAGAGTACACGCTCTCCTACCGAATATCATTCCACACATGAACCTCCATTCTTAACTCAGTTGGGCTGTCTATTAAGCACAGTTATAGATTGGCTGCTAACGAATCCAGTGCTTAGGAAGAATCTAAGTACAGGAAGCGTGCCAATCAATTAAATAAATTGGAGCGCAGAAACACCTCTGTCGCTGTACCTCTTCGCAGGGATCACAATGAATAGGTACGCGGGAAAACTTGTCAATAATTCTTTCAAATGTTGCGGATGAGCAAGAGAATGTTGTTCACTTTATTTGTGTAACAATGGAATCACAGCGGGCCTCTAAGTATGCTCCCTCCTACATATATACATACAAAATTACAATCCATTACAACCCTTTAGTCAGGATTACTTCTGAGCTTCACGCAGTTTAAAGTCGACTCCAAACTGCAGATTTTTTGGGAAACTTTTCATGGAAATTTTAAATTTACTCTTAGAGTTTTTGCCAGAAATCTGTTGGGAGGAAGTCGCCGGGGAAATATTTTTTCATTTCATTCGCTTTGTTGAAGATGTCTGATCTGGGTCTGAAGATGATTGAACCGTGGCCTCAAGTCTAATAAGCTGTTACACTACCTACTAGGCTACGGCGACTTCACATCACAGTTATCCATAATTTTGGAATCACTCAGCGCTTCTAATAAAGTTACTTACACTCCTAATGTTTATTCTCGACAGATTATTAAGTTGGTCTGTTTAGTAAAAATTAAAGTGTTTTCTTAATCCTGATATACAGTGATGGCCTTATAATTAGAAACGATGTTTCTCTCTGAGTTCTCTGGAGTGACGAATCTAAGTTTAATTTGTCCCAATCTGATGGAAATATATACGTCCTTCAAACAAAGCCTTTGATACCAGGTACACAGTGAAAACTGTAAAACAAATTAAAAACATACTTGTTGCTAAGTCGTTTCTAATTATAAAGCCACCACTGTAAACCTGGGCTGTAGCTATAGCCAAGTAGCTATCTCTGTAATTCCTTTAGTAGTCCTTTGTCATATGTCCAAGATCAATATTCAGTAAGGACTACAACCACAATGCCGAAAATGCTTCTTTGGAATTTAAGCAGATTTTTTAGGCGCCCTTGGATTAGATTGGGCCACACTTGTTACTTCATCTTACTCATAGCCGAAGCTGCTTAAGCATTGATTACAGAATTACGAGATGGCAAATGGTTAATGGGTTCTCCAAAGGATATGCTACGTATGGCCTGGTCATCTGGTCTTCAGTTGCCTGGCCTACCATTATGTCGCTGTATCCATATGATATCAATGCACTTTAGGGTTCGAAAGTATGTATGTGTCCTGCCTAGAGATGTTTTCATAATTTATGGCCCCCTGGAAGCCTTATCAAGCATTCTATGCCTAGTTGCTATGCGACTCTGCAAAGATTTCTCTTTCCTGCAGTTTCATCCATAAAAATCACACAATTTTCCTACAACTCTCTATCGGGGAGCAAATGTAAATCATTATGGAAGCATATTTTTTTCTTTGAAAGAATTATTGATTCTCTCTTGAATGTAATAAAATTTGTAGAAAATTTATCCTTGAATCCTTACGAATATACTGTGAAATCCATCATCATTTATATCACTTAACCCCACTTAAACTCTTCGCTTAACAAACAAAAGTTTGTTTTCCTTTCTGTTTTTTTCTTTTTTCTTTTCGTTTTATCTGTCATCTGTCAAACATTTGGGGAGGTTTTTTCATTTTTGTTTGTTTTTGTTGTTGGTTTTCAGAAGCATCAGAAAAGTTTTTTAAATTGAAGATGATGTTTCAGTGCTTTGTAGTCCATTGTTGTTGTTGTTGCAGAGAAACTATAACAAATAAAACTTAAACTATTACAACAACAGCAACAATGTTAACGGAAAACAAAGTTTATACACGTAAAATTGGCAAAATTGCCAAAAGAATAGCAGCAGCAGCAAACAGTAGCAGTAGCAATAGCAGCAGTAGCAGTAGCAGTAGCAGGCTTAATACGACAGTCAGTACATACCATACAACACAAAGGAGTGGAAGAAGTAAAATGAGGGGGTTAAAGACAAAGTTGTCTGCAAAACGTACAAAAGCAGCAAATGTTGCAAAATGAAAGAAAAAAAAGAAAACAAACTACAAAATTGAACTACAATGCAAACTATTGAAATTCAATTTATATGTTTAACTACCACTATAAAATATTGTATAAACTGCTGCATATACATACAACAGCAGAAACAAGAAAAAGGAAACAAAATACAAATACACATGTATGTATGTGTATATGGATGTATGTGTGATAAGTACATATGTATGTATGCTTGAACATGTGTTAAAAGCAACAGTGGAGGATATTTAAGAAGCAGAATAAGAATTTCTGTCCATAAAGTCTTATTATTGTGCACCTATTGCGTATGAGTAATATTTGTTGTTCATACATGTTGTATGCATAGCTGCCAGATTTTACGATTTATCGTCATTTTGACGACTTTAAGCTCCAAAAATATCATGTTGACGATTTGACGATTTATGCCCTTATTTTGACGATTTTTAGAAATTAAAAATTTGCATCATATTCTTTACTTTAGTACATTAAAAGCCACTTTAAGCTTTGTATTTACTTTGCAATTGTTACTATCGGAAATTTATGTTAGTTAGTAAAAACAAGGACTAAAATATTATATTTTTAAGTTACTTTCGAATACATGTGATGATTTTTCTGTATTTTATTCCTTTTTAACCCTTTAAAAGCCAAAAAATTACAAATCCTGAATAACCACGTAGATGAGAATTATTTATCACTTGTCGTTGCAGACAATTTTAAAGATTCGAGTGTAGCTTCTAATATTACCATCGGAAGAACAAAGGCAAGCGCCTTTATTTTGTTTCGTGCGACCAACACTCAGGGGATCAATGCCATTGTGTTTGGAACTGTGAAAATATGTTATGTGAAGAAGGAAAGACGGAACAGTGTTTATGGACACTAGGCTAGTGTATATTTTTATACCATAAGTAACAGGAAAGGCCTCTGCAGTGAATGAGTTCCACATACGAATGGTCCGATTAAAAGACGTATTTTTACTGTAATGCAGTGTGCGATCCACTGGACAATCGACCGCATACGGAAGTGGTGGCCGAGGTAGACGAGCGTTATTTAGGAACATATAATTTTCGGGAATAAGTCCCCTTACTTCGTTCGAGCAAAATCCTTTTGTAGAAGCGATAGAACAGTGAAACACGAACCACACTGCAACGATGCTCCAATGATTCAATGGAGTTGGATACACTACCGTCTTTAACGAGCTACTACGGCCTCTCCTGGACACGATCGAGAGACCTTAAAATAGACGTTGAGACACCGACCCATACATAAGAGTTGTATTCCAGTCTCGGTCGGCTACAAATAGTGTTAATAGTAAGATCATAAGATCTTAAGAAGGAAGGTGCCCTGGTAGTCTAGAGGGTAGTGTGCTAGACTATTAGCGTGAGGGTCGTGGGTTCGATTCCCACCAGAGACTCTGGTCTGTGACACTACACCGAGCGTATGGTCAAGATACTCCGCTCGTATATAATTCGGATATAATTTGTAATTGTATTGTAATTAATAAATAAATAAATAAATATTTTAAAAGGAAATTAAATAACAAATAAGTGCATATAAACTAAGAGTGTTACATCGCGAAACTTTCGAACAAAAATTAAAAGAATGTGAATATATTGTAAATAGCATTGTAAATAACATTGGCCTTCAACCGTGCTTGACAGAAGAAGGCAATAAAGAAAACGATGTGCCAAAGAGTTCAGAAATATCGAAGGGAGTATTGAAACAAAAGTTGAAAAAGAATCTGCGCGGAAGGATTTTATTCAAAGGAAGGTTTGGGTGTTTCACTGACAGTAGAAGGACTTCTTGGAAAAAAAGAAACTTGAAGTTAGAAGTGTACCACCAGGCAGTTTCCACTACTTAGGCATTGAAAACCAGCTGCAAAAAGTGGAGAATATTTTATTGGACTAGTCAAAAGTGGAGCTTGTAATAAATATTGATGGCATTCCACTTTTTAAGAGTTCCAGAGTGCAGCTTTGTCCTATTTTAATTAAAGTGGTTAATACAAAAGAAAAATTAATGCCTATGCCTATCGGCATTGTTGTGGGCCATAAGGTAGTTAACTTAATTACCGATTTATAAATGTATTAAATGTTAAATTCTTTGCGTACCATGTTTATTTAATTATTGCCGTATTTTCTGATAAGAACGATATAGCTTTAAGAAAAGCTTTCCAGCTTCATAAAAAGAAACTATTAATCGCTTGGAAAGATTAAAACATGAGCAAAATGAATCATCTACTGCGCAATGACTTAAAAAATTTTCAACTATATTATTAAAAATTTTACATTTTTTTATGTCTAGCCAGCCTTGAAAAAATGCGCCATATTTTTTTGTTTTGTTTTAAACTGTGATTTAAATGAATATGGTTATTTTAAGTGTTTTTTTTTAAATATTTTAATAAATAATTATACAAAAACTAATTTTTCACTTAACCAACGAATTATTGTGCTCCTATTGCGTATGAGTAATATTTGTTGATCGTACAACGTGTATGAACAACAAATATTACTCATACGTACCGTAAATGATTTACAAAATATGAAAGAAATAATTTGTTTTTTTTTTAACAAAAAATGAAATTTCAATTAAAATATTCAACAGACAAGATAATTTAAATTGTCAACAGTTACGTATTTAATTTGCCTGTTATGCGGCAGACTGATAAAATAATGTTTTCCTCTTGGTCTGTCTTCGAATCCATCAAATAGAAACGATCTTAATGAGATAAGTAACAAAGTCCATCTTTCCGCAGAACATAAAAGACTAATTTCATTGTAATGGGTGATTTTTTAAGAGCTATAGGAAAATTTTTCAAAAAAAAAAACACATAAAATTTAGAAAAATGCATGAAATCTTTATTTGAATCGAAAGTACGGTGCATAGAATTTAATGTTTGAAGATTATTTCATGCAAATGTCGACCGCGACTGCGCCTTAAATGGTCCATCCGCTTAGTCCAATTTTGTCATATTCTTTCCAACATTTCGGCCGGTGTCTCACGAATAAATACTTCAATGTTGTCTTCCAATGCGTCAATTGAAGCGGACTTGTCTGTATAGACATGAGTTTTAACATAGCCCCATAAAAAATAGTCTAACGGCGTTAAATCGCACGATCTAGGCGACAAATTGACCGGTCCCGAACATGAAATAAAATGTTCACCGAACTCACCTCTCTATAAGTCTATTGTTACGCGTGCTGTGTGGCATGTGGCACCGTCTTGTTGAAACCACATGTCATGCAAGTCAAGCTCCTGCATTTTGGGCAAACAAAAAGTTGGATATCATCTCACGGTAGCGCTCACCATTCACAGTTACGTTACGATTTGCGGCATCTTTGAAGAACTACGGTCCACTGACGCCACCAGCCCATAAACCGCATCAAACTGTGACTTTTTCTGGATGCATTCCTAGCGTTTGCAATGCTTCTGGCTGTCCTTCACTCAAAAATCGGCAATTCTGCTTATTTACGTATCCATTGAGCTAAAAATGAGCTTCATTGCTGAACACAATTTTTCGATAAAGAAGTCGATCTGCGGCCAACCTTCCTTTCGGCATATTCACCGAAAATTCTGCCTTGCGGTAGGTCGTTTGGCTTCAATACTTGCACCAGCTGTATTTTGAAAGGCTTCACACCTAAATCCTTCCGCAAATATTTCCACGTTGTTGAGTAACAGAGGCCCAATTGCTGTGAACGGCGACGAATCGATAATTGATGGTCAACTGGTTAACACTGGCCGATACAGCTGCGATATTTTCTTCAGTTCGCAGTCTACGTAAGCGTGTTGGTGGTTTAATGTCCAACAGTGTAAATTTGTTGCGAAATTTATACACACAATAGCCCGAATAGCCGCTTCAGTGTGTCGATTAAACTGACCATAAAATGGCAGAAGCGCGCGATGAACTTTCTTAACAGAGTACGCATTTTGATAATAAAATTCAATGACTTGCAAGCGTTGTTCGGTTTGTAAGACGATTCATGGTTAAATTATAGACTCAAACTGAAGATGTTTGACAGTGAAACAAAACACGAAACGTGCGTGAGCTGTTTAAACCACTCGCTACAAAAGACATCTTTGACTACTCAATTGCCTATTGTACATGCGATGATCAACGTAGTCTAGTAGGTAGTGTGGACGTGAGACAACGGTTCAAACCCCAGGGCAATATGAAAAAATATTTCTTCGTCTGAGTAAATAAAATTGCCGTAAAAGGTTTCTCAAACATCAAACAAACGTCGACTTTAAACTGTAGGTCCGGCCACTTACGGATAAAATTAACACACACACCATGGGTGGTGTAAGAAGCTAGGTCGTAATCCTGACTAAATTGTTGGAATGACTAATTATTTGCGATTCTAGACTTGCTTTGCAGATTGAAATCGAGCTTTGACAGAGCTTTGGTCAATCATTTCTTTATAAACATCGAAGCTATAGTTGTCACTCGTAACATGCCATATAAAACGTGGCATTTGTCCTTCTTTTCGCCCAAAAATATATTTTGTTTTGCCTTGATTTACTGAAAAACTAATCTAGGCAGGCGTTGCCGTAGTCTAGTAGGTTGTGTAGCTTATTAGACGTGAGGCCATGGTTCAAACCCCAGATGAAACATCTCCAACGAAACGAAATATGAAAATTTATTACTTTGGCGCCTTCCTCTCAGCAGATTTCTGGCAAAAAACTCTGAGAGTAAATAAAAACTTGCAATGAAAAGTGACTCAAAAATCTATCTTGTTGCTACCGTAGTCTAGCAGGTAGTGTGTTGATTTATTAGATGTAAAAAAATATTTCTCCGGCGACTTCCTCTCAGCAGATTTCTAGCAAAAACTCTGAGTGTCAAATAAAAAATTGCCATTAAAAGTGTCTCAAAAATCTGTCATCCGGAGTTGACTTAAAACTGTGAGAAGCTCATAAGTAATACTAACTAAAGGGTTGTAATGGATTTTAATTTTGTATGTATGTATGTAGGAGGGAGCATACTTAGAGGCCCGCTGTAATTGCATTGTTGGACAAATAAAGTGAACAACATTCTCTTGCTCATCCGCAACATTTGCAAGAATTATTGACAAGTTTTTCTGCGTACCTATTCATTGTGATCCTTGCGAAGAGGTACAGCGACAGAGGTGTTTCTACGCGCCAATTTACGCAATTGATTAACATGCTTCCTATGCTTAGATTCTTCCTAAGCACAGGATTCGTTAGCAGCCAATCTATAACTCTGCTTATTAGACAGTCCAACTGAGGTAATAATGGAGGTTCATGTGTGGAATTATATTTGGTAGGAGAGTGTCTGCTCTAGTAAGGCACATCAGCTACACAATTACCCGGAATGTCTTTGTAAATATCAATGCACATTCGATTGCAAACAAAACTGCCGCAAGAGTAGAGCAAGGCTAATAGTAGATAGAATCACGTAGGCTTTCTTACCAGGATTACATGACAATATTTTCCACTAGTGCATCCATTTATATAACAGAGTTTGTCGAGCTCTTAGAACACACAGAGATTTTTGAAAAGCGATTGAACACGGTCCACGAGACGAGGGGGGGATTTAGTGGGTGAGGGCCCCTCACACGGAGGATGTGACGACTTCCTCTATGATGCGGTTAGGTACATTTACCCCTCCTCGGCGTGAAAAAAGAGGTTTCATACATAATTAATTGGTGATTACAGCCTTTCAGTTAGGATTACAAACTAGCTTATCACACCACTTATATTGGGTGTGTTAATTTTATACATGAGTGACAGGACCTACACTTTAAAGTCGACTCCGAACTACAATTTTTTTTTAGAAACTTTTCATGACAATTTTATTTTGCTCTTAGAAGTTTTGCCAGAGATCTGCTGAGAGGCAGTGGCCGAAGAAATACTTTTTCTTATTTTCGTTTTTGTTGTAGATGTCTGACTTGGGGTTTGAAATAAGACTAGATTACGGTGACTACATTAGCATACTGTTGTATAAAAATATTTAATTTTATTTATGAATTCTTTACCATTTTGATCCCCACTGTTCTGTTTTTTCTTTTTTTTTTCACTCACTAACCTAGAAATTGATTTTTGCATGTGTTTGTTTGAGAGATTTTGTTGTAAATGTCGACGTATTTATTTCATATGAAATTTTATTGTTTGTGGTTACATTTTGACACACACACACAGCCACACACAACATAAACATGTTTCTGTAGTGGTTTTGTAATAAGTTTACCACATGCTTTCTTTTACATGCTGTGTGCATTATTATGTGTCGGGTTTTTTCTTTTTCTTTTTTTTGTTTTGTTTCTGGCCTCTATTGTTATTGAATATTTTGGAAGAGCAGTTAGGCAGTTAAAACAGTACAAAAAGGGGGGGGGCGGAAATGGATAGAATGAAAATTATTTTAATAAAAATTTAATATCGGATTACACATATGAAAGTGGGCTTTTACACCACATTATTACAGGCAGTTTGATTACATTTTTTTGTTTGCTCTCTCTGCTCTGCTCTTCTCTTCTTTTCTGCTCTGTTTTTTTTTTTGGTGAAACTTAAAGCGATAAAATAATTTAATACGGCAAACAAACTTTACTAGGGGAATATAAAATTAATTTTCTAAATACGAATAAGTTGTTAAATTTTATAATTAAAATCTCTTGATTTTATTACCTCCCCATAAAATCTGTTTTTATTTTATGGATTTTCTGCTTTAATCATTAATTTAATGTGTCTGTCCTTTAATCTCTCTCTCTCAGCAGAAATTTATGTCATTCTGAGTGTTATTTTTTTTATCTTATTTTCGTTGATTCAGCAGAATTTGCTTTTTAAGGATAAAATTTCATAATCTTCCTAATGGTGGCAGTTCTCCCTCCCACTTATGCTTTTACTTTCTCGTGTTTATTTTTAATTTCATTTTATTTTAAGACCCCTCGTAATATTAAAAGCATTTTTTTCCCTGTTAAATTTTATTTGATTTTATTTTATTTGGTTGTGCTTTAAACATTTTTATGAAGACACAACATGCGATTTTAAGGAAATTAAGAGTGAAAGATTGTCTTAAAAAATACCAAAAAAAAGGGGAAATTTTCAAATGATACCATTAAAATGCATTAAAGGAAATTGCAAAGCAAAGGGGGCAAAGAAACATCATTTGTGTATAGGGTGTCTAAAGGCTAAACAAGGAGTCCTAAGTGCTCACATTGTGTTTGGCTCATTATTAAGCTGCTCAAGAAACCAAATCTCTTGGAGGTTATAAGGTGGAGCATTATTGTTCTTTATACATGCCGGAGAGAACGAAAAGCCTTAAATATTGTTACGAAAATGAGAAATCAAGATACTGGTGTTTTGTTTTTACATCGCTTAACATTAACGCCGTGGTCTAGTAGGTAGTGTGTTGGCTTATTAGACGTAAAACCAGGGTTCGAGCCCCAGGCCAGACATCAAAATAAAGTACAAAAAGTATTTCTTCGGCGACTTCCTCTCAGCAGATTTCTGGCAAAAGCTGTGAAAGTAAATAAAAATTGCCATGAAAAGTTTTTCAAAAAATCTGTCGTTCGGAGTCGACTTTAAACTGTAGGTCCCGCCACTCATGTATAAAATTAACAAACACAACATAAGTGGTGTGAGAAACTAGGTCGTAATCCTGACTGAAGGGTTGTAATGACCAATTATGTTATGTATGTAACACTAAAATTACAAACAAAAACTACAAAAACAAAACAATGCAGCAAACAAATCTGTTTACAGATTATCGTACTGCTTAATATAACAACAAACACCAGCATAAAACAAATGGTAAACAAGTAAACAATAATACACAAACAATACTACAAATATAAATGTAAACAACGATGATAGAGATTTCGAGAAGACAAAGTCATTAACGTTCGCCTTCAAGAATATTCATCAAACTGTTTACCCTGCCATATAAAAGGCAAAGCAAAGTAGGCGAGTCAGTTAGTGAAGTTAAGTCAGTCTTGTGTGAACAGGCAGTGCGTTTGAAGAGAGTAATCGTGGTTTGAAGATCTTCGTTACAAAGATCTGTCAAACAATTAACTAGTAATTAATTGATTGTTGTTGTTTACATCAAGTTGAGAACAGTGGTACACAGAATTGTGCGAATAACGAAGAATTTTAATTAAAACTAAACATAATTTATATTTATTTATATTTTAAACGTTTTTAAAGATAAAAACGTAGTGTGTTGTGGTATTAGACGTGAGTTCACAGTTCAACCTCTAGGTCAGACATTTCCAATGAAACGAAATATGAGAAAATTTTTCCTCGGCCACTTCCTCTCAGCAGATTTTTGGCAAAACTTCTGAGAGTAAAATAAAAATTGCCATGAAAAGAGACCCAAAATCAGTCGTTCGGAATCGACTTAAAACTGTAGGACGCGCCAGTCATATATAAAATTAACACACTCAACATAAATGGTGCGAGAAGCTAGGCCGTAATCCTGACTGGAGGATTGTAATGACCAATTATGTATGTATGTATGTTGCAAGGAGTGGCCGTTACAGTCAATGGCGATCGTTATCGGGCCATGTTGAACGAATTTTTGTTCACAAAAATTGAAGAGGAGGATATTGGCAACATTTGGTTTCAACAGGACGGCGCTACGTGCCACACAACCGAAGCTACACTCGATGTTTTGCGCCCTGTTTTTGAAGATCGCATTATCAGCCGCATAGCTGATGTCGTTTGGCAACCTTGTTATTTGTGGGCTGCCGTCAATTATAAGTGTTACGCTGACAAGCCAGAGACAATTGACGCTTTAAAGTACACTGTTCGTGAAGCCATTGGTGAAATACAGCTGCACTCAATCGATAATGTGCTTAAAAATTGGACCGATCGTGTAGGCTACTGCATGGCCAGTCGAGGCAGCCATTTGAATGAAATTATTTTCCATTATTAAACGGAAGGATTGTACTTTCAAATAAAAAAAGAAATTTGAGAAAATATTCAGTAGTTTTTTTTTAAGCATTTTCAAAAAAAAAAAGTTATTTGGCGGACCCTTTATTAGCATTGTTTCTCTTTCAGAAGTCCTATAGCGATGGCATGATGGTTGAACAATAAATGGAAAATGTTACAAATTAAAACGTCAGGTTTCCTAGTCAAATATATAACCGAACCTGATCAAATACCCATAAAATCTAGGGTTAAGGAACGAGTACAACAAAATATTTGAAAAGTTGCTGTTCTAGCTGGTATTTTTCCCCAAGAAAAACGTTTCTTTTTAATTTATTTTTAAATAAAATGTTTCATTTTTATTAGCCTGCATAATATACCCATTCAGGCCATTGTGTTTTTTGTAGTGTAAACACTGATTTCCCATGTGCACTGAGCACTTTTGTTCTCGTCTACTCGTGCATAGCCAACGCACTCTCATAGCACAAATGCATCTCAGCAAATGCACATACACACCCGCTGTCGGATATAAAAGAATTTTTAGAGCATAGAGAGAGGAAGCTGGTAACTTTAAAAAAATTTTTCAGTTTTCATTAAAGAAAACTTTTTGTGGATTTATACTCTCTGCAATAAAATGGTTTATGAAGTTTGGGAAATTTTAAATGAAATTTTAAAAAAGGCCATGAAACCATGAGGAGGTAATGAGAAAGTATACACGACTAAGATTTAATATTTCGTCTCAAAAAAAAATCTCTTTTTTTTGTTATCCATTCTAACTGTATTCTACTGTAATTATTATATTTCTTTTTGGTTTTAAAATTATGTGTAGATGTGTGTGTGTGTGGGTATAAATTTTATGAGCATTTCCTTTAAATGGAAATGTTAAATTATTTTAATTCAGGTTTTGCACACTCTCCCCCTCTCTCTTTCTCTCTCTCTCTCTCTCTCTCTGTCCCTCTTTTATTTCCACAGGTTTTTTTTGTTAAAAATCAGAGAGGCATTAACATGTAATATGACAAATTCACTTTGACACTTTCAATGAACAGCCGTAGCAAAAGAAAAAAAAAGTGGGAACTTTCCACACATATACACTCGTACATAAAAAGTTTTTGTTCATGTGATGATGGGTATTTAATAAATTTTGTAAATGTATGCCACACACACACACTTCAAATACATAAAGGGTGTTTTTTATAGAGTTATAGAACTTTAAGTTGGCATTACTTTTCAAAATGGCGACCGATTTAACAGCTGTCAAGTGATTTATTCTCAGTTTGGTTTGGCAATTCATCATGAATAGACTCACGCCTGAACAACGCTTGCAAATAGTGCAATTTTATTTCGAAAATAATAGTTCTGTGCGGAAAACGTATCGCGCACTACGTCCATTTTATCGTCGACAAAATCGTCCATCAGAACAGTTAATTCGATTAACCATGGAACGTTTTCGCACCACGTTTACTCTTATTGATAACTCGCATCCCCAGAGACGCTGTACGGTGCGTACAGAAGAAGCCATTGCTGCTGTAGAGCGTAGCATTGAGGAAGACCCGAATGAGTCCATCCGCCATCGAGCACAGGAATTGGATCTGTGTCCATCCACTTTATGGAAGATTTTGCGGAAGGATCTTGGTTTGCGTGCTTACAAAATCCAACTCGTGCAAGATTTGAAGCCAAACGATCATCAATTAAGGCGTAGATTCGTCGAATGGGCCCAAAACGAGATTACCGTTGTTCCCGATTTTCATAAGCGAATTTTGTTTAGCGACGAAGCGCACTTCTGGTTGAATGGCTACGTCAACAAACAAAACTGCCGCATTTGGAGTGAAGATAATCCTCAAGTGTATGTGGAAACATCGTTACATCCAGAAAAACTGACTGTTTGGTGCGCTTTATGGGCTGGTGGAATCATTGGTCCGTACTTTTTCAAAAACGATGGTGGCCAGAACGTTACAGTCAATGGTGATCGGTATAGAGCCATGATTACTAACTTTTTCATTCCTGAATTGAATAACCATGATGTCCAGGAGATGTGGTTTCAACAAGATGGCGCAACATGTCACACAGCTCGTGCCACAATATATTTATTGAAAGACACGTTTGGTGACCGCCTAATTTCACGTTTTGGACCTGTGAATTGGCCTCCAAGATCTTGTGATTTAACACCGCTAGACTACTTTCTGTGGGGCTATGTAAAGTCATTGGTCTATGCGGTAAAGCCACAAACGCTTGACTATTTGGAAGACAACATTCGCCGTATTATTGCCGATAAACGGCAAAAAGTCATCGAAAATTGGACGTCCAGATTGGACTACATGCCAGAAATCATATTTAAAATATAATGCCACAAGATTATCTTTCGGATAAATAAAATTCATGTCAATCGAGTAATCTATCGTTGTTTTATTGCAACTTAAAGGTCTATACCTCTATAAAAAACACCCTTTACAAGAGTTGGTAACACAGGCAGACAATGTAAAAAAAAGAAAAAGAAACTTAATAAAGGACTACGGACTGCAATAGTTATGAGTGATGATAATAATTGACAGGATATGATTTGTCTCTGGAGAGAAATTGATAACAAAATGAAAGAGAGAAAGAAAGTATTTGAATAATCGAAATGAAAAACTGATTACGTTCGCTATTGAGAAGATTTAAAATTTAATTTACAGGCTGAAATTTAAATATCAGCGATTAAATGAGAATAAATTGCTTTTCAAGATGCTGGAAAGTTTTTTTGATGTTCGAAGTCGACTTTAAAGTGTAGGCCCCGCCACTCTTGCTTAAAAATAAAACACAAAACACTTTAATTTTTACAATGCAGACGATCTTAATGATCTGTCGAGAATGAACATTAGGAAACTAAGTGGCTTTATTAGAAGCGCTGAGTGTGGTTCAAAGATTATGGATGACTGTGATGTGAAGTCGCTGTAGTCTAGTAGGTAGTGTGTTGGCTTATTAGACGTGAGGCTACGGTTCAATCATCTTCAGACACAGATCAGACATCTTCAACAAAGTGAATGAAATGAAAAAATATTTGCTCGGGGACTTCCTCTCAACAGATTACTGGCAAAAACTCTGAGTGTCAAATAAAAAATTGCCATGAAAAGTTTCTCAAAAAAAAACTGTCATTCGGAGTCGACTTTAAACTGTAAGAAGCTGAGAAGTAATCCTGTTGTAATGTCTAATGTTGTATGTAGGAGGGAGCACACTTAGAGGCCCGCTATGATTGCATTGTTAGACAAATAAAGTGAACAATATTCTCTTGCTCACCCGAAACATTTGAAAGAATTATTGACAAGTTTTCCCGCGTACCTATTCATTATGATCCCTGCGAAGAGGTACAGCGACAATTGATTAACATGCTTCCTGCCCTTAGATTCTACCGAAGCACAGGATTTCTCAGCATCCAATCTATAACTCTGCTTAATAGACAGCCCATCTGAGGTAAGAATGGAGGTTCATGTGAGGAATTATATTTGGCAGGACAACGTCTACTCTATAGAAAGAGGACGATAGTGCCGTGAAAATCTTGCTGGAATACTGAAATTCAGGTTACAAAGCAAAAACTCAACGCATTGGCACAATCCCATCCTAAGCCACGTAAACAGAATAATAAAAACTGCTTCTGCACACTGACTCTATTGAATCACTATGACAACGATAGTATGGATTCCAAATAATAGACGCATACTCCAAAATAGGTCTAACAAGTGAAATGTATACCAGTCTTGTTATATAAGGATCAATGAATTCCCTAGCCCACCATTTTCACAATACCAAGAAGAGCCCGAGCCTTGCCAATCATCATACTAATATGATCAATAAAAGACAATTTCATATCCAATAACACTCCCAAATCAAGAAATGTAGTCACAGTTTCCAAAGGACAAGAATTAATCACATAAGTGGACGAAATTACGCGCCCGCAAGAGAGAACCATGCATTTACAATTTTTCAAGTTAAGATCCATTAAATTAATTCTGCACCAAGTTACAAACAAATAAATATTTCGCTGAAGAACAGCCTGACCATGATCAGCATCAAAAGTATAAAATAACTTAACGTCGTCAGCAGACATCAGAATATTACAATCAGAAATAGCACAAGGAAGATCATTAAGAAACAATAAAAACAGTAAATTACCCAAATGGCTACCCTGCGGAATACGAGAAGTAACATATACAGTCTTAGACAATACATTCCTAAACAATACCCTCTGAGTCCTAAGGGAGAGGTAGTAGTCTAGCCAATTATGAATAATATCAGAAATACCGATTAATGAAAGTTTAAGAAGCAAAATTCTATGATCAACGCTATCAAAAGCTTTACTGAAATCAGTATATATTACATCAGTCCGAGCTCTGGCAAGAAAACCCTTGAAAACATGTGTAGTAAATTCAAGAAGATTAGTGACAGCCGACCTACCTTTTAAAAAACCATGTTGGAAAGGGAATATTAAAGATCTCGTATTAAAAAAGAGATACTCCGTCACCAGTTTCTCCATAAACTTGGGAATAACACTGAGTTTGGCAATACCCCTGTAATTGGAAATATTGGATTTATTACCCGACTTATGCAAATGAATTATAAACGCACTCTTCCAAATAGATGGAAAATAACCAGCCCTTAGAAGCCCATTGAATATAAAGGTCAAAGGACCACTCAAGACAACAGCGCACTCTCTTAAAATACAGGCCGGTACCCCGTCAGGTCCCGCGCAAGTATGTAAGTTTTAGTCCAGACAAAGACTCAAGAACAGACTTCTCATCAAATGAATATATTTTAGAAATAGATACACTTCCCACTGAGTAAGGATACGATTAATGCTTCTTACACAGAAGTTTTGCTAGCAAGCAAAGACTTATAGGTGACCATTATTCACAATCAGTGATTGTGAAGGACTCCAAATTTAATTGTCTACAGAAATAATTGGACTGTAAAGAATTTTGTAACAAACATTCTTGATGATTCAATTGCTTTCTCTCTCTCGCTGCCTCTCTCCCTCTCTGGCTATTTTGTTTTTATTTTTAGGAAAAAAAATTTTTTTTAAGAAAAATTTAACAGTCCATAGAGGAATATATTTCTAACTGTGTTCCAATATATGTATGCATGTACACATGTAAGCGTATTTGTGAGTGTAACTGTATTTTTGTAAACAATCAGACATTTGGCACGCAAACGGATATCCGTTTGCCATGTTTTGTAGTCACAATAACTGGTTTTTAGTTTAAAATGTTCATGTTTAAACTAAAGAGCGAGAGAGAGAGAGAGAGAGAGAAAGAGAAAGAGAGAGACAGAGATAGAGAGAGAACGGTAAAGTGTGTGTGTATGAGAGTAGTACGTTTATTAATTCAAGTCTTATTGCGTTGTTTTGTTTTTTCTTGTGTTATTTTTTTCCTTTAAATATCTCCAGTTCCTGTGTTGGAATTTGGCTAGTGCTGCTGACTGGCAGCCAAGCATGCCACCACGCAGTCATTTACTTTTGTCTACTGATTTTCGGTGTACATTCGTTATCGTTATCGTCCTTTTTAAACAAAGTGCACAACAAGCACAATTTAAAGAATTTTTTTTGTTCAAAGTTTTTCCAATTTTTTTGTATTTTTTTTTTCTAAGGAAACGGTACTCTACAGTCATAAATCAATTTTGTTGTTTTTTTTTTGCTTTTCCTTCTCTATATTTTTTTGTTTTCAATTTTCTTTTCGTTTTTTCAATTTGCAAATGCATTTGAAAACTGCAACCATTTGTTATCAGTTAGAATGGGCCTGCGAATGCATTGGTCATTTAAAGTACTTCCACAGAAAGGGAAGGTGGAAAGGGAAAATTTAGAAAATTGTTATGGGGTACGTAAATAATTTAGTTTTTCTTTTTTCATTTCATTTCATTTTTATTTAACAATCGTTTTCAAATTGTTTGTTTGTTTTTGTTGTCATTGTCTTGTTAAGTTGTCCACGGAGTATGGTTGTCGAGCATAAATTGTTGTAACATGACAATGGCATGTCAGCCATGTGTATGTCAAATGATACTTAGGAAATGCAATTAAATTACAAAAAAGGAAAAAAATGGGGAAACATTTTAGAAAACTGGCATTATAGTTAAACATTTATGGCCTTACAAAGAGGGGACTGTTAAGGGGAATAGAAAAAAAGGAAGAAATTGGGAAATTAAGCAAGCAATTGCAGCAATAAATTGAAGAATTTTGAAGCATTTGGCTTACAGTTAATAATCAAATGAGTTTTCTTCATTCCTTACAAAGCTTGGAACTGTCACAACGCATATACATACTCGTTCATATATAATTAATTGGCCATTACAACTCTTCAGTCAGGATTATGGCCCAGCGCTTCATACAACTCAAGTAGAGTGTGTTACTTTTACACAGGCATGGACACTATTAAGCACTGATGCACTGAGAGTATTCGAGAGAAAATTCTTTCGTAAGATGTTCGGTACAGTGCGAGTAGGCGGGGATTTCCACATCCGATGCAACATGAGTTGTATAAGCTCCTCAACGCCATAGACGTTGTACAACATATTTTACGCAAATCGAAACGACCTAATATCGTTTAACAACAAAAACGATAAACAAAAGCCACACGATACAAATACGCACTAACACCAAAAATACAATGAACGTGTTGATTATCTCAAGCTGCACACACACACATATGTACGACGAACCTGGTTGCGCCTGGTACCAACAACAATATGTATTTTACAAAAAGGGATAGACAACGTAAGCAAGGTACACAAACAACAATGTATTGGCAATAGAGCTCTCGAGAAGGCGATATCACGAACCTTCCACTTCAAGAATGTTCGTTAGACTGGTTGTGTCGGATTATAAAGGGGCTGGACAAAGCAGGCAGGAGTCAGTAAGAATTCAGTCAGCCTTGTGTGAAGTTGCGTGTCAACAAAACAAGTTGTGGTTGTAAAGCGAATAAAACAGATTATTATTGTTGTATCGTTAAGTTGTATACGGTGGCACACAAAAGTAGTGTAAAGAATAAAGAGAGTTTAACTGAAATTAAACACATATTTGTTTTTGCTTTGTTTGCAATTAACGAACTCATATTTAAACGTTTTTAAAAAGGTAAAAACGTAACAATATTAACATCCAACGGCAATGCTGACTCGACCATGTCGTTCGAATGGAGGAGAATGCTCCGGCCAAATGGGTATTTGATACAGAAATTTGCAGAAATCGGCGAAGAGGACCTTGTTTGCTTTGAAAGGTCTAAATCGAGGAAGCCCTGTCATGGACTACATACATACATATATACATACATAATTGGTCATTACAACCCTTCAGTCACGATTACAAGCTAGTTTCATACACCACTTATGTTGTGTGTGTTAATTTTCTATACATGAGTGACGGAACTTACCGTTTAAAGTCAACTCCGAAGGACAGATTCTTTTGAGAAACTTTTCATGAGAATTTTATTCACATTCAGGGTTCTTGTCAGAAATCTGCTGAGAGGCAGTTGAAAAATAAATATTTTTTTCCGTTTTCGTTTTGTTGGAGATGTCTGACCTGGGGTTTGAATCGAGGCCTCATGTCTAATAAGCCAAGACACTACCTACAAGACTACGGCGACTTCCACAACGTATATCCCGTATCTTTTTCATTGAAATCATTTCAGTTTCCTTACTCAAGTGTCTGCTGTTAAGCAGGTCTTGGATCTATTGTAGCAAGTTCTAGGTTAACAGGGTTACCGTCTTAGCTTTTTAGGAAATGAGGCCCTCCTTTAAAACACGTTGGATTGTTGTCCTGGCTGAAGTGGTGAGGCAATTTGCTTTCTGAGAGCAAGCCTTTGTCAAGAGCAGACGTTGTTTAGACTTTTCAGATGGCCTATTTGGAGGGGACTGAAGCCTTTTATTTAAATTGGACAACCTCGATGAACAATTTTTCATTCTTACAGCTTTCAAAGTAGACTGCTGAGGCTTGTTAATGGGGTATAAAGTCCTCTGGGTGTTCGGTGGCTTATGGATAATTTATTTGATGGGAAAATTGTTTTTAATTCCAATACAGGGTTTTTTTTATTAGTTTCCGGGTACCCCAAACAGGGTTTACGTTTTGTACTCATAGGTATGGAAACAGACAGACTTTATTTCCTTACTTGTAGGCTCTCATTAAAGTCCTAATACTAGTATTCCTTCTTTCCGTGGCAGTCCAACGGATTATTATCGCTTTGGGTTGTCGATTTTCATTTGCGATGTCGTCCATTTGTCCAACAAGAGACGACCGATTTTTGTTAGTTTTCTGCTCTTATTAAGTCAAAAGCAAATCTATTTTATCCTAGTGCATCTCCAGCTTGTTTTCAAGTACTGGTAGTAGTGCTAACATCTGAGTTATTTCTCCTGGTTTTAAAAGAAGCTTTAATGTCAGCAAAGCCTGTATGGATGATGCGTATATTTTTTTCCTGTATTCAGTATTCAAGAAATACTCGTAATCTGGGAAACGCAAAATTTAACAAAAAAAATGGTTTTTTTTTTTGCTTTTCTAATTACAAAGTTTGCAAAAACATGGTTTTGTCTGCATCAGCGGAAATATATAAAAAAAAAAAAATACCCGCTTTAAGATCTTAATGAATCAAAAAGAAAACAAAAACAAGAAGAAAAAAACGAATTTCATCAAAAAATTAAAAAAAAAATTTCTTAATTTTTGCTCTGAGCCATCCATCCATACACAGAAAACAGCTCAACTCGTGTTAAACAATTTTTGCCTTTTCGCGGTAAAGACAACGAACAACAAAAAACCAGGAATTTTTTTCCACAAAACCGTTGAATACTCGTACATATTTATGCATGTTTTGTATGATTTTTTTTTTCGTTTTGTTGTTGTTGTTGTTGTTATTTATTTAGTAAAGGCAACAAAATTATGTTCAGTTTATTTATTGTCTGCAAAAATCCTTTTTGAGAGGATTTAAAATGTTTTCAAAATAATATTTTTGCGTGCGTGGGTGTGTGTATAAACATATACTCGTAAATACGAGAGAGGTCGCTACAGTTTGTTTATATAATACCCTACTGTTGTTGTTGTTATTATTACACGAGGTCAAAACGTTCTACGACCAAAGAATGCCTATTGTTTAGCTGCTGGCGACGTTAACGACGTTCAAATTTTAGCTGCTTGAAGATTTGTAACATTATCCACGGCTTTGTTTGAAGTCGCCGTAGTCCAATAGGTAGTGTGTTGGTTTATTAGACGTGAGGTCGTGGTTCAAACCTCAGGTCAGGCATCTTCAACTAAACGAAGTATTAAAAAATATGTATACCTTCTGCTACTTCCTCTCTGCAGATTTCTGGAAAAAAAACTCTGGGAGTAAAATAAAATTGCCATGAAAAAGTTTCTCAAAAATTGAATGTTTGGAATCGACATTAAACTGTAGGTCGCACCACTCATGTATAAAATTAACTCAGACAACATAGGTCGTAATCCTGACTAAAGGGTTGTAATGGCCAATTATGTATGTATGTATGTATGTATAAAAGGCCAGGTGCAGCAGGCGACTGAGTTAGTGTAGTTCAGTCAGTCTTGTGTGAAGATGCGGTGTGTTTGAAGAGAGTAATCAGGCCTAGCTTCTCACACCACTCATGTCCTGTGCGTTAATTTTATACGTGAGCGGCGGGACCTACTGTTTAACGTCGACTCCAAATGACAGATTTTTGAAAAACCATTCATGACAATATTATTTACTTTCAGAGTTTTTGCCAGAATTCTGCTGAGAGGAAGTTGCCGAAGAAATATATTTTTTCATATTTTGTTTTGATGTCTAACCTAGAGTTTGAACCTAACCTAAAAAGCGAACGCACTACTTACTAGACTACGGCCTCTGGCTTTTTGTATGGCAGGTTAAACAGTTTGACAACCCTACTTTGGAAAAGCAGCCGGAAAGTTTAATAAGGGAATCAATGGATGATTGGATAGTCAAATAACTTATATTTACACCCCGCAAGAGCATTGATAAGAGTCTCCTTTTCTCCAACAGACCACACCCACGCACAAGTCGTTAGATCGTTAGATCGAAAAATCCAAAAGGGAAATGATTTTATGCGACCATGTTCATTGCAGCTAACGACTAAATCAACTCTGTTGAAAAAAAAAACTTGCCAAGCCTGATCTTTGAAAATGTGCATGTATTAATTTTGTGCTGGTAATGCAGGGTTGTAGCTGGTTGAAACTTTACGCCACCGAAAAACCATTCTCTTCGCACCTCTTGCCTATAAACTACCATTTTACGCCAATTGTTCTCGTGTGATTTGGCTCAATTTAAAAAAGAATAAGAATAAGTATAAGAATAAGAATAATAATAATAATAATAATAATAATAATAATAAGAAGAAGACACCCCTTTTTGAAGAAGTGTGAGGACACATACACACACGAAAAAGTGGTGTGAGGGTCACGAAAAAGTGGTGTGAGGGACGACACACACTAAACAGTGGTGTTAGGGACAGCACACACTAAACAGTGGTGTGAGTGGTGTGAGGGAGGACACAAACTAAAAACTGGTGTGAGGTTGTGAGTGGTGTGAGGGACGACACACATTAAACAGTGGTGTGAGTGGTGTGAGGGACAACACACTAAAAAGTGGCGTGAGAGGCAACACAAACGAAAAAGTGATGTGGGGCAATAGCACGCAAAACTGTTGCGAGGGTGTGAGTGGTATGAGGGACAACACACACTAAACAGTGGTGTGAAGGACATGAAAAAGTGATGTGAGAGACAGAACACACGAAGAAGTGGTGTGATGAACACGAAAAAGAATTGGTGTGAGGCAAAACACACAAAAAAAGTGGTATGAGGGACATGAAGAAGTGGTGTGAGGGACAACACACACAGAAGTGGTATGATGGACACGAAGAAGTGGAGCGAGGGTGTGAGGGAGTAGGAGACAACACACACTAAACAGTCATGTGAGGGTCTGAGTGGTCTGAGGGACAACAAATACTAAACAGTGGTGTGAGGGACACGAAGAAGTGGAGCGAGGGTGTGAGGGAGTGAGTGGTGTGAGGTACAACACACTAAAAAGTGGTGTGAGGGATAACACACACGAAAAAATGGTGTGAGGGACAACGCACACGTAAGTTGTGTGAGGGACAAAATACGCAAAAGTGGTGTGAGGGAGTGAGGGTTAGAGGGTGTGAGTGGTGTGAGGGACAACAAACTCAAAGGTGTGAGGGACAACGCACACGTAAGTGGTGTGAGTTGCACACACACGAAATAGTGGTGTGTCCCTTAGACTTTTTCATGTTCCTCACACCACTATTGCATGTGTTGTCTCTCACACCTTTGTGTTGTCCCTCACACCACTTACGTGTGCATTGTCTACAGTACAATTCAATCATATTTTGTGTAGTATTCTACGGAAATTTTTTTCCAACAGGAGAACATTTTTTCCAAATCTAAACGCAACCTTTATGAAAACTTGATAATATAGGCCCTTTAACACTACAACTGATATTTACTACTTTTGATTTGAAAAAATTATTTGCATTTCCCCGCAAACCACTGTGCCATTTAAAACATTTGTTTACATGCCTGTTTGTCTCCAAATTCAACATGTCTAGATTTGTGCTTCGTATATGGATTTGTAAACATCAAACTAAGTATTGTATTGGATTTCTACTTTACCTCTCTCACTCTCTTTCACTCATGCCCTTTCTCTTTTAATATATGTTTGCATGGGGATATCATAAATATTAACAAATACTGACGAGCCTCTTGTTGTTTTGTTTGTATCGAAAACATTTCTTCTTCTTCTTCTTCTTGTGTTTTATTTTTATCTCTCCCTCTCTGGCTTTTAATATGTATTAGTTTTGTTATTGTTGGAACACACATGTTGTATTGTAAGCAGCAGTGTAATGTGTATGTATGTGTGTAGAATACATAAGTAGTCTGTAGTGGTAGTCAACATTATTATCCTCATCGTCATTGTCATCCACATCGTCATCGTCATGTTGTAAATGTTATTCGTTTTTCGTTAAAAAAAAAAGTTTTGTATTCGTTTGTTGTTGTCGATAATAGTAGTAATATTGCTGTTGCTGTTGTTGTAAACTAAATAACCACTTAAATATGCTTTTAAAAGTGGCATTTAAGGTTTAATGATGCTGCTGTTTTTTTCTTTTTCTTCTCTATTAGACATGGGGTCTCATGTTACAATTTTCTACGATTTTTCTTTTATTTATTTATTACAGAGGGTGGTTATTTATTCTGGTATTGAATGTTTTAGAAATTCATGAAGGATTTAATGGTAGGATTGAAAATAGACACACAAATTTAAGCTTTTTATCAACAGAAGAAAAAGATTTGTTTATCAAATATTTTCAATGTTTTTAGGCCGTTAAATAAATTTATTTTAATTTTATTTTATTTTAATTTAGGGACAATAATTTAAACCTAAGGAATTAATTTAAAACCCATGAAATGTAGATTTTTAATGTTAGTTTAGCATTGAAGTTTTTGATAGTTTTGGGGCCATTATTACAACTTGACGTTAACTAAAGACAGGATTTTAAAGGGCAGATAACTTGATTTTCATTATTATGAGTACACAATAAGTAAAAGCGAGCGTTAAGCTAAGGGAAGATCATCCTATCTTTAACTTTTAAAGTTCACTTTATCTTTGAACTTTCCATATTAATTATATTATTCTCAATATGGCAACTTCAAATATAAACATGAAAAATAAACGTTAATATACGAGTATTAATAGTTTTTCAAATCAAAATGGATATTGGTGTATTCAAAAAACAGACAAAAATATATAAAAAAGCTAAAACCTCAACCTGTACAAATTTTATAAACAAATGAAAATGCACGTCGTTGCCACTGCTTTTTTAAAGCACTTGTTTAATTAAGCAGTGTTATCGACATTACTCCGGCACTGCCATATTTTTGAAAAAGTTAACTTCTTTTGATCTGTAGGTTGTACTAACGAAAAGAAGTTAAAGGTGACTTTAAAGTTTACTTTACATACATACATAATTGGCCATTACAACCCTTCAGTCAGGATTACGGCCTAGCTTCTCACACCTTACTTATTCGTAAAAGCCCGGGTTCGTATCCCAGGTCAGACATCAAAAATGAAATATGAAAAAAAATATTTCTTCGGCGACTTCCTCTCAGCAGATTTCTGGCAAAAACTCTGAGAGTAAAATAAACTGCCATGAAAAAGTTTCAAAATTAAAGTTTACTTTAGCTTAAGTTAACTTTAACCAAAGAAAATAATGTATAAAGAATGTGCCTTTTAACATATTTTGGGATATTTTTCAAAAATATTTCATGACGCGGGGGGAAAGGTAGAAGGGAAGGTTACAGAAACCAAGAGCGTAACAATGCGTTGTTCTCATCATGCGTTGTTCTCATCGTGCGTTTTTGTTGTTTGACCACTTTTTTATTTATTTTTCTGGTGTTAAAACCACCAATGTCCCTCAGGGGAAGAACATCTTCGGCTTTTTACACACATAGGACACGAACATCAAGAATGTTTGTTAAAAAGAGCGTAAAAATCTTGTCAGCTTTTAAAGAAGAACGTTCATGTCACTTTTTTTAGACTTCAATTATACACCCAAAGAAATATCCCAGTAGTATTTACTAGTATCAATGAAAAATGATTTCGATTTTTGGAAGAATACTTGCCAAGTTAAATTCGGTGTCTTTAGGGATTTAGTGCAGTACAATTTTTCTATATTTTCCGATCACATATACATATCATTGGGTTAATAAGTAGACTTGGCATTATTAATAACAATTTTCCTCTAGGTTAACACATGCCTATGGTTATGGATTAGTGAGTGAGAGAGAGAAAAATTTTTATTTTCATTTCATCAACATACATATGTAAATGTATAATTTTAGATAAATAAAGATAAAATAAAAAGTCCATTTTATTATTAAAAGAACATAAAGCTTAAAATCTTTGGCTTAAAAGTTAGGCCATGTTTTTTAGAAAAATAAAAAGAATAAAAAACCATTTATTACTAAAAGAAAAAAACGAGCATTACAAAGCATTTAAAAAAATTATACTATGAGACAAAATAATAGAATGAAATACGCCGAGCTAATGACATTTTTAACACAAAATACTCTTCGAGTGTTATTCTGAAATAAAATGATAAAGCATCCGCTAAACATGTGTTCTTGTCGCAGTCTGATCGACAACTAAATCAAAAAACACAAGAATACATACACATGTACATACGTACGATGAGAGCAACACATTGTTACGCTCTTTGTTTGTGTTCATTTTCCTTCTGTCTTCCTCTCCCCTCACCAATAAATGATTTTTAAAAAAATTTGGTGAGAGCGGGTCGTAATGTTACGACCCGCCATAAGGAATTTTACTTCTACATGATGCGTATTCTTTATATCCATATTCTTTGCTTTAACTAAACCCAAATTTAACGCCAAGTGGCATTTTTTTTTTGGTATAGCAAAACAGTGTAGAGAATTTTTTTCATACGTATTATTTATCCTCAAAGCATTTTCCAAAAGTGTGCAAGAATATTTGGAAACAACCAAAATTGGGGTATAAATTTACGAGTTCTCGTCTAGTAAGCCAACACAATACTCACTAGACTATGAGACTCCATTTTCCATTTTATTTCAATTTTTTCTTTTTAAATCCATAGGCTTTCATTAAATTGGCAGCAGCGTAAAAGACATAGGGTCCTATAAGAGGTCACAGGAGTATTGCGCATAATTGTGCAGACTGATGAACTCGCATACCTTTTATTACTGTTAGGCTGGGCATTATGCCTCGATATTTATTAGTCGAGTATAAATGCTGAGTTAAGATTGAATCTTACTTTATTGCCATACATATTTATACAAAAGGGAATAGTAAGTGTATTTAAATTGGAGCGTAGAGACATCAATGTCTACTTTTATGGGTCATTATATGGGGTTAGGCACTCGGAGATACATAATTGGCCATTACAACCCTTCAGTCCGGATTACGTCCTAGCTTCTCACACCACTCATGTTGTGTGCGTTAATTTTATACATGAGTGATGGGACCTACAGTTTAAAGTCGACTTCGATCGACAGATTTTTGAGAAACTTTTCATGGCAATTTTGTTTTACTCTCAGAGTTTTTGCCAGAAATCTGCTGAGAGAAAGTCGCCGAAGAAATATTTTTTGTATTTTATTTTGGCGTCTGGCCTGGGGCTCGAACCCTGGCTTTACGTCTAATAAGCCAACACACTACCTACTAGACTACGGCGACTTCAGAGATACATCGCTTATTCGCAAATGACTTCAGTTAAGTTTAAGACAAAAGGGAATATAATTCGCTCTGTTTGCCAATACTAGTGCCTGGTTAGAAGAGGACTTCTCTCTTTCGACACATTATTTTTCGATAGTATAATACAACCAATGTAACTAGAAGTCGCCATAGTCTAGTATATAGTGTGATGGCTTATTGAATATGAGGCCACACTTTACACCCCAGGTCAAACAGCTCAAACAAAAACGAAATACGATACAAAATTTCTTTGGCGAATTCCTCTCAGCGTATTTCTAACAAAATCTTTGGAAGTAAATAAAAATTGCCATGAAAAGTTTCTCAAAACTCTGCCGGTCGAAGCCGACTTTAAATTGTAGGTCCCGCCACTCATGTATAAAAATATCGCACACAACATGGGTTAGTGTGGTAGCTTCATACCAAAAGCTCACTTGAGCACGCATAGCGGCCCGCTGTGATGCCACAGGTGAACGCAGTTCCTGTACTGACCAAGTTCCCCCGATCCCAGAAGGGTCTATTAACGCAAGATCTGCATATATATAGCACGACTACCCCGCGCTAGTAAACCAGCCAGAAAGTTTGATAAACGAGGCTATATTCTTGACATCAGTGGACGATAGCTCCGTCAAGCTGACAAGGGTCGGAGAGCCAATTAACATGTATATCTGCACCTCGCAAGAGATTGGCATTAACAAAGAAAGTGGATAACTGTCTAGTCCTCCTCAGTGGATCTGCACCCACGGCAGAAGTCATTTTATGGGAGCCGCATTCTCTCCGCGTGTCTACCCTACGCAACATAAGTGGTGTGAGAAGCTTGGTCGTAATCCTAATTGATGGTAGTGGATCGATTACTAAATTCATTGAACTCTCATGGTGGTTTTTAGCTTTGTTCTAAGCGGGTCATGTCTTAAAAGCTAAGCACTGACCATTAGTAAGGGGGCAACATTTCACAAGGGGGGCGCCCTCTACCCTATCCTATGCTTACTTGGTTAAAAAAAATTTATGAATTATTTTGGTTTTTTTTTCTAAGAAGTATTAACACAGGCGCTGTTGTATATGTTCTGTACACCGACTTGTGCTGCCGAGTGTAAAGTAGCAATGAAGTGTTACTTTACTGTTACTTTACCAACAAGATTGTTTAAGCAAAGTTTGTTGAAAGTTTTAACCAGCATCACATTAAATCGATTACTTTCATCTGTTGGGAAAATTACTTCAGATTCCATTAAATGGAATGAAATGTTTAATAAAGTTTTTGTAAAGGAAATATTGAAAATGTATACTCTTGTAAAGTTTTCTTTATGAAATTAAATTAAAAAATTTTAAATTTTCTTTTTTATTATTTATAACTTAAAAATGTTATCACTTAAATGTTTAAATGTTTCTTTTATTATTTATTAATTTTATTTTTTCCCTTTATTTTACCATAAATTCCATTTTATTATTGAACAAATAAAATGAAATTGATTTCATTTATTATTCAGGCACAGGCAATTATTTCTTTATTATTCCGTTTTATTGACAGTTATTGGCTTTTATTTTTTTTTCTCTGTCACCCCTCTTCGTTATCATTTATTATTTAAATTCTTATTATTTTTGCTTTATTTTTTTCGTTTTTTTTCTTTTCTTTCTTCTCACTTCAATACTTTATCACTCCACCATTAAAATGAAAACACGTGACTTTAATAAAACGGCCACCTTAAGCATGCATATACCACATATACACATACACACACATATATAGAATTACTTTAATATTAAAGTCTCAGCACGTTCACACTCTCTCACCTAACACAACTAAAAAGCACAAGTTATTTAGGAAAAAAGAAAAGAAGAATTCAAATATGATGGACAAATTACCGTTAGGAGTTATAAAAGAATGGCATTGGCTCTCTCTCTCTCTCTCGCTATGAATCTCTCTCTGTATATCTCTCTATTTAAAACATTCTCTTTACGTCTATATCTGTTATACGTAGTATTAATGCATGCATATGTATAAGTATTGTAAAAAATACACCGGCTTAAAAGCTGTTTGTCATGTTTGAAAAAGCTTTAATTGTAGTATGAGAACTAAATTATACAAGAGGCATAGTGAAGTAGTGCAGTTCTAAGAGAAAGTTATTGTAAATAAATGCTGGTGTATTGCTATATAAAAATTAAAGCAAAAGCTTTTCAGAAAGTTTTGATTGCAAATTAAAAAGAAAAATTTGTTAAGAGCATTGAAAAGTATAATTTTAAGAGCAAATTAAAAAACTATGGCAGAGTAAAGTTTATATTTTTCTTCATGTTACTAAAAGTATTGTACATATGGTATAACAGCTTTATTTGTTTTGAATTGGAAAATACAATCGATAAAAGCCAATCGATATTTGAAAGCTTAATTTTTTAAGCCACATTTTCGATAACAAAAATTCTTTAAGTTAACAAACTAATTTTTTAAAGTATATATTTACATACATACATAATTGATCATTATAACCCTTCAGTTAGGATTTCGACCTAGCTTCTCACAAATGTATGTATATGTATAATAATATTAAAAATTATATATAAAATGTACACATGTATACTTATTTTTATAAATTTTTTAAAACAATCTGATTAGTAGTAATTTTCTGAATACTTTTTTCGATAACAATAATATTTTAAAGCATATTTTTGATTACAATCATTTAGTATGCAACATATTTGAAAGATTATATTTGCAGACTAACCAAATCATTCTTATCGAAAAATATCGCTAGAAAACTGTTCGATAACACTTACAATTTATATGAAAAAAATCGATAAAAATCTGTTCGATAACACTATTTATATTAAAAAATTCGATGGAAATCTATTCGATAGCACCTACAAATTATATGAAAAAAAAATCGATATAAAGTTGTTCGATAACATTTACAATTTATGTGAAAAAAATCAAAGGAAATCTGTAGTTATAATTTGTGTGAAAAATCGGTAAAAACCGTTTTGATAACACGTACAATTCATATAAAAAAATCGATTGAAATCTTTTCGATAAAACTTACTATTTATATTAAAAAAAAAACATAACATTTACAATTGATACGAAAAAATCGATAAAAATGTGTTTGATAACACTTACAATTTATACGAAAAAAATCTATGGAATTCTGTTCGATAACACTTCCAATTTATATGAAAAAATCGATAGAAATCTTTTCGGTAACACTTACAATTTATTTGAAAAAAATATAAATCGATAGAAATCTTTTCGGTAACACTTACAATTTATTTGAAAAAAATATAAATCGATAGAAATCTTTTCGATAACACTTAGAATTTATTTGAAAAAATCGATAGAAATCTTTTCGATAACACTTATAATTTATATGAAAAAAATATTGATAGAAATCTTTTCGATAACACATAATTTATATTAAAAAAAATCGATAAAAATCTGTTGGATAACACTTACAATTGATTTGAGAAAATCGATAGAAATCTTTTCGATACAATTTATATGAAAACATCGTCCTAAACCGGTTCGATAACACTTACAATGTATATAAAAAATCATTGGACATTTTTTCGATAACACTTACAAATAAATGGAAATCTTTTCGACAAAACTTACAATTTATACGAAAACTAACGATGGAAATATTTTAGATAACACTTACATGAAAAAATCTTTGGAAATCTGTTCAATAACACTTACAATTTATATTAAAAATCGATTGACATCTTTTCGATAACACTTACAATTTATACGAAAAAATCGATGGAAATGTGTTCGATAACATTTACAATTTATATGAAAATATATAATTTTTTTGAAATTTTTCGTTAATATTGTAATTTCGATTACAATAATTTCTGACTTTATATTTTCGATAATATTTTCGATAACAATTATTTTCCATTGATGATTTTTCAATAACTGTTACATTTTAAAATACATTAAAAGAAGCTTTCACAACATTAAGCATATTTTTTTGTTGTTATGTTAGTTGCACGGGCAACTTATTAAGGTTTGCTTTGAGAAAAACTTGAGCTTTTAAAACTTTCAGAAGCTAAAATTTGCATTTAAATTCAATTTTGAAAAACAAACTGTTTTACTGGTATTTTCAATAAATTCGCAATGAAAAGTTTGATGAAAGAAGCTTTCTAAAGCTGACTCTCTCTCTCTCCTCCTAGTAAGCAATAACTTAAATAAACAAGCATCACACATTTTATTAAGAAAATATAAAACAACTAAAATATACTGTCTAGTTAAAAACAAATAAAACACACAAATACAGATCAATATACATGGAGAGCGCAAGTCAAAATGTTAAAATAATAAGAAAGGAAAGCGACTCAAAGAGAAAATTAAAAAAATACACACACAAATATTACTCATACGACTCCCTTAATAAACTCAACTGTTTGTTACAGTATGAGTGCTTAGAAGAATAAAATACTGGGATTTTTGTTCTTTGTGTGTACACAACAGCAGGGTAAAAACAGAAAACCAATGAATATGAGTTTGTGTGTGATTGTGTGCATATGGTGTATTTGTTTGGTTTAGTTTGGCTGGCCGTTAGGCAGGTTTTTGGCTTCGTTGGTTTGACTTGAATTTTACTCAGCTGTGCTGAAGGTAAAGCCAAAAAACAAACAAATTGCTTTTGCTTCTCTTTTCGCTCTCTCTCCCTTGCTCAATCTGTGTGCCTTTGTTAGAGAAAAACACGCACACACATATCAACACTTGTGGAAATAAGGTGAGTGGTAAAATTTTTTGGACTAATGCCATATAAAACAAAAACAATAAAAACAAATTCGATGAGGAAGAGAAAAAACACAAAAACTCAAAGAGAGAGGGAGAGAAACTGTTTATAAGCAAAGCAATACAGAAAATAATTGTAATAATAAACGTGTTTGCATGCAGATAATACAACCTATACACACAAACACACAGTAAAGGAAATAATTGATGACGTCAATAATGTGCATGGCATAGAAAAATAACGAGCACATTCACGTACAACACACTCGCACATCCATACACTTACAGATGTAAAGCACACGTAAAAAAAATAAGCACGAGATCTGCACGTTATACTCGTAGTAGCAGTAGCAGTGGCTGTAGCAGAACCACTAGCTGTGACTGTGACTGTGGCTGTGTGTGGCGGTTGTGTAGCAAATGATGTTGCATTTATTTTTAAAATTTTTTTTATTCTCATTTTCATTGCTTTTCGTTACGTTATCCCCATTGTGATGATGGTGTTTAAATAATGCACCCTACAGGGAATGTATAATAAATCGGTGGCTGTTAATGGAGTTGTTATGGGAAATAAAAAAAAATAAATAAAAAATTATGAAAAAAGAACGAAAATTTAAAGGAGATTTTAAGTGAGACGTTTAATTATCAACATCGTTGTACGCATGGTTAAGATATTTGTGGATTATTTTGCATGTCAAACTCAACTCAGGAAATAACATAAACTGCGTTTAAGAGAGCGTCAATACCGCTTTTAAACCTTTACGGTAGACGTACACAAGATTTGAAGTTTTAAGCCTTCCATCACTTACCATAACTGCCTATATCAGGTCGTGGAGGAGACTATCTTGCTTTATGGAGCTCACATTTATTTGACAGTGTACAAAACCAATAGTGTCAATGTCAACAGTCTGATAGACAAAGTATGCCTAACGATTGCTATTTTTACCCCAGTGCACTTTGGTCCACTCCAAATAAAGCATTATTTTGTTTAATCAGTTAGCCCTCCTCTGAGCATTTGTTAAAATAGACAGCTGAACTGGTGATAGTAGGGCCCAATGCTATTAAATGCTGCCTGGTCAATGCAGTATTTACAAGGCTGAACTCATGGCCACATTTAGGGCCTGTTTTTGTAAGACAAACATATGTATATGTATGTAAAACACAGGCAAACTCACTTAATTCTAAAACGGCGTATTGTTGGATGACAATTGAAGAGAAACCAGAGTCGCCGTAGTCTAGTAGGTAGTGTGTTGGCTAATTAGACGAAAAGCCAGGGTTCGAGCCCCAGGCCAGACATCAAAACAATATACAAAAAGTATTTCTTCGGCGACTTCCTCTCAGCAGATTTCTGGTAAAAACTCTGGGGGTAAATAAAAGAGCCATGAAAAGTTTCTCAAAAATCTGTCGTTCGGAGTCGACCTTAAACTGTAGGTCCCACCACTCATGTATAAAATTAACACACACAACATAAGTGGTGTGAGAAACTAGGTCGTAATCCTGACTGAAGTGTTGTAATGACCAATTATGTATGTTATGTATGTAGTAGGGCTCAGTACTGTTCTCAATTCTGTCTGGTCAATGCAGTGTTTTCAAGGCTGAAGTCATGGCCATATTTAGGACCTGTTTTTATAAGACAAACAATTGCAAACGAACGTCTGTTTGTGTGGAAAATACAACCAAAAACACTGAAACTTAAAACGGCGTAACATTTGTTGGGTGATGGGGTTTTTCTCTTGAAAATCTCTCAATTTATGTACTTGGAAAACCAAGGTCAAAGCCCTCACAACTATCACTTCAATGTCCATTCTTGTCCATGAACGCTGGGGTTTTCTTAGGGAAATTTCAAATCATTTCAAGGTTTCAGGACATAAGCATATCGTTGGGAACTGTAGTTCTTTTCAGGGCTGTTACAGAGCACACAATTTTCGGCATATTTCAATTGCCTTAGTTAAACTTGTTATTCTTCCAACACTGTATAAGGAATCATAGTGCTTCGGGCAGCAGGAGAACTGCTGGATTTATCTGCTGATGCTTAAATTGCATAGCCATCCATCACTTTATTATGGTTTTAACAAGCAACTGTTCTGCTGAATGATTTCTGGAGTAGCTGAGGGAGAAGGAAGAGACAATTTTTTACTTCATGTATCAATATCCTGCTCTGACCAGAAAGAGAAAGCGGAGTCTTTTAACCTTTCCTTTGCTGTCACCCTTAACTGAACCCTCTAAATTAAAAGTGCCTGCAAAAGAAAGATTTATTTTGGAGTTGAGGCGGTTTTTAATGGGGACTGTTTGGTTCCCGGGTGATTTGATAGTGAATTATGGTATCACAATGGGTCTTACCCTAGTGAAGTCCTGTATTCGACTACAGAATAGAGAGAACCTCTAATTGCGTTAGAAGGGTCAGATGTGCTGTGAAAAAGCATCAATTGAACTGCGCTAGATTTCAAATCAAAATGGAAAGGCTTTGTTAGTCTTTAGATCTTCTAGTTTCTATCCTTGCTAGCCCATCAGCAGTCAGATGATCATCCATACGAGACTAGTATGCTCTTGTATACACATGCATACATACATAATTGGTCATTATAACTCTTCAGTCAGGATGATGACGTAACTTGTCACATTACCTATGTTGTGGAATAATTCTAAAATCTCCGTTATTTGAGTAACTTTATATAGGGACGTACCAGTAAACTGATGACAATACAAACATAGACAAAATAAATGTCATGACTTACGCCTAGACAACAGTGCAGTAATCTAAGCACTTGTATGAGTTTCTCGCATGCAAGTCATGTACATGTATCCCCATTAATTTTCTAGCTGACGGTATATTATATTTCCCGTATTTCCAGAGAATTTGAAGGAAGATACAATCAATGTCCATCTAGTAACGCATGGAATTCTTTGGTCAAAGAAAAAAACCTCAATGTTTTGTTCATGATTAACAACACTGCCAAGGGACAGTTACCAGACAACCTTTCCAAACAAAAGAAATCAAAGAGTGAATCTTGGGCTTAGAATTCAAGTAGAATCTGTTGTTCTACTGCAAGTGTAGTGAAATCATTGGATGTGCACGGCTTTAACTAACGAACAAGATTTGAGTTTTAGAGAAAAACTTCACCCCATTGATTTGCGGGCTTAGGGGGCAAGGAATTGTCTTTGTGGACACCATACAGCATCCGGAAGTTTGTCAGGGTAAGGTGAGAATCGGTAACCTGACTTAAAAAAGTGCACAAAGGCTTTAAAATGGAATCCGTAGGAGTATAGAAGGCGAGATCAATCAAACATATGTTTGCAGATGGCGGATCAGAGGTTTAGACTTCTACCCACAACCAACACTGGAATCAGTTGAGAATATAATGGGTGATTTTTTAAGAGCTATAGGAAAATTTTTCAAAAAAACACATACAATTCAGAAAAAGTATGAAATCTTTATTTGAATCGATAGTACAGTCCATATAATTTAATGTTCGAAGATTATTTCATGCAAATGTTGACCGCGACTGCGCCTCAAATGGTCCATCCGCTTAGTCCAATTTTGGCATACTCTTTCCAACATTTCGGCCGGTATCAGCACGAATAAATGCTTCAATGTTGTCTTCCAATGCGTCAATTGAAGCGGGCTTGTCTGTATAGACATGAGCTTTAACATAGGCCCACAAAAAAATAGTCTAAAGGCGTTACATTGCACGATCTAGGCGGCCAATGTGAAATAAAATGTTCACCGAACTCGCCTCTCAAGAAGTCCATTGTTACGCGTGCTGTGTGGCATGTGGCACCGTCTTGTTGAAACCACATGTCATGCAAGTCAAGCTCTTGCATTTTGGGCAAAAAAAAGTTGGATATCATCTCACGGTAGCGCTCACCATTCACAGTTACGTTACGATTCGCAGCATCTTTGAAGAAGTACGGTCCACTGATGCCACCAGCCCATAAACCGCACCAAACTGTGACTTTTTCTGGATGCATTGGTAGCTTTTGCAATGCTTCTGGCTGATCTTCACTCCAAAATCGACAATTCTGCTTATTTACGTATTCATTGAACCATAAATGAGCTTCATCGCTGAACACAATTTTTCGATAAAGAAGTGGATCTTCCACCAACTTTCCAAGATCTTTCCGTTCACCAAAAATTCTGCGTTGCGGTAGGTCGTTCGGCTTCAATTCCTGCACCAGCTGTATTTTGAAAGGCTTCACACCTAAATCCTTCCGCAAAATTTTCCACGTTGTTGAGTAACAGAGGCCCAATTGCTGCGAACGGCGACGAATCGATAATTGATGGTCAACTGGTTAACACTGGCCGCTACAGCTGCGATATTTTCTTCAGTTCGCACTCTACGTAAGCATGTTGGTTGTTTAATGTCCAACAATGTAAATTTGGTGTGAAATTTAGACACACTATAGCCCGAATAGCCGCTTCAGTGGGTCGATTAAACTGACCATAAAAATGGAAGAAGCGCGCGATGAACTTTCTTTAACAGAGCACGTATTTTGATAATAAAATTCAATGATTTGCAAGCGTTGTTCGTTTGTAAGACGATTCATGGTTAAATTGTAGACCAAATTGAATATGTTTGACAGTGAAACAAAACTCAAAACGTGCGTGAGCTTTTTAAACCAGTGTTGCCAAAAAGATAATTGCTAATGTTAGAAGCAGCTAGATTGCAACGGATTGAATAGAATGGCTGCGGATAACGCAATAACAATAATTTGGTGTATAATCATGGAATATTTTTTTTCAAATTTTCTTTTTTTCCGTATACTTAGTATGTTTAGACTTTATAGCGTATTTTTTAAGCCGCAGTAGTCCACCTAAAATTGTTTTTTTCCATTATGATTGTATTTGTATTTGTTTTTTGTTTTTGGTTTTATTTTATTATAAATTATAAACAATAAATTTTTGTAAACGTACGAGTAACAATGATAAATGCCGAGCTGTGCTGTGCTGTATTATATTTCGCGTATGGAAAAACAGTTTGTTTTGTGGGTTTTATGGCAGTTTAAGGGGGAAGCACCCACCGTTTTTTTTTTATTTTTTTTTTGCAACGGATACTAGAAAATAAAATAAAAAATTCAATTGAGGGTGATTTTGTTTTTGGTGTGTGTTGGCAGTGTTTGTTTGTTTTTGTTGGTATTTTTTTTAAATTTTATAGGTTATTTACCTTTCAAAACTTTTCTTGCCATTCACATACAAATAAAAAATTTTTGAAATTTTCAAAGAAAAACGAAAAAGAAAAGCAATAAACAAGAGGAAAAGAGATGTGGAACATAATGTCTGTAAATATTTCACAACAAATGCGATTATTATTGTTCCCTTTAAAGCAATTGAACTCGTTTCATCCACTTTTTCTTTTTCAGTTTGAATTTGTTCTTCTTTTCCTGTCAAAACTTTATTTTCTTATTTGAAAGTGTACGTAGGCATGTAATACACTTTGTTTCCTTTGCTTCCTTTCAAGCTGTGAATTTCTTTTTTTTATTTTTTCTTTATTTAGTAGCTGGTTTATGTTTCATAATTTCTTCTTTTTCATCGATACTCTACTCGTAGAGGGGGTGTTGTATCTTAGTTCTAGTTTATCGAATTGAAAAAAAAAATCAGTTTAAAAATAACAAGAATAACTTTCACTTCAATTCTGGTTTAAAAAAAAAAGAGACGAATTAAAAAAGTTTTTCTCTAAAAAAAGCCCAAAAAACTAAAGCAAATGCTCTCCTTATATTGATTGAAAAGCATATTGGAGAAGAGAAAACTGTGTTTGAGGCTTTACTGGATCTGCCTTCATATTGTCACGATACTGGTGTTTTGCTTTAACATTAAAATCATAAACAAAAGGTACAAAAAACAAAACAATGCAGTAAACAAACCTGTTTACAAATTATCGTACTGCTTGATAATAACAACAAACACGTCCTAGTTTCTCACACCACTTATGTTGTGTGTTTTAATTTTTTATACATGAGTGGTGGGACGTACAGTTTAAAGTCGACTCCGAACGACAGATTTTTGAGAAACTTTTTTAAAAATGGTCAACAAGTAAACAAAAATACAACAACAAACACCAGCATAAAAAAGAAAGGTAAACAAGTAAACAAAAATACAACAACAAACAATACAAGAATAAATGTAAACAAAATACACAAACAACAATAATGAATGTAAACAGAGATGTTCACATTTATAGAGATTTCGAGAAGGCGATACCACACACATTCGCCTTCAAGAACATTCATCAGACTGTTTACCCTGCCGTATAAAAGGCTAGGCAAGGCAGGCGAGTGAGTTAGTAAAGTTCAGTCAGTCTTGTGTGAAGAGAGTAATCGTGGTTTGAAGATCTCCGTTATGAAGGTCTGACGTATAATTGCTAAATGATTGTTATTGTTTATGCAAAGAGTGTAAACACAGGAATAACAAAAAAAGCAATTGTTGTTGTTTACATCAAGTTGTGAACAGTGACACACAGAATTGTGCGAATAATAAAGAATTTTAATTAAAACTAAAACACAAATTAATTTTTATTTTTTTATTTACAATCTACAAGCTCATATTTTAAACGTTTTTAAAAGGTAAAAAACGTAACAATATTAATCGCCATCTACTGTTACGATTTAAAGCCTTTCTGATATTGTAGCAAAATTAAAAGAAAATACCTTATGGTGGCGCTCTTCCTAGGCGAAATAGTTTCACGATCTTTACACATAGGTCGCAGCTGTATGAGGCATGGAGGCTTGCGTCTTTTATAAGGATTCCGGAATAGAGTCTCACTTTAGATTAAATGAAAATTGTAAAGTTACCGTAGACTAATTGGTCACACATCAAAACCAAAATATGAAAACAAAATATTTCCTCGGCGACTTCCTCTCAGCAGATTTCTGGCAAAAACTCTGAGAGTCAAATAAAATTGCTATGAAAAGTTTCTTAAAAAAAATCTGTCGTTCGGAGTGGACTTTAAACTGTAGGTCCCACCACTCATGTATAAAATTAACACACACAAGATAAGTGGTGTGAGAAACTAGGACGTTGTACAATGGGTCAATTCGACCTCCGGGTACTGTACTTGTCTTAATTGACAAGTACACGTCCTCTAACCTAAACTACCTAACCTAAGATCATCGGTCCAGTGCGAATTGGCGATGATTTCCGCATACGATCCAACAGTGAGCTGTATGAGCTCCTCAACGACATAGACGTTGTGCTGCGTATTAACATCCAGCGGCTGCCCTGTCGTTCGAATGGAGGAGGTTGCTCCGGCGAGACGGATATTTGATGTGGGAATCTGCGGAAGTCGGCGATGAGAACGACCTTTTTTGCATTGGAAAAGCCAAATCGAGGAAGCTCTGTCATCTTTTGGTGTGACCAACTGGCGTAGGCTTGCAAGAAGCGGAGGTGCCTGGAAGAACGTGTTAAGGCAGGCAGGCCGACATCCGTTAATCGGGTTGTGTTAACGCCCAATTAAGTAAGTAAGTGAATGCATATGCCCTTATATATAAAACTAAACAATAATTCCATTGCATGCTCTAATTAATCAATATTGTTACGCAAATCGAAACGACCTAATATCGTTTAACAACAAAAGCGATAAACAAAAGCCACACGCTACAAATATACACTAACACCAAGAGTACAATGAACGTGTTGGTTATCTAAAGCTGCACACACACACATATGTACAACGAACCTGGTTGCGCCTGGTACCAACAACAATATGCATGTGACAAAAAGGGATGGACAACGTAAGCAAGGTACACAAACAACAATGCATTAGCAATAGAGCTCTCGAGAAGGCGAGATCACGAACCTTCCACTTCAAGAATGTTCGTTAGACTGGTTGTGTCGGACTATAAAAGGGCTGGACAAAGCGGGCAGGGGTTAGTTATAATTCAGTCAGCCTTGTGTGAAGACGAGTTGCGGTTTGAACGTACAAGTGGTATTGCTTGAAAAAAGGTTGTAAGCAGAGAAGGTCTAACGAGCAGTTGTTAGTGTTAGCGCGGTCAGAAGTGTGAAATGGAATAGTGTGCAAGCAAATTATTGATGTATACGGTGGCACACAAAAGTAGTGTAAAGAATAAAGAGAGTTTAACTGAAATTAAACACATATTTCTTTTTACTTGGTTTGCAATTAACGAACTCATATTTAAACGTTTTTAAAAAGCTAAAAACGTAACAATGTTTTCGATGGCGATCAAGATAATTAATTTAATTTTGCACGATTTTGTTTATAAAGTTATTGTAATAATTTTTAATTTGTTTATAATTTAATAGCAACACTCAACTCAACAGAGTATTATGTGATCAAGTGGAGCAATTTAAAATTTGTTAACATACGAGTATTATTATTATTATTATTATCGATCTTATCATTATAGTTTATTTGTTTAATTATTTAATGCAGCAGTTAATGTAACTACAACTGCTACTACAACTACATTCAATAGCCTCCAGGTAAAATTAATATTTTTTTATTAAAATATGTATGAATAATCAATGAAAGCTTTGATTGAAGTAGGAAAATAAAGTCATATATCTACCCTCCTTCATAAGAGGCCAGTGCCTATAAATGTAGAGCCCTTTACTACAAAAAATTTCAATACAAGTTTTGCTTTCGTAAAGTAAAATATGAGAGGCATTTTTCAATATTTTTTTGCGGTGTTTGCCTTGCTAATGAGCTCTGCTGTTGTAGCTCAAAAGCAACCGAATTTTGTGGATAATCGCTCTACAATAGTGCATTTATTTGAGTGGACTTGGCACGATATTGCCAAAGAGTGTGAAGATTTCTTAGGTCCCCAGGGCTATGGTGGTGTTCAGGTAAATATTCCTTAAAAAATTTGTATTTTAATCTTCTTCCTTCTTATATCAATCCCTAGATCTCTCCGCCCAATGAGGTAAGCGATATAGAGGGCACCCCCTGGTGGGCACGTTATCAGCCTGTCTCCTATATTCTCATCTCCAAATCGGGCAATGAAGCGGACTTGGCCGACATGATAAAACGTTGTAATGCTGTTGGTGTACGCATTTATGTGGATGTCGTTGTAAATCACATGACTGGCTATCAAGATGGCATTACTTATGGCACTGCTGGCTCTCCAGCAAACTACAATGAACGTATTTATCCCGCCGTACCCTATGGTCCTGATGATTTCCATCCTGCCTGTGATATACACGATTATCAGGATTCCGTACAAGTAAGAAATTGCCAATTGAATTCATTGTTGGATTTAAATCAAACCCGTCCTCATGTACGTGAAATGATTGTGAATTATTTGAATAAATTGGTGGAATTGGGTGTGGCCGGTTTTCGCATGGATGCGGCCAAGCATATGTGGCCCGAAGATTTGAATGTTATTTATGATGCCGTCAATGATTTGAATACAGAATTTGGTTTTGCAGAGCATAGCCGGCCTTATATATATCAGGAGGTTATTGATTTGGGTCAGGAGAATATTAAAAAGTGAGTATTGAGCTTGAAAATCTCTTAACAGTTTAGGTTGGTATACATGACCTTTGACCTTTTTATAAATCAAAGTTCGTATTTGTAATTAAATGTCAAATTGAAGGTAAATAAGGCTTTATTTGTAATGTCATAAATAAATTTTGGTATGTTGACCTTTGACCTTTTCTTAAAAGTTAAAAAAGATTAATGTGCACGACCTTTGACCTTTTTATAAATAAAAGTTCGTATTTGCCTTTAAAAATCAAATTCAGAACAAATAAGGCTTTATTTCTAAGGTAATAAATAAATTTTGTTATGGTGACCTTTGACCTTTGACCTTTTTATAAATAAAAGTTCGTATTTGGTTTTAAATATCAAATTGAGAACAAATAAGGCTTGATTTCTAAGGCAATAAATAAATTTTGTTATGATGACCTTTGAAATAAAAGATTAATGTGTATGACCTTTGACCTTTTTATAAATAAAAGTTCGTATTTCGTTTTAAAAATCAAATTGAGAACAAATAAAGCTTTATTTCTAAGGTAATAAATAAATTTTGGTATGGTGACCTTTGACCTTTTCTTAAAAGTTTGAAAGAAATGATTAATGACCTTTTTATACATAAAAGTTCGTATTTGGCTTTAAAAATAAAATTGAGAACAAATAAGGCTTTATTTCTAAGGTAATAAAAGAAATTTTGTTATGATGACCTTTGAAAGAAAAGATTAATGTGTATGACCTTTGACCTTTTTATAAAAAAACCGTATTTAGTTCTAAAAATCAAATTCAGAACAAATAAGGCTTTATATCTCAGGTAATAAATAAATTTAGGTATGATGACCTTTGAAAGAAAAGATTAATGTGTATGACCTTTGACCTTTTTATAAATAAAAGTTCGTATTTGGCCTTAAAAATCAAATTAGGGACAAATAAGGCTTTATTTCTAAGGTAATAAATAAATTTTTTTTATGATGACCTTTGACCTTTTCTTCAAAATCAAAGAAAATATTTTAAATTTTTATTTATTTTTTTTATGTTATTCTTACAGAACCGAATACAATCACATGGGCGCTGTAACCGAATTTAAATTCTCTGCCGAAATTGGCCGTTTATTCCGCAATAAAAATGCTTTAAAATATTTACGGAATTGGGGACCCGAATGGGATATGTTGCCTTCGGAAGATGCCATAGTTTTTGTTGACAATCATGACAATCAAAGAGGCCATGGTGCTGGCGGTGCTGATATATTAACCTATAAACAGCAGGATTTATATAAATTAGCCGTTGCCTTTATGTTGGCCCATCCCTATGGCAAAGTAACACGTGTTATGAGCTCTTATGATTTTATTGACACCGATCAGGGACCACCGCGAGACGGAGAAGGCAATATAATACAGCCAGAATTCTTAGAGAATGGCTTATGTGACACTGGAAATGCGGGCTGGGTATGTGAACATCGTTGGCCGGAAGTGTATCGAATGGTACAATTCCGTAATGCTATGGGCGAAGCTGCTGTGATGAACTGGTGGAGTGAGGCGGATAATCAAATTGCCTTCTCCAGAGGCAATTTGGGTTTTGTGGCCTTTAATATGGAACAGGAAAAGGAATTAAAAGCCGTACTGCAGACTGGCTTGAAGCAGGGAACATATTGTGATATTTTGTCAGGTCAAAAGGTGGATAATAAGTGTACAGGCTTGGAGATAAATGTGGAGGTACATGGCATGGCTGATATTAGTCTGCCAAAGGGGCCCAAGGCTTTGGCTATATATGAAGGCTCTAGATTAGATTGAAGTGTAGAAATCTTGTTGTTTAAAATAAATACGATTTTCAATGCCAGTGTGAACGCTTTGTTTTTATTTATTTCTTTGCTTATCAGTTGAAGATTTTTTTGAAAATTTGTTTTTTAAATTGATTAATCAGTCGTATTGAGAACGTAATCGCTTGAACATGTTCAACATATTGCCTGGGTTAGTGATCTTAATACTCTTGAACCAAAGTAGTAGGGCCCAAAAAGATCCTCACTTTATAGGCAATCGCACGGTTCTGGTGCATTTATTTGAGTGGACTTGGCATGATATAGCCAAGGAATGTGAAGACTTTCTCGGGCCTCAAGGCTATGCTGGGGTACAGGTAAGTTTTGAAACAAAATTTTTTAAGAAATTAATTCCCCAACTAAACGGGTTTTAGATCTCTCCACCGAATGAGGTGCGTGAAATAGAAGGCAATCCCTGGTGGTCACGTTATCAGCCTGTCTCCTATATTTTACAATCGAAATCGGGTAGTCAACAGGACTTAGAGGACATGATCAAACGTTGCCATAAGGCTGAGGTGCTTATTTATGCGGACATAGTGGTGAATCATATGAGCGCTTATGCTGACAAAGACTCAATAGGCACTGCCGGGTCACGCTGTAATTATAAGAAAAGCCTGTATCCCGCTGTGCCCTATGGTCCCGGGGACTTCCATCCTGCATGCAATATAAGCAATTATCAAAATCCCTCGGAGGTAAGAAATTGCCAATTGAACACTCTGTTGGATTTGAATCAAACCCAGGCCCATGTGCGTAATATGATTGTGAATTACATGAACAAATTGGTGGAATTGGGAGTGGCTGGTTTTCGCATAGATGCTGCCAAGCATATGTGGCCTACGGACTTGGAAATAATTTATAAACGTTTAAAGCCTTTAAATGATAAATTGGGTTTCACCAAAAACTCTTGGCCCTACATATATCAAGAGGTCATAGATTTGGGTGTGGAACCCATAAAAAAGTAAGTATTTACCCCCCCCCCCCCTCACGGGTATAAAACAATTTCATTCACTCTTTATTTTCTTTTAGAACGGAGTATACCCCTTTGGGTGCTGTTACAGAATTCAAACACTCTGTGGAAATTGGTAAAGTTTTTAGAGGCAAGAATTCCTTGAAATATTTAAAAAACTGGGGACCTGAATGGTCTATGCTAACATCCCCGGATGCTGTGCTTTTTATAGACAATCATGACAATCAAAGGGGCCATGGTGCAGGCGGCAGAGATATTTTAACTTTCAAGGACAACGTCCCCTATAAAATGGCAAATGTTTTCATGCTGGCCCATCCTTATGGCAAAGTTGTGCGGGTTATGAGCTCTTATAACTTCAACGATACCGATCAGGGTCCTCCTTTGGACACCAAAGGTCATATAAAATCTCCTGCTTTCCTACAAAATAAACTCTGCGATGCGTTAACCTCAGGCTGGATATGTGAACATAGATGGCCTGAAATCCATCGAATGGTGAAATTTCGTAATTTTGCTGGCCTTACGCCCATGGAAAATTGGTGGGAGCATGGCAATAATCAAATTGCTTTTTCTCGTGGCAATGTGGGTTTTGTGGTGTTTAATATGGAAATGGACAGAGAGTTACAGGCTAACTTGCAAACGGGTCTGCCTAAAGGTATTTATTGTGATATTTTATCGGGTGTCAAGGAGAATGACCGCTGTACAGGAGCCAAAGTTATTGTTGAAGCAAATGGCCAGGCTAGCATAAGTCTAGGCAAGGGTCATAAGGCCTTGGCGTTTTACGAGAAGTCAAAATTATAATGAAAATCAGTTTCTAATAAAAATTTCAATTTAATTTAAAGAAATTAATTGTTTTTGTTGAATAGAAATTCAAAAAGCTAGACAATCTTCGACTGAAATGATCTTAATAGGTCTGATCTTGTGAATTGATGTTGATCCCGCTTAGTGAATATTGCAATGATATCTTGGGAATCGTGGAGTCTCTATTATCATAGTAGTATCTTGATGGTATTTTCGTATTAAAACCAGAATCGAGAAACAGTTCAGCTATCGTGTAATCTATGTATCTACGATCTAGGCGTGATGACAGATTTGGTCGTGCCATGATTTAGTGGCGTTTAGTAAGAATAATTCGATACAATTTTAATTCACCAATTGGTCTTTCGTTGTCTATAAAAAAAGTAAAACTGTCTGCAACAAATTGTAAGGAATTCCTTTCTTTGGTTGGATCTGCATCTCAAGTATAATGTATTTGAACTTATTGGCACAGTGGAACATTACTTTAGTAGAAGCCAAGCAATCAGCTGCAAACTGGATACGCAAAACACTTCATAAACTTACTTAGAAAAAAATTGTATTGTTTAACGCGCAGTAAGCATAAATTGTGTGGCCCTTGATTTCTTTATTGCTATGCAAAATTCCAACCTTGATTAACCTTGGCTTGGTCTTGGTCAAACAATTTCCCAGAATCAATGATGTTGGATCGTGTAGCCACCATCTTCAGAACGAAAATGAAGAATCGCTTAACATTAAAATTATAAACAAAAATACAACAACAAACACCAGCATAAAAAAAAATGGTCAACAAGTAAGCAAAAATAAAGGGTGTTTTTTATAGAGGTATAGAACTTTAAGTTGCAATAAAACAACGATGGATTATTCGATTGACATGAATTTTATTTATCCGAAAGATAATCTTGTGGCATTACATTTTAAATATGATTTCTGGCATATGACGGCTGGCGCGGATGTAGTCCAATCTGGACGTCCAATTTTCGATGACTTTTTCCAACATTTGTGGCCGTATATCGGCAATAATACGGCGAATGTTGTCTTCCAAATGGTCAAGCGTAGACCAATGACTTTACATAGGCCCACAGAAAGTAGTCTAGCGGTGTTAAATCACAAGATCTTGGAGGCCAATTCACAGGTCCAAAACGTGAAATTAGGCGGTCACACCAAACGTGTCTTTCAATAAATCTATTGTGGCACGAGCTGTGTGACATGTTGCGCCGTCTTGTTGAAACCACATCTCCTGGACATCATGGTTATTCAATTCAGGAATGAAAAAGTTAGTAATCATGGCTCTATACCGATCACCATTGACTGTAACGTTCTGGCCACCATCGTTTTTGAAAAAGTACGGACCAATGATTCCACCAGCCCATAAAGCGCACCAAACAGTCAGTTTTTCTGGATGTAACGGTGTTTCCACATACACTTGAGATTTACCTTCACTCCAAATGCGGCAGTTTTGTTTGTTGACGTAGCCATTCAACCAGAAGTGCGCTTCATCGCTAAACAAAATTCGCTTATGAAAATCGGGAACAATGGTAATCTCGTTTTGGTCCCATTCGACGAATCTACGCCTTACTTGATGATCGTTTGGCTTCAAATCTTGCACGAGTTGGATTTTGTAAGCACGCAAACCAAGATCCTTCCGCAAAATCTTCCATAAAGTGGATGGACACAGATCCAATTCCTGTGCTCGATGGCGGATGGACTGATTCGGGTCTTCCTCAATGCTACGCTCTACAGCAGCAATAGCTTCTTCTGTACGCACCGTACAGCATCTCTGGGGATGCGAGTTATCAATAAGAGTAAACGTGGTGCGAAACCGTTCCATGGTTAATCGAATTAACTGCTCTGATGGACGATTTTGTCGACACGTTTTCCGCACAGAACCATTATTTTCGAAATAAAATTGCACTATTTGCAAGCGTTGTTCAGGCGTGAGTCTATTCATGATGAATTGCCAAACCAAACTGAGAATAAATCACTTGACAGCTGTTAAATCGGTCGCCATCTTGAAAAGTAATGCCAACTTAAAGTTCTATACCTCTATAAAAAACACCCTTTACAACAACAAACACTACAAGAATAAATGTAAACCAAATACACAAACAACAATAATGAAACAACAATGTTTACACTTATAGAGAATTCGAGAAGGCGAAGCTACGAATATTTGCATTCAAGAATATTCATCAGACTGTTTACATTGCCACACAAAAGGCAAGGCAAAGCAGCCAACGAGTTAGTAAAAGTTCAGTCAGTCTTGTGTGAAGACGTGGTGTGAAGATTTCCGTTACAAAGGTCTGTCTAACAATTGTCTAGTAATTGTTATTGTTTATGCAAAGGATGTAAACAAAGGAATAACAAAACAAAGCAATTGTTGTTGCTTACATCAAGTTGTGAACAATGGCACACAGTATTGTGCGAACAATAAAGAATTTTAATTGAAACTAAACACAGATTTATTTTTATTTTATTTGCAATCTACGAGCTCATATTTTAAACGTTTTTAAACAGTAAAACAATATTTACGCAGCAACATAAGCATGCACGGCCTACTAAACCACTCTTTCACTGTGGGACTGGCTTTTGATATTACTACACAAAGGGTTAATTGGCTTTAAAGCTTTCTTAGATCAAATTTTGCCTCTCCAGCCTTTGGAGTTTCAACATGACAGTTAGCCATACGCTGGCTGTTGTCGTTCCATACAATTTCACAAATTTGACATCTCACAGATAAGCCGACATGGCCTAGAATCAATTTCCTATCAACTGAACACTAGATGTTCGGCATCATCATGCTCATTCTCATCCATACCACTAGACATGTAGATTATCCAACATGTCCACATCTGTGCTTCATATTTTCGGATGAAGGAAAATCGTTTCTGTGATGCTCCTACTGGGCAAATGAATTAAAATAGGTAGACTTTCTCTGTAAATACAGTGCAGCGCCCCGTTGGAGCGGGATTGATTTTCTGGTTTTGTGTGTACTCCTTGAAAAATACAGTGTATTCCAGAGCACTAAGCAGCTGAGCTGCTCTGGGAATGGATTGCATCGTAGGATACGGTGGTTATCTATGGGACAGTCAAGTTGCTTTGAAGATACCGACAAGGATCTGTGATAGTTTGAGTATAGAATGAGATTTCCCTATGCTTCTGGAAAGGAACGGAATGTTACTATGTTGGGTTCTGTATATTGTAATGTATGGGGCAATGAGGCAGCAGATAGCAGACAAGAATAGGGGTGACAAGGGAAGCAAAACTTAGGGCTCTATTGGTTAGATCACTTTCGGGCGTTTTTTCCGGGTGATCAATAAGACGATAAGGCAGAGAGTATATTCTTCTTGGCGGAAGAGCCTGTGTGAAAGATAGCAGCACAGTTTCCTTTTTTCTTTACGTGTAGAAGGCTGAGTATCTTGGGTATATTCTGTGCTTATGTTCTGGTGTGAAGAGGCGTTTAGTTTGGACATTTTTAAATTCTTTTATTTTAAAATCTTTGCTACTCGTATGACCTGAGTTCAGACGGACTGGCGATGTTTTTTGGTAAAAACCATGTAGCAAATTGCTTCAAAAACGTAAAAACATTTCTAAAAACAATGTCTCTGCAAACATTTTCCCCCATTATGTATACGATGACTCCCGGTAAACCAATTAATTTAACCTCCGTTTGTTTCTCAAATACAACAAACATATGCTACGACACCTTAAACTTATGCGAGGGTAAATGCGCAAATACCGGCGCTTTTAAGGTTTCCCAATTTAGAAGAAATTCTACAAAGAAAATGAAAAAGTTCTACAACGAACAGTCGCAGTTTACACCTTGAAGTGTAAAGACTTAAAATTGTGAAAGAGAAAAAAAAAATTGGAAATTAAAAAGGATATCGAAAAAGGATCTTAAATTGCAAAAGGCAGTATGGCAGCAGCAGCAGCTCCAGCCGCAGCAGCAGCAGGTGCTGCAGCACCTAAAAATCTGGTAGAAATTGCTGGTGAGGCAAATATCACCAATTATATGAAGAATCGTTTGCGGAGGGGTGGCATGAAACGTAAAGGCTTGCAAGTGGTTAATGGCCATAAGTTTGCCGTAAGATTTTTCAAACAACCCACGTATTGTGGTCATTGTAAGGATTTCATATGGTAGGAAACAAGAAAATGTTTTCCTTTCCTTTACTAATTAAATTAATATTTTCAACATAAAAATAGGGGTTTTGGCAAACAGGGTTACCAATGTGAAGGTAATTTTAAGATTTACGGGGACATTTTTTTTCTTTTTTTTTGAATTTTTTGAATTTTTTTTTCACTTCAGATTGTCGCTTTAATATCCATCAGAAGTGTGTGGCCTATGTGGTGTTTAAATGTCCGGGCACAGAAACCGATATTGATGCTGATTGTGCCAAAGTTAAGCACTCTTGGATCTCTACCACCTATTCGGCACCCACATTTTGTGATGACTGTGGCCTATTGTTGCATGGCGTGGCTCATCAGGGTGTTAAGTGTGATAGTAAGTGGTAGAGTTTGTTTCCTTATTACAAACTTGTTTTAAAAGAAAATCTTACTTCACGCAGATTGCAACTTAAATGTGCATCATGGCTGCAAGGACAAGGTACCACCTCTATGTGGCTCCGATATAAGCGAAATCCGAGGCAAATTGCTATTGTATGTGGAAATGAAGGGAAATACCCTTAAAGTTGACAGTAGGTTCTCCTGTATTTCCATTTATAAATAAAAGAAAACTCATATTTTTTTCCCTTAAAATCTAGTCAAGGAAGCTGCTAATTTAATACCCATGGATACCAATGGTCTCAGTGATCCCTATATAGCCGTTCAACTCCATCCCGATCGCAGTGGCAAAACTAAAAAGAAAACCAAAACCATACAAAAGAATTTAAATCCAGTTTTTAATGAAACATTCACTTTGTAAGTCCTCTGTAACGCATAAAAAACCCATCAAAATTCTTATTTCTGCCTTCCTTCAGCGACTTAACACCACCCGATCGTGAGAAACGTCTTCTCATTGAAGTATGGGATTGGGATCGTACTTCTCGTAATGATTTTATGGGCTCCTTCTCCTTTAGCATGGAGGAAATACAAAAGGTTTGAACGTAAAAAATTTAAACTTGTTTTGATTGAAAGTAAAACCCCGGACTATGTTTTAGGAACCTATTGATGGCTGGTATAAATTTCTATCTCAGGTCGAGGGTGAGCATTATAATATACCCTGCAGTGATCCTGTAAATGATATTGCACGCTTAAGAGATGAAGTTCGGGTGAGTAGAAGGCAAACAAAAAAAATTTTAAAGAGGCATTTTAGGGGAACTACGAACTTACTCGCCAATTGAACCTGCACCAAACAAGGATTGAACAGTATTGTAGCAAACACAGTTAGCCTCGGAAAGAATGTAACAGAACGCATATGTAAGGCAAGATAAGCGTACAACTAAATAAGAAAAGTAGGGCAGTACACATACCGAAACACCTAAAAATAGGCTGAGCGATATCGGTTACCTTGGCTATCAGGGCTCTGAGTTCCAACGTAGGTTAGGTTAAGTCTGAGTGGTAGCTCTGATTTCACAAAGCTCACTTGAGCACGCATAGCGGCCCGTTGTGATGCCACGGGTGAACGCAGTCCCTGTACTGACCAAGTTCCACCAAAGAGTTCCAACGTGATGAACTCCAAAACGGTATACGGCTATCGCAGTGTATGTCAACGAGATAGCGGAACAATATGATTTCCTTATCATATGGGTACCGGGGCACAGAGGTATTCCGGGTAACTGCAGAGCTGATGAACTTGCCATGTGGGGCACGACCATCGAACTCTCTGATGAATTCTCAACTCTGGGCATTCCTATGAGAACCTGTAGGCTCATAATTGAGAATCCGATCGTCGATACCCTCACCAACAGATGGTCGTCCTCGGACACGGGTAGAACGGCTCGTAAAATCTGACCAAGTCTGGATGAGGGGCGCACAATGGTTCTACTTAAACTCCAAAGAGGCGCGCCCAGTGTGGTTATCGGGGTCATTACGGGGCATTGCATTATGGGCACGCATGCGAGGCGCATTGGTTTTGGACACCTTGCTAACGATTTCTGCAGAAGCTGCAGAGAAGAGGAAGAGGAGGAGACTCTGTACATGCCCGGCTGTTTGCCAGAGGAGAAAGAAGTACTTGGGTGCTTACTACATGGATGATCTGAATGAATTGTCAAGGATTGGCATTGGCAGCTTAAATTGCTTCATCAGTATCTCCGAGTGCTTTCAAGACTAGGGGGATAACGGAGAACTGTGGTAACGTAGTCGCCGTGGTCTAGTAGGTAGTGTGTTGGCTTATTAGACGAAAAGCCAGGGTTCGAGCCCCAGGCCAGACATCAAGACAAAATACAAAAAAATATTTCTTCGACGACTTCCTTTCAGTAGATTTCTGGCAAAAACTCTGAGAGCAAAAATAAAATTGCCATGAAAAGTTTCTCAAAAATCTGTCGGGGCCTATGCGGCCTAAGTGTGTCCATCCAATTCTCTTGGATCTCTACCTATCTACGTACCTATTGGACTGTGCCCTATGTGACTGTGAATTGTTGAACATTGCATAAGTAATTCGTTAATCACAGTCTTTGATAAATACTTCGCGTCTTCTGTCCGAACTGCATAAGCAACGAACTTGTTTGCCATGGAATTGATCAAATACCAGGCGAGCAAGAGATTCGAATCAAGTTATGACGATAGACCCGACACACCGAACAGAAACACTGGCGATGATGGCACAAAAAAATGAACGACTGAAGTAAGTCAAAAGCAGAGCACACGCACGTCTATTTGTGGCGCAGCTTACAATCTAAAGTCGTCTCCGGACGACAGACTTGACAAACTTTTGATGGCACTTTTATTTCAAGGCAGAGTCTTTGCTAGAAGACTGCTGAGTTGGAGTTCGAACCACAAGCTATCGCTAGACTACTATTGATGCCATTGTAAAATGAACAGCATAGAAGGTGGACATATAAACTGATTCCCGAGTTGCAAGTGTCGAAAAACAGAAAAAACGGCGAAGTAGACTACTACGTAACCCAGATGCTGACCGGTCACGGATACTTCAGAAAGTACCTGCATCGCATGGGGAAATGCCGCTCGCCATTCTGTATCTATGAAGAGAAAGAAACGTTAGATGATCCGAACACACTTTCTTCAGCTGTTGTCGATGGGCCGAAAGCCGCCAGCGACTCGAAGCTGAAATCGGCTTCATTAGCCGTACAAACGTCGTGCTGAAAATGATAAACAGTAAAGAGAGTTGGAACGCAGTGAAACACTTTGTAGAGCACGTCCTGCGAAGGAAGAAATTTGATCTAGACGCAACAGACTGCGGAATAGAGCGGAGCCTGGACGCAGGCTGAAGACGATGGACCTGGAACATGTGCCAGAAAAGGGGTCCACCTCGAAGTAATACAACCGTGGTTCCGAGGTGGAATGATTCCCCGGTGAGGAGACAAGGCGGGTTTTTAGCCGGTATATCCAGTGGGAGAGTCCGACATGTCATGTCTGGAGACGACCATTATGAATGCATAAAGCATTTTCCCTCCTTCCCGCAAAAAAAAAATTATGCCATTGTCCGCCACGGCTTTTTGCAACTAAACCAGGCTAGATTTTAGCCAATGGCATGAAAGTTTAAGAAAACCTTTCAAGAAAAGGTCTAACGTGGTCAAATCACATGATTTGGGTGGGCAGTTGACATCAGTTCCATATGAGATGACTATTCCCTTAAATCACTCGTGCAGCGTAACCCATGTGGCATGACCTGTGTGCCACGAAGTGCTTCCTATTGAAACCTTTTTTCAATGGATCCAGATCATCCTTTTCAAGCCAAAATAAGTAAGGTAATCCATCTGCTGAAAAGATGAAGACATTTTTCGTTCCGTTCGCATTGTCTTAGCTGAGGTTTGAACCACGAGTTTTCATGTAATAAGCCAAGATAATATCCACTAGACTACGGCAACTTCCCAGCCACACAGAAAAGCGAAAATCTGATGCAGAACCCAGCAAGCTTAGTAGCTGAGAGCGAAAACTTTATATAAAGGGTGTTTTTTTACAGAGGTATAGAACTTTAAGTTGCAATAAAACAACGATGAATTATTCGATTGACATGAATTTTATTTATCCGAAAGATAATCTTGTGGCATTACATTTTAAATATGATTTCTGGCATATGACCGCCACGGCTGGCGCGGATGTAGTCCAATCTGGACGTCCAATTTTCGATGACTTTTTCCAACATCTGTGGCCGTATATCGGCAATAATACGGCGAATGTTGTCTTCCAAATGGTCAAGCGTTTGTGGCTTTACCGCATAGACCAATGACTTTACATAGCCCCACAGAAAGTAGTCTAGCGGTGTTAAATCACAAGATCTTGGAGGCCAATTCACAGGCCCAAAACGTGAAATTAGGCGGTCAGCAAACGTGTCTTTCAATAAATCTATTGTGGCACGAGCTGTGTGACATGTTGCGCCGTCTTGTTGAAACCACATCTCCTGGACATCATGGTTATTCAATTCAGGAATGAAAAAGTTAGTAATCATGGCTCTATACCGATCACCATTGACTGTAACGTTCTGGCCACCATCGTTTTTGAAAAAGTACGGACCAATGATTCCACCAGCTAATAAAGCGCAAAGGATGTAACGATGTTTCCACATACGCTTGATGATTACCTTCACTCCAAATGCGGCAGTTTTGTTTGTTGACGTAGCCATTCAACCAGAAGTGCGCTTCATCGCTTAACAAAATTCGCTTATGAAAATCGGGAACAACCGTAATCTCGTTTTGGGCCCATTCGACGAATCTACGCCTTACTTGATGATTGTTTGGCTTCAAATCTTGCACGAGTTGGATTTTGTAAGCACGCAAACCAAGATCCTTCCGCAAAATCTTTCATAAAGTGGATGGACACAGATTCAATTCCTGTGCTCGATGGCGGATGGACTCATTCGGGTCTTCCTCAATGCTACGCTCTACAGCAGCAATAGCTTCTTCTGTACGCACCGTACAGCGTCTCTGGAGATGTGAGTTATCAATAAGAGTAAACGTGGTGCGAAAACGTTTCATGGTTAATCGAATTAACTGCTCTGATGGACGATTTTGTCGACGATAAAATGGACGTAGTGCGCGATACGTTTTCCGCACAGAACCATTATTTTCGAAATAAAATTGCACTATTTGCAAGCGTTGTTCAGCCATGAGTCTATTCATGATGAATTGCCAAACCAAACTGAGAATAAATCACTTGACAGCTGTTAAATCGGTCGCCATCTTGAAAAGTAATGCCAACTTAAAGTTCTAAAAAAACACCCTTTATATCAAAGGATTGCACATCGTATAGAAAATTTAGCAAAGTCAACAACCAAGAGTTCACAGTTTATAAATTGGCTCGGATAATGCTAACCTTCATTATCTTAATTTTTTAAAGAATATTTTATGGATCCTGTATACCTTCTCTAATTACAGCGCGAGAAGCCGACAAATACACGTCGCATGGACAACAAGGATATGCCACATAATATGAGCAAACGTGACATGATTCGAGCAGCCGATTTCAATTTCATTAAAGTCCTAGGCAAGGGATCTTATGGCAAAATACTATTGGCCGAGCGTCGTGGTACCGATGAGTTGTATGCCGTTAAAGTATTACGCAAGGATGTGATCATACAAACCGATGACATGGAATTGCCCATGGTGGAGAAGAGTGTATTGGCGTTGTCGGGTAAATCGCCGTTTTTGGTTTCATTGCATTCATGCTTCCAAACTATGGTGAGTTTATTTTAAAGCTAGGCAGGGTAAGTGTATAAAAATGTTTCCTTATAGGACCGCTTGTTCTTTGTCTTGGAGTATTGCAAGGGTGGCGATTTGTTGTTCCATATGCAGCAGTATGGACGTTTTAAAGAATCTGTGGCCATGTAAACGATTTTTTCTTTGATTTTCAAAAGCTTTTTTCATGTGATTTCTTTGCCAGTTTCTATGCCGTGGAAGTGGCCTTGGCTTTATTCTTTTTACACGAGCGTAAAATAATTTATCGCGATCTAAAATTGGACAACATTCTACTGGACATTGAGGGCCATGTTAAGTTAACCGATTTTGGCTTGTCTAAGGATAACATTGCGGAAAATGATTCGACCAAAACATTTTGTGGCACCAGTTCTTATATAGCACCGGAGGTAATTTGTTTTTTTATACTTTTCAATTGAATTTTGATTATGAATTCTTTTTTAAGATCCTTAATTATGAGCCTTATAACCATACCGTGGACTGGTGGGCTTTTGGTGTCTTACTCTATGAAATGATGGCTGGCCAGCAGCCATTTGAAGGTGATACAGATGATGTCATATTCAAAAATGCCAAGGAAAAGAAGGCTGTCTTTCCGAAACATTTCACCCAAGAGTCAATGGATGTTATAACCAGTGTAAGGCATTAATTTTGGTTTCTAAATCCCTAAGATTTTTATTGTTTCAATTCCTAGTTCCTGGCCAAAAAGCCTAATAATCGTTTGGGTGCTGGGAAATTTGCCCGTTCGGAGATACAAACCCATCCCTTCTTTAATGGTGTTGACTGGGAGGCTGCCAATCTTAAGGAATGGATTGATCCACCCATTATACCCAAGATTGTAGGTCCCGATCCCATAACAAAGTTTTGGTATAAATTTCATTTTATTTTTGTATTTCAGAAACATCGCAAGGATATTTGCTATTTCGATCCGGAGTTTACCAAGGAGAAAACCGATTTAACGCCAACCGATAAATTGTTCATGATGAATTTGGATCAGAATGATTTCATTGGCTTCTCGTATATGAATCCAGAGTTCATAACCATGATATAAAAATGTCATTTTAAGGATTAATATGCTGTTGAAAATATTATTTAAAAAAATAAATAAAATCGAAAGATTTTTCTTCAGCCGTAATAAAAGTAATCAGTGTAATTGATTTGCTTTAAGAGGTGGAAAGCTTTTCTTATTCTTTACCGTGGTTTTAAATCGCAGCTTTGTTAGAAGCTTTTCAGATGAAAGTTTCTTTAAAAGCTTTAAACTAAGCTGCTAATAATTCATATATTAAAGCTGTTTCAGATGAAAGTTTCTTTAAAAGCTTTAAACAGCTTTAATATATGAATTATTAGCAGCTTATTTTACAGTTTTTTTACCGCTAGAAATAAATTTACAGTTATTCTACTGGACTATGTTAACTAGTCTGTTAGAAAAAGCATTGGAAAAAGCTTTCTTGTATTATCATGAGGCTTTTTAAGTTCAAAATATTAAACGTTGCACTCTTAATAACTCAGTAAATAGGCCCCTAATCATAAAAACAAACAAAAAAATTGGAAAATAGGTTGCTTATAAAAAATGTCACATTGATACTCTTGCCCAAAGACTTAATGCCTTAGTGTAGCAACATGGAGTGGATACGAGTGGAAAAAGGTAGATTTGAGTTGGATAAAGCGTGTGTCAGAGATCAGCAATGACTATTCAAAACGATGAGTAGGTTCGAATCATACTTATAATTTCTGATACTTATACGCATTCATACTTATTTTAATGTCATACTCATACTACTCATATTCAAAGTTTGAAATACTCATGGTATTCGTACTTAACAATACGCATGATGTTATTGATTTCGACTCTCCATAACTCATCGCATACACGAATCACAAAATAAGTATGAATCGCATACGAACACTAAAATACTTACTAGAAGGTTGTGTGTTTGCTCTGCTTGCTGCTCTGTCTGTCTTTTTTTGTTTATGAGTCTTTTTTATTTTTTTGTAAATGCAACAACAACTGTAAAGACTGTAAATTTCGAGCCACTCGCAACATTTATAAGTATTTTTCTAAAGTTATGAATCTAAATAAGTAGAGGCTTATGAATCAAACATATTTCGAATGGTATGAGTTTGATGTCAACGTTGTACTCATACTCATTGCAACTTGTACTTATAAAACAGAACAATCAGAATAGTTGGATTTCAATACTGTACAGTAGCGAAAAAGCGATTCATTGCTGATCTCTGGTGTGTGTCATAGAATTGTTTAACTGATCCTTTCAATCATTATAAATCTTTAGTTAGGACACCAACCTAGCTTCTTACTTTATCCATGTTGTGTACGTTAATTCATATCCATGCGTAGCACAGCTTCCGATCTAATGTCAACGCCGAACACCAGATTTGAAAAACTTTTGATAGCAATTTTATTTAATGGCAGAGTGTTTGCTAGAATACTGCTAAGCTGGGGTTCAAACCACAGGCTATTGTGTAATAAGTAGTCTATCAACTAGACTACGGCGACTACTATTGATGCCATTGTCCGCCACGGCTTTTATGCAACGAAACCAGGCTGGATTTTAGCCAATGGCATGGATTACTTTGACTTTGAGGACCTGTGTGCTTAATGGATTATTGGCATGCATCTGAGATATAAGAAAACCTTACAAGAAAAATTCTAACGTGGTCACATCACATGATTTGGGTGACCAGTTGGCATTAACTCTATGTGAGGTGACTATGAACTCAAATAGCTCATGCAGAATATGCAATGTGGCACGACCTGTGTGCCATGAAGTGCTTCCTATTGAAACCTTTTGTCAATGGTATCCAGTTCATCCATTTCAAGCCAAAATAAGTTGCTTCACATCGATCTATAGTGCTCTCCGTTTCTCATTCTCAAAGAAATATCGACCGAAAGTCAAAAATCCTTACAAGGCAGAGAACTTTTCGGGATGTACTGGATCTAAGACCTTTTTGAAGCCGCCGTAGTCTAGTAGGTAGTATGTTGGCTTATTAGACGTAAAGCCAGGGTTCGAGCCCCAGGCCAGACATCAAGACAAAATACAAAAAGTATTATTTCGGCGACTTTCTCTCAGCATATTTCTGGCAAAAACTCTGAGAGAGTAAATAAAATTGCCATGAAAAAGTTTCTCTAAAAAAATCTGTCGTTCGGAGTCGACTTTAGGTTCCACCACTCATGTATAAAATTAACACACACAACATAAGTGGTGTGAGAAGCTAGGACGTTGTGCAATGGGTCAATTCGACCTCCGGGTATTGTACTTGTCTTAATTAACAAGTACACGTCCTCTAACCTAACCTAACCTAAAATCTTATATATGTATGTGTATTAGTTTCTACCAGGCCCCTTTTCTAATGATAATTTTTCAATGAAAATTAAAGTCAGTTGCCAATCCCTTCAAAGCCGATCCAGCGAACATATGTCATTGTCTATGGTCGTTTACCTTTAGCTCCCGATTCACGTTGCAAACTACGTCACGCTGTGGTCTGCGAAAGGCTGAGGTTTTGTAGGCGATGCTAATCCTACTACCTCGATTTCCGCGGATCTTGAGTATCGTCGAAGTACGTTGGTCAATCGTTTACTGAGCTAATGGACACGAATTTATTGATTATGGCGATCGTAAAATAGACGAAGAGAACAATACGTTCTCTTACCCTGACAGATGTAGCTTCAATAGAATGGATGTTTAGATAAAGGAACATACTTTAAACTTTTAAATTTCTGTTAGAAAACAATTTACGAATTGAAAAATTTGTAACAGAGAAGTTGCCTTACTAAACGAGAGCCTGTGGTTCATACCAGAGATCAGCAATGAATCGCTTTTTCGCACTCATGAAATTTTCAATATAAGTAAGTTAACAATATTGAAACTTCACTATGTACTCTGATTCATTCATACTCACTACAACGTTGATTTATAAGTACGGGTTGCAATGAGTATGCTTACAACATTGACATCAAACTCATACCATTCGAAATATGTTTGATTCATAAGCCTCTACTCATTCAGATTCATAACTTTAGAAAAATACTTATAAATGATTCGAAAGACTCGAATCATTCATCAAAATTTACAGTCTTAGTTGTTGTTGCATTTACAACAAAAGAAAAAAGATACAAAAGGAAAAAAGACAGACAGAGCAGCAAGCAGAGCAAACACACAACCTTCTACAGAGTATTTTAGTGTTCGTATGCGAATCATACTTATTTTGCGATTCGTGTATATGTTGAGTTATGGAGACGCAACATCATACGTGTTGTTAAGTATGAATATGATGAATACTTCAAACTTTGAATATGAGTAGAGGTTCCATGATATTAAAATAAGTATGAATGCGTATAAGTATTAGAAATTATGAGTATGATTCTCGATTCTACTCATTGCTGATCTCTGTTTCATTCACTAACGCAGGCACCTCGACGAAACAAATTATTTCTTTTAGTACCCCACTGGGAAAGCAGTGCGAGGAAATAATAATTGCGATGAAATGTTTCTAAAATCTGTTAAACGAAATCGTCTTTAAACTGTAGGTCCCGCCATTCATGTATAAAATTACAAGCTAGGTTGTAATTCCCACTAAAGGGTTGCAAAAACCATTCCATGGAGGTTTTCCCCCTCCATTATAAAGGGTCCGCCAAATAACTCTTTTTTTGAAAATGCTTTAAAAAAAATGACTGAATATTTTCTGAAATTTCTTTTTTTATTTGAAAGTACAATCCTTCCGGTTAATAATGGAAAATAATTTCATTCAATGGCTGCCTAGGCTGGCCATGCAGTAGCCTACACCAGAAGATGCCGATTTTGGCAAAAAAAAATCATCTTTTTTGATGAAGCTCATTTTGATCTTGGCGGTAATGGTTGATCTTGGTGGTAAACAAGCAAAATTGTCGCATTTGGGGCACAGAAAACCCGCACCATGCATACATTGAAAAGCCGACGCACCCAAAACGAGTCACTGTTTGGTGCGGATTTTGGTCCAGAGGCATAATTGGGCCATTTTTCTTCGAAAATAAGCAAGGAGTGACCGTTACAGTCAATGGCGATCGTTATCGGGCTATGTTGAACGAATTTTTGTTCACAAAAATTTAGGAGGAGGATATTGACAACTTTTGGTTTGAACAGGACGGCGCTACGTGCCACACAGCCGAAGCTACACTCGATGTTTTGCGCCCTGTTTTTGAAGATCGCTTTATCAGCCGCAGAGCTGATGTCGTTTGGCCACCTCGGAGCTGCGATTTGACACCGTTGGACTATTATTTGTGGGGTGCCGTCAAAGATAAGTGTTACGCCGACAAGCCAGAGACAATTAACGCTTTAAAGGACAATATTCGTGAAGCCATTGGTGAAATACAGTTGCACACAATCGATAATATGCTTAAAAATTGAACCCATCGTGTAGGCTACTGCATGGCCAGCCGAGGCAGCCATTTGAATGAAATTATTTTCCATTATTAACCGGAAGGATTTTACTTTCAAATAAAAAAAGAAATTTGAGAAAATATTCAGTAGTTTTTCTTTTAAAGCATTTTCAAAAAAAAAAGTTATTTGGCGGACCCTTTATATATGATTTCTTTTTTAAAATACACAAAAATGTAATTAAATCCCTTTTTATTTGATTTATCCCTTAATGATTAGAAATCATTTGATGAAAAACGAAAAAACAAGAAACATTTTCAATGTTTAATTTATTAATACCCTCAGGCCAAAGTTTTTAATGTGAACATTAAATAATAAAAATATTACGTTGCTTTGATTTCCTAATTAAATAAATTACCTTTAATTACCTGTGCATTCATTATAAACTCATCGGTAAATGCGTTGAGAAAAAACGAAAATTGTTTTAAAATTTTAAATTGAAAAACGGAAACGAAAATAAAATATTTGCCTTCAACTTTAGGAAGGTTGGAATGCAGGAAACTAAACCCAAAGGATTTTAAATGAAATCCTTTATTTAGTCACACGTTTTTATTCACAAAAAAAAATAATAATACGACAACCGAAACAGAATTGTTATGGAAATATGAGATTTATTTTTGGGCGACTTTTTTGTTTTGGACAACAAAAGGATTATTTTACTGAATTACTGAATAAATTATTAAAAAAAATATGTAAAGAGGTTGACATACCCGACTTGATATACACGGTAATTTCAGAATGCTAATGTTTTTAAACTAATTTTAATGAAGTCTGATATTATGGAAGAGGAGGCCTATTCTTGTTATCAAAACATTACTTTTTACTAGGTTAGATAGGTCAGAGTTAAAACTCTTAAACCTTTAGATCCATGCCTGCCTACAGGCCGTTATGTTTTAACGGCAACACTGGTTTAAACAGCTGACGCACGTTTCGTGTTTTGTTTCATTGTCAAACATCTTCAGTTTGGTCTATAATTTAGCCATGAATCGTCTTACAAACGAACAACGCTTGCAAATCGTTGAATTTTGTTATCAAAATGCGTGCCCTGTTAAGAAAGTTCATCGCGCGCTTCTTCCATTTTTATGGTCAGTTTAATCGACCCACTGAAGCGGCTATTCGGGCTATAGTGTGTCTAAATTTCGCACCAAATTTACATTGTTGGACATTAAACCACCAACACACGCTTACGTAGAGTGCGAAGTGAAGAAAATATCGCAGCTGTATCGGCCAGTGTTAATGATGACCATCAATTATCGATTCGTCGCCGTTCGCAGCAATTGGGCTTCTGTTACTCAACAACGTGGAAAATTTTGCGGAAGGATTTAGGTGTGAAGGCCTTTCAAAATACAGCTGGTGCAAGAATTGAAGCCGAACGAACTACCGCAACGCAGAATTTTTGGTGAATGGGCTCTTGGACAGTTGGCCGAAGATCCACTTTTTTGTCGACAAATTGTGTTCAGCGACGAAGTTCATTTTTGGCTCAATGGATACGTAAATAAGCAGAATTGTCGATTTTGGAGTGAAGATCAGCCAGAAGCATTGCAAAAGTTACCAATGCATCCAGAAAATGTCACAGTTTGGTGCGGTTTATGGGCTGGTGGCATCTCTGGACCGTACTTCTTCAAAGATGCTGCGAATCGTAACATAACTGTGAATGGTGAGCGCTACCGTGAGATGATATTCAACTTTTTTTTGCCCAAAATGCAAGAGCTTACCTTGCATGACATGTGGTTTTAACAAGACGGTGCCACATGCCACACAGCACGCGTAACAATGGACTTATTGAGAGGCGAGTTCGGTGAACATTTTATTTCACTTTCGGGACCGAACAATTGGCCGCCTAGATCGTGCAATTCAACGCCTTTAGACTATTTTTTGTGGGGCTATGTTAAAGTTCATGTCTATACAGACAAGCCAGCTTCAATTGACGCATTGGAAGACAACATTGAAGCATTTATTCGTGAGATACCGGCCGAAATGTTGGAAAGAGTATGCCAAAATTGGACTAAGCGGATGGACCATTTGAGACGCAGTCACGGTCAACATTTGCATGAAATAATCTTCAAACATTAAATTATATGGGCGGTACTATCGATTCAAATAAAGATTTCATGTATTTTTCTGAATTTTATGTTTTTTTTTTTTGAAAAATTTTCCTATAGCTCTAAAAAAAAATCATCCATTATTTTTAATAGAGCTTGAGGGCATGTCTTCAAATTAAGCGCATTCCTCGTACAAAAATTCATCAAATTACTTGCGCAAAATTTCAGACTGAATTTCAAACAATATTACTCTCGCCAGGAGATTCGAAATCAATTTTTTAACTGTTTGTGGCTAATGGTTTATAAAGAAACTTGACGCCATAGCTTACGCTGACGACATTGCTATTGCCGCGTCGGGAATATGCCCGCAGACGCTGTCGGACAAGTTGAATTTGGCGTTTTCGATTGTACTGGACTGGTGTAGGGATTAAATTGTCTATTGACCCCTCCAAGACCAATACGATTCGTTTCACTAGAAGATATAAGATTCCGACCTTCACCCTTCCTAGCATATGTGGGGCCAGACTCAAGTTGAGTCCCGAGGCTAAATATCTAGGCCTGATCCTCGACCCCAAACTGAATTGGAGGGCGAATCTGGCTGCTAGGGCGCGTAAGGCGGCCTGTGCTGTTTACTACTGCAGTAGAGCCGTTGGAACCAGATCGCCCAAGGATCATGCACTGGATCTATTCCACGGGTGTTGCTTTCTGGTGGACTGCTCTGAACAAACTACACAACGTTAGACTTCTTGACAAGGTCAGAAGATCTGCGGCCATTTATATAACTGGTGCTCTGCGTACCAACCAGTTACTTGGACTTGGTCGTGGCATCATCTCAATCACAGTGGCCATGCGTACAGGTCATTGTGTTATGGGTAGACACTCGAAAAGGATGCGGCTCCTATTTAACGACTTCTGCCATGAATGCAGATCCGCTGAGGAAGACGAGGCTGTTATCCACTTTCTTTGTCAGTGCCCATCACTTGCGAGGTGCAGATATACAGGTTATTTGGCTCTCCATTTCTTGCCAGCTTGACAGAGCTGTCATCTATTGATGTCAAGGATATAGCTTCGTTTATTAAGCTTTATGACTGGTTTTCCAGTGGCAGAGTAGTAGTGCTTTTCATGTGCAGCCCTTGCGCTGAACAACTTCTTCCTCTTCCCTGATTTTTTTTTTTTTGGTGGAACTTGGTCAGTACATGGACTGCGTTCACGTGGTGGCATCACAACGGGCCGCTATGCGTGCTCATGTGAGCTTTTTGATATCAGAGCCACCACTCCGACCTAATTCATGTAAATTTTGCCTGAGGATGTCCTGTGGATGTCCCATCTGTGATCTCGAAGTTACCATATTTTTTCCATCAATTCAATGCCAATTGTAATGTTGTGTGGCTGGAATTGAGGTTGTCTTGTCTTTGTACATAAGAGATTTCATGGTTTCCATAAAAAATGGTCTACTCAAGTCAAATCGCATGTTGGACTATTCCAAAACGGAAAATACTCGACTCGCTTCTTAATATATTCCTGGTAATTACATGCAGTCTCTTTCAACTCTACTGTAGGGTGTAATGATACGATATCATATGCGCAGTTAAAAATATCATTAAAATTATGTGTAAAAAATGCGGTGTGAGAAGGGTTCCTCGGGTTCCTACAAACCACGTAACATCTGTCTTGTTGGATGAAAGGCAACCACAAACTTAAGCGTTGAAAAAAGGCTTCTAAAGCTTACGTACATGAAGCAGCTTTTAAAAACTGATTTTGTTTTTCGATTGTTTGGCATTTAAAGGATTAAAAAGGAGGGGAAAATTATATTTTTTTTAATTGTTGTTCCTGAAATTTAAATGTCAAAAGTGAAATGAGGATGAGTGTATGTTTTTGAATTTTGAATTAAAAAGTTTTGGTTTACTAGTAGAGATACAGGAGTAGGGATGATTGAGCCCTGAAAATTGAAAAAATGTTACGAAAAATTTCGAAATATTGCCAAATTTTTTCGGGCACTCTCCTTAAGTGGTAAAAGTGTACAGTTTCTTTTAATGCTCACTGTATTGTTATGAAAATGGAAATGGTGTTTTGCTTTTACATCCTTTAACATTGAAATTATATACAAAACTTACAAAAACAATGAACTTGTTATGATAAACAAGTAAACAAAAATACAACAACAAACATCAACATAAAAAATGGTACACAAGTAAACAAAAATGCAACAACAAACACTACTTTTTTTGGCGTGTGAGGTAGGGTTTAAAATGCCTTCGAACTTACAGTTACCGTCGTCAGCTGCGTCGAGTGGGGACTTCCATTACTTCGGGAAGGGTCCAGAACGACGTCCTGTTAAGGATTGGTGTCTACTATCCCACGCCTGGGTACGCCATATTTGAAGCCAGCTTCATGCTATAGGCTCGTCTTCTCATGTATCATTCTGTTGCACTGTATCAAGGTCGAACTTCTTCCTGCGGAGTACACATTCTACTTATCTTCTCACAGCGCTCCATTTCGTCACGCTTTGGAGCATTGCGTCAACAATGTTGTCTGGTGTGAATTCGCCAATCTGTTCCATCAACACATTCTTCTCGCCTTGCCATTTGAAGCAATGGAAGAATGTGTGTTCAGCATCGTCACTCATTTCCTCGCTATAAATGCAGCCAGGATCATTCACCTTGCCCATGCGATGTAGATATTGTCGGAAATAACCATGACCCGAAAGAAACTGGGTCAGGAAGTAGTTAATTTCCCCAAAATTTCTCTGTGTCCATGCTTCTATAGATGGAATAAGTCTAGCAGTCCATCTTCCACTTGTTTCATCGCTCCATCTACTTTGGCGCCATCGCCGTATTGTTTGAGATCTGATATCTGCGGTACTAATGGCGAGGTTTTCCCTCTTCGCTTTCCATAATCTTCTTCGCTCGAATGCCATCAAGTCGTTAGGTGTCTCAACGGTGTTCAAGAGGACTACATCGTCCGAGACCGTGCGATAGGCGGAAGCGACTCTTAGTGCCGCTGCTCGTTGCACCGCTGCTAATATTTTCCGCTTGGATTTAAACTCCTTGGATTTAAACACTTTTGAAGTCGCCGTAGTCTAGTAGGTAGTGCGTTGGCTTATTAGACGCAAAAGCCTGGGTTCGAGCCCCAGGCCAGGCATCAAAAACAAAATACAAAAACTATTTTTTCGGCGACTTCCTCTCAGTAGATTTCTGGCAAAAACTCTGAGAGTAAATAAAAATTGCCATGAAAAGTTTCTCAATAAATAAAAATCTGTCGTTCGGAGTCGACTTTAAACTGTAGGTCCCACCACTCATGTATAAAAATTAACACGCACAACATAAGTGGTGTGATAAACTAGGACATTGTACAATGGGTCAATTCGACCTCCGTGTACTGTACTTGTCTTAATTGCCAAGTACACGTCCTCTAACCTAACCTAACCTAAACTAAACCAAGGCATCTCCCCATATCTCGCTGCCATACAGTAATATCGAGTTAGTCGTTGCCATGATCAATTTGCGTTTGGACTGCGTTGGTCCGCCGATATTTGCCATCAGTCTGCTCAACATGCTCGTTAGTTTTGCTGCCAATAAAATACGCAAACAACAATAATGAAACAGCGATGTTTACATTTGTAGAAATCTCGAGAAAGCGAAGCCACGAACATTCGACTTCAAGAATATTCATCAGACTGTTTACATTGCCATATAAAAGGCAAGGCAAAGAAGGCAACGAAGGAGTAAAAGTTCAGTCAAGTTCAGGAAGGATAAATCTAATTATCTTGCAAATCAGACATGAGCTAAGTGTTACCATTCACGAAATAAGCACTAGTTGAAAAAAAAACATTAGATGGCGGACCCGATAAAAAGCAAGGCAAAGCAGGATAGTGGGTTAGTGAATTTCAGTCAGTCTTGTGTGAAGACGCGGTGCGTTTGAAGAGAGTAATCGTTGTTCGAAGATCTCCTTATAAAGGTCTGTTGAATAATTGTCTAGTAATTTTTATTGTTTATGCAAAGGGTGTAAACAGAGGAATACAAAGAAAAGTAATTGTTGTTGTTTACATCAAGTTGTGAACAGTGACACACAAAATTGTACGAATAATAAAAAATTCTGATTAAAACTGAACACAAATTTATTTTTATTTTATTTGCAATCTACGAGCTCATATTTTAAACGCTTTTAAAAGGTAAAAACGTAACAATATATTCAAGTGGGGATTTTTGTGGGGATGATTGAATAAAGATGCAATCTTGTATCTTTTGATTTGGTTAAACTGTTAAACTTCTTAAAATTTAATTTTTTTTATTGATTTTAAATATCCTGCCTACGCCATAGACAGACAAACAACGCCAATTGTCTAGACGTTAGGCGCAGTAAATAATTCAATATTTTTTTAAGGCCTCCATACAAAAGACATGCAAATTATTTTCCAACAAAAGTAAAGAAAAGAAGAAAAAAGAAATTATAAACATTAATAAATACAAGAAAAACAAAATGAAAAGACAAAAAATTTTGCATTAAAAATAAATTTCTTATAAAATTTAAATATTTTATACGAACTGTCAAAAATTTCTACGCAAAAAAAACAAGATATATTTCTCTGACAGCTTAAAGTAAATTTACAGGCCACAAATTCCTTTAAACATGTGTCATTGCCTTACTCCATGCCTACACACACACACCCACACACGCGCAGTGTTGTATTTTTTCCATGGCCCGCGTTACACACGTTACAAGACCCATGTCAGGCATAAATTTCCGTCTATGATTTGTTACCCTTTGTATTGGTGTCATATTTTTTTCCTTCCTTCAAAAGGCTCCTTTAAATAGAGGGATATTCCTTACAGGATGTTATTTATTAAACATGAACTGTATTCACCTTATAAGCTTAGCTGTTTTTATGGCACCCTTTTTATTCCCCTTTTTTTAATATACGTACATACATGTACTACATGGATACATACCGGATTTATGGGGGGTTGGGGGAGTATCAGCCTTAAAAGTGCCAAATTGCCAAAGAAAAGCAATATTTTCTTGGAATTTAATCGCATTTCTTCAGGTATAAAATACGACTTCTGGAATTGTATATAAAACCGGCTTTAAATGTGTGTGAGAAAATAAAAAGAAACATTGGCAATACGGTTGTAAAATTTAAGGTAAATTATGGGGTAAAACATAATCCCCGAAAGAAATATTCTTAAGAAATCTTAAAAGATAAAAAATTTAAACAAAATAAAGAGAAATTTTAAATACAATAAATTTAAGCAGTACATGGCACTTTATTGAATATGATTTACAGAACACAGGTCACAATTATTAATGCTATGTTCAGACATGTACTTTTATTGAATTAATATTCGGTTTATTGATAACAATATTTTTAGTGTTCACACACAAATTTTATTTGACAGCTGGTAAACAAAACAGCTGATTGTTTAAACAATATTGCTTTTAATTTAATCTCGAAAATTAGTGCCAAAAAAATTTGAGAAAAAATGGAAAACAATTTAACAAAAAAGGTCTTACTAATGATTAGCCGAAACGCCGAGCTATTGCGGTTAGTAGGGAATATTTCTGACTCCAAAGTGGCTTCTCTCAGAAGGATGAGAAAAAAAAAATTTGATAATACTGCATAGCTTGCAGAAAAGAAAGCTTTTGCTTATGGCACTGTTAAAGGTAAATGAAACTCAAAGGTCTTTTTCAAAATATACCAGTCAGTTAACATATTCTGCATGAACCCGAGGATAAAATTGCGAGAACTGTTATTAATTACACAGCCCTGCATGGGTTTTGCAAATAAGATTGCTCCAGGTGTTTCCGAAGGCATTTTGTGCACTGAACACGAATCTGGTTTCAAAATTTTTCCATCACGTCAGGTTTTCGAGAAGAAGGGGGTTGGAACCCCTAAAAATAGCGTTTTTGGACATTTTTGAAACACTGTAGAGCTAAACACTGACGTGCTAGAATCATCGCCATTGTCAGAAATTGACAATTGATCTTTGCTCTTTAATTACAGATCTTCATTCAGATTTAAAAAATTCAAAATGGCGGTTCCAATATGGCGGTCGAGGTTTATAGAAATTAATCAGATTTGCTTGACCGCCATATTGGATCCGCCAATTTGAATTTTTTAAATCTGAATGAAGATCTGTAATCAGCGACCCCAAAAACCCCTGAGTAACAATTTTCAAGTAAATCTGAATAATTTTTAAGGACGTCCGTAATGTATTTCTTTTTCTTTTGCACCCCTTGACATAAACCCACCCCCTACTTTAAGGGTGCATGCAAACAATTTGGCTTTGGGCTCGTTTTGAAGAGCAAAGATCAATTGTCAATTTCTGATAATGGCGATGATTCTAGCACGTCAGTCTTTAGATCTACAATGATTCAAAAATGGCCAAAAACGCTACTTTTAGGGGTTTCAACCCCCTTTTTCTCGAAAATCTGACGTGATGGAAAGTTTATGAAACCAGATTCGTGTTCGGCGCGCAAAATGCAACATTCGAAAACATTTGGAGCCCTCTTATTTGCACAAAAAAGTCCAAATTTGCAGGGCTGTGTTATCAGTCAAGACCTAGAAGCTCAGCCATACTTTGAGAAGACAGGTAGAAACAGAAGCTTATTTCTTCAGGAACTGGATTCCCAGTAATATTTCAGTTCAGGGTATTATAAATAACATTAGGATCGAAAGGGTTAAACATTAAATACGACATCAAGTCTGTGATGTTATTAAAATTCTTTTTTATATGACATCAGTTCGGACATATTTTCTCATCCCTTTCTGTTGCTCTTCCATTTTTTGTTTGTCGTTGTTTTGTTTTTGTTTGCGGTTGACATTTGAGTTGTCAAGTATCAATAGAAAGTATTCGGAAAATAATAATATGCTCACTGAACGTACTTATGTCAGTGCAGTATTTGAAGTTTTAATCAATATTATAACAATTTATGATCTTATTGAGCAATAATTAACACGTTCATCGCCATTTCAGTCATATGTGTCTGACGTAACAGATTTGCAGTTCACACTATTTGGTATTGTATTTTACAAATTTATTTTTGTAAAATACGCATTTTAAATAAATAAATAAAAAAAAGTGTTAATATAGGGCCATGCCAGTCATATATGTGTGACATAAAAAATAATGTTTTTCCGGGAATTTTGCCAAAAAAAAAATTTTCTGTGATAAATTAAGTTTCCTTGATACATTTTTAACTAAATTATCTAATAAAGTTAACGTGGCCCATGTGAAAATTTTTCTGATATTATCGTGGCGATGAACGTGTTAATTGACATTTTATATAAAATATTAATCTCAATAATGCCGTTTATTGCGATTTTCTCAATATACGTGCATGTCTGAACATAGTATAACGCATGATTACTACGCCTTAATATTGTTATGTTTTTACCCTTTAAAAACATTTCAAATATGAGCTCGTAGATTGCAAATAAAATAAAAATAAATTTGTGTTTCAGTTTTTCATTAAAATTCCTTATTATTCGCACAATTCTGTGTGCCACTTGATGTAAACAACAACAATTGCTCATCTTTGTTATTTCTCTGTTTACACCCTTTGCATAAACAATAACAATTACTAAGCAATCATAAGACAGATCTTTGTAACGAAGATGTTCAAAGTACGATTACTCTCTTCAAACGCACAGCGTCTTCACACAAGACTGGCTGAACTTCACTACTGGAAAACCCCTGTGTCTCCAGTGCATAGGGATACTCCTTGCTAAGATCTGATTAGTTCCACCCCTAGGTTGAATAGGTTGCTTACGATTTGCTTATGTCATCAGTTTTAGTTTAAACATACATACATACATACATAATTGGTCATTACAACTCTTCAGTCAGGATTACGACCTAGTTTCTCACACCACTTATGTTGTGTGTGTTAATTTTATACATGAGTGGTGGGACCTACAGTTTAAAGTCGACTCCGAACGACAGATTTTTTGAGCAACTTTTCATGGCAATTTTATTTTTACTCTCGAGAGTTTTTGCCAGAAATCTGCTGAGAGGAAGTCGCCCAAGAAATACTTTTTGTATTTTATTTTGATATCTGGCCTGGGGCTTGAACCCTGGCTTTACGTCAAATAAGCTAACACACTACCTACTAGACCACGGCGACTTCTACCGTTCAATTCGTAAACCTCAATTACAGACTAAAATTAATTGGTTATTGGACGACCATGGTCAGTAACTTCAGAAAAATTCGGTCCAATGACTCCTCCAGGCCATAATGCGCAACAATCTGGTTTCCAAATGCAATGGCTTTCCTACAATCACTTTTTTGATCTCGAAGCCTCTTATACGACAATGTTCCCTGTTGATATATCCACCACAAGAGATATGTGCTTCATTGCTAAAGGAAACTTTGTTCAACAATGAAAGCCGGTTGCTGTAGCACCCAATTAGCATGTATACGGCGATGTGAATGGTCAGCCGACTTTGTATTATTGCATGACTTGCACTTTATATGGATGGAGGTTCAAATTGCGACCTGAGGTATTGTCAGATTGTCTGGCACACTTGCTGTAACAGAAGCAATTTACGAGACAGTAAGTAGTGTGTACAATTGAGGTGATGCACTGGCGTGCTTATATTTATAACGCTTCCAGCCTTTTAAAATTACTTTGTATTCTTGCAAGTTCTTAGCCGTTGGGTGTTGAATTTATTCGGAATCAATCGGAATATACCGGTTATAAGGCTACCGAATCACTACAGCGTCTTTCAAGCGTAGGCAATTCAGGCTGCGGTGAAACAAAAATTTTCACTGGCGGAAAACTTTCCGATAGCCAAGCGGCTATTAGGACATTGGCTTCTAATGTAATGAACTCCAGGACGGTCAATGACTGTCGCAGATGTCTTAATGAGGCGGCATATCGATATGATGTTTGTATCACATGGGTTTCGGGACATAGGGACATTCCCGGTAACTGCAGAGCGGATGAGCTGGCCAGAAGTGGCACGGTCATCGAATTCTTTGATGAATTCTCTACTTTAGGGATCCATTTGGGTACCTGCAAGCTTATAATTGACAATGCAATCGTGGACCTTGTCAACAGCTTCGGACATGAGCAGAGCGGTGCAGAAAATCTGGCCATCCCGGTAACAGCAGAGTGAATGAGGTGGCCAGAAGGAACACGGCCTTCGAACTCTCTGATGAATTCTCTACATGAGGGATCCATTTGGGTACCTGCAAGCTTGTAATTGACAATGCAATCGTGGACCTTGTCAACAGTAAATGGGCAGCTTTGGATACGGACAGAACGGCGCAGAAAATCTGGCCAAGACTGGATAAAACAAGCTCGGCGGCTCTGCTTAAACTCCAAAAATGTAAACTCAGCATTGTTATCGGGGTTATTACGGGGCATTGTATTATAGGAACGCATGAGAGGCCTATGCAGAGGCATGGACCCTATTAAGTACTGATGCAGCAGCCTTGAGAGTGTTCGAGAGAAAAGTACTGCGTAAGATCTTCGGTCCTGTACAAGTTGGCCATGATTTCCGCATCCGATACAACAGTGAGCTGTATGAGCTCCTCAACGACATGGACGTTGTACAGCGTATTAATATCCAGCGACTGCACTGGTTCGGCCATGTCGTTCGAATGGAGGAGGGGTTATTACGGTAGTTAGTTTAAAACACTGGCTAAAATAAATAAACCACCCGAGAAATAAATAAAGATAGCCGCGTAGCCCCTTAAACACCGCAATAAATTCCTTCTTCCTAAATTTTATTGACTGTCTCACACACATTGTCAGTGTTTATGGCATTTATTTAATAAGTATATATGTGTGTGTCTCATGTATTTATATTCCCTTTTTATATTACTCCTAATAAATGCACGTTTTATGCTGCAAAAACAATTCATTCCATCCTTAAGGGGAATTTTTTTTAGAGGTTCCATCACTGGAATCGTTTCACGTTAAGGAAAAATTCCAAAGTTTTCAATTCATTTCAATGCGAATTTTTTTATTTTTTTTGGTTTGTTAAGTACAACGGCAATTTGCATAAATATTTTCGAATACAACAGGTATTCGAGAGGGGACAAATGACGTAACAAGGGGAATTTGATGAATTTGTAGGTGAAGGAATTTTAAATTTTAAAGCCTTAAAGATTTTGTTTCTAATGGTACGAGTAAGCCATGTTCAAAGTAAAGCTTAACGAATTTTCGAATAAAAATTCTGTATTTCTTAACCTAAGTTTTTGTATGTTGCCCGAACAGAATACCCATTTTGATAAAAAAAAAAACGGATGTGCATGTGTTGTTCAATGCCATATCCGCCCATGGTAATTTGGCAAAACAGGCTAAATAACTCACAACTAATTTGCTGGATGTGGTTTCCACAAGATGGCCGTTATCACCTGTCAAATTTCAGAAATCCTGTTGGAGATTCGAAAGCTGCATTGGTTAAGAAAACTAAGTATTTTTTCTGATGTTACATACATAACATACATAATTGGTCATTACAACCCTTCAGTCAGAATTACGACCTAATTTCTCACACCACTTATGTTGCGTGTGTTAATTTTATACAGTTTAAAGTCGACTTCGGACGACAGATTTTTGAGAAACTTTTCATGGCAATTTTATTTGCTCTCAGAGTTTTTGCCAGAAATCTGCTGAGAGAAAGTTGCCGAAGAAATACTTTTTGTATTTTGTTTTGATGTCTGGCCTGAAGCTCGAACCCTGGCTTTACGTCTAATAAGCCAACACACTACCTACTAGACCACGGCGACTTTTTCTGATGTTACGATCAATTATTTTGATTTCTTTGAAGCATTTTTAAGCATCATTGAATGCCGAAATGGAGTCTCTACATGGGATTTTGCCAGTTATTGAACATTAAAATCTCTTCTTCTTACAGTCATTCAGTAATGCTTGCTTAGAGGCTGATAACAGACTCATTGATTAGTTTACAGGTTTGCCTTCATAATGTGGTATCGCTTTTGATATTTGCTGCTTAGGTATCTGGTCTGTTAAGCGTTTACTCTGTTCAACTGTCAGTAAATAAATTTAAAGATTGAAGCCTAGTTAAGCTGAACTATACGGTCTGAAAAAAATCGCCCTAGAAATTATAAAAACTACAACTGAAAGGAAAAAATATTGTTACGCAAATCGAAACGACCTAATATCGTTTAACAACAAAAACGATAAACAAAAGCCACACGATACAAATACACACTAACACTAAGAATACAATGAACGTGTTGATTATCTAAAGCTGCACACACACATATGTACAACGAACCTGGTTGCGCCTGGTACCAACAACAACATGTATGTGACAAAAAGGGAAAGACAACATAAGCAAAGTACACAAACAACAATGTATTAGCAATAGAGCTCTCGAGAAGGCGAGATCACGAATCTTCCACTTCAAGAATGTTCGTTAGACTGGTGGTGTCGGGCTATAAAAGGGCTGGACAAAGCAGGCAGCAGTCAGTAAAAATTCAGTCAGCCTTGTGTGAAGTTGCGTGTGAACAAAATAAGTCGTGGTTGTAAAGGTTTAGCCAATAATTGTGTGAACTAGTGAATAAAACAGATTATTATTGTTGTATCGTTAAGTTGTATACGGTGGCATACATAAGTAGTGTAAAGAATAAAGATTTAAACTGAAATTAAACACATATTTGTTTTTACTTGGTCTGCAATTAACGAACTCATATTTAAACGTTTTTTAAAAAGGTAAAAACGTATCAATATATTAAAATTTAAAGGCGGCATATAAATTTAAAAAAGAACGATATTTTACTGGCAATGCACACACAAAAATTAATTTCTTAAGAATCTTTGACTTTCTTTCAAAATGATTTGCCGCCTTTTTATTGTGCCTTATCATGATGATACTGCTGCTGCTGCTGATGCTGATGATGACGGTGATAATTTTATATTATTCTTACGCTGAAATACCCACAATAAAAACACACAAAAAAAAAATAAATGAAAAGCAAGGCGTTAAAACAAATTTGTTCTTAAGGAGTCATAAACACATGCATAAACACTTCTAACACACTGAACACACAGCCATATAACACAGACAACCTCAATGGCAATGAATTAATAAACTTACCGTCATTCAAAAATTCTTTTCACTCACTCTCCTACTCTCCTGCTCTCTCTCTCTCTCGGTTTTCCTTCCGTTATATCTACGCCATGTTTGAAATCAATCAACATACTGTCTCACACACATAGGAACACACTCTTAAAATCAGACAAGCATACCCACAAGTTTTTATCGTAACAAAAATTCTCACACACTCACACTATGTAACAATTTCAACATGGGTTCTCTCTTACACTTCAATACACGCTCCCATGCATACTCCCATGCATGTATACTTTTAACCCACATACACACACACACATTTACTCACTCTCCAGGATTTTTGTAAACAATTTGGCTTCTAAATTTAAAAGCATACATTTAGGCACATGTTGAAAATTAGCGGAAATATTGTGTAAGCCGGGAGAGTGAAAGAGAGTAAGCGAGAGAGAGAGAGAGAGAGAGGAGTATACATGAATGACAGAGCAGAATAGCATAGCAGTGTAACATGTTGTTTAAAGTAGATTAAGCCTTATATCATCAGGCATTGTTAAAAACACTGTAAACACAAAGTGGTTGGCAACGCTAATAACAGCACAACACAATAACCCAGTCAGCCAGGCAGCCATCTAGCCAAACCGTAAAAAAACCTTCAAAAACAAACGAAGCATGCAACTCTAACACACACAGTAAAAATATCTTTTAAAGCTCATTACGTAGGCAGAGTGGGAAGTTTAAAAAACTAAACAAAATAAAGATAATGAAGATACAATATTTGCTATTAGAGATGATATTGTATTGGACCTGATCAATGGAGATTCTGTCACCTAACAAAGTCGCCCAAGAGTCGCTGGCTGTGATGGGCTGTTCATTGGGTGGCTTAAGGCTTAAGGTGTTCTTTGTTCTGTCCTGAACAAGTGAAATACAGCGAAATACACATGCTAAGGCATTAATTTTTTTTCTTATTTTTCACGCCGAGGAGGGGTAAATGTACCTAACCGAACCATAGAGGAAGTCGTCACATCCTCCGTGTGTGGGGCCCTCACCCACTAAATCTCCCCCTCGTCTCGTGGACTTGTTGTGCCCACTCCGGTACTACGGTGGTATTACTTCGGAGTGGAGTCCCTTTGGCCCTTTGGCCCCTGCGTGTTCATATCCGCGTCCGGATTGCATGTCGAAAGTTGAAGAGACATCTAAGTGTCTCCACTATTCCTTTCGTCCAGGTTCCTGCTTCGAATTTCGCCTGACAAGTGTGCCAGTTTCATCTATTTCGGCGTGCCCATATGTTCCGCAGCCTCAAGATCCCTCTTCTTCAGTTTTAGAATGCACTCCACGCAATTCGCCACTGAGGTCAAATTTTCTCTACTCGCGATCATAACCCCGACACTGTTACCGGTCGTGATCGTCCCAACTATCGACGTCAGTGCAGAGCGATAGCTTTGCCAGCGTGCACACTCGAAAACGGTGTGCTCTGCGTCATCAATTTTCTCTCCTTCCTCGTAAAGATAGTAAGGGGAGGCGGTCTTGCCCATTCTGTGCAGATATTTTCTAAAATATCCGTGACACGATAGCATCTGTGTAACGTAGTAATCCACCAAACCATGGCCTTATGTCTGGAATAAGTCTCGCCGTCCATCTTCCTCTATCTTCCTCGTTACATCGTTGTTGCCATTTTGAAATGGTATTTTATCTGAAGTAACCGGCTGTGTGATTTCCAGCCGATTTCGGCTTATAAATCTCCATCCGCTCTGCTGCCAGCAGATCCACAGGGATTATACCCGCTATCACCACTACGGCTGGAGCGGATGCCGTACGATATGCCGACGCGATACGCAATGCAGCCGTTCTCTGGCATTAATAGGACCTTACCAGTGCATCTTAAGACCTGGTAAGTCTAACATTGACCAGACCATACTACGCCAAATTCTGGAGAGTACTCATGAAATCAAGTTGATACACACGATGTGCTGTTGACTACAAGGCAGCATTCGACAGTCCGATAAGAGATAATGTTTGAGCTCAGCATTCCTGCCAAACAGATAATACTGTGAATGGCCTTAAGCAAGTCCTACAAATCCTTTAAGGTAGAAAATGATTTTTTCGAACCTTTTAACACCGAACAGGGACTCAGACAAGGCGGCACTTAGTGATTCCTTCAATTTCATACAGGGAAGTGTATCAACATCCAACGGCTCGTCAATATTATTAGCATGGAAAAGAATGCTTAGGCAAGAGAGGTATTTAATAAGAGGATCATCGGATATTGGCAAGGAATGTGTCCTATCTGCGTGGGAAAGACAATGATGAGGAAAACCTGCCATCAATTAGTGTGGACAACTGTCGTATGCATCTGCGAAGCAGAAATATCTTGGCAAAGGCTTTAGGTAGAGTTCAGTTGTAACTCCTTATTTTTGTTTACGCACTGGTGAGTTGTTCACTTTCCAAACCACCCTCGCAATTACATTTACCACATCTATCAGCTAAATATAATCCACTACAGCATGGTTTAAGAAGACTTCTTTGCTACTCTATGTATGCAGTGTGCTTCAGAATTTCTTAAATGAAGAACGTGTCGGTATGTGTCACCATCGTGGCATAGCGATGACATTTTTTTGTTCATCTCTAAAAAGACAAGAGACAAGGGGGAATCTATTCAAAAAAATAAAAAAAAACAACAAAAATTTTATAGAAAGTACAGTAAAAATGAAAGTAATTTCATCTGACAACACATTCACAGCAAATTCTTAAGAATTCCATAAGGAAAGCGATGATATTTGAAGACAAAAAATTGGGAGAAAAAGGATTTGGAGGCATACCCCCCAAAAAATGTTTTTATGGAGGACTGGCAAAGTGCAAAGGACTGTGTGTTTGCCTTGCTGGACTGCTTTCAGTGCTGCTCTCTACGTTTAAATGCAGCACGCTTTCAGGTTGAAGACACTCAGCTTCTGAAGGGAATTTCTCAGTGACTATTGCAGCAGCTTGAGGCATTTGTAATGGAATTGAAAGCAGAATGAACTCAATTTTGTTGAGTACGGCAAAATAGTCTTTACTGGCAGATAAGAATGGAAAAGACTTCCACGGGTTCTGGTATTCTGGTTTTAATAGACACATTCAACATGGTATACACGGTAGGCACTGGTTTGTTTCTGAATCTGCAAACTTTACAGCAGCCAATATCCATGCATCATCCAGATCCTTTATGTAGTTGGCACCCAGGTGCCTCTTTCTCCTCTTACCAAGTGCCTGCCACAGCTTGTGCAGAAATCATTTGCAAGGTGTCCAAGACCAATACGCCTCGCATACTTACTTACTTTACTTAACATAACAATCCGATTAACGGACATCCTTCCCGGCGCCTCTGCTTCTTGCGCGCCTACGCCAGTTGGTCACACCAATCGATGACAGGGCTTCCTCGATTTGATCCTTCCAACGGATACAAGGTCGTCCTCTTCGCCGACTTCCGCAGATCTCCGCATCAAATACCCGTCTCGCTGGAGCATCCTCCTCCATTCGAACGCCATGGCCGAGTCAAAGCAGCCGCTGGATATTAATACGCTGTACAACGTCCATGTCGTTGAGGAGCTCATACAGCTCACTATTGTATCGGATGCGGAAATCACCGCCAACTCGTACTGGACCGAAGATCTTAAGCAGTACTTTTCTCTCGAACACTCTCAAGGCTGCTGCATCAGTACTTAATAGGGTCCATGCCTCTGCATAGGCCTCTCATGCGTTCCTATAATACAATGCCCCGTAATAACCCCGATAACAAGGCTGAGTTTACATTTTTGGAGTTTAAGCAGAGCCGCCGAGCTTGTTTTATCCAGTCTTGGCCAGATTTTCTGCGCCGTTCTGTCCGTGTCCAAAGCTGCCCATTTACTGTTGACAAGGTCCACGATTGCATTGTCAATTACAAGCTTGCAGGTACCCAAATGGATCCCTCATGTAGAGAATTCATCAGAGAGTTCGAAGGCCGTGTTCCTTCTGGCTACCTCATTCACTCTGCTGTTACCGGGATGGCCAGATTTTCTGCGCCGCTCTGCCCATGTCCGAAGCTGTTGACAAGGTCCACGATTGCATTGTCAATTACAAGCTTGCAGGTATCCAAATTGATCCCTAATGTAGAGAATTCATCAGAGAGTTCGATGGTCGTGCCCCTTCTGGCCAGCTTATCCGCTCTGCAGTTACCGGGAATGTCCCTATGTCCCGGTACCCATGTGATACAAACATCATATCGATTCGCCGTCTCATTAAGACATCTGCGACAGTCATAGAACGTCCTGGAGTTCATTACATTAGAATCCAATGCCCTGATAGCCGCTTGGCTATCGGAAAGTATGGTGATGTTCTGCCTGTGAATATTTTGGTTTCACTGCAGCCTGAATTGCCTCCACTTCCACTTGAAAGATGAGTAGGCAGTGATTCGGTCCGGTATATTCCAATTGATTCCGAATGAATTCCACACCCAACAGCTAAGAATTTGCAAGAATACAAAGAAATTTTAAAAGGCTGGGAGCGTTATAAATATAAGCAGGCCAGTGTATCACCGCAAAGTACAGTAATCCTTCGATTTACGTCGCCTCGATTAACATTGTTTCGATTTAAGTCGTCAAATTTGTTGTTGCCTCTAACTTCAATTTGCGTCGTCATTCGATTTATGTCGCCTTTTTTGGAACAAACTGCGATGTAAATCGAGGGACTACTGTACACACTCCTTACTGGCTATACTGCTTCTGTTACAGCAAGTGTGGCAGACAATTCGACAATACCTCAAGTCGCAATTTGAACCTCCATCCATATAAAGTGCAAGTCATGCAATAATACAAAGTCGTCTGACCATTCACATCGCCGTAGACATGCTAATTGGGTGCTACAGCAACCGGCTTTCATTGTTGATTTTTGGAATAAAGTTTCCTTTAGCAATGAAGCTCATACATATCTCTTGTGGTGGATATATCAACAAGGAAAATTGTCGTATAAGAGGCTCCGAGATCAGTGAAGTGATTGTAGGAAAGCCATTGCAGTCGGAAACAAAATTGTTGGGCATTATGGACTGGAAGAGTCATTGGACCGAATTTTTCGACAATTACTTCCAATAGGCGACTATTTTCTGCCTGTAATTGAGGATTACGAATTGTAAGGTATGTGGTTCCAACAAGACGTTACCACGAGTTACATAATAGGACCGCACATATAAGGAATGCGAAAAGCTTTTTTCCAGCTGACAAATATCACTTCCTGCAAGACCAATAAATCCATGGCTTTTTGTCTCTTGTTTCTATGCATTCCTCTCTAAATTCCCAAGATTTGTTTCGTATGTTTCTTATACATACATAATTGGTCATTACAACCCTTCAGTCAGGATTACGTCCTAGTTTCTCACACCACTTATGTTGTGTGTGTTAATTTTATACATGAGTGGCAGGACCTATAGTTTAAAGTCGACTCCGAACGACAGAATTTTGAGAAACTTTTTCATGGCAGTTATTTTACTCTCAGAGTTTTTGCCAGAAATCTGCTGAGAGGAAGTCACCGAAGAAATACTTTTTGTATTTTATTTGATGTCTGGCCTGGGGCTCGAACCCTGGCTTTTCGTCTAATAAGCCAACACACTACCTACTAGACCACGGCGTCTTTTCTTATACAAAAATCTTTGTTTTAAACTTTTTTTTAAATTTTTTACTTCTCATGAAATTTAAAACAAAACAAAATTTCTTCACGTCTTTAGAAACATGATATCGAAATTGAGGCTGTGCCTGTGCCTGTATGATGACAAGCAGTAGGATAAGAATAAGCCCTTGTGTGGGGGTATATGTATCATATTTGAAGTGCCTTAATGTATGTGTGCAGACGTTGGTATTTTACATAAGAATAAATAGAAGAAGAAGAAGAAGAAGAAGAAGATTTTTTTTAAATAAAACCGAACGTCTACAGCTCATGATGATATGTAGGTTTCTGATATAAGGCAGCAACATACTCTCTCCATGTCTTTAGAAACAGTTTTCACCCGTAGTATAAAGCATATAGTAAAATGGATAAATGTTGTGCAAATGAATTACACCATTTCCAAAAGGAAATTAAAATATTTGTCGGTTTACATACATACATAACATACATAATTGGTCATTACAATCCTTCAGTCAGGATTACGACCTAGTTTCTCGCAACATTTATGTTGTGGGTGTTAATTTTTATACATGAGTGGCGGGATCTACAGTTTAAAGTCGACTTCGAACGACAGATTTTTTTTTGAGAAACTTTTCATGGCAATTTTTATTTACTCCCAGAGTTTTTGCCAGAAATTTGCCGAGAGGATGTCGCCGAAGAAATACTTTTTGTATTTTGTTTTGATGTCAGGCCTGGGGTTCGAACCCTGGCTTTACGTCTAATAAGCCAACACACTGCCTACTAGACTACGGCGACTTTTGGGGTTTAAAAAATGTATGAAGACATTGTAGAACATTTGTGAAAAGAAGTCCTATTTGTGTGAGAAGAATTTCCCACATCTGAGGTAAATGGCAAAGACCTGAAGGCAAAATCTGTAATCTGTAACCCTCAATAAGGGTTCTTTATTGACGTGGAGACTAAACATGCAAGTGAGCCTATGTGAAGCTTACATTGTGATTCATTTCTTAATGTTTTCTTCAACTTTTTGATATGGTTTCGGCCCATGAATAGAATTAAGATGGGGCCAGCCCCAAGACCATAGCAATCCGTGTTGATCTATTGTGCATCCCCTTATCAATAACAGCCTTAGGTCACAAAAAACCAGACCATCTTCTTCAACGAGGGTGCCAGTAAATCCTTTTTACCCCGAGTAAGTATTTACTAAGATGGGTCTGACAGTATATGAGGGCAAAACAAAGTATATGTTATCGACATGTAGAGACGTGCGGCGTATTGGATCTCAGATAACGGCCGATAACTATACTTTCGAGTCAATAGTCAAGAAATTTATTTATCTTGGCTTCGCCGTTACTACCAAAAATGAACTCAATTTGGAGATCACGCGCAGGATCACTCTTGCCAACAGGTACTATGGTTTCAATAGGTAATTGAGTAGCAGAGACGTTTCTCGTGCGACAAACCCAATATTCTACAAGATGCTCATCCTCCCCGTGCTTCTTTATGGCGCAGAGACATGGATCTCTGTTGCCAACATGTGCTACTATGGTTTCAATAGGCAATTGAGTAGCAGAGATCCCTCTCGTACGACAAAACCAATACTCTACAAGATGCTCATGCTTCTTTATGGCACAGAGGCATGTACACTATTAAGCAGTGATGCAGCAGCCTTGAGAGTATTTGAGAGAAAAGTATTACGTAAGACCTTTGGTCCAGTGAGATTTGTCGATGATTTACGCATCCGATCCAACAGTGAGCTGTATGAGCTCCTCAACGACATAGACGTTGTGCTGCGTATAACCATCCAGCGGCTGCGCTGGATCGTCCATGTCGTTCGAATGGAGGAGGATGCTCCGGCGAGACGGGTATTGGATGGGGAGGATCTGCGGAAATCTGCGAACAGGACGACGTTGTTTACGTTGGAACGACCAAATCGAGGAAGCCTTGTCATCGATTGGTGTGACCAATTGGCGCCGGCGCGCAAGAAGCAGAGGCGCCTAGAAGGGTGTGTTAAGTCAGGCCGAAATCTGTTAATCGGGTTGTTAATGGCCAATTAAGTATGTAAGTAATTAAGTGTGTATAGCTGCTTGTAACTCCCATGTTCCCGTGTTACACAGAGCGATAAAGTACTCCATCGACTACTCTTCCTCACATTAGAATGTGCATGTAAAGGACCATAGACAACGGCAAGTGTGCGCTGAATGAGCTCTGGAGCAGTTGGCAAATGTCCCCGATTTTCATTGTCTTCAATGATGAGGTTAAATTTTGGTGAATGCGTACGTAAACAAACAAAACTTACGAATTTGGGACGATACCCCTGCATATGAGCTTCAAGAGCCTGCAATGCATACCGAAAAAGTTAAGCTTTGGTGCTGATGTTATGCAGGCGACATAATTGACTCATATACATTGAGAAAGATGGCCATCATTGTCAGTGGTAAGCACTGTAGGTCGATGATTAATAACTTCTTTTGGCCTGAATTGTTTAATTTAGGCATCAACGACGTGTAGTTTCAGTACGAAGGCGCGTAGGATACTCTACACAAGTTATTTGAGGGCATGATCGTCTTCACGTGAAAAGTGATATGAACTGGCTACCGCTTATGCCTATCCAATGCTTATTGATGATGTAATGGTCGGTCTATGCCATCAAATACCAACAGATGTACTTAACAACGAAGGGAATTCAGTTCAGTACAACATATATAAGCAAGACCCCCATATTGGAAGACCGAATGGAGGTCCGTTTTGTATGGTGACTGGGCTAAATACGTAGTGTTGTCTTAAAACGATTTACACAAGAAAACAACAGCATTTTTGCCTAACTTTTGCTGAGAGAATGAAACCTTCTCCCAATCTTTCTGTCATTATCCAGCAAATATTCAAAGATTTCAGGAACCACAGATCAGCAATGAGTATTCAAAAGGATGAGTAGAATCGAGAATCATACTCATTATTTCTAATACTTATGCGCATTCATACTTATTTTAGTATCATGGAACCTCTACTCATATTCAAAGTTTGAAGTACTCATCATACATCATACTTAACAACACGTATGATGTTGTTGTTGATTTCGACTCTCCATAACTCAACATATACACGAAGCACAAAATAAGTATGAATCGCATACGAACACTAAAATACTCTGTAGAAGGTTGTGTGTTTGCTCTGCTTGCTGCTCTGTCTGTCTTTTTTGCTTATGAGTCGTTTTTCTTTTGTTGTAAATGCAACAACAACTAAGCCAGTAAATTTTGATGAATAATTCGAGTCACTCGGCATCATTTCTAAGTATTTTTCTGAAGTTATGTATCTAAATGGTAGGTGGGCTTATGAATCAAACATATTTCGAATGGTATGAGTTTGATGTCAATGTTGTAAGCATACTCATTGCAACCTGTACTTATAAATCAACGTTGCAGTGAGTATGAATGAATCAGAGTACATAGTTAAATTTCAATATTGTTAACTCACTTATATTCAAAATTTCATGAGTGCTTATGAGTAGCGAAAAAATGATTCATTGCTGCTCTCTGGCAGGAACTTTCGAGACAAATTGATAAATCTGGCCTCAGTAATTAAAACTTCAAAATGATTTGACTACCAAATCAACCAACAAAATTAATTCGTAGTAAGTTTCTCTTTCGATTCAATCTTCCTATCAAATTCAGGACTCTGGATTCAGTTATGGTTTAAGCCTTATTTACATGGCAAGTCTTGCTGTACATTAGCTAACTTGGTTATCATTATAGGAGTCCTATTTGCAAAAAATATTTTTACCAGTAGCCCTGGTGTAATCAAATATATTCACTTAAGAGCAGCATATCACTTTGCCTGTGTGTTATTAAATTTAATGCTAGAAAATGAGATTAAAAATTAAGAGTTCTGAGTACAGAATATAATTGTTGCTGTTGCAACACAAGTTGTAAGAAGTAGTTTCAACACTTAAATGTTTGCAAAATGATACAACACGAAAGGATGACAAAACACATCAAATACAATTAAAAAAAAAATGATAAGAAAAAGGATACAAAAATTTTTTTTTAAAAACTTATCGTTGTAAAGTGTCATTAAAAACTTTAAGCCTTAATTGAATTCGTATTTTTATTTTTATTTCTGTGAGTCAAATCTGAGATTTTAAAGAATTCTTTAATGCTTTAAAAACAATTTCTAGTAAAATATCTAATGTGGAGCTAATACCATGTTTTCTTCTGAGATAATCTAGACAGGCAGCCGTATAGGACACCAGAAATGCTGAAACACCAGCATCAATAAATCTTTTCTGTATAAGGAGCAAATGTTGTGTGATAGACAAACTTGAGTAGTCTAGGATAAGACCAAACGACATATCATCATGGCAGAGTAGCTTTGCCACATGTAGCCTTGCCTTCTTATACATGAAATTCGAGTAATTCCGGATAGGGCCGAACGATTTTTCATCGTAGTTTTCGTGGTTTAATGCTAAGCTGCTAAACATACATAACATAATTCATTAACACCGAGAATACTGTTGTTATGCAGCATCTGTTGGCAACCCTATTCTTCTAGAACCTACAGGGTGGCTGATATGTATTGCAGGTTGTAATCATTTGTAAACCGCTCGTCTGACAGCTGACAGATTTATTCCAGTGACAGTTCATTTTATTATTTACAAGCTTACAAAAGCATTTTGATTTATTGCATTCAGGCAAAAAAGTTATTCGTGATGGAATATTTGGCTGGAAACTTACAGAGAGCCCTCCAGCATTTAAATGTGAATAAATCTTTTGTTTCTCGTACCATTGCTCGTTACCGTGACACTGGCAGTGTTGCATCGCGTCCAAAAAGAGGACAAAAACAACGGTAACAACACCAGAAATGATCCGAATGTGAAGGCCAGATTTGATCGAAATCCACGACGCAGTGGTAGAAAAATTGCTCGTAAGCTGAACATATCGCGAGAACGGATGCAACACATATTGAAAAATGAGTGCAAGAGCTCACCGATGGACAAAAAAAAGTTAGACTGCAAAGAGCCAAGGAGTTACTTCGCTTGCACGAAAGTGGCCAGTTACCGAATTTGGTTTTCTCCGATGAGAAGTCATTCCAAATTGAGCAGTTTGTGAACAAACCAAAGAGGTCAGCTGGAAATTTACACCTGCGATTGGCCACCAGAACTCAAGCGTCGCCGATGGTAATGGTGTGGGCCGCCGTAACGGCCAATGGTCGCTCCCCGCTCGTATTCATCGACCGTGGGGTCAAAGTAAATGCCGAATATTATCGGGAAAATGTCTTAAAGACAGTATTGAAGCCCTGGGCAGACAAACACTTCGGCCGCAGACCATGGACATTCTAACAGGACTCAGCACCACCTTACTCAGCACGCGTCAACCAAGAATGGCTTAAAAAGGAGGTTCCTCGCTTCATTTCTACCGCACAATGGCCACCAAAATCTCCGGATCTCAATCCGTTGGACTTTTGCGCCTGGGGCATTTTGGAGAGTAAGGTTCTCACTAAAAAATACCAAAGTGTCGATCATCTCAAGACGGCGCTTCGCCGGGAATGGGCCAAAATACCGCAGAGCCACTTTCGTGCAGCCTGTGATGGCATTGTCGGCGGTTTGAAGGCCATAATTCGTACCAAAGGTGGCCAATTCGAACAAATCTAAACTGATTCTAATTTTGTATGTTATTTCCAACATTTTTTGCTTTTGAACAATAAAATTAAAAAAAATTAAAAAAAATATAGCGCTTTACTTTGTTTCATTATATATCAGCCACCCTGTAACTGCTGTTTACGGATAGCAAAGCTTTAGTGCTACTTTATCCCAAACACTTCCTTTGAATCTCCAAACATCGTAGTTATCGCTTAACTTCTGCCATATATTGACTGCTTTTGTCGTGGCTTTGTCCCAACTTAATGCATATACCCTAGTCTATAAAATGAAAGTGAAAATAATCTAGATACAGGTTTTTTTTTACATCGCTTAACATTAAAATTATAAACAAAAACTACAAAAACAAAACAATGCAGTAGACAAACCTGTTTACAAATTATCATACTGCTTAATATAACAACAAATACCAGCATAATTGGTCATTACAACCCCTCAGTCAGGATTAAGGCCTAGTTTCTCACACCGCTTATGTTGTGTGTGTTAATTTTATACATTAGTGGCAGGACCTACAGTTTAAAGTCGACTCCGAACGACAGGTTTTTGAGAAACTTTTCATGGCAATTTTATTTGATTCTCAGAGTTTTTGCCAGAAATCTGCTGAGAGGAGGTCGCCGAAGATATACTTTTTGTATTTTATTTTAATGTCTGGCCTGGGGCTCGAACCCTAGCTTTTCGTCTAATAAACCAACACACTACCTACTAGACCATGGCGACTTCAATATAACAACAAACACCAGCATAAAAAAATGGTAAACAAGCAAACAAAAATACACCAATAACACTACAATAATTAATGTCCTAGCGTTGTCCTGTCTTAATGCATATGCCTCTGTCTATAAAATTACCGACAGCAACGTTGTTCGTTCTTAACAGCATGTTCAGATATTTTTCTTTTGTTACCAGAGCAATATTCTCTGATAGACCAATGGTACCATTAGACATTTTAGATCTCAGTACACCACCATCATACGTGGCATTGCATATTTTTGAATCCACTGCCGAACCCTGTGAGATTTACTGCTGATGTCTCACATGATTTTCTGCCATCATCTATAGAAGAACATTATCTTTAATCAATGATTAATTCTACCCAATATTATGTAGCATCTTTCTCCCCAGAAGCAGCTAGCGCGGTGTCTCCGTATGACTGTTAATCTAACACAATAATTCTTATCACTTTTAAGGCCAACCATGGCATCTTTCACCGTAGTTAAGATCACTTTTATAGCGTCCACTGTGTAGCGTGCATTTCGAAAGCCAAATTGACAATGTGGCAAGCCTTCCTCCTTCTAGGTACTGAAGAGTGAGACAGAGAGCGAGAGAGAGCTCGCGAGCGAAGGTTAAAATGCTGGCACATAAAATATATCCCAAGTGCGTGTAAAACATAAAATAAATGTTTACGTGTTTCGCAGTTTTTGTAAATATTTATATATGTCTGTACATGTGCTTTTGTTTGTGTTATTGTTGTTGTGTGTGTAGGTGTTGTGTGCGTATAATAGATTATCACACTTTAATTTAAGCTTAATGAACAACACTTTTGCATTTTTATATGAGTAGAAGTATGAGTGCTTACAGCAACTGCTGTAATGCCTAAAGGACGTGTTGAAATGCCTGTGTATTGTTGGTTTGCAAAATTTGCTTCGTGGTGTTTTATTGAAATGCGTTGTCGATTTTTTTCTTTCAAATGATTTTTGTTTTTATTGTACTGTGGAGCATTGATTTGACTATTTGTTAGGCGTTCGGCAGTGCTCTAAAGAGGTATTGTTGGGAGTAGGAAATAAAATTCCACATCTATTAACTGGGAAGAGAGGTTTAGAAGGTGTGTACTCGGCCAAATTGAAGATTAAGAGGCGAAAGTTCTTCTTATGGCAAATCATGTTGCGTTGGGTAATTACAATAAGAAGAAAGTGAATCTCCTGAACCCTTGCTACAATCAGAGGAAGTGAACAAAAAAAAAACAAAATTTTTTTCTTGGTTTTGTGAAAAGATGGACTAGGGAATTCATTGATCCTTATATAACAAGACTGCTATACATTTCACTTGTTAGATCTATTTTGAAGTATGCGTCTATTATTTGGAATCCATACTATCGTTGTCATAGTGATTCAATAGAGTCAGTGTGCAGAAGCAGTTTTTATTATTCTGTTTATGTGGCTAAGGATGGGATTGTGCCAATGGGTTTCCGCCATATGAGGCTAGATTAGGTTTGATAAAACTTCCAACTTTAGAACGTAGAAGGGCTGGTTTAGGGGTTTGTTTTGTTTTTAATCTGGTTAAATTCTGAGAATTGATTCTGAGTTTTTGCTTTGTAACCTGAATTTCAGTATTCCAGCAAGATTTTCACGGCACTATCGTCCTCTTTCTTTAGATTTTTATAGAACGAACTATGGCTGTAATTTTCCTTTTCGTACACTATGTAATGATTTTAATTTATGATTTTATTGATTTTAATTGTAGTGTTTGTAATATAAAACGTAGCTTATATGTTGGCATTTATTTTGTAAATTATTATATAAAAATTTATTTTCGTTCCTGTCATAGATAGTTCCTGTTTATTGTTACTTTATTCGGCTTGTGATTAAGTTCTGTAGCTGATTTATGTTCTCATTGCCATTACTTTTCCCTTGCCCGCTACAGTCCGGACTGTAGTGTATACGTGTCCCTACGTAATGGGGATGAGCCCTCCGCGGTCGGGTGAGGGTGGGTTAGTGTGAGGCCGGGGACGTTCGAAAAACAAAAAAAATAAAAAAGGTTCCCATCTCTCTTCCAGCACTTAAATATTTTGAAAGAATTTTTATGTCCATGACACAGACCTGAACAAAAAGCAATGAATTTCTGTTGTTTCCCGTATTTTAGCAATTGCCTGTGAAATGTACTTTTAGAGTAAAAAAAACATCTCAATCATCTCGTCGTATATATTTCTTTAGATAACTCTCAAATTTCCTAATGAATAAACATATCTGTCCTTGCACTGAAATATTTTGAAAGAATTTTTAAGCCCATGACCGACCTGAACAGAAAGCAAGGAATTGCTGTTGTTTCGCGTATTTTAGCAGTTACCTGTGCAGCGTTTTCTGACCTTTTTAGAGTAAAAAACCTTTCTCCAATGTCTCGACGTATATATTTCTTCAGATAATTCCCTAATTTTTTAATGAATAAATATTTTTAGAAAAACTACGAATTATGAATGTGCCTTCATGAAAAATGTACTTACTTACTTACTTAATTGGAAATAACAACCCGTTTAACGGATTTCGGCCTGTCGCACCACATCCTTCCAGGCGCCTCTGCTTCGTGAGATTCGATGGCAGGGCTTCTTCGATTTGGTCCTCCCAACAGATGCAAGGTCGTCCTCTTCGCCGACTTCCGCAGATTTCCGCATCAAATACCTGTCTCGGCCCTCCTCCATTCAAACGACATGGCCGAGCCAGCGCAGGCGCTGAATATTAATACGCTGTACAACGTCCATGTCGTTGAGGAGCTCATACAGCTCACTGTTGTATCGTATACGGAAATCATCGCCAACTCGCACTGGACCGAAGATCTTGCGTAGTACTTTTCTCTCGAACACTCTCAAGGCCGCTGCATCTGTACTTAATAGGGTCCATGCCTCTGCGCCATAAAGAAGCACGGGTAGGACGAGTGTCTTGTAAAGTGTTAGTTTTGTCGTCATGAAAAATGTAACTTCAGGAAAACGTGCTGGTCTTTTAATAGAATCGCATTAGTGCTGCTTGATATTTTTATATTAATTAACATTAATAATAAGAAATATTCTCTTCCCCAACTTTTGTTTGTAACTATATTCATAAAATTTTAATTTATTTCTCCATTTTATTAATTTATAAACATTTTTTCCATTAATTTCCTTTCCTAATGGCAGTCCACTGTTACCCTCTTTATTTGTTATTCTTTTTTAAAACCACCTGGAATAATATTTATTTTCAATAAAGACTCTCTAAAAAGTATGCTAATTGATTTTAATAATTAATAAATGTAATACACATACACTGGCATAAAAGCAGTTTCATTATGCTCTTTTTTGGTATTCCGTTACGTTCGCTTCTTTTAATTACACTGTCCTTTACACAAAAAATATGCAAAACAAGGATCTGCATATTGTGCTTATTTTCCTCTTATTTATAAGCTCTTATTACGTTTGAACTGATTGGTTTAATTTTTGAATTGTTTAAATACCTACAGTTAAAGAAAAAAAGTTTACGTATGCCACTGTATGTAGACTTTTTTCTGTAATTGTATGCTCGTTCAAGTCGTTTATAACTTTTCTTTTTTGTTTCTCATTTAGTTACTTTTTTTTGTAATTGTTTGTCTTTTTTCACTTTAATTCAACTCTACTTGAACTTTCTAAAAAATTCAACAAGTTTTCTTATATTTGTTTAACCCCTTTAAGCCATTAACTACCATAGAGTTGAACTTCACCTAAACTCTCTGAGTAAATACGTGTGTAACTCTCTTTGTTTTTAAAAGGAAGTTTACTTCATGGTCTATTAAAAAAAATAGTTCTCATTTTCACTCTCCAACTCCAACTTCAGCTAAAACTCTCTCACTCTCTCTCTCTATTAAGAAAAAACTCCCTTGTTTTCAAAACACACCATTGCTTCAGTTGAACTCTGTAGTTGTGTTTCGTATGAAAAATAAAGGAGAGAAAACTAAACCAAACAGCAGAAGTTGCCTTGTGTTATTTTATTTAAAGTTCAACTTCACCAACTTCAACACCCCTAAACTTGTATACAACTTTCTAGTGTGTTTGATTTATTTCAACTTTAAAGTGAATGCGTACAAAGTTCACAACAACAACACTATCTTTGTTGTGTTAAATACGCCATACAAATAACAACTTCGTTTATACTCTTTAAATACACTATTATTTAGTTTCATTCATCGTACACATTCGCTTTTGTTTACTTTTGCTTGTGCCTGTACAATATAAACTCCTTGTTGGCTTACACCCCCCCCCCCCCCCCATTAACCCTGTTGGTGGATGGAACAGTATTATAAAGTGTTTAGACTGGCAGAGAAAGAGTTTTTGCTTATTGCTGCTCTTTAAACGAACTTCAACTTCGTTTGTGCTCTACAAGGTTCGTTTTTTTTAATGTGTATGTATGTGTAATTGTGTGTTGAATGAGACAGTCTTTAATTGTACTGGCTTTAGTTTACATTACCTTTTTTTTCTATGAATTTATTATTATTGCTTGTATACTTAATCCTATATTAGCAGGAGAGATTACTTCCATTGGAATTCGAAGAATTTCAACAGGTTTGTCTTTACATTTTTGTTTGCTACATCTGCGTGTAGGCAGTTGTTGTTGTACACATCGTGCTCAGGCTGTTTGGAGTTGAACAGTAATTGAATAATGTTTGGTTTAAGAGAGGACTTGGCTTGTTTTTAATAAAACGTAGTTGGTTCTTGTATTTAGGAACATATATTGGCAGTAGAGTTGAGTTTTCTCTGCTGATAATTATATAATCTCTCCCTAAATAAAATTCCCAAGAGGTTTGTTTTTATGTTGTTGTTCGATATGTTGCGTTTCCTTGTTCTTTTAATAGAGATTGAGTTTAATTACAGCCAGCAAATGTATTTTTTTTATGTCGCCGTCGTCTAGTTATAAGTGTGCTGGATTATTAGACATGATGTCTCGGTTCAAACCAGAAATCAGCAATGAATCGTTTTTTTTGCTACTCATAAGAACTCATGAAATTTTGAATATAAGTAAGTCACCAATAGTGAAATTTAACTATGCACTCTGATTCATTCATACTCACTACAACGTTGATTTATAAGTACAGGTTGCAATGAGTATGCGTACAATGTTGACATCAAACTCATACCATATTTTTTTTGCGGGAAGGAGGGAAAATGCTTTATGCATTCATGATGGTCGTCGCCAGACATGATATGTCGGACTCTCTCACAGGGTATACCGACTAAAAACCCGCCTTGTCTCCTCACCGGGGAATCATTCCACCTCGGAACCACGGTTGTATTACTTCGAGGTGAAGCCCTTTTCTGGCATATGTTCCAGTTCCATCGTCGTCAGCCTGCGTCCAGGCTCCGCTCTGTTCTCAGTCTGCTGCGTCTAGATCAAATTTCTTCCTTCGCAGTACGTGCTCTACGAAGTGTTTCACTGCGTTCCAGCTCTCTTTACTGTTTATCATTTTCAGCACGACGTTTGTAGGGCTAATGACGCCGATTTCAGCTTCGAGCCGCTGGCGGCTTTCGGCCCATCGACAACAGCTGAAGAAAGTGTGTTCGGATCATCTAATGTTTCTTTCTCTTCATAGATACAGAATGGCAAGCGGCATTTCCCCATGCGATGCAGGTACTTTCTGAAGTATCCGTGACCGGTCAGCATCTGGGTTATGTAGTAGTCTACTTCGCCGTTTTTTTCTGTTTTTTCACACTTGCAACTCGGGAATCAGTTAATATCTCCACCTTCCATGCTGTTCATTTTCCCAGCGAAATTGTCATTTTAGGAAGACTTCGTGCTTTATCGCTTCTATGCTCTGTGATTGAGTCGTACTTTGCCTGGCGTTGAAGACCATCCGGCGCTCATATGCTTGTAGGTCTATGGGAACCATTCCGGCTATAACTAGGACAGCTTGTGCCGATACTGTGCGATACGAGGATATCACTCGTAGAGCAGCTATTCTCTGCGCAGACAGTAGTTTTCTAGCCCTGATCATACCATTCGAAATATGTTTGATTCATAAGCCTCTACTCATTTAGATTCATGACTTTAGAAAAATACTTAGAAATAATGCGAGTGACTTGAATCATTCATCAAAATTTACTGGCTTAGTTGTTGTTGCATTTACAACAAAAGAAAAACGACTCATAAGCAAAAAAAAGACAGACAGAGCGGCAAGCAGAGCAAACACACAACCTTCTACAGAGTATTTTAGTGTTCGTATGCGATTCATACTTATTATGTGTTCCGTGTATATGTTGAGTTAAGGAGAATCGAAATCAACAACAACATCATACGTGTTGTTAAGTATGATGTATGATGAGCACTTCAAACTTTGAATATGTGTACAGGTTCAATGATATTAAAATATGTATGAATTAAAGACGTGCACAGTTACAACTGTTCGAACATGTTCTGTGTCTTTGCTGAACTGAGTGTGTATAGATAAATGGTTCTGCGTTGCAGATACAAGTTGGTATGGTTATTTTTTATAGCAGTTAGGGTATGAATGGATAAAGAGAAAATGAGAGTAACATATTTGTTTTCCGATATTTCTCACAAGCAAATACTTGTAGTTGATGGTGGAATACAATAAGTAACGTATCATACTACGCAAATAAAATTTTGTATGTATAATTTATATGATGATTGCTGTACAGTGAAGGTAGAAATTAATAATTTTGATAAAAAGTAGGTTAAAAAATGTTTGGGGCAAAAGGAGGAATGGAATAGGTAGGGTCTGAAGACATAGTGATTTGAGTTTGGCGGGCCTAGGTTGAGTGGAAAGTGTTTTCCCACTTTAAAGTGTCAAAGTTGATGGTGAAAGGTTGTTCAATCAATTGTTGACCTCGCGACGGTCTATTGGTGGCCTTTTATACGAGGAAGATTGATGAAAGCGGTCCGGAGATAAGGCGATTTCAGTAAATTGTTCACTGGACGCACGCCTTGTTAATAATATTTACTTACAACACCAAAGTTTACTTGTAAATTTGTGTCACCATAAATATTTAAAAATACCTAATAAGTCAGTCAAAAATACTTGCAGTACAACAATTTTTTGAGAGCATGAAACAAATACATTACAATACTGAACGCAAAACCATAAGGAACTGTTATTGTTTTTGTGGGTATAGTAGATGAGTAAAAGCAAAAGCAGACAATATCAGTTACACTCATTTTCTCATTTATACCAATAGTACATGGTATCTACATGGCGTATTTGTTTTACAAATACTTTGTGGTGTACTACTGCGCGTCTTTAGTATGAATGCGTATGAGTATCAGAAATTATGAGTATGATTCTCGATTATATTCATCTTTGTGGTTCAAACCACAGTTCAGCCATCTCCAACTAAACGAAATATGAAAAAATATTTTTACGGCCGCTTTCTATAGGAGATTTCTGGCAAAAACTCTGAGAGTAAATTAAAAATTGCCATGAAAAGTTGCTCAAAACATCTGTCATTCGGAATGGTTCCACTATTCATGTATAAAATTAACAATCATACATACACAACATAAGTGGTGTGACAAGATAGGCCTAGAGCTGTTCATGTAAAAAAAACATCGATGTTTTTTGCCATTCGATTCATCATAAATTAACATCGATGTTTGCGATGCATCGTATTTATTCTAACTGGAACTTAACAAAATTAATTGAATAAAAGTCGAATTATTTTAACATATTGAAAACAAGAATTGTTTATTTTATGAGGAATTTTTTCATTAAATTCAGTGTTATTAGATTATTACAGTCCTAATGGTGTAAGACATGACATCAAGTTATATTTATATATGGATAGAAAAAACAAAACTTTTAATATATGGGGAATTTCGTGTCAAGTGACCCAATTTTTAAAATCGATGTCTTCCGATTTAGATGAAATTTGCAAGGTTAGTACTATTGGATAGTATGCCAGACACAAATTTTCAGCTCTATCAGTCAAGAACTGCCGGAGTTAGAGGGGGCCAAAGTTGGACATTATGGTGATACAGGGTTTTTTTAAAATGTGTGTAACTTTTCACCTGTTGATCCTAGCAAAAATTTTATTATAGCATATTAGATAGCTATTTCTTCAATCTTTCCAAAAATAATTTTTTTAATTGTTTAAAATTTTTTTTATTTTTTAAATTAATTTTTTTTTAAATTTTTTTTCAAAATGAGCCCTTTTTTTTTTTTGCTCAAATGGGATGCGAGTGGGATATCTATCAAAAAAATTATTCTCTAATCAAAAATAAGATTTTTCAATATTATTTCAATATTTTATGATAAAATTGAGTTACTAGAGCTTCAGTTTCGCACGCTAAAGTTTTTCCCTTCTTCTCGCTTGGAAGTGTATGAATCCCATGCTCAGCAACCAAATTTTTAGCAATTCTTGCTTTTCGTTGAGACGTTCCAAACTCGGTCATTATTTTTGAACAACTCCATGATGATGGGGCAAGAGTAAGAAGTTGAATTCTTTCAGATCTACTATGTGACGTTTTGTACTTCTTTTTTATTTGTTCAAAAACTTCTACTGTATCCTTGTGATGTTGATTTTGGCACTCATTATTAGGTCTTATAGGTTCTACTGAAAAGTTAGAACAACCATAATCTCCTGCAGAACTGTCATCATTTTCAGAATTGATTTTGTTCTCATCTGGAATAACCGGTAATGTGTCCAACTTTCCCACCATTTTCCTGTACGATCCACAAATTAGCAAACGTTTTGAAAGCGTTGGGAATTTTTTCAATAAGTTGTCGGAAATATTTCGCATATCTGATGATCTGTGCTTCTTTTTGTCTAAGGGATTACAACAAAAAGAAGTCAACATTTCCTTTTTGGAAGCGGAAGCCATTGTAAATAACGCACGTCCAAACTTTAACACTGTTTATAAAAAACTAATTTCCGAATGTCCTCAGAATGCAAAAACTTTTTTAAGATCATTTAGGTAGTATGTTTTCAAGCCAAATATTGAAAAATCTTATTCTTGAATTAAAAAATAATTTTTTTGATGGATATCCCACTCGCATCCCATTAAGCGATTATAAAGGCCTTAAAGGAAATTGTATAAGCTTTTTTTTGAGAAAAAAAGGGCTCATTTTGAAAAAAAAAATAAAATCAAGCGATTTTAAATCAAATTAAGTCATTCTTATTTTTTTGTTTAAAAATATTGTCGGATGCGTAAATTTAAAATTCAGCTTTTCGATACATCGAATAAAAAATATCGATGTATCGGTTAACATCGTGTGATACGATACATCGACATTTTAACGATGTATCGAAATCAAAACATCGATGTTTACGATGCATCGATTAACATCGAACAGCTCTAGATAGGCCGTAATCCTGACTATAAGGATTGTAATGTATTTTATGTACAGTATGCAAATGTAGTTTTCAAAAAGTCTTTCCTAGTAGTTCTATCAAAACATTGCCGGGTACCTGTGTTTAGCAATATACGTTCTCAAGAGTATTTAAGTTATCTTATTATTTCTTTTACTTTCGCTCTTTTGCTATCACGGTCTTTGATCTCTCTCAACGAAATTCTCAACAGGCTTAATTTTATTTTGTTTTTGAATAATTTTTAGGTTTTGTTTGAACCTGTAAACGTGCAAATATTTAATGGGACATGTTGCTTTACATAAACTTCTTGCTCTCTCAAGAGAGTTTTATTGTCATTCACATTTTATATTTTTAAACTAAATTACTTGGATGTTTATATGTATTGCTTAAGAAGAGAGAGAGAGAGAAAGAGAGTCGAGTTCTTTATTTCTCTTTAAAACAATTTGAAGTAAATTTTAAAATTTTAAAACAGATGTATTCCTTCTTTTTCTGGGTTCCTGTTACTTATGTATAGAATCTCTGTCTCTTTAAGGAAACTAAGGATTTGTATAATCACTCTCTCTCTTTTTCTCTCTCTCTAAATAGGTTTGTTTTGTATTATGTTTGCAAACAGTTCGCTTTAGTTTAAGCGTCTATGTTGTTCTCTCCTCTATCAGAGTTCAACTTCACTTGAGCTCTCTGATTTGTTTTTGTTATTTGTTTTGTTTTTTTGCTTGTGTATTAGAGTTTTCATATGTATTCTATTACTTTAAAACTCACCATTCAACACTCTAACTCATAAACGGGTCTAATCTTTGAAAGCTTTTCTCACCTTAAATGCAACACAATAAAGGCAATGAGGGCTTTCCCTCATGTTTTAAATTTTAAATTTTTTAACAAAATTCATACACAAAAAAGCTTTTGTTTTTAATTTTTTTCTTTTCAAAAAGTATACGAGTATGTTCTTGGGAATACGTTTTTCAAGGTAGGAACTAAGCTGGTAAATTTATTACTTTTAAGACGTCAGAATAAATTTTAAAAAACTGTTTATTTTTTTCTCTCTCCTTAAATGCTTTTCGCAACATTTTTTTCATTTCACTTTTGGGAAGAAAACAAAACAAATTCTCTGCCATATGATACCCACAGGCACAACACATTGTCTGGATGATATTCCGAGGGCTTCTGCGGCATATTCAGTTGCGGTTGCAAGAAACCGTGAAAAATCCATTTAGACCACGTATGATGCCTTGTAATACTGCCTGCCATTTGCTCCTGCTCCATAAACAGTTTCTAACGAAGTCATTTAAGCTCTAAATACATACATACATACATACATATATACATACATACATACATACATACATACATACATACATACATACATACATACATACATACATACATACATACATACATACATACATACATACATACATACATACATACATACATACATACATACATACATACATACATACATACATACATACATACATACATACATACATACATACATACATACATACATACATACATACATACATACATACATACATACATACATACATACATACATACATACATACATAGATACATACATACATACATACATACATACATACATACATACATACATACATACTTTTAGTCAGGATTACTTCTGAGCTTCTCACACCACTTATGTTGTGTGCGTTAATTTTATATGAGTGGCGGGACCTACAGTTTAATGTCGACTCCGAACGACAGATTTTTGAGAAACTTTTCATGACAATTTTGATTTATTCTCAGAAGTTTTGCCATAAATCTGCTGAGAGGAAGTCGCCGAAGAAATATTTTTTTTTTATATTTCATTTCGTTGGAGATATTTGATCTGGGGTTTGATAGACTACGGCGACTATTGAAAGCTGCGTTTGCTAATTAATTAATTTCATTAATTTGAAGAACATGATCTTGCAATTTGACACCACTGGACCATTTTTTGTGGGGATACATAAAGTTTCTCGTGTACAGGAACGAGCCAGTTTCAGTCCTGGCAGTTAACATTACAACAGCCATGGGTGAGATACCGGTTGATGTTCATTTACGCCACGTATGGCGTATTGTGATACGACAGTTTCCCTTTAGCACCATTCACAGCTTCTAATGCAGACATATAAACTCCAAATGCTGTCCCCAAATTTGTGAGATCACTTGCTTAGTTGAAGCCCAGCTTTTTCCTTTTTCTGCGATATTTTTTTTTACGCCGAGGAGGGGTAAATGTACCTAACCGCACCATAGAGGAAGTCGTCACATCCTCCGTGTGTGGGGCCCTCATCCACTAAATCCCCCGTCGTCTCGTGGACTCGTTGTGCCCACTTCGGAGTGGAGTCCCTTTGGCCCTTTGGCCCCTGCGTGTTCATATCCGCGTCCGGATTGCATGTCGAAAGTTGAAGAGACATCTAAGTGTCTCCACTATTCCTTTCGTCCAGGTTCCTGCTTCGAATTTCGCCTGACACGTGTGCCAGTTTTATCTATGACGGCGTGCCCACATGTTTTGCAGCCTCAAGATCTCACTTCTTCAGCCTTAGAATGCTCTCCACGTAATTCGCCATTGAGGTCCAATTTTCTCTACTCACGATCATAACCCCGACAATGTTGCCGGCCATGATCGTCCCAACTATCGACGTCAGTGCAGAGCGATAGCTCTGCCAGCGTGCATACTCGAAAATAGTGTGCTCTGCGTCATCAATTTTCTCCCCTTCCTCGAAAAGACAGTAAGGGGAGGCGCTCTTGCCCATTCTGTGCAGATATTTTTTAAAATATCCGTGACCCGATAGCTTCTGTGTAACGTAGTAATCCACCAAACCATGGCCTTATGTCTGGAATAAGTCTCGCCGTCTATCTTCCTCTATCTTCCTTGTTCCATCGTTGTTGCCATTTTGAAATGGTGTTTTCCCTGAAGTAACCGGTTACATGATTTCCAGTCGATTTCGCCTTATAAATCTCCATTCGCTCCGCTGCCAGCAGATCCACAGGGATAATACCCGCTTTCACCACTACGGCTGGAGCGGATACCGTACGATATGCCGACGCGATACGCAATGCAGCCGTTCTCTGTACCGATACCAGTGAGTTTGTCCGCTTCTTAACATCGACATCTACGACATAACAATCGTACATAGTCTATTAGGTACTGTGTTGGCTTATTAGACGTGAGGCCATGGTTCAAGCCACAGGTCACATATCTTTAACAAAACAAATGAAATGAAAAAATATTTCTTCGACGACTTCCCCTCAGCAGATTTCTGAAAAAAACTCTGAGAGTAAAAATAAAATTGCCATGGAAAAGTTTCTCAAAAATCTGTCGTTCTGAGTCGACTTTGAACTGTAGGTCACGCCACTCATGTAGAAAAGTTAGCACACACAACGTAAGTAGTGTGAGAAGCTAAGTTGTAATCCTGAGTGTAGGGTTGTCTCGACCAATTATGTACAGTGGTGGCCTTATAATTAGAAACGGCTTAGCAACATGTATGTGCGTTAATTTGTTTTACAGTTTTCACTGTGTACCTGGAATCAAAGGCTTTGTTTTTCCATCAGATTAGTACAAATTAGTACAAATTCGTCACTCCAAAGAACTCTGTTCCAGAAACATCGTTTCTAATTATAAGGCCACCACTGTACGTATGTATGTGTTCAACAAGTGATAAACACTTTTCTCTGCTACTGCTCCTGCCTTCTACTGCATCTGTCGAAGTCATCAATACGTTGCGCATAAGTACCCAAACGCAGTGTCTAGTAATGTCTCCCCAGACTGTTCTGTGCGAGCTCGCTTGTTGTTTAAACAGACTTTCCTTGCTTTAGTTGTCTAATATTGCTGCACTTTCAGTGCTATCTTGCCTTATCTAGGCCATATCCCAACCAATAAAGGTATCTCATACGGTCTTATCAGTCCTAAGGTTCTCAATGGTAATTCCTAAGAAGAAAAGTCATTCTAGTAGGTAGTGTGTTGGCTTATTAGACGTAAAGCCAGGGTTCGAGCCCCAGGCCAGATATCAAAACAAAATACAAAAAGTATTTCTTCGGCGACTTCCTTTCAGCAGTTTTCTGGCAAAAACTCTGAAAGTAGAAACAAAATTGACATGAAAAAGCTTCTCAAAAATCTGTCGTTCGGAGTAGATTTTAAACTGTAGGTCCCACCACTCATGTATAAAATTAACACACACAACATATGTAAGTGGTGTGAGAAACTAGGACGTTGTACAATGGGTCAATTCGACCTCCGGGTACTGTACTTGTCTTAATTGATAAGTACACGTCCTCTAACTTAACCTAACCTAAAGTCATTCGAAACTTCAGTGATTGCATCATATTTGGCAAATTCATTAGCATTGCAGTTCCGGTCCTCCTGATGTTAAAATTGTTTTGCTCTGTCATCTCGTAAAGAGGCTTTCGGTGACAATAGAATGTCCTAGGGATCATTATGTTAAAACGCTGTGTCTTGAGAAGTTAGCTCGTTTCCTGCTAATATTCCTCCTAGAGATGTACAATTGAATATAGCTGGTAGAACATTAGGTTGACACTTAAATACAATTTCTTTCTGTGATTGTGACGCCTTATTTTAATACCGGCTATGAAAAAAAAAATTATTTTGGGGAATTTTTTTTTTATACCCTGTGAGTATCCTTTTTCTATTTTATTTTTAATAGCAAGTTATTCTATTGAAATTCTTTTTAAAACAACTTTAGCATACTTCTAAGGGGTTAAATTTATTAAGGGTTAAGAGTTACTTGCAAAAAATAGTAGAAAGAAGAGCAGTTTATAGAGTTTCTAAAAATATTTCCATGAAAAATGTTTGGAAATTATAAAACTGACAACATTTTCCTAGGCTTGAGGAATTTTTTTTTCTGTAAATAAAGGGTAATAACACTAAAAATACATTTTTTATCAGTTTAAAGGATATTAAAAAATTACTACAAAATATTTAATATCAACTTAAAAGAAAGGAAACATTTTTAAAGCCAACAAAAAAGGACACACTTTTTTATAGTAATGTGAACTCAACTCTTGTAGCTTAAAGTCTCTGGTAAATTACATCAGAATATATTTTATTTACCTAAACAAACATATTTTCTCCTTTACTTTGGAGGCCAAGAAATATTTTCTTTCTTTAGATTGCCTTTTTTTTCTCCAACAGCCCTTAAAAACATTGTAGAAAAAACATGTCCTTTACGTTTGGCTAATGCTGTTATCTGAGGACTTAATTTAACCCTTTTGGCTTTTAAAACTTTCTGCAATGTGACTTGACAAAAGCATGGGATGGATGGATTTCTTTTTGAATTTACATAGTTTTTGTTGTTGGTCGTCAGCAAAATGTTAAAGGTGGTCTGTAGTGGGTCCATAGGGCATGTATAGAGAGTAAAACCTCTTTGACATTTTGTGTTTTACATGTATTCTCCTCAACTGTAATGATGTGGAAAGAAATGCCAAAGAAATGCCATTTTTTACAGTTTTTTAAAGTATAAACTTTTGTTTACAAGAAAAGAAAAGACATCTGCGTAATCGACATTTAATTTGTATTAAAAATAAAAAAAATATTCATCATACGCCCTTGGGTATCAGTAAAATTAATATTAATTATACCGTTATGTTGCTAAAGATTTTTTAAATATTGTTTTCATCACAATTTATTTGCATTGAAGAAAGTCCTTGGCAACCATTTAATTAATTTGCTTTAGAAAATGAAAATTTTTTGAAACGTAAGCAGATAACGAAGCCCATGAACATACATACATATTGTATAATAATAGAGGGAGTTTGGCGTTTGTCGTTTAAAATTAAAAATTGACTAGAAAGCAAATCGTTAATAAATTGCTTTTACACAGATTTGCTTATTTTTGTAAACCTAATTAATGGTTCTGATGAAAAATTATACTAAATGGACGAGAAACAGTGGCCTTAGTACAATATTGAAATTTTATTAAAAATTCTTCAAAAATGTAAGAGCTCGCCATATATCCTTTTTTTCATAGTAAGCTAAATTACCATAAAACTATCTAAATGTATGCAAAACAATGTTCCTTACGAAGTATTTAATCTATATTAGTTTCTCTTACAAAATGTAAGTGCTTACCATATATCCTTTTTTTGAATTTAAAATTTTTGCTTATCTTTTGATAAAACGTTTTAGGAAAACAATTCCTTAATACTGGTAACATTTAATTTTCTTTTATTTTTCCTGAAAAAAGTAAAAAAATAAACTTTTAAATTCGCCACAGCCTTTTTTCATACTGAACTAAATTAACATAAAACTCTCTAAATGAACGTGAAACAATGTTCTTAATGCGCGATTGGAAATTTTTTGATTTTCTTTGGAAAACATAATTTCTCGCCATATATCCTTTTTTCAAATTGAAAGAAATTGCATTAAAACTTTTAAAAATAAACGTAGATCTTGAGGCCTTAATATACCAATCAATTTTCGTTAAATTTCCTTTGATAACTTCGGTGCTTTTCATATATCCTTTATCTCACCTATGAAAAATCTTAACTTTTAAATAAAAAATTAATAAATAAATAAATTAAATGAATTAAATGAAGAAAATTAAATAAGTCCTAAACTTATTTTTTATAGAATCCTTACATACCACTCGATTAAGATGAAACATTCAAAACGAACGTAGAACAGTACTTTGAACATGTCATTCAAATTTCTTTGATTTTCCTTTAAAAATCCTTGAGTCCTTCATATATCCTTTTTCAAGAATTTTGAATTTTTGTATAATTTATGGATTAATGTTATAGAAAATCGAAAATTTTTTAAAACTTAAACACTATTAGCATCATTATGACTTTGTAAGACGGCTTCTAATCAAAAAAATAAATACATTTTACCTAATCCTTGACATGTATACTTTGTCTTTGCTTAAAAAGCCATTGCTGTTAAGCTTTCACATCTCCTAATCAAAAACATAAATCTTAAATGATGTAACTGTCAAAATAACATACAAAAACACTTGAATCCTTGTCAACTTTAAACAAGATAAAAGCGTGTTCCTGAATAAGGAATAAAATAAGTGTGTTTTAAAGTATAGCAACAACCACTTGTTTCTTCTAAGGCTTAATTTCTTTAGCATTTGAATTAAATTTAAGAGTGTTTAAGATTTATTTGCTTAAATGCTTGATGATTACGATAAAGGTCGTCGAGAGTGTGTAGCAAGAATACCTTTTGGAAATAATAAAATATTGATTATGTTTAAGCTTAAATCAGCTTGTTATTGAGCATTTATAATGTTTAAAATGTTTTTTTTTAATATTTATTGTGTTTCTGTTTGGTATTACGAAAAAGGATATATGAACAGCTCTTAGGTTTTCAAGAAAAATATCATAAAGTTTGTATAAAACAAGCCTTATTACTATACTACATTCATATTGAGAAAATCAAGTTCGATAAAGGAATTTTCAAAATTCTTTGAAAAAAGGATATATGAAGAGCTTCTGTGTTTGGGGATACAATTTAATGAAATTTTATGTGAACATAGAAAACACAGTCCTACATTCATTTTGAAAGTTATATTAAAATTTGATCATGTTCAAAGCTATAAGGAGCATTATAAGCACGGTATTTTTTTATTTTTAATTCTTTTGTTCTCAGTCTCCCGACATTTAATTAATTTTTAATTTTCTTTTAAAATGTTCCTCTTAAATTTCCCTCTTCTTTCTAGATTTTATTTATTTCCTATTAAACTTTAATTTGAAATAAAAACCACTGAACCATGCAAATCCTAAATGAGTGCCAGGAAAATCACGAGTAAGGTCACAGCCAATGTAAATGATTTTCCAATACACTTACATTTTCAATTAAACATTCATTTCTGCTTAATTTCTGCCAACAATTTTCAACCTTTTTTTTATGTGCAGAAGACTTTCGTTTTGTTTCGCTGAACAGCACTTAATAAGCATAAATTTGTTGTGATTTATGCCCTCCATTTGACTATACCAGCTCCTTATGCTTGTGTTACAGTCAATTTCCCTAAAATAAAACCTCCGCTCATTACATTTCCTTGTGCATTTATTTCTCTGTGCCAAATTTATTGTCAATAATAAATTATGGCTGCTTTTGTATTTGTCAACAACAAGTGTATGAAGTGGGTGTGCTTGCCAAGCGAAGGAGTAAAAGGATATCGAGAACGGAAAAGAAATTTTGATATCCTGCTGTTAGAAAAGGAAAATTGGTGCCAGAAAGAAAAGCAAAAATAACGCTGAATTTCCCGTTTAAGAGTAAGAAATTCAAATCGTATTTCAAAAGTGTTCAATAATGCCGACAAAACATTTATAGCCAACCATTTGCTATTATTGTTGAAATTGTTGTTGGTGTTGTTGTTCTTGTTGTAGCCATAGCCGTAGTTAATGGTGTTGCTGTTGTTGTTGTTCAATAAAACTTTATAAAATTATATTATCAAGTCTTGCTTCGACTTGGCAGCAAAGGAAGTTGGCTAACAGCTAAAAATAAAAATTGAAAATAAAATAAAATTATTGTAATAGAGAGCAGGTGTTGATATAATTTAATGTTGGATTTCTTATTTTTTCTGTATTTTCATTCTCTCCTCCTCTCTATCTCTATCCCTTTTCTTTTCTTATTTGCCTTGTCATTTGCAGTATAGAAACGATATGTTGCCGATCTGGCAAATTAACAGCGGGATAGAAGAAAACTTCTACAAAAATATTATAAAAAAATTTTCTTTCATGTTGTAAGGCTTATAAATTCTATAAATATTATTCAATCTTAATGAAACTTACAAAATGAACGTAGATTATTGATATAAACACTTCTACCAAATTTCATTAAAATCCCTTCAATAACTTCAAAGCCTTCCATATATCCTTTTTTAAAGTTAAAAAAATAAATTGTTAAAGTAGAATTTTTTTTAATTTTTAAACTGTAAAATAAATGTAGAATAGCCCGCTACATGTTTCTGCTGTATGTTGATTAAATTTGCTTTAAAAATATAGCAGCCTACCATATATCCTTTTATGAAAGAACGTGCATTTTTGAAAATTCTATATAAAAACATTAAGTTTAAACTGTAATTAAATAATGTATTGGATTATTAAATTTAATATTAAAATAATTAAACTCGGCTTAAATATATCCTTCAAGGAATCTTTAAATTTCATAAGAATGTTGTCAAACGTGCAATATGAAGGTGAAATTGTCTGCTAAATGTCACAACCACATTTTAATTACATTAGTGCTGAAAATATAAGAGCCTACCATATATCCTTTTTTCAGAGAATCAATAAAAGAGAATAGAAATCGACATTAAATTGAATACAGTTGTTTATTTGTGATAATTTTGTGTTAAATTTGATGCAAAAGGTCAAATACTATTAAAGTTTAACAGTTGTTCGCTTTAAGCAACTCTCCTATTCATTTTTAAAAGGTTAAGCAGTGTATAAAATAAATCAATACGCATGTAGTCATTCACTAAAGCAATAAAAATAGCATTTGAGATTTATCTGCAAGGATTCAGCAATAAAATAATCTCATCATCAATAAGAAATAATTTAAAATCAGATTTTGACTCCTAGTCAGAGGTAAACGTGACTAAAATCCACTGCCAGATGATAACAGGAACAGACACAATTGTTACAATTCTATCAGAATAATTTAATTTCATTCCTTATAAACGTTTTACGCCATAAGTTTCGTAAAGACTGATTTTTTTCAAATCTTCCTTAAAGAGGCAAAAAGAAAGAGATTATAATGGCGGCTTTAAGAGCAAAGAATTTAAACGAAAATTGTATCTTAATTTTTAATCAAACTGATGATGGCGCCCAGGGAAATGAAAAGGTATTGGCAGTGAACAAAGCAGTGAAACAGGCAGTCAGTCAGGCAGGCAAAGTAACATTTTTAATAATGAAACATCAACAGGATAAAAATGTTGTGCTCATTTAACACACACAATACATGTTCAGTCATTAGTAATGCTTTGGGGTGATTGTGAAACGACAGGCTTATAAGGAATACAAATCTAAAGTTGTTGTCTTTAATAAAGTTAAATAAGGATTAACAATAAAACCAAAAAAAAATTTCAACAAACAAACAAAGACATGAAAAAAAATTAAGAAAAATTGAAAAGAAAAACTTTGCTGCTTCAAAAAAAATTTTGTTTCTTTTAACAAAATTTGCTAAAACCAACAAAAAGGACGTCTTTGACCTGCCTCTACAATTCACTGGAATTTTGTTTAAATCCTTCAAAAAACTTATAAGCTCTTCATATATCCTTTTTTCTTGCAGAAAATAAAAAATTAAAAAAAATTTTTATTTTTTTAAGAAAAATTTATTAAAATAAGTTTAAATATTATTCCCTTTAATTTCTTAATGATTTAAGATTTTTTCCCTCCTAATTTGTGTTTAAAATTTTTTTTATTTTCATCAACTAATATTTTAAACTATTAAAAGGAACGTATTTTAGTAACCTGTATACCTTTGTTAAGTTATACGACATTTCCCTGACGAACGAGAAAGCTCACTGAATATCCTTTTTTTAGAAAATAAAAAATTTGCCTAAATTCTTATTTTTCTTTTAAGAAACAGACATTAGACCTCGCTCTACTTGAATGGCAGTTGAATTGAGCCAATTACAACGTAAAGTTTTTGTTTATGTTTATGTTTTCCTCAAAAAAATAATTTCTCTTCAATGTGAAGAGATGAAATGTGATGAAACCTTCAAAAATAATGTTTTATATTATCCTATATAACCATTTTGAATTTCATCAAATTTCCTGTACATACAAAGACGCTCTCCATATATCCTTTTTTACGAAAACAGAAGAAAATATTAAAAAATTATATTTTTAAACAAAAATTATATTTTATTCTTTACCAATGGTTTGTTTCCACTTAAAAAGATATATCTTTTTATCGTAGTGAAATAAAACTTTCAAAAAGAACGTGTAGAAGCGTGTTGTATATCCTGTACAAATTTTATTCAATTTCGGTAAAACACTTAAGAGCCCACCATATATCCTTTTTTACAAATCAATTAATATCGACTTAAGAGGCACGAACAAATCAATTTAAACACATTTTTAATTGAAAAATAAATTGAATTCAGCCTATGAGATCTTAAGATTGGTCTCACAACTATAAAAGACTGCAAATGGGTGTAAGAAAATGCAACTCATACTTTACAAACTGAAATTATTAAAAAATTTTGCTAAAAACCAAATAAAGTTGTTGTTGCCAGTTTCCTGAAATTCCAGTTTACGATCCTAGGTATAAAGAATTACTACTAAGGACATGTGACTCAAGAAAACATTGTAAATTTATGCGGTCATCTATACTTTTTAATGTTTAAGACACCCAAGCATTTAAGTTTTTAAAATTCTTCTCCTTATTTTGAGTTTTTATATGCCATGCAATCCTTTCTTACTTATACTTTTTATTATCAAAAATTTCTTATGATGCGACCACTGTGCCTATTATTATTATTGCCAGCAATATGTTAAATTTTCGTTAACCACAGCTGCAAAGGCAATACCTATTAACACAGTGTATGTGCCTGAGAATATAGGAAAATATAAGCGGATATAACAGTAAACAAAGCAAGCATATACACTCTGACATACTCTTCTTCCTCACTTTCTCTTTTAAATGTTTACACACACACATATGTGTTTACATGTCCTTATACATAGCAAACATATACAATGTTATTATAATTATCATTATTTAGCCTAAAAGAGCATTAAGGAAAGAGCGTAAGTAAGAAAGAGAGAGAGAGAGAGAGAGAAAGTGAGGGTTTGTTAAACATTTTGTCTTTACAGCTGATTTTGTTGTCATTGTTGTTCTTCTTGCACTATGGAGCTAAGAAATGAAAGCAATTTCAAAACATATGTGATCAGAATGCTAGTGTTCAGTACGTTCCGTTTGTGTACCAAGTATCTAATGACTCGTGTACACCGTTATGAGTTTGAAAATAGAGCGATGCGGATCGAAATAGAGAGCAGGTGTTGATATAATTTAATGTTGAATATCTTTTCTTTCTGTATTTTCATTCTTTCTTCCTCTATATCCCTTTTCCTTTCTTATTTGCCTTGCCATTTGCAGTATAGAAACGATATGCTGACAATCAGGCAAAATATTATATATATATATGTATGTATATATATAAAATATAAATATATATATATAAATATATATAAATATATAAATATATAAAAAATATTATAAAACTATTTTCTTTCATGTTGTATGGCTTATAAATTCTATAAATATCATTCAATCTTAATGAAACTTACAAAATGAACGTAGAACTGTGATATAAATACGTCTGCTAAATTTCATTAAAATCCCTTGAAAAACTCCAAAGCCATTCATATATCCTTTTTTTAATTTAAAAAATAAATTGTTAAATAAGTATTTGTCTTTTAATTTTTAAACTGTAAAATAAATGTAGAATAGCCCGCCAAATGTTTCTGCTGTATTTTGATTCAATTTGCTTTTAAAATAAAGGAGCCTACCATATATCCTTTTATGAAAGAATGTGCATTTGTTGTATGGCCTATAAATTCTATAAATATCATTCAATCTTAATAAAACCTACAAAATGAACGTAGAACTGTGATATAAATACGTCAGCTAAATTTCATTAAAATCCCTTAAAAACATCCAAAGCCTTTCATATATCCTTTTTTATACTGAAAAAAGAAATTGTTAAATAAGAATTTGTCTTTTAATTTTTAAACTGTAAAATAAATGTAGAATAGCCCGCCAAATGTTTCTGCTGTATTTTGATTCAATTTGCTTTAAAAATAAAGGAGCCTACCATATATCCTTTTTTGAAAAAATGTGAAATTTTGAAATTTATTTGTAATTAAAAAATATGTTGGATTTTTAAATTTAATATTAAAATAATTAAACCGGGCCTAAAAATATCCTTCAAGAAATATTTAAATTCCATAAGAATATTATTAAACATACAAAATGAATGTAAAACTGTCTGCTGAATGTCTCAACAGCATTTTCATTACAATAAACCTGAAAATATAGATGTCCACCATATATCCTTTTTTCAGAGAATCAATAATGAATAGAATTTGGCAGTGAATTGAATACAGTCGTTTATTTGTGAAAATTTAGGGTTAAATTAGAACGTAGAACACTAATTTAAAGCCTTCTGTAAAATTTCATTGAAATTCCTTCAAAAACTACAAAACTTTTCATATATCCTTTTAAAAGTTAAAAATATATTGTAAAAATATTATTTTTTAGTTTTTTTTAAGTTTTAAGAACCAATCACACATATTTCTAGAATTTTTTAAACCATTTTTTTGCCACTCTACTCCATTGTGCCTTGCCTTATTTGGTATATAAAAGGCGGAAAAAAATGCCTGTAAAAAAGTATAGAAAATTAAACAAAAATTCATTTGACATGTACAAATGTAATAAACAAGGACATACAAATTGTCTTCCCTCTTTTTTTTTTTTTTTTAATAGCATATCCTATTTATTTTTATGCTTACAATGAAATTCCTTAACAACGTCGTCTTTTCCTTTTCTGAGTTTCTGTTTGTAAGTATGTATTTGATTTTGGGGGGGGGGGGGGGGGGGTAAAGAATTAATTAGTGAAACAATTTATTAAAAAAATGACTTGTTTTCGAAATTTCTAATTTGGAATTTTAATTTAAAAAACAAAAAATTAATTACTTTAACAGCATACAACATCGAAAACATTGTCACTGGACCAATCATTTCTGTTTACTGCTTGAACGCATTATTATTTACTCATTTAAATAGTCATTCAAAAAGATTCACCTTGAAAATATGTTCTCTCTTTCTGTGTTAAAAGAGTTTCTTCTTTCTGTTTTTCCTTCTATTCATCTTTTTCATACTCATAATTGAAATTCAATTTGCTTTTAAATGGAAAACATGGCAATAACAATAACCCTAAGAAACTTTCTTACTTGCTTATGTTTATGTTTTCTAAATCGTTACTCTCTACCTTACAACCTCTCTCACGCTCTGCCTCTCTCTCTCTTTTATTCATTGTGTGTGTCTGTTTGTGTTCTCTTAGAAAGTCATTAAATTATAAAGTTCCTTGGAAAACCAGTTTCTGCTTTGCAGTTTGATTTTTAATACACTTCCTAGGAAATCCATTTAAAAAACTGATGAATAATTTTCTCTGTAGTTGTATTGTGTTTTGTTTTTGTTTTCTTCTTATTCTCTTGCTCATTACAATTTTAATAATTGACTCTCAACACTTGTTGCTTGTTGTTGTTGTTAAATAGTACTGCGTAGAGAGCTTACTTTCTCTTCGTATTGGATTTACAGTGTTGGGTGTTTATATGGCTTTATTATTGCATTATTCTTTGTTTTTGTAAATGAAATTTACTGTTGTTTTTGTGTTTGTTTTATAAGCTTTATAATACACAAACAACAAAACATTTTTGAATTTTTATGAAATATTGTAGGAAAATTGAAAAATACTGCTCACTGCTCTTTAAAGTTCTTTGTGATAATTTTTCTTGCTGTTTATGCTCTCTTACACACACACTGTTATATATTTACTATGTATGCTTGGCTTTATATTTTTAAATACTTTTGTTTACCCATGCCTTTAAAGGTACTACTACTTTTGTTAAGTTTTTAATGTTATTACCAGACAACAGTGTGTAATAAAAGTTATGTCACCCTTGCCTTTCTTCAATTACATTTTATTGAATATCTGAGCTGAGTAACTCTGACCTCGGTGTAGTGTCACAGACCAGAGTCTCTGTTGGGAATCGAACCCACGACCCTCACGCTAATAGTCTAGCACACTACCTACTAGACTACCAGGACACCCTTAATGCAATTAAAAGAAGATACAAATTAAAGAACTAAATTAGCAGTTTTAGCCAAAAATATCGTATACTATTGTAAACATTGTAACAATATGAACTTTTATGACAGGTTACCAATAGCTTTAAAAATTAAGGGTCCGCAAATAACATTTTTTTTTGAAAATGTTTTAAAAAAACCACTGAATATTTTCTCAAATTTCGTTTTTTGTTTGAAAGTAAAAACCTTCCGGTTAATAATGGAAAATAATTCCATTCAAATAGCTGCCTCGGCTGGCCATGCAGTAGCCTACACGATCGGTCCAATTTTTAAGCACATTATCGATTCTGTGCAGCTGTATTTAACCAATGGCTTCACGAATTTTGTCCTTTAAAGCGTCAATTGTCTCTGGCTTGTCGGCGTAACACTTATCTTTGATGGCACCCCATAAATAATAGTCCAACTGTGTCAAATCGCAGCTCCGAGGTGGCCAAATGACATCAGCCCTGCGGCTGATAATGCGATCTTCAAAAACAGGGCACAAAACATTGAGTGTAGCTTCGGCAGTGTGGCACGTAGCGCCGTCCTGTTGAAACCAAATGTTACCAATATCCTCCTCTTCAACTTTTTTGAACAAAAATTCGTTCAACATGGCCCGATAACGATCGCCATTGACTGTAACGGCCACACCTTGCTCATTTTCGAAGAAAAATGGCCCAATTATGCCTCTGGACCAAAATCCGCACAAAACAGTAACTCGTTTTGGGTGCGTCGGCTTTTCAATGTATGCATGCGGATTTTCTGTACCCCAAATGCGACAATTTTGTTTGTTTACATACCCGCCAAGATCAAAATGACTTTCATCTGAAAAGATGATTTTTTTTGCCAAAATCGGCATCTTCTGGTGTAGGCTATTGCATGGCCAGCCGAGGCAGCAATTGAATGAAATTATTTTCCATTATTAACCGGAAGGATTGTACCTTCAAATAAAAAAAGAAATTTGAAAAAATATTCAGTAGTTTTTTTTTAAGCATTTTCAAAAAAAAAAGTTATTTGGCGGACCCTTTATAAGTCACTGTCATTCCTGAATAAAATTTAAATAACTTTTGGCGTAGATTTTTCCTAAAACACTTCAGTTTAAAAATATTTTTTCTCTTACCTTGGAAGTAAGGAAATTCTATCTTTTTTAATAGAATTTTTTTGTTTTCCACTGCTAAAATATTAAGAGCTTAACTACGTTTTATAGAAAACATTGTATTAAGAAAATCTTGCTAATTCCATTAAAAATTTTAATAATATTTCCATCGAATGCGTATGGTCGCTTTTAAACAGGTTTATTTGCCCGATAATGTTGTTTTCTGAACCATCATAAATTTAGCTTGCATATCTACGACAGTAGATAGCAGTCGCCGTAGTCTAGTAGGTAGTGTGTCGGCTTATTAGACCTACGGAAAGGGTTCTAATTCCAGGTCAGACATCGAAACGAAAATATGAAAAAATATTTCTTCGGTGACTGCCTCCCAGCAGATTTCTGGCAAAAACTCTGAGAGAGTAAATAAAATAGCCATGAAAAGTTTCTCAAAAATCCGTCGTTCGGAGTCGACTTTAAACTGTAGGTCCTGCCACTCATGTATAAAATTAACTCACAAAACATAAGTAGTGTGAAAAGCTAGGACATAATCCTGACTGAAGGGTTGTAATGACCAATTATGTTGTTATGTTATGTATCTACGAAAGTAGTGGACAACAAATATTTTCAAAGCAATTGTGGTTCTTCAGTTTGCCATGAGAACCTCAGCTAATTCCTATTGTGTGGGATGCTTCTGCTGCTATTATTCCGCCGAAGATTAAAATTAAAAGACAGAGAGGATAATACGTCTTGCATTATACCAGATTAAATTTTGATTCTACAGTAATCCCTCGATTTACGTTGCGGTTGGTTCCAAAAAAAGGCGACGTAAGTCGAATGACGACGCAAATTGAAGTTAGGAGGAACAAAAAATATGACGACGTAAATCGAAACAACGTTAATCGAGGTGAAGTAAGTCGAAGGATTACTCTACTGCTAATAATATACGTAAACAGGCTATTCGTTGGCGGGTCTTATGGTTTTCGAAAGCACGGCTTTACATCCCTTTGCGGACCATGTGGCAGATACGTAAACAGGCTATTCGTTGACGAATCTTATAATTTTCGAATGCAAGCCTTTACATCCCTTTGCAGTGTTTTAGAATATAAAAATATATTGTGAAGTCTATGAATGTTAGGTAGTCGCCGCAGTCTAGTAAATGGTGTGTTGGCTTATAAACGGGAGTGCGTGGTTCAAACCTCAGCTCAGATATCTCGATAAACTTCTTTCTCTCAACAGTCTTCTGGCAAAAACTCTGAAAGTCAATTTAAATTGCCATGAAAAGTTTCTCAAAAATCTGACGTTCGGAATCGACTTTAAACTGTAGGTTCAACATACACATGGGTCGCGTGAGAAGTTAGGTGGATTATTGGAAAATGTTTATAAAAATATAATTTTACGTTAAATTTGTTTACTACTATTTATCGATAATTTAATATTTCTCTATTTTTTTTATCATAAATTCTACACACTGAACATTATTGTTGATTTAATAAGAAAATATTTTTTATGGACTTTTATTACAGTGGGAAAAAATAATCTTTAATTTACATAAAATTTTTTCTTTCAAACATTTCTAAAAATAGGCCTATGTACTCGTATACAATATTTTGTAAACAAACTTGAACTATTAACACCATTTATTAAAATGTGAATAATCCCGTGCCATTAAAATTATTGTTATTGTTTTAATGTTCTTTTTCAAATTATTTTATAATTGGAAACCAAAAAAAAAGAAAACAAAAAAAATTAATTTAAAAATGTGTGTCACATTTCAGCAACAACACAGACATTGTGCCGGCCGGCGTTTTTTTTTTTTTGTTTCAAGATAAGACACCCTTTATGTACATATATGCTGCTATCGAATGCTCCCAAGTGTCTTATGCTGGGTAAGAAAATTTTTTAGAATTTTTAATTAAAAACGAAACATATGTGATCACTCTCTCTTTTTCTCTCTCTCTTGTCCTACGCTCATTTGCATACGCACTTTGTGTATGTATGTGATATTTCAATTAATTCTCTCTCTCTCTCTCTCTCTCTCTCTCTCTGTCTCTTTGCCAATAGAAGACTGCATAAAATCTTCAAGCCGCGTTCTAAGAAGGCTGAGTGGTGCTATGTTTTATAGTTTCTTTTTCTATGTTTCTTATTCTATGTTTCTTTTTTCTATCTTTTTCTATGTTTTATTTTTCTATGTTTTTTCATATTCTTCCTTATGTTTCCAAGTCTTGGAAACTATAAAAAGCCAAGAAAAGCTTAAAATCTTTACAGTTTTTATAAATTTTCAAAACGTTTCACATCGCAATACAAGGAATACGGTTCGGTTTTAAGAGTGGCAAACAAGAAACAGGAATAAGAACAAGTGTGTGGATCCCAAGGTTCAGTGTGTGTTAAAGCAAATAAAAAATGAATCAAGATTGAGTGAAAATTGTGTGACTTAAAGAGAAAAACAGGATCAAAAGTAAGAATAAAAATGAAAAAAAAAATTTTTAAACAAAAAAAAAAAAAAGTTATATTAAAAATTTTTTTCAAAAATAAAATTTTATATAAAAAAATTAAAAAAGAAATTAAATTAAATTTTTTTAAATGAGAAATTGAAAAAAAATATTTAAATTTAAGAAACATGTGTTATTTTTATACGTGATTTTTAATAAAGAAAAATTGTTCAGCAAATTTTATGCAACTAAGTAATTCCTTGAACCATTTTTTTTATTCGAATAATCGGTATTTTATTCGTTAAACCAAATTTTAATTCGAATAATCGGGTTTTTTTTCGATTCGTTAAAAAAATCGTTCACCTAATTTTATGCCCTATAACTAATTCGTTGAAAACAATTTTTTTTATTCGAATAAATGGTATTTTATTCGTTGAACCGGTTTTATATTCCAATTATCGGTTCTTTTTTCGATTCTTTAAAAATAATTGTTCAGCAATTTTTATGAATCTAAGTAGTTCGTTGACTCAATTTTTTTTATTCGAATAATCAGTATTTTATTCGTTGAACTTGTTTTTATTCGAATAATCGGTTTTTTTTCGATTTGTTAAAAAAATTGTTCATTAAATTTTACGTCTTTTAAGTAATTCGTTGAACCATTTTTTTTATTCGAATAATCGGTATTTTATTCGTTAAACCGATATTTTATTCGAATAATCGATTAATTAATAAAAATAATTGTTCAGCAAATTTTATGCCTCAAAGTAATTCGTTGGATACAATTTTTTTATTCGAATAATTGGTATTTTATTCGTTGAACTGGTTTTTAATTCGGAAAATCGGTTTTTTTTTCAATCGTTAAAAATAATTGTTCAGCTAATTTTATGCCCTTTAAGTAATTCGTTGAACCGGTTTCTTATTCGAATAATCGGTGTTTTATTCGTTGATCAGATTTTTATTCCAATAATCAGTGTTTTTCGATTCGTTAAAAAAATTTGTAGATATTTTTATTCGCATAACCGGTTTTTTATTCGAATAATCGGGTTTTTTCCGATTATTTAAAAAAATTGTTCAGCAAATTTTATGCCTCTAAGTAATTCGTTGAATACAATTTTTTTTATTCGAATAATTGGTATTTTATTCGATGAAACGGTTTTTTATTCGAATAATCGGTTTCTTTCGATTTGTTAAAAAAAATTTTTCAGCAAATTTTATGCCTCTAAATAATTGGTTTTTTTCGAATAATCGATATTTTATTCGCATAACCGGTTTTTTATTCGAATAATCAATTTTTTTTTTTGAATGGTTAAAGACCATTTTTCAAGATTCGATTTAACGGAATTTAAACATTTTTTTGGATTACTTTACAAGCCGCAATAGTAACCAAATAGTTACCAGCAGTAACCTAGATAATGCAAAAATATTAATTAAGCTCTTCTCTTGAAATTAACTTATCAAACTCAACAATGGAATTGCATGTGGGAAAGATTTTTTTAATTTAGTTCAGTGGTTTTTTATTCGATGAACCGACTTTATGGCAAAAACTCTGAGAACAAATAAAATTGCCTTGAAAAGCTTCTCGAAAATTTGTCGTTCGGAGTCGACTTTAAACTTTAGGTCCCACCACCATTCATGTATAAAATTAGCACACTTAATATAAGTGGTGTGAGAAGCTAGGTCGTAATCCTAATGTTATCTCTATTTTTTTTTTGATCCGTTTAATCGATTAAACAAATTTCCTATGCTTGAAATATAGGTGTGTTTTAAATCGTTCTTGTGAAGTGTAGATCGGTTGTTAACTGGGTTGTAAAGTTTTTTTATTTACTTTCTGCCGCCTTCATTTCTTCATTTTAAATTTCATTTCATTTACAATCAAATTCGGTTTAAGGAAATAAATGCAATTACATCATAGAACTCTATTACCGAATGGTGCTTATAATTCAAATTTCTTCATTCACACTTTTTTCCTTTTTTTATTATTTTTTTTTTGCTTCTAATACTTTAGCGCCAACAGGAAATAAAATGACAAAATAATAGAAAAAATAAAAAAAAATTAAAAAAAGAATTATATATGAAGAGTTTATTTGGTTTTTTGTTGTTGCTGTTGTTTTATTAGACGAATTTCGAAGAGCATTTGGTTTGTGGTGATGATAAGAAATATGTATGAAATCTTTGTAGTTTTTCAGATGCCATGCAAGAATAGCGGACTCGCAATCAAACTAAATTTTCTGTGAACCTTAACATTTAAGCATGAAATCAAAATTAGAAGAAAAAAAAAATAATGAAGAAGCGATTAAAAAGCATAAGACATTATATTTGACAGTGGGTTATAAAAGTAAGAATGCATTTGATTAGTAGACGCAATGATTAATTGTTTTACGGTATTTTAGGTACACGATTTTAAATTAAACTCATTTACTTTTGTATCAGAATCACACAAAAACAGAATAAAAATAACGAAATTGTTCAGCACCCTTGAAATTCATAATTTGTGTAAAGCAGTCCGGTCTTCCGATATCTGAGCTTTGACACTTGATAGCGACAATCTAGTTGAAGCCATATCTGTCCAATTAGTTGCCATTTATTCAGTTTATTTTGCCAAACGACCATTGGCGACAGTAGACAACGACGTATATTCGCTGAATGGAACTGCTCCGGAGCAGTTGACAACTGGCTCCTTGAATTTTCATTGCAAAATCATCTTCAGCGATCAATCCCAATCCAATTTTTGGATGAAAGAATATGTGAACAAATAAAATTGTTGGAATGAGATACAAGAACATCTACTTTATGCCGAAAAGCTATGTACAGTGTAAATACGGATTTTTGGCTGGTATCGTCATTATAATTCGAAGTTGACCAGACCATAACTGTCAACAGCGAGCTCTATAGGTCTACTGCTACTTTTTTAACACCATCGAACTGTGGCTTCAATAGCACGGTGCTAAATGGCAAACAGCTCATGCCGCATTGGATATTCTGCACAACCGATTTGAAGGCATGGTCATCTTCCATGAAGATGATGTGAACTGACCACTTATACTTGAGGGGTGCAGACCGATTTATGCGCCAAAGCCTTAGAAAATTGTACGTTTCAGATGCGCTTCACCCATTGAAGCCCCGGTTGAGGGCATGTTAATCTTTCGTGAAGATGATTTGTACTAACCACCGAGATCACATGATTTTACTTCGTTAGAAGGGTTTTCTTAAGTCGCAGGTGTATGCCATTACACACAGAGGTCCTTAAATCCAACGTAATCCATGCTAGCTGTCAAATAGGGTCAAATACAGTCCGATTTATGTGCCAAAGACTTCGAAAATTCTACATTTCAGATGCGCTCCACGCATTGAAACCGAGGTGAAAGGCTGGTAATCGGCCGTGAAGATGTTGTGTCAGTTAGCGAAGATTTACTGCGCTAGACTTATACTTGAGGGGTTTTCTTAAGTCATAGGTGTGTGCCACTAATCTTAGTGGTCCTCAAAGCTAACATAACCCATGTTATCGGTTAAATACAGTCAAAGACAGTCCGATTTATGCCCCAAAGTCATAGAAAATTGTACATTTCGAATGCGTTACACCCAGTGCAACTGCGGTATAAGACGTGGTTATCATACGTGAAAATTATGTGAACTGACCACCAAGTTAGCGCGAATTTACCCCGTGAGACTTATTCTAAAGGGGTTTTCTTAAGTCGTAGGTGTGTGCCACTAAAAACAGTGGTTATCAAAGCCAACATAACCCATGCAATCCAAATACAGTCCTTTTTATGTGCCAAGGTTAGGTTAGGTTAGGTTAGAGGACGTGTACTTGTCAATTAAGGCAAGTACAGTACCCGGAGGTCGAATTGATCCATTGTACAACGTCCTAGTTTCTATGTTGTGTGTCTCAATTTTATACATGAGTGGTGGGACCTACAGTTTAAAGTCGAGTCCGAACGACCGATTTTTGAGAAACTTTTTCATGGTAATTTTATTTTCACACTCAGAGTTTTTGCCAGAAATCTGCTGAGAGGAAGTCGCCGAAAAAATAATTTTTTGTATTTTGTCTTTGATGTCTGGCCTGGGGCTCGAACCCTGGCTTTACGTCTAATAAGCCAACACACTACCTACTAGACTACGGCGACTTCATTATGCGTCAAAGTCATGGAAAATTTTACATTTTGGATGCGTTACACCCAGTGAAGTCGCAGTTGAAGATGATGCGAACTGACCAACAAGATCGTTCGTTCTTGAGGGGTTTTCTTAAGCCACAGGTGTGTGCCACTCACTCACTCACTGATCCTTAAAGCCAGCATAACCCATACCCATGCCAGCATTCCAATTCAGTCCGATTTATGCGCCAAAGTCATGGAAAATTGTACATTTCGGATGCGTTACACCCAGTGAAGTCGCGATTGAAGATGATGCGAACTGACCAACAAGATCGTTCGTTCTTGAGGGGGTTTTGTTAAGTCATAGCATAGTGTGGCACTGATCTCGTTGGTATTTAAAGCTAACGTAACCCATGTCATCGTTTAAATTCAGCCTGATTTATGCGCCAAAGTCGTGGAAAATTGTAAATTTTGAAAGCGTTACACCCAGTGAAGTCGCGGTTGAAGATGATGCGAACTGACCAACAAGATCGTTCGTTCTTGAGGGGTTTCGTTAAGTCATAGCACAGTGTGGCACTAATCTCGTTAGTCTTTAAAGCTCGTTCAATTCAGCCTGCTTTATGCGCCAGAGTCGTGGAAAATTGTAAATTTTGAAAGCATTACACCCAGTGAAGTCGCGGTTGAAGATGATGCGAACTGACCAACAAGATGGTTCGTTCTTGAGGGGTTTCGTTAAGTCATAGCACAGTGTGGCACTAATCTCGTTAGTCTTTAAAGCTCGTTCAATTCAGCCTGCTTTATGCGCCAGAGTCGTGGAAAATTGTACATTTTGAATGCGGCAGCTTCTTCATATTCACATAGTTTCAGTTTTTTTTTATTTCTTAGTTTTTAATGGCTTTGTTCTAATTTTAAACACATTTGGCTTTTCTTTTTTTAATCGTTTCTTGCTTTGTTTTTTTTTGCTACAATTCCAGATTATTTCACTCAAATGCTTGCAATTCGATTTTTTTCCTCTCAATGTTTAACTGGCTGTAATTAACCTCATTTCTATAAACGATTAAAGAACGACTGCAGAATATTAAAAATAAAAAAAAATAAGAAAAGACGAAAGAAAAATAAAGAAACCCAAGACGAAAACGATGCATTTAAAACATTTAAAAATCTTTTGGTTGTTACTCACTGCCTGTCTTATAATACAAACGGTGACTGCCGAAAATGATGCCAAAACAACGGAGAAGAAAGTAAAAAAGCTACGTAAACTTAAGTTAACGAAAGGGCTACAAGAAAGGCCACAAGCTGAAGAGCCTAAACCCGTGGAAGCGGAATTGGATGATGTAGAGAATTATGATTACAACAATTATGATGAAGGTGAGTGTGAAAAAAGTTATTTGAAAAGAAAAAATACTTCCGGCATCTTTTGCATGGCAATTATTTTGAAATATTTTTTCTTTTATTAAAATGCCATGGAAATGTTCTTTATTTAGATAACCAATGATGATTTCTGTTTGTGATTTCTGTTGCATATAGAAAAACAATAAATTTCAATCTATTTTAGAGAGAGAAAAAATGTGTCACTGGCTTTGTAAACAAAGTTGCCTTTGATGGGCAATTTCTATGCCATGCATATGCATTTTTATGCAGTGACCTTAATTTATTACATGCCTTAGCAATTGACTCTTTATTTTATGGATCTTTGATTAAGGGAAACTTGAAACACTTTTTTGTTTTAAAAAACTGCAGCTCACATACATCATTTTATAAACGTCACCATCATCATCAGCATCAGCATCATCATCATCATAATCATCATTATTAATATAGTTATAGCTGTAGTTGTTGTTGTCATTTTATTACTTTAACATATTTTTCAATTACTTACAAATGCCAGGCGCTATTATTGTTATCGTCATCAGTCTCATCTCTATTGCCATCTTCAATCAGCCATCTAGCCAGCCAGCCAGCTATCATTCACTCATTTACCCCATGTAATGTTTTGTGTTGTATTTTGAGCTTTGTTTTCTTTTTTTCTTTGTTAGCGCCACAGCCATAATATTGTTTCCCATTTTCCATTTGATGCACAAGCCCCTCTCCTAGCCTTTGCTTCCTTGTCTTTCTAACAATTGCTGTGTGTGTTTCAATCTTTTGTTTCCGCCGCCTGCTGTTGTTAAGAGCTGGACAGCCCTAGTAAATGTGAAAGCGTGAATTGTCAATGGACGTCTATTTTTGTTCAACATCAATTATACAAAAATATTGTAATCAAATGCAACTAAATATGCGAGGGTAGTTTGACAAGTTACTTAAATTTTTTAAAATTGTTTTTTTCTTTTTCGAAAAAAAAAAAAATATTCAAAACACCCTAGCTTGCCACCCTAACCTCATTTTTTACAGTTTTAATGTCACATCAATCAGATTCGGATTTCAGATGCGACCTTGTCTGAAAATTCGATTTGAATCTGTTTGAATTAAAATTGCCAAGGAAAATCTGCTAAAGAAAGTGCGAATGAAGAACAAATTTTATCTGTAAGGTATTGTGCGTTCCATTGGCCAATTGACCAAGAACGAGTATGCTCGTCAAGATAAGTTTGACAAGTTACTTAAATTTTTTAATTGGTTTCTTGCCATTCGAAAAAAAGTATTCAAAATACATGGCATCTTTAGTTAGTACAAAGTCCTAGCTTCCCACACCATGAGCTTTAATTTTTTGCATGAGCAATATGACCTACAGATTTAAGGACGCATTGGTCAGATTCGGATTTCAGATGCGACTGCGTCTGCATTTCCAATTTGAATCTGTATGTGTGTGGCAGGGAATACTGCTGAAAAAAGTGCGAATGAAGAACAAATTTTCTCTGTACAGGCTGGCTGATATGTATTGCAACCAACTTCAGGTTGTTCTCATTTGTAAACCGCTCGTCTGACAGCTGACAGATTTATTCCAGTGACAGTTCATGTCGTTATTTACAAGCTTACAAAAGCATTTTAATCTATTGCATTCAGAAAAAAAGTTATTCGTGATGGAATTCAAGCGTGATAGTGTGATTGCTTTATATTTGGCTGGAAAACCACAGCAGGCTATCGTTAGAGCCCTCCAGCATTTAAATGTTTCTCGTACCATTGCTCGTTACCGTGTTACTGGCAGTGTTGCATCGTGTCTAAAAAGTGGACGAAAAACAACGGTAACAACACCAAAAATGATCCGAAAAGTGAAAGCTAGATTTGATCGAAATCCACGCCGCAGTGGTAGAGAAATTGCTCGTGAGCTGAACATATCGCGAGAACGGATGCAACACATATTGAGAAATGAGCTTGGACTAAAGCCTTTGAAGTTCCAAAAAGTGCAAGAGCTCACCGATGGACAAAAAAAAGGTAGACTGGAAAGAGCCAAGGAGTTACTTCGCTTGCACGAAAGTGGCCAGTTACCGAATTTGGTTTTCTCCGATGAGAAGCCATTCCAAATTGAGCAGTTTGTGAACAAACCAAAGAGGTCAGCTGAAAATTTACACCTGCGATTGGCCACCAGAACTGAAGCGCCGCCGATGGTAATGGTGTGGGCCGCCGTAACGGCCGCTCGTTTTCATCGACCGTGGGGTCAAAATAAATGCCGAATATTATCGGGAAAATGTCTTAAAGACAGTATTGAAGCCCTGGGCAGACAAACATTTCGGTCGCAGACCATGGACATTCTAACAGGACTCAGCACCACCGCACGCGTTAACCAAGAATGGCTTAAAAAAGAGGTTCCTCGCTTCATTTCTACCGCACAATGGCCATCAAAATCTCCGGATCTCAATCCGTTGGACTTTTGCGCCTGGAGCATTTTGGAGAGTAAGGTTGTCACTAAAGAAATACCAAAGTGTCGATCATCTCAAGACGGCGCTTCGCCGGGAATGGGCCAAAATACCGCAGAGCCACTTTTGTGCAGCCTGTGATTGCTTTGTTGGCCGTTTGAAGGCCATAATTCGTACCAAAGGTGGCCAATTCGAACAAATCTAAACTGATTCTAAAATTTGATGTTATTTCCAACATTTTTTGCTTTTGAACAATAAATTTAAAAAAAAAATTAAAAAAATATAGCGCTTTACTTTGTTGCATTATATATCAGCCACCATGTAAGGTATTGTGCGTTCCATTGACCAATTGACCAAGAACGAGTATACTCGTCAAGACAAGTTTGACAAGTTCCTTAAATTTTTTAATTGGTTTCTTGCCTTTCGAAAAAAAGTATTCAAAATACATGACATCTTTAGTTAGTACAAAGTCCTAGCTTCCCACACCACCCATATTATGAGCTTTCATTTTGTACATGTGCAATATGACCTACAGATTTAAGGACGCTTCTGCCATAAACTTGAGAGATTCAGATTTCAGATGAGACAGTGTCTGAACTAAAAGTGGCGCGGAAAACTGCTGAAAAAAGGGCGAATGAAGAACAAATATTTGCTGTAACCTATTGTGCGTTCTACTAGCCAATTGACCAAGAACGAGTATAATCGTCAAGACAAACGATTACTTCGTATATTTGCCTTGAGCACATTCTGTAAAAGTATCGACAAAACAGTGAAACACAAGTCAGTCTCTTAATTAAAAGTGGCAGGGAAAACTGCTGAAAAATGGCGATTGAAGAACAAATTTTCTCTGTAAGGTATTGTGCGTTCCACTGGCCAATTGAGCAAGAACGAGTATACTCGTCAAGACAAACGAGTACTTAGTCTGGTTGTATGTCTTGAGCGCATTCCGTAAAAGTAGCGACAGAACAGTGATACACAAGTCAGTGTCTGAATTGAAAGTGGCAAGGAAAACTGCTGAAAAAAGGCGAATTAAGAACAAAATTTCCCTGAAAGGTACTGTGCAACCTACAGGCCAATTGTGCAAGAACGAGTATGCTAGTTAAGACAAACGAGTACTTAGTCTGGTTCTTTGCCTTGAGTACATTCCGCAAAAGTAGCGACAAATCAGTGAAAGACACGTTAAATTAAGACTGTGCTCTCATAAATCTAAAGTTTTGAATAAGTCCACCTTTCTGGTCTCCTTTTCGTTATGGAAAAGCCTCAAAATATACTTCAAGTTATACGCGCATATCTGACAATTGCATCCAATTTCAATCAAAATTTTCGGATATTTTACTTGAAAGCAATTTCTTGTTGATCTTTGCAATAACGTGGAACCATAAAAAGGCGTTATTGTGTTTCAAATTAAGCCCTCAGTCACTATCCCTAGAATTCAAAAGAAACAAAAAATCTGCATTAAATTTTTAATTCACCCTCGTACATTTCCCTAGTTTAAGTGCGCGTGTGTATGTGTGTGTGTGTCTATTTACATTTTTCTGAAATTGGAATCTGTACGCTTCTCTTTTATTATCATTGCCAGCAGCAAATTAACGGTTGAATGAGCATCTAAACATGGGGGGTCATTAATTGAAAAGCCATTCCCATTAGTGATGGCCGAAAGGGAGGCTGAAACTAAACAAACCGTTTGATTCAGATCTCTGTATGGCATACATATGTATGTATACGTGTACATGTATGTTTGTGTGCTAATGACATCAATAAATATTTTGTGTGATTTATGTTTCAATTTAATGGCCAATTGATGCCCTATTTTATCGCACTAGCTCTCGCTCTGTCTCTCTCTCTCTCTCTCTATCTCTTACGCTCCATTTTTTTACTTCTCTTTACAGATGTAGACGCTGGCGCTGATGTTGAACATTTCGAGACCCATGAAGAAGGTACACGAAACTAACTTAGTATTTGAAAGAATCACTTCTAACAATAAATTCCATTTTATCCCTCAGTTACAGCTACTTCCACCCCTCGTACCAGGGCAGTAGTTGATAATGTTATAGCGGCCTTCTCCTGTCACTATGAGGGCAATTGGTATCGCGAAAATGATCAATTCACCAGTGAACATGACAATTGTCTGCACAATTGCATTTGTCTGGAAGGAAAAGTGCTTTGTACCGCCTCGCCAGAGTGTAAGCCCTCCTCCAGCCAGCCGCCTGATGAAATCCCTGTAACTACTGCCAAGCCTGTGACCTCGAGCACAACGCCTGCACAACCCCAATCGCCAAATTATAATCCGTATGAGGAATCTGCTTTAGGTCCTAGAGGTGATCGGGGTTTTACTGGAGCCCAAGGTCCCGCAGGAGAACCTGGTTATCCTGGCAGTCCTGGCAATCCTGGTATACCCGGAAATCCCGGCCCCCCTGGCGCCATACCCGACATGACTTATTATCATCAGCAATTGGCAGCGGAATATGCCAATACCGATAAGGGACCCACAGCGCCCATGTTTGCTGGCCCTCAATTCATACAAGCCACAGCAGGTCAACCGGGAGCTAGAGGTCCCCCTGGTAATATGGGTCCTACTGGTCCTCAAGGCTTCCAGGGTGTACGCGGTGAGGCTGGTGAGCCTGGCTTACAAGGACCACCCGGCCCTATGGGTCCCCGCGGTTTGCCTGGGCCTCCTGGTAAAGATGGCTTACCTGGTGAAGATGGTGAGTCCGGTCCCCAAGGTTTGGCTGGTACTCCTGGTCCCAGAGGTTTGCCTGGTCTAACCGGACAACCCGGTTTGAAAGGTCATCGTGGTTTTCCTGGTCTAGATGGTGCTAAAGGCGATCAAGGCGCTGCTGGTGAAAAGGGTGCTGGCGGTGCAATGGGTCCTGTTGGACCCATAGGTCCTACGGTAAACTTTTCTTTCTTTACTTTGTAACTTCACTAAACCATTTGTATTCCCAATAGGGTCCTGCTGGTCCTCGCGGTGAACGTGGTCGTGAAGGTGCCCCCGGCCAACCTGGTGCAAGAGGCTTAGACGGCAATCCGGGTACGCCTGGCCAGCCTGGTGCCATAGGCAAGTCCGGTCCTCCCGGTTTTCCTGGCATACCAGGAGCTAAAGGTGACATGGGTCATATGGGTCCCAAAGGTGATCAAGGTTTACAAGGTCCTCGTGGTGAAGCTGGCCGTCCTGGTGCCACAGGTGACAATGGTTTGCCTGGTTTACCTGGCAAAGATGGCTTGCCAGGTGATAAAGGCTCAATGGGCGCCCCTGGTATTTCAGGACCTCAAGGTTTTCCCGGCCCCAGAGGACCAGATGGTTTGACTGGCAGTCCTGGTGAGCCAGGTATTAAAGGAGCCCCTGGACAACCCGGCGAAAGAGGCTATAAAGGTAAAAATTAACCCGGTCTTCTTAAGGAATATTTCGTTTTTAAATTCTTATTCTTTTAGGCGATCAGGGCATAAAAGGTGAGGGCGGTATTCCCGGTCCACGGGGTTTACCTGGTCCTGTAGGTGCTGAAGGCAAACGTGGTAAACGAGGCATGCGTGGTCCTACGGGGCCTGCTGGTCCGACGGGCGAAAGAGGCTCCCCCGGCTTGCCTGGCTTACCTGGACCTGATGGTCCTATAGGTCCTAAAGGCGTTCCCGGTGATAGAGGCATACAAGGTCCTGCTGGTGATAAAGGTAGTCTTGGTGATATTGGTCCTCCTGGTGTACCCGGTCTTCAAGGTTTACGTGGTCTAACTGGCCGCGTAGGCCCTATTGGACGTCAAGGTGCTCCTGGCGAACGTGGTATACCTGGTGCTGATGGTAAACCAGGCGAACAAGGACTTCAAGGTCTACAAGGTTTACCCGGTCCTATGGGTATGCCAGGTGATAAAGGTATTCCCGGTGAACAAGGCAAGACGGGAGAACCCGGTGCTATAGGTCCTACTGGTCCACGTGGTGACAATGGCAAGGATGGATTGCCAGGTGCTCAAGGTCCTCCTGGTCCTAGCGGCTCAGATGGTGAAAGAGGTGAGCCTGGTCCTACCGGACCTAGAGGTTTTCAAGGTTTACCTGGCACTTCAGGAGCACCAGGTACACCTGGTAAAGATGGTGCGCATGGACCACCCGGACCGCAAGGTCCCATAGGTCCTGCTGGTTTGAGAGGAGAACGTGGTTATCCCGGTGAACGTGGTTCCATAGGTCAACCAGGTACCCCAGGAGAAAGAGGAGAAGCTGGACATCCCGGTCTAGATGGTCCACCGGTAAGTTTTGCTAAGAAATATAAAATTTGTATTGTTTTTCACAAAAAGTTTTTTTATAGGGCGCTCCGGGCAAACCCGGTGACAAAGGTCATATGGGTGCTCCAGGTATGATGGGTATGCCGGGTCATAAAGGCTTGCCGGGTCCAGCTGGTGTTAAAGGCGAACGTGGTAGTACAGGTCAAATGGGCCCAGAAGGTCCTCCCGGTAGACCAGGTGATCGTGGTCCTCAAGGCAATGTTGGTCCTCCCGGCGGACCAGGTGAAACAGGCGAAAGAGGTGAGCCTGGTAATCCAGGCACACCAGGCGAACAGGGATCCCCCGGTGTTCCCGGTGATAGAGGTTCAATTGGTCCAGCTGGTCCTCCTGGTTTCCCGGGAGCTCCCGGCTTAGCAGGTCTACCAGGAGCTAAGGGAGATCGCGGTTTAATGGGTATTAAGGGTGAACAAGGTAGATCAGGTCCAGTAGGAGCACCGGGCGAGCAAGGTTCACCTGGCCCCATTGGCTTGACAGGCCCTAAAGGTGCAAGAGGTGAGACAGGCTTAAGAGGAGAACCCGGTTTGGTGGGTCTGCCAGGAAGGCCTGGAGATATAGGGCCTGCCGTAAGTATTATTGCGATGAAATAAAAGAAAAAATTTCTGATTTTTTACTTTCTACAGGGCCAACCAGGAGCACAAGGTTTACAAGGCGTGGCTGGCTTGCCAGGTCTTAAAGGCAATCCAGGGGAAGCCGGTAGACCAGGTGTACCTGGTACACCCGGCCTGCAAGGGCCACCTGGTGTAGATGGTCAAAAAGGTGAAACTGGTAATGATGGACCACCAGGCCCAATTGGTAATCCAGGACCTCAGGGTCCGCAAGGTGAAAGAGGTATGACTGGTTTACCCGGTCCTCCAGGTGCGGCTGGTTTAAGAGGCTTAAGAGGTGCTCAAGGAGAACCCGGCCAGCCAGGCAAACCCGGTAAAGAAGGTAATCCTGGACCCCAAGGCATAGCAGGCCCTCATGGCAATCCCGGACCTATAGGTGAGCAGGGTCCGGAAGGACCTACAGGCAAACAAGGACCCCCTGGCGTTGCAGGCAGACCAGGCGATAAAGGACCCCCGGGTCAGCAAGGAAACCAAGGACCGTCTGGTAATCCCGGTTTACCAGGACCACCAGGGCCAATGGGTCCTCTGGGTCCGGTAGGAGAAAGAGGCCCCAAAGGAGAAACAGGTTTGCCAGGTGTAGAAGGCCCCATGGGCTTAAGAGGCAAGGCTGGACCACCTGGTCCAGAAGGTCACAAAGGTGAAACAGGCGAACCGGGACCAAAAGGTATTAAGGGTCACAGAGGTTTAATTGGTTTGCAAGGTTTGCCCGGACAACCCGGCCTTAAAGGTGATATGGGTCTGCCAGGTGTGGAAGGGCAACCAGGCAAACCAGGTGAAATGGGTATGAGAGGACCGCAAGGCAGGGATGGTAATACAGGACAACCAGGACAAACTGGTCCTCCCGGTCCTAGAGGCTATAGTGGCAATGATGGCAAACCAGGCCCTATGGGTCCTGCAGGTCCAGCTGGTCCACCCGGCCCTCCAGGTGAAACTCTAGGCTATGATGTGGCGGCTCTGACTGCTTTACTGCAACAAGGACAAACCAAGGGTGTGGACGTTTTGGGCGATCAACCCATGATTGAACAAATCACAGAAGGACTAACAGATGATGAAAAGCACGCTTTAGTGCTTAAAGCCTTTGAACATGTCAGGGCTTCCTTTGAACGTTTAAGACGGCCAAATGGCCAACAATCGGCACCTGCCAAAACCTGTCGTGATCTATTTGCTGCCTATCCTGAGTATAATTCCGGCGACTATTGGATTGATCCGAATGAAGGCGATGCAAGAGATGCTATTCTGGTGTATTGTGACAAGGAAAAACGGGCCACTTGCATTAAGCCACAGCCCAAGGAGACTAAAGTCATTAGCTACAGAGGAGAGGAGCAAGAAGTGTGGTTAAGTGATATAAAAGCAGGCATGAAGATACACTATAAGACGGACTCCTATCAAATGGGTTTCCTACAATTAATGTCAGCCAAGGCGTCTCAACAAATAATCTTCCACTGCCGTAACACCATTGCCTTTAAGGATGATGATAACAAGGCTAACAGGTAAGTTTTGCAGAAAATAAAGGCAGTAAAATAAGAAATACGATTGAAATACAATTCTTTTAAGGCATGGCTTGAAATTACTGTCCTGGAATGATGCCGAACTGACACCTACGAGCCCCAGACGTTTGAGATATGAGGCTGAAGTCGATGAATGCAGGGTAAGTTTTAGAGCTACAAGGCAAATAAAAACAGGCTGCTTATAAAATATTCTTCTTTTTACTTAGAAACGCTCTAATTCGTGGGCCAAAACGGTTATCAACTACACCACCGAGAAGTCACAAAGGTTACCCATTGTGGATATTGCCATTAGAGATGTGGGCGAAGCGAATCAAGAATTCCGCATTGAATTAGGACCAGCTTGTTTCTATTAGAGGCTTTTATTATAGACTAGACAAGTTGGCTTTCTAATACACTTAAAGAAATATTTTGTTAAATTAGTTTTTAAGCACGATTATCTCTCTTTTGGACTCTCTAGTTCTTTCTCTTTCACTCTAAGACTCCCTCAGAGTGTCTCTCTCTTAGTGTATGTATGAATAAGTTTAAATTTAAAACGATAAATGCTTGTAAATGTTTTTTTTTGTAATTTTTAAGTCAAATCCAATATTTTGGTTATAGAGAGCTTTTCTCTCATTTAGTTTGTAGTTTAAATTAGTAATTCAAGTGCCTTTAAAATAGGTTTTTAAAAATAAAAATATAAAACAATTGCTAAGCTTAAAAATGTTTCCATTGTGGCTTTATCATGATCATCTCTCTTAAAATAACAAATTTTCAGATGTACGTCAGCATCCGTCGTGATGCGTCAAAGTGCGTTGCAATACGTCTAGATTAAAAAATGTATATCTGGTACAGTTTCCATATGCTTTCGTCCTAGGCGAACAAACATTTTTGTGAAAATCACTTGTCTGATATAGTAATACAAAAATTTACTTCTCTAGGTATTTAATTTCATTGTGTACTTTTAATATTTACTGTCATTAACTGCTTAAATTGAACAGTTTTAATATATTTTAAGATATTGCTATCATTTCTCTAATTCTGCGATTGAATAACAAACACAAACATAATTTGCTTGCTTAATTCAACAATATTTTATATAATTTCAATCCGTTTTATAATTCTGTATATTTCAAATGATTTTTACAAAATGCGTTACTATGCGTCAAGGTGCGTCAGCATGCGTCAAGTTGCTTTATGTTGCGTTATGATACTTTAAATCGTATAAGATTATAAAATCTTATTTTAAACTATAGCATATTCAGTTTCCGTAGACCATGTAGCCTAAGTTTTCATTTTAAGCGAACATGCATTTCTCGAACCTAACATAACCTTGTATCCTGTAATAATAATAGCGTAATATTTAACTTAATATTTATTTCTATAATTATAAATCTGATTTATGTATTTTCACACGTAATTAATACTGTTTCGGGTCTGCGTTTACATCCGTTGTGTTGCGTTAAGATGCGTTAAGTTGAAATACTCCAAAAATATTGCTTTAAACCTAATTATTATTTGATCACTAAAAACTTCAAAGCCTTTTCGGCAGTAAAAGTATTGTTGATGTAGTGGTTACACTTAATGGAAACTTATTCCAGCATTTCAGTTGTCTTTTGTCCCTTACGTTTTGAAAGTTGTGCTTTGATACTCGCGTTTAATATAAGTTTTTGAAAAACAATGCCCTTTTAAATGAATCACGGACTTCAAAAATGTTTTAGTAAACCATAAACGAGTAAGTGTAACTGGCCTATTTATTGACACATTAAAACTTTTCATCTGTAGACAATTTTATTTTATTCTTCCTCTTCAATTTTATTTTCTTTTTTAGCAAAGTAAACCATCAATAGCACACTATTAGCTGCCATAAAAACAAACGAAAAGAAATGAATTAAACGAGTAAAATTTGCCAGCCACACTTAGATTTATGGCCGTCAGTTATAGAAATTAGCCAATAGAGTGCAAAATTTGACCACAGGTCGTTAAATGAATTTTTCTTTTTCAAGAGAAAGGTAAACTCGTTCGCTACCGACAGAGAAATATTACACTGTGCTGCAGATAAAATAAAATAATTTTAAACAAATTTAACCGAAATTTAAAGAAAAGGCTCTCGTCTAATAAGCCAAAACTCTACCTACTAGACGATGGCAACTTCAAGTTCCTTATCAACAGATTTTATCTCGTCTAACAAGCTAGTGTGCCATGTTCATTTCGGGTAACCTATACTTTGTATTCTAACGAATCATGGATAAAATTACCACACATAGCATGGTTGATAGGAAAGTCTAGGTTGTAATTCTGACTAAAGATTGTGCGCGAAAATGTTTTAATCAAGTTTTGATTTTAGATATGGAGATGATTGGCCTATGGTAGCAGAGTTTAAGGGCTTGTAATACCTTAAAAAGGGTTTAGTTTGTCGCCATAGAGCGTTCACCTGTGGCGTCAAGTGAGCAGAGCTGCCACTCCGACCTATCCTTAAGAAGACAACTGTACGCATTCCAATAGAAATTCCAACAGGACAAAGTTATTGTTATTGGCAGTTTCGTTGAAACGAAGATTACTGCAGAAGCTGTCATGATCTGATGGAAACGGAATCGATACAACAACTTTTATGCGAGTGCCATGCACTTCAACACAAACGGTTTCGTTCTGTTTTTGAGTAACAGAACATTTTAAGTTCTGGGCATGGTGGCGAACATGGAAGACCTGGACGCTTTCATCCGGAACTTGGGGTGGTTAATCATCGACCTATAGTGGTCATCGTTGACAGTGAAATCGTAATCAAAGTGGTTCTCTCCCTCCACACCAGTCAATAACTTTTTCGGGGTGCATAGGACGCTCTTGGATCCCAAAGGGGTGCTCTCATCTTCCAAGCTCAACAATTTTATTCATGTATTCATTGATTCAGAAATGTATCTCTTCATTCAAGATGGTTTTTGTTGGACGCATAGCAGATACTTTTTGTTAAAGCCATTGAAATAAGGAAGAAAAGAAGACCAACCCTATGTCGTAAGAGAAAAGGGCATCGTGGTGTCTACTACATTATAACCTGTGCGTTGGCTTCTTCAGCAGCTCTGATTGGTTACGAGACTAGGTACGACAATGGTCTCTAATTGGCCTAAGTGTGGCTATCCAAATTCTTTGGATGTACAGCCACCTCTATCTGCCTAACTAGGGTCAGTTGCCTACTGGCCACCAAAGACCATTTAGGGAAAACACATCGTTGTCTACGTTCGCCTTCATATCCTACGACAGTTTAATTTTTATACCGGTAGAGCGATCAAAATTTTCCAAGTTATAGTCAGCAAAAGACCAAGTTCTTCTAAGCATCGTGAAGTCAGCTGCTTTGGATTATATTGCACACACTTTTACACAGCGGCGATGTTTTCATACTCGTAAGAGTTTGTGATTTGTCGACGTACGGATGTTAGTCATTCGTTTACTCAATCAGTGGATTAGAATTTAGTCGACAACCATTTATGCTATTAAGAATGTTGTCTTTCGGAATATGTGCTTAATTCAGCAACACTTTCACAATCTCATTTCCAGGGCAATAAATAAAGTATTTTTAGGACCAATTGGGTAAGTTTACTCCAAGTAATAAACTTCAAAGTGTATATACATACGTCAAGCGTTCGCTTTATTTACACTTCATTTATTTCGAGCTTGGCAACTTCTAGAACTCATTGTTGTTTTTGTTTATATCAGAAAGCTTTGTTATTTTGCGTTGCATTGACTTTTGTAACACAGTGTAAGTAGAACATGACCTTGTCAATATTGCAAGTTTATAAAGACTATAGAATGGAGACATTTATTGATTATTCGTCTGTATTTTATGAGTTTAGTTTTAAACCAGCTTAGCTAAAGGGTCCGCCAAATAACTTTGTTTTTTTGAAAATGCTTCAAAAAAAACTACGGAATATTTTCTCAAATTTCTTTTTTTATTTGAAAGTACAATCCTTCCGATTAATAATGGAAAATAATTTCATTCAAATGGCTGCCTCGGCTGGCCATGCAGTAGCCTACATGATCGGTCCAATTTTTAAGCACATTATCGATTGTGTGGAGCTGTATTTCAACAATGGCTACACGAATATTGTGCTTTAAAGCGTCAATTGTCTCTGGCTTGTCGGCGTAACACTTATCTTTGACGGCACCCCACAAATAATAGTCCAACGGTGTCAAATCGCAGCTCCGAGGTGGCCAAACGACGTCAGCTCTGCGGCTGATAATGCGATCTTCAAAAACAGGGCGCAAAACATCGAGTGTAGCATCGGCTGTGTGGCTCGTAGCGCCGTCCTGTTGAAACCAAATATTGTCAATATCCTCCTCTTCAATTTTTGTGAACAAAAATTCGTTCAGCATGGCGCGATAACGATCGCCATTGACTGTAACGGCCACTCCATGCTCGTTTTCGAAGAAAAATGGCCCAATTATGCCTCTGAAACAAAATCCGCACCAAACAGTGACTCGTTTTGGGTGCGTCGGATTTTCAATGTATGCGTGCGGGTTTTATGTGCCCCAAATGCCAACAATTTTGCTTGTTTACATACCTGCCAAGATCAAAATGAACTTCATCCGAAAAGAAGATTTTTTTGCCAAAATCGGCATCTTCTGGTGTAGGCTACTGCATTTAAAAAACTTAAAGCATTTTCAAAAAAAAATTAATTGGCGGACCCTTTATAAACAAAGAAAGAAAACAAGAAAAAAACGTATCCTTTAGGCTAAATAAACGCTTTGCAACACTGTGCTGAACTGTTCTAAACTGACTTTGTTGTTAGTTTATTAGTTGGTTTTTAATGTTCTAACCGAGACAGAGAGAGAGTGAGAAAAAGTGGGAGAGGAAGTCAGTATTGAAAATCAATAAATTCAGTTTTAGCCGGAGGTAAAAATTTTGTGTTTTTCTTTTTTTCCAATGATTTTCTTTAACTGTCATTATTGTTGTTGTTGTTGTTTGGTTTTTTTTTTATAATGACTGTGTTTATGCTTCATTTGTTTTCATTTTAATTTCACGCTTAATGAAACATAATTTCTCTAATCAAATAATAAAAAACCACACTCTAAACAGAGAGAGAAACAGAAAAAAGAAACATTTTTTGTTGTTTCTTTTTCAAAAATATACTCTCGTATTTTGTATTACACACATACACACAAATCTACCTAAACATATACTCATTAGCTAGATCTCTCGTATGTTTGTTTCCTTATATTGCTTTTAATATGGTCTCATATTCATAAACACCTTAATGCAGCATTTTAAACAGTGTTGTTAAGTATTTTTGGTTTGTATGTGTGTAAGCGTTGGTTTTTGAAAATGCGTTAACATGCGTCAAGGTGCGTCAAGATGCGTCAAGTTGCGTTCTGTTGTGTCATGGTACTTTAAATGGTATAAGATTATAAAACCTTACTTATAAACCATAGCACATCTAAACATACGCACATTAGCTAGTTCTCTAGTATTTTTTTGCTTTGTATTGCCTTTAATATGGTCTCATATTCATAAACACCTTTAAGCAGCATTTTAAACAGTGTTGTTAAGTGATTTTGTTTTGTATGTGTGTAAGCGTTGATTTTTGGAAAAAGCGTTAACATGCGTCAAGGTGCGTCAAGTTGCGTCAAGTTGCGTTATGTTGTGTAATGGTACTTAAATCATATTAGATTATAAAACCTTACTTATAAACCATAGCACATCATTTTTGTTGCTTTGTATTACGCTGATTATGGTCTCATATTCATAAACACCTTTAAGCAGTATTTTAAACAGTGTTATTAAGTGTTTTTGGTTTGTATGTGTGTGTAAGCGTTGAATTTGCTCTCTCTTTAATAGCCCAGAGCTGTATGTGTGTGTATTAGTATTATGATTTTAGCTACTCCTGTGTATTTTGTTTTGTTGTCTTCTGGCCATTTTTATTTCGTTTTAAAACCGTTTTTCTTTCATGTTAATTTCGGTTGCGGCTGCTATTGCTGCTTGAAATTGTGAAGCATTATGGAAATTGTTATTAAAAGAAGAGGAGGAGGCATATATTTATATCAACACCCAATCAATTTTGTGTAGCGCAGTAGTTCTAAAGTTAATCGATGGTTTTTAATAATTTTTAATACACCTAGTGGGTCAATGGAGAAGCAGAATAAAATTTGAATTTTAATAAATTATCACATAAGACGACAAAATGTTTCTTTTTTGGAATTTAAGTAGAAGCTCCGGTCACTTTCTTAAAGATGTTTGGCTAGATTTATGTTTTTTTGTATGATCACTGCTCAAGGATGTTCCATGTTTATCGAGTACATTGTAGAATCTTTTAACATTGTACGATAGGATAGGATACAATAGGATAGGATAGGGTAGTACGAAATGACAGCTTTATTAAGTCAAAGAGCACTTATGTACAGTTAGCATATCAGTGTGATACCACAAGAAGAGATGCCAGCGCTAGAACTAACTGATTAAAAAATGTATCTTAGCTGGTACAATTTAAATATGCTTTCAATCTAAATGAACAATCATTTTTATGAAAATTATTCACGTGACATATAAATACAAAAATTGATGTCTATAGGTATCTAATTTCAGCCTCTTTAATAGCACAAATAGAACAGTTCAGTATATATTTTAAGACATTATCATTTCTCCAATTCTACAACTGAATAACAAGCACAATCATAATATGCTTGGTAAACTCAACAATCTCACTATTTGCTAGGGATTTTGTATATTTCTGAACGTGTTAAAACATTATAAACGCTTTTTTGAATATGCGTCAGCATACGTCGCGATGCGTCAAGGTGCGTTCTGTTACGTCATGATACTTTGAATCGTATCAGATCATAAAATCTCCTTATAAACCATAACATATGCAGTTTCCGTAGACAATAAGCCTGAGTTCCTTTATTCTGAGCGAACTTTCATTCTTCGCTCCTGTAACAATCTTGAGACCTGTAAGAACATCACACTTGATATTTATTTCTATGAATAAAAATCTGATTTATGTATTTTAACACGTAATTAATACTTGCCCTGACAATCCGCATCTGACCTTGGTTCATATGACATGACTTCCTTAGAATCAAACAGAAGACTAGTGATCGATACAATATCAAGTAAAGATTGTTGCATTAGACCAGCGAAAAAGAGTGAGCCAAATGAGAGAAGTTTGCATCGTGGCCACAGGTTTTTCTCCTCAGTCTATCTTCAAACTCAGAACACAAGTTATTTGCCGGTAAGCAAAGTCTCCCTGGTCACCGTGATCTAATAAGCAGTGTGTTGGCTTAATAGACGTGAGGCCTCGGTTTTAACCCCACGTCAGACATCAATACGAAAATAAAAAAAATATTTCTTCGTCGACATCCTCTCAACAGATTTGTGGCAAAAACTGTGGAGTAGTGATAGGCACGAAATTGGTGGAGCGCTCGGTTATACCTTACTTGAGAGTGGACGTGCTTAAAAATTATAAACGCTTTTTTGAATATGCGTTAACATGCATCAAGGTACGTCAAGTTGCGTTAAGTGGCGTTATGTTACGTCATGATACTTTCATAAAACTTCCTTATAAACCATAGCACATACAGTTTCCGTAGACCATGTAGCCTATGTTTTCATTTTAAGCGAACATACATTGCTTGAACCTATAATAACCTTGTGGCTTGTAATAATAGTACTGTAATATCGCACTTGATCTTTATTTCTATAATTAAAAACCTAATTTATGTATTTTAACACATAATTAATACTTTTTTGGGTCTGCGTTTACATCCGTTGTGTTGCGTTGAGATGCATTAAGTTGAAATATTACAAAAATATTGCTTTAACCCAAATTATTATTTGTTCACTGAAAACTTCAAGGACTTTTAGGCAGTAAAAGTGGGATTGGACTCTTCATGGTGGCATAGAAGAGATTACAGAACCTCTAGCCTTCTATGGTGCAGATTAGATTATTCTTGAATGTAATGGATCTCGAAACTGGTAATGGAATATAGATAGGATCTAGATAGGATAGTTTTTTTGATAGGACAAGGACAAGTATATGAGATAGATCCGCAGCATGATGAGAATATTATTTATTCGCACTCTAACTTGGTAGGCAGAGAAGAACACTTCAGGGGTTACATTAATGGTCGTGGTGAGTTAGCGTCTTCTAGAATTTCTCTTATTGCAGTCTCAATAATACATTTCTCTCGCATTATCTGGCTTGCTGTATGGACTCCGTCTCATCAAGTGCTCGATTTTTTGTTATTTCTTCTGCATAAATTTTTTGCAAGCCCAAGACCATATTAAATGAGCTTAAGGTAGCACGTATTATGAAATACTTATGAGCTCCACCTCTGGCAAAGTGAGCGTTATGTAGGTTAGGTTAGGTTAGAGGTCAGTCAAGACAAGTACAGTACCCGGAGGTCGGATTGACCCATTGTACAACGTCCTAAAGGAGGGAAGGATAGTATAGGGGATAGGTTGAAAGGAGGGAATATGGCAGAGGGGGGAGTGGGAAGCGGAGGAATCACACAGACCAGACACAATAAAAGGATGGTAGAGCGCGACTACACCGATGAAGTCCTAGCACCTCTCAACCAGCCTAAGCCACTAATGAATCTGTGGAGAGCCTTTATGTCGGCTCTCGACACCGATTCAAGCTCCCAAAGAAGACCCTGCCAAGGGTACTCAATCTCTATCTACCAAGGGCTGGGCAGTTACAGAGGAGGTGTTCGATAGTCTCCAACTGCTCCTCATCGCAACACGAACTGCAATAGTTCGGCTGTGATCTGTTCCAGATCCCCGTCAGTGACCTAATCTCGCAGTGCCCCGTGATAAAACCGACAAACGGCCTTAAGCTGGCCTTATCTAAGTCCAGCAACCAATCTGTTCTCTTACTGTCTACAGCAGGCCATAGACACCTAGAAACAAAACAACCAGATCCGTTACCCCAACGTCTCTGCTCTTTCTCCATGACCCATCCATTGATGAGGCCATAGAGGTGGCAGACTGGGGGGTCAGGATCAACCATCAAATCGCCCCCTGAAAGCGAACCTAGCCTAGCGAGGGCATACGCCGTCTCATTGCCCAGTATTCCGCTATGTGCCGGAACCCAGCATAGACGGATACGGTCCGGTCCAAAAGTCCTCAACGACTCCTTGCACTCGCGAACAAGCCGTGATTTGCACCAGACCGACGCAATGGCCCTAAGGGCAGCCTGACTGTCAACGAAGATCATGTAAGATTAGGAATCCGAAGCTGGGCCACCAGCTATGGCCCCAATAGCCTTCAATATTGCGAAAATCTCCGCCTGAAAAACGCTGCAGTCATCATTCAACCTGAAGTGGAGTTCAAGACCGAGTGCCCTACAGGCGTTAAGTAAAACGCTACACCGAAATAAAGCATAAATTCAGCACAAATTCGTTACAAACCCAGAAACATATTAAGTAAGCTTAGGAAAGCACTGATTTTAAAAATACTTTTAAGCCATGCCTCTTATAAAGTGGGCGTCAAGTAAATAATTACACTTAAAAGCTAAATAAAGCTTGAATTCGATTTAAAATATTTTTTTAATAATTTTAACAATTTTTTATTGTGCCACGCCCCTTTTAAATAAGGCGTTTTTTCAATTCCTTTCAATCGAGATCACTTGGTGATATTTTGTAAATTTTCTGTGACATTTTCTTTATCAAGAAAAGTCACTTTAATTACTTAAACGCTTTACTTTGATAAGTTTTTCTCATTTTTATTTTTCCAAACTGAGAAACAAACTCTCATAAGCTTAAGCAGACATAAGCAAGTAAGCACAGCCTTCGTACATCATGACTACATACTTGGCAACAACAGTGGCACCAGCAGTGGCACTAGCAATGGCGGTTGCAGCAGCAAAAAGGATACGTTCTTTGCATAATAATTTGAATCAAATCAAGAACACAAAACGGAGAAGATAAAAACTTAAGGACATCGTACAGCAAACTAGAAAAAAGATATTCGTTGTCCTTAAGCCAAAAAAAAAGAATTTCAAGAAGAAAAGTTGCCAACAACAATAACAACAAATCGATAGAGAGATAAAACTGCGGTTAAGAAAACAAGTTATTTAAAAATACTTTTTTTCCTCTTCCCTCTCTCTCTCTCTCTCTCTCTCTTTCACTCTCTCTAAGTTCTTTATTTTTATGTGTATTTCAAATGGTTTTCTTTCTATTCACAGGATAATGTAGGCCAAATGCCTGTCGTTTGACTCTGAATTTTTTTTTTTGCCTTTGTTTGGGGTTCAAATAATTTGTTAAAGTTTACGAACTCTATGGCAAGTGAAATGAGTATGAGCACACTGGCAAAGAGCGAAATAAAATAAAATAAAAGAACAATTGCTAAATGATTTCAAGTGGTTTTGTTAGTTTCGAGTATTTTTTCTTTCAAGATTTTTTTTTCGTTTCTGTTTGTGGCAAAATAATGATGGCATTGACGTTAACTGGGTAGACACAAGGCCACCACCAATGGCTTAATTTGGTGCGTGGGGGGAGGGAAAACAATTACTGGGCAATGTGGACAAGTGGAACAATTCAAATGCTAAGGAGAGTTAAATTGTTTTTAAAAGAAATGAAAATTTATTATTGAAAAGACGATGAGACACACTTCCTATCACCCTTAAAGCTCTATGAGTCCATGCAGAAGTTTTTTTTCTTGCAATTTAGGCTGCCGCCGTAGTTTAGTAGGTAGTATGTGGGCTTATTAAATGTGAAACCACGGTTCAAATCCCCAACAAAACGAAAATATAAAAAAAATATTCTCTCGGTGACTTCCTCTCAGCAGATTTCTGGCAAAAAATTTTGAGAGTAAAAAAAATTGTGATGAAAAGTTTCTCAAAAGTTCGAAGTCGACTTTAAACTGTAGGTCCCTCCACTCATGCTTAAAATTAACACACACAACATAAGTGGTGTGAGAAACTAGGACCATAATCCTGACTGAAGGGTTGTAAATGTATTCCACCATGAAGAGTCCACTCCCAAGTACAGTATAACCGAGCGCTCTACCAATTTCGTATCTCTCACTACTCCACATATCACAATGCTCCATAAGCCAATGCAGTAGGTAGGTAGGTAGGTTAGAGTGGTAGCTTCGATACCAAAAGCTCACTTGAGCACGCATAGTGGCCCGTTGTGATGCCACAGGTGAACGCAGTCTCTGTACTGTTCAAGTTCCTTTAAACTAGAAAAGAAGAAGAAGTTGGTCAGCGCAAGGGCTGCACATTTAAAGCACGACTACCTCACGCTGGAAAACCTGCACGAAAGTTTGATAAACGAAGCTATATTCAAGACATCAATCAATGGATGATAGCTCCGTCAAGTTGACAAGGATTGGAGAGCCAATTAACCTGTATATCTGCACCTCGCAAGAGATGGGTATTGACAAAGATAGTGGATAACAGTGTCCTCGTCCTCAGCGGTTCTGCACCTACGGCTGCAGCATTCTTTCCTCATGTCTTCCCATAACACAATGACCTGTAAGCATGGCCACTGTGATTGAGATGATGTTACGACCAAGTCCAAGTAACTGGTTGGTGCGTGTTCTGTTCATCGAGGGCCAAGTGAGCCTAGCAGTGAAGCAAGACTCCTCATTGAGACAGAATAGGTTGGCGTCTCGAAAGAATTTCCGCGCGATGGTGTAGCACGACCCTGCTGTCGCTTATGCCGACGCGATATAACTAATGATCATAATCGGCACAACATGTATAAACAAATAAATATAAAGGAGCATACCCGATGTACCCTGGACTTATTTCTAGTCATTGACTGTCGCTACTTTAAACACGTGCTCCAGCTCATAGTTAATAATATGCATGTTGTTGTTGTTGTTGGTGTTTTCTCCACTGGCTAGCATGGGAATTATGCATCGTTGGTATGTTGTGGCTGAACGGAAGGCTGTGACCGAGGCAAGTCAAACGGCCCCCCCCCCCAAGTCGTTTGAAGAGGATTTCGGAAGTAGTGCACCAGCCCTGGCGAGCTCGTCGTCTCTGCAATTTCCCGGAATTTTACTGTGCCCGGGGACCCAGATAAATGTGACACTGAAGCGCCTAGAAAGCAAGACGAGACAGCGGCGACATTCCCTGACAATCCTGCAGTTCTTCACAACATTCGACAGAGATCTTATGGCAGCCTGACTATCAGAAAAGATCGAAAACCAACGCAGTACCAACCTAAAACTGTCCAGAACTATTGCTTGAGTTCTATTACAGACATAAACCATTTGCAAGTCGAGATGTTTCCCAGTCAGTGTTTTCAAGCACAGAAAGCGTGCACAAACCACATAAAAAGACTAAAAGTGATAGTAAAGCCAACTGGGGAATGACTCTCCCCGGATTGTAAAGAAATTCATGAGAAATTTGAATTGATATTACAATCCATTAGGCAGGAGTGCAACCTAACTTCTCTCAGCACCAATGTTATCCATTAGCGGCAGATATACAGTTCAAAATCGACTTCGAACGATACATACATACATAATTAGTTACTACAACCCTGCAGTCAGGATTATGGACCTAGCTTCTCGCACCACTTATGTTGTGTATGTTAATTTTATACATGAGTGGAGGGATTTACAGTTCAAAATTGACTTCGAACGATACATACAACCCTTCAGTCAGGATTACGGACCTAGTTTCTCACAGCACTAATGTTGTGTATGTTAATATTATACATGAGTGATGGGACCTACAGTTTAAAGTCGACTTCGAACTACAGATTTTTGAGAAACTTCTTCATGGCAATTTTATTTTGCTCTTAGAGTTTTTGCCAGAAATCTGCTGAGAGGTAGTCGTCGAAGAAATATTTTTTGTATTTGATTTTGATGTATGGCCTGGGGTTTGAATCCTAGCTTTATAAGCCAACACACTACCTACTAAAGTACGGCGACTTTATACGTACATGCCATACATAATATGCCATTACAATCCTTTAGTCAGGATTACAACCTAGCTTCTCACAACACCCATGTTGAGTGTGTTAATTTTATCCATGAGCGGCTGATCCTACAGGTTTTTGGAAATCTGAATTTATTTCTAATTTAATATGTATTCTTAAAAATAAATATGAATCATACGTTTCAATGATTTCGAAATATTATGTGTGTGAATATTTTACTTTGAAAATATCAAAAATAATTCCATTCAAAACGAAATTGTTAAGCAAAAAAAGGAACTTTTTTTACCCCACCAGCAGAACAAAAACAAAACCAGAAGAAAAAGTGAAAAAAAGTTTGAAAAACATTTTTTTTTGCCTTTTAGGCAGTTTTTACTTCTACTACCTACTTCGTCTTAAAACCATTCAAAAATGAAAAAGGAAAAGGTAAAGTAAAAGCAGAAATATATCCTGAAACATTTAGCCTGAGAGCACAGCAACAAGCAACAGAGGAAAAATACAAGAATTGGAAAATTGTAGAAAATTTGTTTTGATTTCTTATTAATAAAAAGAAAATTCTTGTGCAGAAGAAAATGAAAGAGAAAATATTGTTACGAAAATGGAAAAATCTATATAAAGGGTCCGACAAAAAAAATTTTTTTTGATAATGCTTTAAAAAAACTCCTGAATATTTTCTTAAAATTTCATTTTTTATTTGAAAGTACAATCCTTCCGGTTAATAATGGAAAATAATTTCATTCACATGGCTGCCTCGGCTGGCCATGCAGTAGCCTACACCAGAAGATGCAGATTTTGGCAAAAAAAAATCATCTTTTCAGATGAAGCTCATTTTGATCTTGGCGGATATGTAAACATGCAAAATTGTCGCATTTGGGGCACAGAAAACCCGCACGCATACATTGAAAAGCCGATGCACTCAAAACGAGTCACTGTTTGGTGCGGATTTTGGTCCAGAGGCATAATTGGGCCATTTTTCTTCGAAAATGAACAAGGAGTGGCCGTTACAGTCAATGGCGATCGTTATCGGGCCATGTTGAACGAATTTTTGTTCACAAAAGTTGAAGAGGAGGATATTGGCAACATTTGGTTTCAACAGGACGGCGCTACGTGCCACACATTAAAATTATAAACAAAAATATACCAACAAATACCAGCATAAAAAATGGTAAACGAGTAAACAAAACTACAACAACAAACAATACAAGAATAAATGTAAACAAAATACACAAACAACAATAATGAATATAAACAACGATGTTTACTTTTATAGAGAATTCGAGAAGGCGTAGCCATGAACATTCGCCTTCAAGAATATTCATCAGACTGTTTACTTTGCCATATAAAAGGCAAGGCAAAGCAGGCAACTAATTAGTAAAAGTTCAGTCAGTCTTGTGTGAAAACGCGATGTGTTTGAAGAGAGTATTCGTGGTTTGAAGATCTCCGTTACAAAAATCTCTCGAACAATTATCTAGTAATTGTTATTGTTTATGCAAAAGGTGTAAACAGAGTAATAAAGGGTCCGCCAAATAACTTTTTTTTAATTGCTTTTAAAAAAAAACTACGGAATATTTTCTCAAATTTCTTTTTTTATTTGAAAGTACAAGCCTTCCGGTTAATAATGGAAAATAATTTCATTCAAATGGCTGCCTCAGCTGGCCATGCAGTAGCCTACACGATCAGTCCAATTTTTAAGCACATTATCGATTGTATGCAGCTGTATTTCACCAATGGCTTCACGAATATTGTCCTTTAAAGCGTCAATTGTCTCTGGCTTGTCGGCGCAACACTTATCTTTGACGGCACCCCACAAATAATAGTCCAACGGTGTCAAATCGCAGCTCCGAGGTGGCCAAAGGACATCAGCTCTGCAGCTGATAATGCGATCTTCAAAAACAGGGCGCAAAACATCGAGTGTAGCTTCGGCTGTGTGGAACGTAGCGCCGTCCTGTTGAAACCAAATGTTGCCAATATCCGCCTCTTCAATTTTTGTGAACAAAAATTCGTTCAACATGGTCGATAACGATCGCCATTGACTGTAACGGCCACTCCTTACTCATTTTCGAAGAAAAATGTCCCAAATATGCCTCTGGATCAAAATCCGCACCAAACAGTGACTTGTTTTGGGTGGGTCGGCTTTTCAATGCATGCGTGCGGGTTTTCTGTGCCTCAAATGCGACAATTTTGCTTGTTTACATACCCGCCTAGATCAAAATGGGCTTCATCTGAAAAGATGATGCATGGCCAGCCGAGGCAGCCATTTGAATGAAATTATTTTCCATTATTAACCGGAAGGATTATACTTTCAAATAAAAAAATAAATTTGAGAAAATATTCAGTAGTTTTTTTTAAAGCATTTTCAATTCCCTTTAGCAAACAAAGCAATTGTTGTTGTTTACATCAAGTTGTGAATTTTGCGAATAATAAAGAATTGTAATTAAAACTAAATACAGATTTATTTTTATTTTATTTGCAATATACGAGCTCATAGTTTAAACGTTTGTAAAAGGTAAAAACGTAACAAGGATCAAGGTGCAAATCCAAACCGAAAAGACACGGTGAAAAAGAACAATTGTAGAGAACACCATGGAATCGATGCATTCGTAGCATCCGTCAGACATTCTTTGAACAAAAGCATATCAAATAGAGCATATGCACACATAGCCAGACCACATATGTAAGGATTTCAAATTTCTCAATTCAATCTAGGCAATTCTTTGCACAGTGGGACGATTATGGCGCATATATTTTACGAAAAATTTCTATGTTTTAATGGGGATTTTAGGTTTTTTTATGCATTCTTCTGCTATTAAACGATACATATTTGTAATTGGCAAACCACTTTTCACTAAATAAATGACAGTTCAGGTGTAATATATTTAACAGTTTACAGCTTTGCCGGATTTTTTTTTTACGCCGAGGGTTAAATTTATCAACCGCACCATAGCGGAAGTCGTCACTTCCTTCCCCGTCGTCTCGTGGACTCGTTGTGCCCACTCCGGAACTACGGTGGTATTACATCGGAGTGGAGTCCCTTTAGCCCTTTGGCCCCTGCGTGTTTATATCCGCGTCCGGATTGCCTGTCGAAAGTTGAAGAGACATCTAAGTATCTCCACTATTTCTTTCGTCCAGGTCCCTGCATCGAATTTCGCTTGACGCGTGTGCCAGTTTCATCTATGCAGGCGTGCCCACATGTTCCGCAGCCTCAAGATCCCTCTTCTTCGGCCTTAGAATGCTTTCCAAGTAATTCGCCACTGAGGTCCAATTTTCTCTACTCGCGATCATAACCCCGACAATGTTGCCGACCGTGATCGTCCCAACTATCGACGTCAGTGCAGAGCGATAGCTCTGCCAGCGTGCACAGTCGAAAACAGTGTGCTCTGCGTCATCAATTATCTTCCCTTCCTCGTAAAGACAGTAAGGGGTCCTGCCCATTGCCGGATGTACAATGTCATGTTACCAAAATTGTAAAATAAAATATTTTTTTTAGTTTTTGAAACTACAATTTGCGGAGAATTTAACAGAATAAAAGTCAATTAAACCAACGAAAATATTTTTTTTCTCGTTTTGAAACTACAATTGGCGGAGAATTTTTATATAAAAATTTATATAGAAAAACACTGTAATTTTTAAAATATTTTTCAGTTTTGAATCATATTTCTTAGAAAATTAAACATCAACTTTGGAAATTCTTTAACAATTTGTAGTCCATTTACCTTAAGCGTCTACAACATAATACAGCCTTCAAACAAAAATTTCCTTTTGATTTCCAGGAGTTCTAATAAATAGCTGCTTACAAAGACGTTTCTGTCTACGCGAAGTATTTGAAAATTGTTTGTAATGATGTTTCCTAAGATTATTATGATTAAAATGACGCTGTGTAGCTGTCTGTATCCATCACAATCAAGGCATTGACAATTTATTCAAATTTTCTTTATTTTTTTTTAAATTCTTTGCGTCACTGTCTTGTCTGTTATTATTTTTCTTGTTTTTTTTTCGAATTACATTATAAATTCCCTTCATTTCTAATGATTTTGTTTGTGTATTTTTATCTTGAGAAAACCAAACCCGTCCGTAATTGGTTATTGACGCGTTCTACTAGACTTGACTTTTGATTCCAAACAATTTGCATATCAAACAGAGCGACTTAAACGCATCGCGGGGTAGTAAAAGTGTAAAGGGATGAGGAATAGACAAGTTAAACTTGAAGGGAATTTTTAAATAATAACATTCTAACACTGCTCTATTGGAAACGGTAAAGAATTTCATTAATTTCTAAAAGAAAATGGTAAATTTTACACCATGTAAAAAATGTAAAATATTTTATATTCGAAATAATTGTTTTACACGATGTAAAAAATGTAAAATATGTCATATTCGAAAAAAATATTTATGATTTTGTGTATAACAAAAGAAAAGGTAAAGAATTTCATTTATTTCTAAAAGAAAAAATAAATTTTACACGATGTAAAAAATGTAAAATATTTTATATTCGAAATAATTGTTTTACACGATAAAAACAATGTAAAATATGTCATATTCGAAAAAAAATATTTATAATTTTGTGTATAACAAAAGAATATATTTTTAATGACATGTAATTTACATTTTTTACACGATGTCAAAAATGTAAAATATTTCGAAAATATTCGAAATAATTGTTTTACACGATAAAAACAATGTAAAATATGTCATATTCGAAAAAAAATATTTATAATTTTGTGTATAACAAAAGAATATATTTTTAATGACATGTAATTTACATTTTCTACATATTTTACATAACGTAAACAATGTATCAAAACCTTGAAATAAGAAAATTTTCCAGTTTTAATAAATACAGTAAAAAAGATGACAACAATACGAAATAGTTTTGAGAAATTTTACATGATATTTTTAACTATTTAAATTTTCTACATATTTTACACAAGGTAAATAATGTATAAAAACCGTGAAATGACATAATTTTCCTGAATTTGTGGATATTTTACAGTAAAAAAGATGACAATAATTGGACATAGTTTTAGATTTTTAGTTATTTTGCATGGCATTTTTACATAATTAAATTCTCTACACGGTTTACACTGTGTAAATAATTCAAGAAGCTTTAAGAAAAAGTTAATTTAAAACTATTAAATTTTTTCAAGCAACAAAAACCCCATTTTACATGGTGTAAACAATGTAAATAATGAAATTTTTACAAATACGTTAACTTTTTTCGACAATTTGCTGCCTAAGATGAATTCTTTGGTAACCATAAATTTAAAAATAGAACATTGACTAGCCAAGGATGATTTGTATAAAATTGACAATTTCTGGAAACTATCAGCAAACTATTTAGGTAAGAGATGTCAACCAGAAATTAAAGTTGCGTGAAAAAATATTTCCAAATATTCCTGTTAGTTTTTGTACATACTTCATTAATATACATTAATTTTCTTCAAAATTTTGGTTAAAATAAGTTTGTTACATATTTTACACCATGTAAACAATGTAATGTAACGAAATTTTATATTAAAAAATTTTAGTTCATTTAAATCATTCATTAATTTAATAAATTTAGATTTTTTGTTTGAAATTTTGTTTAAAATAAATTATTTACATATTTTACAGCATGTAAAAAATGTAAAATAACATTGTTTTCACAGAATCCTAATAATTTTTGTAACGATTTCAGTAACATGCATTAATTTCGTTCAAGATTTGAAGTCTTTTTAAGTTTGTTAAATATTTTACACCATGTAAACAATGTAATGTAACGAAATTTTATATTAAAAGATTCCTTTATTTAAATAATTTAACAATTTCTTACAGTTCAAAGAAAGGATTTCTCTGAAATTTTGTTTAAAATAAATTATTTACATATTTTACATCGTGTAAAAAATTTAAAATAACATTATTTTCCCTGATTCCTGTTAATTTTATATTAAAAGATTCGTTCATTTAAATAATTTAACAATCTATTAAGATTCAAACAAAGTTTGTCTTTGAAATTGTGTTTAAAATAAATTATTTACATATTTTACATCGTGTAAAAAATGTAAAATAACATTATTTACACAGATTTCTGTTAATTTTATATTAAAAGAGTCGTTTATTTAAATAATTTAACAATCTATTAAGGTTCAACCAAAGGTTTTCTTTGTAATTGTGTTTGAAATAAATTATATACATATTTTACACCATGTAAAGAATGTAGAATAACATTATTTTCACAGATTCCTGTTAATTTTATGTTAAAAGATTCGTTCATTTAAATAATTTAACAATTTATTACAGTTAAAAGAAAGAATTTCTCTGAAATTGTGTTTAAAATAAATTATTTACATATTTTACATCGTGTATAGAATGTAATATAAAATTATTTTCACAGATTTCTCTTAATTTTATATTAAAAGATTCGTTCATTTAAATAATTTAACAATCTATTAAGGTTCAAACAAAGGTTTTCTTTGAAATTGTGTTTAAAATAAATTATTTACATATTTTACATCGTGTAAATAATGTAAAATAACATTATATTCCCTGATTCTTGTTAATTTTATATTAAATGATTCGTTCATTTAAATAATTTAACAATCTATTAAGGTTCAAACAAAGGTTTTCTTTGAAATTGTGTTTGAAATTAATTATATACATATTTTACATCGTGTAAAGAATGTAAAAAAACATTATTTACACACACTCCTGTTAATTTTATATTAAAAGATTCATTCATTTAAATAATTTAACAATTTATTAAAGTTCAAAGAAAAGTTTTCTTTGACATTTTGCTTAAAAAAAAATATTTACATATTTTACATCGTGTAAAAAATGTAAAATAACATTATTTTCCCTGATTCCTGTTAATTTTATATTAAAAGATTCGTTCATTTAAATAATTTAACAATTTCTTAAAGTTCAAAGAAAAGTTTTCTTTGAAATTGTGTTTGAAATAAATTATTTACATATTTTACATCGTGTACAAAATGTAAAATAACATTATTTTCCCTGATTTTTGTTAATTTTAAATTAAAAAATTCGTTCATTTAAATAATTTAACAATTTATTAAAGTTCAAACAAAGTTTGTCTTTGAAATTGTGTTTGAAATAAATTATTTACATATTTTACATCGTGTAAAGAATGTAGAATAACATTATTTACACACATTCCTGCTAATTTTATATTAAAAGATTCGTTCATTTAAACAATTTAACAATTTATTACAGTTCAAAGAATGGTTTTCTCTGAAATTGTGTTTAAAATAAATTATTTACATATTTTACATCGTGTAAAGAATGTAAAATAACATTCTTTTCCCTAGTTCTTGTTAAATTTTGTAACGATTTCAGTAAAATGCATTAGTTTTCTTCAAGATTTAAAACTAAAGTAAGTCGTTTAAGTATTTTACATCGTGTAAATAATTGGTATGTAAGTTAAATGATGTAAATAATAGTGAAAGTTAACGAAGTTGTTTTCAAACAATTTGGTATTAATACGCATCCTATCATACTTTTTAAATAAGTCATTATATCGTTATCCTTACAAGGATTTTTGAATAGAAAACCATAAACCCAATTATGTACTGTATGTGTGTTATAAAAATAAATTAATTTATAATCAAAGGTATTGATCAATAGCATTGAAATTATTGTGTGTAGAAAATGTAAAATATGTTGAAAAGAAAATATTTGTACAAAAAACCAACAACAAAAACAGCAGGAATACAAATAGAATGCTAATGAATTGAAGAATTTTCTTGACAAAAGAATTTAAAAGAAGGAATTACACATGCCAACAAAACCAAACAGAATTATTTTGTATTTCAACAAATATTGGAAAATAAAAAGGAATTTTATTTAAAATTTTCATGACATTCTTTAAAAAAAATTTTGAAATTTTGCAAATAAAATAAATTTGTTATACAGACGTGTGAGAAATAATAGCAGAGAAGTTACATTATATTCAAAATTAGAAATATGGAAGGAGAAACTGAATTATATACAGTGGGGATATACTGTTTACATCAATTCGTTTTCGGCAAATCAGCCATTATTTTTCTCTCCACTGTTTTTAATAAAGGGTCCGCCAAATAACTTTTTTTTTTGAAAATGCTTTAAAAAATAATTACTGAATATTTTCTGAAATTTATTTTTTTATTTGAAAGTACAATCCTTCCGGTTAATAAAGGAAAATAATTTCATTGAAATGGCTGCCTCGGCTGGCCATGTAGTAGCCTACACCAGAAGATGCCGATTTTGGCAAAAAAATCATCTTTTCAGATTAAGCTCATTTTGATTTTGGCGGGTATGTAAACAAGCAAAATTGTCGCATTTGGGGCACAGAAAACCCGCACGCATACATTGAAAAGCCGACTCTGCCAAAACGAGTCACTGTTTGGTGCGGATTTTGGTCCAGAAGCATAATTGGGCGATTTTTCTTCGAAAATGAGCAAGGAGTGGCCGTTACAGTCAATGGCAATCGTTATCGGGCCATGTTAAAGGAATTTTTGTTCACAACAACTGAAGAGGAGGAACATTTGGTTTCAACAGGACGGCGCTACGTGCCACACAGCCGAAGCTACACTCGATGTTTTGCGCCCTGTTTTTGAAGATCGCATCATCAGCCGCAGAACTGATGTCGTTTGGCCACCTCGGAGCTGCGATTTGACACCGTTGGACTATTATTTGTGGGGTGCCGTCAAAGATAAGTGTTACGCCGACAAGCCAGAGACAATTGACGCTTTAAAGGACAATATTCGTGAAGACATTGGTGAAATACAGCTGCACACAATCGATAATGTGCTTAAAAATTGGACCGATCGTATAGGCTACTGCATGGCCAGCCATGGCAGCCATTTGAATGAAATTATTTTCCATTATTAACCGGAAGGATTGTACTTTCAAATAAAAAAAAAGAAATTTGAGAAAATATTCAGTAGTTTTTTTTTAAAGCATTTTCAAAAAGAAAAAGTTTTTTGGCGGACCCTTTACAATTTAATTTACGTATACATGCATGCAAGGATTTGTATATGTATTATCAATCTTCTGTGTACCATGAACGTATACATACATGTTAGTCTATAAGTGTGTGTAAAATTTAATTGTTTTTTCTCAATTTATTACTCTTTGTCTTATCATTTCTTTACTCTCGTACAGGCATTAATTTTGAATTCAGAAAAGTGTAGGCATTTATGTGTGTATCAATGCAGGAATTTTGTCAGAAGCATACTCCGGCATTCATACTCTCAATTACACTCAAATCTTTATGCGAGCAATGCCCATGTATAGATAAAGGAGTCTTATTTTATTTTTTTTTTAATTTACGGGCCTATTCTTATCATTTACTTGCTCTCACACACTATAGGTTTTGTTTAATTTAAGAGCCTGTTTTTGTAAGACAAATGCTTTTAGACGTTCGTCAACTTTATTCGTGGTTTCAATACAAACAGGTTACTTACCTACTTAACTGACCATTAACAACCCGATTAAGGGATTTCGACCTGCCTTAGCACAGCCTTTCAGGCGCCTCTGCTTCTAGCGCGCCTACGTCAGTTGGTCACACCAATCGATGACAGGGCTTCGATCGCCGACTTCCGCAGATCTCCGCATTAAATATCCGTCTCGCCAGAGCATCCTCCTCCGTTTGAACAACGTGGCCGAACCAGCGCAGCCGCTGGATGTTAATACGTAGCACAACGTCTATGTCGTTGAGGACCTCATACAGCTCACTGTTGGATCGGATGCGGACTTTTCTCTCGAATACTCTCAAGGCTGCTGCATCAGTGCTTAATAGGGTCCATGCCTTTGCGCCATAAAGAAGCACGGGGAGGATGAGCATCTTGTAGAGTATTAGTTTTGTCGTACGAGAGAGGTCTCTGCTACTCAATTGCCGATTGACACTATAGTAGCACATGTTGGCAAGAGAGATCCTGCACGTGATCTCCAGACTGACTTCATTTCTAGTGGTAACAGCGGGGCCAAGATAAATAAATTCCCTGACTATATCGCTTGTATAGTTATCGGCCATTATCTCTCTCGTCTCTGCTTGTCGATAACACATACAGTGGTGGCCTTATAATTAGAAACGATGTTCCTGGAACAGAGTTCTCTGGAGTGACGAATCTAAGTTTAATTTGTACCAATCTGATGGAAAATCGTATGTAAGACGTCCTCCAAACAAAGCCTTTGATCCCCTGGATGTTTATACGCTGCACACAGCTCATATAACTCACTGTTGGATCGGATGCGGAAGTCATCGCCAACTCGCACTGAACCCAAAGGTCTTACGTAGGACTTTTCTTTCGAATACTCTCAAGACTACTGCATCCCTGCTTGATAGTGTCCATGCCTCTGCGCCATAAAGAACCACGGGAATGATGCCCGTCTTGTCAGTATTAGTAGAGTATTAGTTTTGTCGTACGAGAGAGGTCTCTGCTACTCAATTGCGTATTGAGACCATAGTAGCACATGTTGGCAAGAGAGATCCAGGGTTCCTTCTGTGACTGTTGCCTCTTTCAAAAACTTGTCGGCCAATTCTCATTATAAACTGAGAAGATATGACGACCAAGTCTCCTTAGTCTAGTAGATAGTGTGTTGGCTTATTAGACGTAAAGTCAGGGTTCGAGCCCCAGGCCAGATTTCAAACACAAAATACAAAAAGTATTTCTTTGGCGACTTTCTCTCAGCAGATTTCTGGCAAAAACTCTGAGAGCAAATAAAATTGCCATGAATAGTGTTTCAAAAATCTGTCGTTCGGAGTCGACTTTAAACTGTAGGTCCCGCCACTCATGTATAAAATTAAAACACACAACATAAGTGGTGTGAGAAACTAGGACGTAATCCTGACTGAAGGGTTGTAAAGACCAATTATGTATGTATGTATGTAGATAGGGAGACACTCGAAGGCTAGCCTCATAAAGTTCCTGGGTTCCTTCTGTGATTGTTGCCCATATCAAAAAACTAGGCAGACGATACTCACTATAAACTGGATTTGGTTAATGAAGTTTAAACTCCCGCATGTATGTAACGGGTGATTTTTTAGCAATTATCTTTTTGGCAACACTGGTTTAAGCAGCTCATGCACGTTTCGTGTTTTGTTTCACTGTCAAACATCTTCAATTTGGTCTACAATTTAACCATGAATCGTCTTACAAGCGAACAACGCTTGCAAATCATTGAATTTTATTGTCAAAATGCGTGCTCTGTTAAGAAAGTTCATCGCTCGCTTCGTCCATTTCATGATCAGTTAAACCCACTGAAGCGGCTATTCCGGCTATTGTGTGACTAAATTTCGCACCAAATTTACATTGTTGGACATTACACCACCAACACGCTTACGTAGAGTGCGGACTGAGGAAAATATCGCAGCTGTATCGGCCAGTGTTAATGATGGCCATCAATTATCGATTCGTCGCCGTTCGCAGCAATTGGGGCTCTGTTACTCAACAACGTGGAAAATTTTGCGGAAGGTGTGAAGCTTTTCAAAATACAGCTTGTGCAAGATATGAAGCCGAACAACCTACCGCAACGCAGAATTTTTGGTGAATGGGCTCTTGGAACGATGGCCGAAGATCCACTTCTTTATCGAAAAATTGTGTTCAGCGACGAAGCTCATTTTTGGCTCAATGGATACGTAAATAAGCAGAATTGTCGATTTTTGGAGTGAAGATCAGCCAGAAGCATTGCAAAAGCTACCAATGCATCCAAAAAAAGTCACTGTTTGGTGCGGTTTATGGGCTGGTGGCATCATTGGACCGTACTTCTTCAAAGATGTTGCGAATCGTAACGTAACTGTGAATGGTGAGCGCTACCGTGAGATGATATCCAACTTTTTTTTGCCCAAAATCCAAGTGCTTGACTTGCATGACATGTGGTTTCAACAAGACGGCATGCGTAACAATAGACTTACTGAAAGGCGAGTTTGGTGAACATTTTATTTCACGTTCGGGACCGATCAATTGGCCGCCTAGATCGTGCGATTTAACGCCTTTAGACTATTTTTTGTGGGGCTTTGTTAAGGCTCATGTCTATACAGACAAGCCCCCTTCAATTGACGCATTGGAAGACATCATTGAAGCATTTATTCGTGAGATACTGGCCGAAATGTTATCGAAAGAGTATGCCAAAATTGGACTATGCGGATGGACCATTTGAGGCGCAGTCGCGGTCATAATCTTCAAACATTAAATTATATGGACCGTACTATCGATTCAAATAAAGATTTCATGCATTTTTCTGAATTTTATGTGTTTTTTTTTTGGAAAAATTTTCCTATAGCTCTTAAAAAATCACCCATTATATTTAATATGTACACGTGTATGTACATACATATATGTAAAGTATGTTGAATATTTCTCCAAAAAAGAAACGAAAAATATTAAGAACCTTACGTTGCTTTTCCTTACCCACCTTCTTCTGCAGCAACAAAATTGAAAAAGTTGCCGCTTGAATTAAGTAAAAATTTTTATTTTTAATTTTACTTTTGAAATGTTTAATTATTTAAAAAGCCTTCAACAACAACAACAACAACAACAACAGCAAAAAAGTTACAAAACACGTGCAACAAATTTTTAAATCATTTGCACGCGTTTAAGTCTCAACAGTTAATGGCTCGACGTGAAATATTAACGACGGTCGCACTATGTGGTATTTACCCTGAAAAGCTGGCCAAAAAGGCAAAAATTATTTTAAAGAAATTTTAAAAACTGAGTATGCAGTTCGATAGACAACAAAATTCTGCATTATATAGTGAATTTTCACGACTTTAAGTTGAGATTTGTACATTTGAGACGATGTCAAAGTCAGGAAAGTGAAGAAAATTAAATGCGTTTTTGGGGTTTTTTTGAAATTTTAATAGGTTTATATGATAGTTTTTTGGGGCTAAACGAATAGAGGTTTTATATTGATAATTTTTTTTTGAAAGGTATGAGCAACTGCTACTTTCAGTTTTTTATATATATATATATCTCATATATTCAGGTTAAAATTATTCGTTCAAAATTTAAAAATAATAAAAATTTCACATTTTTTACCCTACCTAAAAAAAAGATAAGGATTTTAAAGGTGAAAGTAGTTTTTAGTAGTTTAATGTTATATACCACAAGAAAATATGAACTCTCTACATTCAGAAACAAAAGGAAAAGAATGCGCAAATTTGCGCAATTATTTTTGGCGATTTTTTGAAAATTTTACTTTTTTTTCAAAAATTAAAAAAATTAGACGCAGTGTAATAAAGCCATATGGCCTTATTTCTCAATAGAATGAGAAATAAAACTATATGGATTCAGTAGAAGCGATACCAATCGAGATGTCCTGAATAGGTTACTTTTAAACAGTGACCCTTTTATAAGCTGCAGTACACAAAAATCGCGAAGGCATAGAAAAGCATTTTCATCAGATACTATGAAGTTACTTCTTCCTGACATTGATGATGAAAATGATAACGATTTTAACGATTGTAAAGGGTGTTTTTTATAGAGGTATAGAACTTTAAGTTGCAATAAAACAACGATGGATTATTCGATTGACATGAATTTTATTTATCCGAAAGATAATCTTGTGGCATTACATTTTAAATATGATTTCTGGCATATGACCGCCACGGCTGGCGCGGATGTAGTCCAATCTGGACGTCCAATTTTCGATGACTTTTTCCAACATTTGTGGCCGTATATCGGCAATAATACGGCGAATGTTGTCTTCCAAATGGTCAAGCGTTTGTGGCTTTACCGCATAGACCAATGACTTTACATAGCCCCACAGAAAGTAGTCTAGCGGTGTTAAATCACAAGATCTTGGAGGCCAATTCACAGGTCCAAAACGTTAAATTAGGCGGTCACCAAACGTGTCTTTCAATAAATCTATTGTGGCACGAGCTGTGTGACATGTTGCGCCGTCTTATTGAAACCACATCTCCTGGACATCATGGTTATTCAATTCAGGAATGAAAAAGTTAGTAATCATGGCTCTATACAAATCACCATTGACTGTAACGTTCTGGCCACCATCGTTTTTGAAAAAGTACGGACCAATGATTCCACCAGCCCATAAAGCGCACCAAACAGTCAGTTTTTCTGGATGTAACGGTGTTTCCACATACACTTGAGGATTACCTTCACTCCAAATGCGGCAGTTTTGTTTGTTGACGTAGCCATTCAACCAGAAGTGCGCTTCATCGCTAAACAAAATTCGCTTATGAAAATCGGGAACAACGGTAATCTCGTTTTGGGCCCATTCGACGAATCTACGCCTTACTTGATGATCGTTTGGCTTCAATTCTTGCACGAGTTCCTTCCGCAAAATCTTCCATAAAGTGGATGGACACAGATCCAATTCCTGTGGTCGATGGCGGATGGACTCATTCGGGTCTTTCTCAATGCTACGCTCTACAGCAGCAATAGCTTCTTCTGTACGCACCGTACAGCGTCTCTGGGGATGCGAGTTATCAATAAGAGTAAACGTGGTGCGAAAACGTTCCATGGTTACTCGAATTAACTGCTCTGATGGATGATTTTGTCGACGATAAACAGAACCATTATTTTCGAAATAAAATTGCACTATTTGCAAGCGTTGTTCAGGCGTGAGTCTATTCATGATGAATTGCCAAACCAAACTGAGAATAAATCACTTGACAGCTGTTAAATCGGTCGCCATCTTGAAAAGTAATGCCAACTTAAAGTTCTATACCTCTATAAAAAACACCCTTTAGTTAGTTTCACTTTTTAAGTATTTTTTTCAGTTAAGTATTAAATAATTTAAAATAAATATTATGAATAAATATTAATTATCATAGTAGTTTAAAAACTTAATTACATATGTATATCGACTATTATAAAAATATGAGATGTATGTTAGATTTTCTTGATGGACTGTATGTGGTACCTAGAGGCACTTACCGATCATAATAAAATGTGATCAGAAATGATTCACATTCATATTAAACATGTTCATGTCGAATTTCATCGAGGTAATAACATTTTTAAGCCAATTATGATTGCTAAACATATTTTCTTAAGGGGCCCTATTTTAAACCAAGGGGCAATTATGGACCGACCATAACAAAATTTAGTAATATGATTTAGATTTACAAAATATACGTTCATGCCGAATTTCACCGCGATACCGATGTTTTTAAGCCATTTATAAGCGCAAAAGTGAATTTCTAAAGGGGACTTTATATGGGGACCAGGGTCAAATGTGATCCGATTTTCAACAAACTTTAAACCATGATTTCTCGGTATACAGAACTGATCCATGCTAAATTTTATCATGATTGTTGCATAATTACCATAATTATGTGTAAAAAAGTGCAATTTCGAGGGGAATTTGTATGGGGGCTAGGCGAAATCACAGACCGATTTGAAACAAAATCAGTTGGGTTCATCATTGGGCCTACTTATCACTAACACTATCAAAAAATTCCAGCCATTAACTCATAAAACACTTCTATTAATTTTGGCCAGGTTTTGAGGCAAAATGCCACATAGTGCGACGGTCGGTTAATAAGATTGTAAAGGAGAGAGCGAGAGAGAGAGAGACTCGCCTTTTGGAAAATTGAAAATAAAATCTTTGCAATGAACCCAATAGAATTCAATTCAATTTGATTTGATTTTCAATATTGAATTCAAAACAATTTAGTATCGTAACTCAGGTTAATTAACAAAACATGAAACACTTTTTCAAAATGGAATTGAAAAATGAAAATGAAAATGAGAAAAACAAAAAAGTAACAGAAACTTGTGAAAAAATTTTAATTTATTTTTAACAAAAAAAAACATTATAACACACACACACAGACACACACACTTATGTACTTTAAATACTTAAAAATGCCGTCATAATTCACGTTCATATGACAAGGCGAGTTTTATTGTGTCAATTGTCTACTCATGCTCGTAATAACCATTTAAAGAAAAGTCAGAAAGAGAGAGAGAGAGAGAGAGAGAGAGAGAGACAGATACACTAGAAAAGTAACACTAGCGGAAAAGGGGGAACGACCGACTCAGGGAGTTAGGGGAAGGTATACGTTGTTACATTAACAGCAATTAAATTGAAATGAATTGAAATGAAATGAAATGAATCGCAAACTTAATTGATACAAACAATCGTTTTGTTTAATTGAAATGTACACTACGAAACGCTAGAAAATAATTTAAAATGTTCACATAAATTGGGGTTAAATAGTGTAACTGTTTCTAAAAGTAACGCTTACTTGGATACACTATAAGGCCCGGTTGTTATCGCGTTATTATAGGAACTATTCCGTCACCTAGTCGCCGTGGTCTAGTAGACGTGAGACCTCGATTCAAACTCCAGGTCAGGCATCTCCAACTAAACGAAATATAACAAAATATTTCTTCGGCGACTTCCTCTCAGCAGATTTCTGGCAAAAACTCTGAGTGTCAAATAAAATTGCCATGAAAAGTTCCTCAAGAACCTGCCGTTCGGAGTCGACTTGAAACTGAAGGTCCCACCACTCATGTATAAAAATTAAATCATATATAGGGGGTCCGCCAAAAACTTTTTTTTTTGAAAATGCTTTAAAAAAAAACTACTGAATATTTTCTTAAAATTTCTTTTTTTATTTGAAAGTACAATCCTTCCGATTAATAATGGAAAATAATTTCATTCAAATGGCTGCCAAGGCTGGCCATGCAGTAGCCTACACGATCGGTCCAATTTTTAAGCACATTATCGATTGTGTGCAGCTGTATTTCACCAATGGCTTCACGAATATTGCCCTTTAAAGCGCCAATGGTCTCTGGCTTGTCGGCGTAACACTTATCTTTGATGGCACCCCACATAATAGCCATGCATGTACTTTCAAATAAAAAAAGAAATTTGAGAAAATATTAAAGCATTTTCAAAAAAAAGATTATTTGGCGGACCCTTTATAAGTGGTGTGAGAAACTATGCCTTTGGAGTCGATAGCAAGATATTCGACGGCTACCCTGATATGGGTTTGTGGCCTTGAATGAATTCATATGTGAAGTTAGCAACCCCTTAAAAATGAGCAAACAAATGATGTCACAAGATTTACTCACTTTCAAAGGAAATTTGGAATCATGAACTCACATGTGCAGACATCGGACATATCAACAACCGCTGTGGCTACAATCGGAACATAATGTCGTTGAAACGAACCAGAGACCAAGTATACTGGGACTCTGGCCCCTGGGTATACATACATGTTTGGTGACTGGGATACCTCAAAATACTTTCTATAGAGACTGTAATGATGAGGAAGAGAAGGAGAACACAGAACATTTTCTCTGTCATTGTCCGGTACTTGGGAATCTAAGAAAGAGGATTCTTGGAGACCCAAAATTTCTTGATAGAACGTGTCCTAGCCAGAGGTGATTTGAATAACATCTACAGTTTCATTGAATTATCAGGATGATTGTAAAATGTCCTGCAGAAGTTATATTCGATTGAAAGAATAGTTCCTGCAAGAACTAGATAACAACGAGATACTATACTACTAAGTTGACGGAATACACACATACATAATTGGTCATTACAACCCTTCAATCAGGATTACGGCCTAGCTTCTAACATGAGTGGCAGGAACGACAGTTTAAAGTCGACTACGAACGACAGATTTTTAAGCAACTTTTCATGGCAATTTTTATTTTACGCTCAGATTTTTAGCCAGAAATCTACTGAGAGGAAATCGCCAAAGAAATATTTTTCATATTTTCGTTTTGAAGTCTGACCTGGGGTTTAAACCGAGGCCTCAAGCCGCTACCTACTAGACCACGGCGACTTCAGTGATGAAAAATGATGATGATGAAAAAAATCTCCTAATTTGTCTTCATAACGTGTGTACATCAACACATTGATCAAATAAAATAAACAATTTTGGTTAGAAATTACCTAAAACGGCAACACTGCTGCTAATAGCTGTTGTTCTCTGTCTCTCTCTTGCTCTCTCGCTCTCTTTTATTTTTCTGTTTTCTTGTAAAGGCAAAGCAAGTAAACAAACAATTACCGTTACAAATTCCTTAATGAATTGCTTGGTGTACACCATTAGCTAATAAAGCCTTTGCAAAAAAAAAATTGTAAAATAATATTAAAAACAAAAACAAAAACAACAACAACAAACGAACAAATACCCCCAAAATAAACATGTGTAAACGAAAACGAAATGAAAAACCATACAAAAAAATTATTGTATGAAGCATTTTTGTTGTTGCTGTTGTTTTTTTCTTCTTTTAAAATTGGAAAAATTAAATGAAAAACCACAAACTTATCCATAAGCGCATACATACATATGAACATGCATATAAGGGGCTTAAGCGGATAAAAAAATTGTGTGCTCTTTTGTAGTCTTTTTTTTTTGATTTTCTTGTGCATTTTTTCCATATTTTTTTTTTTTTTTTGCAAAATTAACAAGAGCACAAATACAAACGGCAATAGCAACAACAACAACAATAAATTTTGTGTATTTTAAACGTACAATAATATTTAATGACGTTTTCAATTATGAGCAGTTTTAGTGTTTGACTAGTGTCTGTAACGAAAACACACACAGTGTGTACGCAACTAAAGCGGAACGTGTTTAAAACCAAAAAAAAAATTATTTTTTTGATTTTTAAATTAAAAACAAACAAATAAAAAAACGAGTTGTAAACGGTTTGTTAATGTCTGGAATTTATTTAATTTTTTTTTTTTGTACAATTTATAACGATTTCGTTATAATACAAGCTGCCTGCTCCATCATCTTTACAAAAGATTTTTTGTTTAATAAAATCTGATTTAATTTAAAAAAATCAACATAAATGCCATTTAATATCACGTTGTTAGTGTCAGTTTAGTGTCTATTAAAAATAATAAGAAAAAAATAAATAAAAAACCAACAAACAACAACAAAAACAAATAAAATTAAAAATAAAAAAAATATATTTAAATCTTAATGCAATCACAGCAAATTCAAATAAAAATCAATTAAAAAGTTAAATAAGCGTAAAATCTTGGCAATTATAAAATTTAAAAAAAAAAATAAAAAAATTAAAAAAAGAATTTTTTTCTTCAAAGAAAAAATCTGTGTTTTCAAAGCAATATTTCGTTTGACCTTAAATCAATAACCCTTTAAAAGAACCGGTAGGCAAAACCAAAAAAAAAGAGCAAAGAAAACCGCAAGCACACAAGCCTACACTCATTGTATTTCATTATTTACTCCCCCTGAGGGACCACCATCACATTGTGTTATTGTTTGCATGGCATGTGTGTGAGTGCCTGTTGTTATTGTTTATAAACATGTTGGTTTGGTATACAAAAGACAAACACAAACAAATAAAAATAAAAATAAAACATAAATAAACAACATCCCAATAATCTATAACTGGATTATCCTCTATTTAGGCAAAAACAAAAACACACATACACATACACACACACCCTGAACAAAATCTAAACAATATGTGGCCCACTAATGAGCAGTGAATTTTTGAGAACACAAATCAAAACAAAACCACATGAAAAAAAAAAACAAAAACGAAAACAAAAACAAAACATCTCAATGTACAGCACAAACGAGACTAATGAGCAGTAGTGAGTGAATTTGTGAGAACAGGTGTAAAGGGGTTGCCATTTGGTTGTTTTTAAACAATAATACTGACCTCTTCACATTAAACTTGTAATTTGTTTATAATTTCTAAACTTTTGAATCGATTTGCTTGAAATTTAAAACATTAACTTAGAACATATTAAACTTGTAGGATGTTATTTAAAAACTTAAGTCTACTAAGCTTAAAGAAGACTACAAAGGCTCAAAGTTAAAAAAATTATTTAAAAAAAAGTTCTTACTTTAACTTCCATTTTTTGACTTAAACAACCCTAAAGTTGGCATATGTTAAGCAATTTATAAATATTTTTCTTTAATTAAAGCTATTATCTAAAGTCTGTTGATCCCTTAATATAGTATTTTGAATGTGAGATAAGGCAATTGCAAGCGAAACTAAAAAAGTAGTAAATAGTTGACTGCAGTAATCCTTCGATTTACGTCGCCTCGATTAACGTTGTTTCGATTTACGTCGTTCAATTTGCGTTGTCATTCAAATTACGTCGCCTTTTTTTTTGGAACCAACTGCGACGTAAATCGAGGGATTACTGGAACTTTTTTAAGTTCCTTGTTAAAAACATACTATTTTGTCGTATGAGCAATATGAAATTCGATTTACGTCATTTCGATTGACGTCGCCTTTTTTTGGAACCAACTGCGACGTAAATCGAGGGATTACTGTACAATAGCCTTATGGAATATCATGTCGCAAGCTTTCTCAAAATCTACGAAAAACTGACAATGCGTTTTCAGTGATATTGCGAGGGATTACTGTATTTTCTAAATATTACTTTTTTTCATTTATTTCATTTGCTATACAAATTAAAAAAAGTATAAATTTACTACTATTTTTTGGCCATAGAAAAAAATTACTAAAAAAGTAGTAGAAATTTCTCTGTTTTCTTGAAAATAAAATGTAGAAAATATTTTTAGAACTAAATTAAACCAAATCTGCTTATAACTACACAAATTAAAAAATAGTAAAAATTTACTACAATTTTTCGGCCTTAGAAAAATAGTAGTAGAAATAAAAATTTTACATTTATAACTAAAAATAAAGAAAGGGAATATTTTTAGTTTGTTTTAAATAATATAAGCATAATTGAGTAAGAAACATAAAAATTAGAAAAAAGTAGTAGAAATTTACTACTATTTTTTGCCATAGAAAATAAATTACTAAAAAATAATAAAATTTTTCCCTGCAAATCAAATCTAGAAAATGTTTATAAATATAAATTAAACTAAACCTTTATATGACTACACAAATTAAAAAAGTAGCAGTAATTTACTACTATTTTTGAGCCACAGAAAAATAGTAGTAGAAATAAAAAGATTTCTTCTCTATTAAAAAAGACGAAAAATAATATTTTTTGTGTGTTTTTAATAATATAAACAGAATTGAATAAGTACCACACCAATTAGAGAAAGGTAGTAGAAATTTACTACTAGTTTCTGAGCTATTGAAAAATAATAGTGGAAATAAAAAGGGGTCTTTTTCATTAAACACGAAGAAAAAGAATATTTTTTGTGTGTTTTTAATAACAAGCATAATTGAGTAAGAAAAATATCAATTAGAAAAAAGTAGTAGACATTTACTACTATTTTTGAGCCACACAAAAATAATAGTGGAAATAAGAAGATTTCTTCTCCATTAAAAAAGCAGAAAAATAATATTTTTAGTATGTTTTTAATAATATAAACTGAATCGAATGAGAACCACATCAATTAGAAAAAAAGTAGTAGAAATTTATAACTATTTTTGAGACATAGAAAAATAATGGTGGAAATAAAAAGTTTTCTTTTTCATTGAACACGAAGAAAAAGAATATTTTTTGTGTGTTGTTAATAATATAAGCATAATTGGGTAAAACCCTTATCAATTAGAAAAAAGTAGTAGACATTTACTACTATTTTTGAGCCATAGAAAAGTCGTAGTGGAAATAAAAGGTTTTCTTTTACTTCAAAAAAGAAGAGAAATAATATTTTTTGTGTATTTATAACAATATAAACAGAATCGAATAAGAACCACATCTACTAGAAATTTACTACTAAAGGGTGTTCTTTATAGAGTTATAGAACTTTAAGTTGGCATTACTTTTAAAGATGGCGACCGATTTAACAGCTGTCAAGTGATTTATTCTCAGTTTGGTTTGGCAATTCATCATGAACAGACTCACGCCTGAACAACGCTTGCAAATAGTGCAATTTTATTTCGAAAATAATGGTTCTGTGCGGAAAACGTATCGCGCACTACGTCCATTTTATCGTCGACAAAATCGTCCATCAGAGCAGTTAATTCGATTAACCATGGAACGTTTTCGCACCACGTTTACTCTTATTGATAACTCGCATCCCCAGAGACGCTGTACGGTGCGTACAGAAGAAGCTATTGCTGCTGTAGAGCGTAGCATTGAGGAAGACTCGAATGAGTCCGTCCGCCATCGAGCACAGGAATTGGATCTATGTCCATCCACTTTATGGAAGATTTTACGGAAGGATCTTGGTTTGCGTGCTTACAAAATCCAACTCGTGCAAGATTTGAAGCCAAACGATCATCAAGTAAAGCGTAGATTCGTCGAATGGGCCCAAAACGAGATTACCGTTGTTCCCGATTTTCATAAGCGAATTTTGTTTAGCGATGAAGCGCACTTCTGGTTGAATGGCTACGTCAACAAACAAAACTGCCGCATTTGGAGTGAAGGTAATCCTCAAGCGTATGTGGAAACACCGTTACATCCAGAAAAACTGACTGTTTGGTGCGCTTTATGGGCTGGTGGAATCATTGGTCCGTACTTTTTCAAAAACGATGGTGGCCAGAACGTTACAGTCAATGGTGATCGGTTTAGAGCCATGATTACTAACTTTTTCATTCCTGAATTGAATAACCATGATGTCCAGGAGATGTGGTTTCAACAAGACGGCGCAACATGTCACACAGCTCGTGCCACAATAGATTTATTGAAAGACACCTTTGGTGACCGCCTAATTTCACGTTTTTGACCTGTGAATTGGCCTCCAAGATCTTGTGATTTAACACCGCTGGACTATTTTCTGTGTGCCGATATACGGCCACAAATGTTGGAAAAAGTCATCGAAAATTGGACGTCCAGATTGGACTACATCCGCGCCAGCCGTGGCAGTCATATGCCAGAAATCATATTTAAAATGTAATGCCACAAGATTATCTTTCGGATAAATAAAATTCATGTCAATCGAATAATCCATCGTTGTTTTATTGCAACTTAAAGTTCTATACCTCTATAAAAAACACCCTTTATTTTTAGTAAGTGGGAATGTATTAAAATTAAATTAAAATTTAAATTATTTTAAAATATCGTATAAGGTAGGGTATCCACACTTACGACCATACGTATACGTACAGTGTTTAGTCGTCATTACAAGATTTTTATTTAATTTTTTTTTTAAATTTAATAAGTTTTGCGGTTAAAAAAATTTTTTCAATTTTGTATGGTTAAAATACATTTCCTTTTCTACATTAATTCATACAAACTAACATAACAATACTTATTATGAAGAAAGAGAGAGAAAGAAAACATCCTCATTAAATGCTTACGGTATTAATTATACCGTTTAAAAAGTATTTCATTTTATTGTATTTTATTTTATTCCATACGTACGTACATACCTTCTATTTATGCAGATATTTGCTGTCCATTACCAGTTAAAATGCCTTAATTAATATTAATTAACAAATAAATAAATCACACACACATGAACAAACATACACACACACTCGTTTTCATACTTGGCATTTTAAATTGGTGTTGAAAATCACTTGACACTTCTTTTTAATATTTTTTTCTCGTTTTTATATTCGTTTTCATTTTTTTTTGCTGTCGCTTTACTAATAAAGCTTTTAAATGTATAACGCATGCATGGTTGTGTGTGTATGTATGTGTATTGATAGACGTAAGTGTTGTGCACATTCCTGTTTTCAATTTATTAATTTCGTTTAACATTGTTGCTGTGGTTGTTGTTATTGTCGTTGCTGTTATAGTATCATAATATTTGTTTACATTTAACAACACATTCGACACGACTTGCCGTACAAGCCTCTCTTTCTTCCCCACGTTCCCTTTCTTTCATTGTACTTTGTTCTCTCACTATTCGCTTACGCATATTAAAATATTCACTTATTTTTTCTGTTTTTTTGTTACGTTTTTGTATTTACATACACAATCGATCAATTAACGAGTCTTTTAACGTCATCACTTAAGTAATTGTTGTTGTTGTTGTTGTTGCTGTCTTTTATTTTTCTCTTGGTTTTTAATACAACAACAAAAAAATACATATCAAAATATGAAATTGTATCGTTTGTTAATCAATAAAAATGGGACCAGCAAACGAGTAAAAACCGACACACAAAACAAAAAATAATGTCTGGGTCAGTAATGTTTGCCGACAGAATACAACTTTATGTAGGCATCATATGTGCATGTGCATATGTATGTGTGTATGTGTGTGTTTTTTTTTTGTCTTTAACTAGAACAATAACAATGTCAAACCGAACATTGAGAATTTTTGGAGCCATAATGAATTTAACCAAATAAGTAAAAACAACAACAAATTTCATCATAAATACAGAGTTTTCAAGTGAAGTGGAGTATGACTGTTAAAAAAAACAACTGTAAACTTGAGTTGCCATTGTAAGGAAATTAAGGTTTCAGTTGAGTTAAAGCATTTCTTATGATTTTTTTATGAATAAAACGTAAAAAGTACCAAAAAGTTTTTTTTTATAATTTTTTTAATTTGTTTTTGTAACTTAACGTTTTGAATGTTGAAAAATTAATTTTTGTTATTTATCCTAAACGTGTTAATGATACCAGTTACCTTTATTAGCAAAACTTTTATATAAAAAGTACTTTTTTATGTTTTTTGTACTTAAATAAAATGAAATAAAAATAAATTATTTTCTAAAGTACTTTTTTAAAATCATTTTACGCCGGTAAAAATATCAATAATGGAAAATATGAATAAAATATCACCAATAATAAAAAATAGCTCATGTACATTTGGTTTTGCGTAAAAGTACTTTTGCTATTTTTGTTACGTTTTGAGACAATTTTGGTTTCTAAAATTTCGTAAAAATGTATTTTTTTCTCTTTTTAATAGTATCTTCTTTTCTGGATCCTTGTTGCTAAGAAAAAGTACTTTTTAATAGTTTTGGTACTTTTTTCTATTTCTTAAGGTATTTTATAATTGGTGCTTTTTTAAATATTGTTTGTTACACTAAACTCCAAAAATTAACTTTTAAGCAGTAACCGGTGAAACTGGAACGTTTGCAAAAAAGTACTATTTGATCGTTTTGGTACTTTTTATTGATACTTTTTCAAACATTTACTGTTACAATAAACTGCAAAAATAAGCTTTTTATTAGTAACTTTGAAAACTGAAACGCTTGCAAAAAAAGTACTTTTTGGTAACTTTGGTACTTTTTCTACTCCTTAAGCTACTTTTTTAAATATATTTTGTTGCAATAAACTTCAAAAATGAATTCATTAATGTAACCTCCAATACTAGGACCTTCACAAAAAAGTACTTTTTGTTAATTTTGGTACCTTTTTCTATTCCTTAAGCTACTTTTTTAAATATATTTTGTTGCAATAAACTTCAAAAATGAATTCATTAATGTAACCTCCAATACTAGGACGTTCACAAAAAAGTACTTTTTGTTTATTTTGGTACCTTTTTCTATTCCTTAAGCTACTTTTTTCTGTTTCTAATTCCAGAGACTGTGTGTATAACATGATTAGAGTCCTTGCGAAACAAAGGGCAGGTCTCAACATTGTCCACATAAACGCTCAGAGCTTAAATAATAAGATTGATGAATTTAGGTACTTATTTGTGGCAGCAGGTATTGACGTTATTTGTGTCTCTGAGACTTGGTTACCCTTGGATGTTCAGGATACAGTTTTTAATTTACGGGGCTTTAAACTTTTCCGATCAGATAGGAGAATCTTGGTTAATGGTAATGCGATCAGGGCCAGGGGTGGTGGAGTTGCGATTTATGTTCGTAATGGTATACTTTGTAAGGAAAAATTATTAAATCACATTGGGAGCGAGATTGAATATTTGTTTCTGGAAATATCAACAGGCGATGGTCCGAAACTTCTTCTTGGTTGTGTATATAGACCGAATTCTAGTTTAAATTTTGATCCTTTTATTTCAACTCTTGTGGATATTACCATTCGATATGACGACATAGTTATTGTAGGTGACTTTAACAATAACCTTCTACTTGATAATCCCCTTATAGGACCAATGCTCTCACTTCACCTCAGTCCTGTAAATGTGTCAACACCTACACATTTCCACTCAACATCCAGTAGCCTGATAGACCTTATATTTGTGAATCACATTGACAGGGTATTGTTATATGACCAAATTTCTGCTTCCTGCTTCTCCAACCATGACCTTCTCTTCCTTAATTATAATTTGTCCGTAACTTGTCCCGTGGACAAATATATTACGTATCGTGATTTTGGAAACATTGATTATGCAACTCTGAATATTGAACTGGATAGCGTATCTTGGGACCAGGTATACACACTGGGTAATGCGAATGACCAATTATCGTTTATTCAGGACAGAGTGCGTTTGCTCTATGACAGGTGCGTTCCTGTCAAAACCAAGCACATCAAACCTAAACAACAGCCCTGGTTTAATGCGGAAATAAAAGCACTCATTGAGAGGAGGGATAGTGCTTACAGGAGATGGAAGAGGTTAAGGACGGATGATTTGAAAGCTTTACATAGATTCGCACGGATGGAAGTTACCAGGAGCATAAGAACTATAAAGAGATTGTATTATGGCGGAATGTTTTCCAATGCTATGGACAACAGGTCTAAATGGAATGTAATTCGTGAAATAGGAATAGGCCGAAAATGTCCAAAGGCTGATATTGATGTGGATGTGGACAAGCTTAATGACCAGTTCGTAAATTCTAGGGTCCCAAGGTCTAATGGTGACTTGTATGATGACCTCTGTTGTGTTCCACCACAGTATTCCTTTAGCTTTCGTTGCGTAAATCAGTTTGAGGTTTTGGAATGTATTTCAGAGGTAAAATCGAATGCAGTTGGTTCTGATGATTTGCATCCTTTATTCTTGAAGGCTCTGACTCCTAAACTTTTGCCTTACTATACTTACTTGTTCAATACAGTTCTGACTAAGTCTTCTTTTCCTGAAAGTTGGAAACTGGCTAAAATCCTTCCCATTCCCAAAACTAATTGTGAGTTCAGGCCAATTGCAATCCTTCCTTTTTTATCCAAGGTATTGGAGAATATCATGGCCAGACAAATCGATGAATATCTGAGGGGCCACAATTTCTTAACGGTTAATCAGTCGGGCTTCATGAAAGGTAGGAGTTGTACTACCGCTCTAGTAAATGTAGTTGAGAAACTTAGGTCGGAACTTGATGGGAATAGTGTGGCGTTCTTGGTTCTGCTTGATTACTCTAAGGCTTTCGATACAGTCGATCATGCGGTTCTATTGAAAAAGCTCCGAAAACTGTTTTATTTCTCCGAAACTGCCTGTAATCTAATTTATTCTTATTTGACGAACTACCTATTTCTTAAGGTAGTTTTTATTTTATTTGTTTCATTTTTTAATACTTTAAAATTATTATTTATACATACTAATAACTTAAATGGCATAAAGAATCTGTATGGTTTTTTTGGTACTTTTTAGTTTGGTACATTTAGTTTTAAAATTATAACTAAATTTAAATTAAGTATACTAAGTTAGAAAAACAAATGCAATAGCTACATACAAAGAGGAAAATGGTACCTTTTTCTTCTGATGTACTTTTTTAGTTCTCATAAAAACATTTTTTTTTTCGAAATAATTTTCCAAAAATTAATTTTCCAAAAACAAATCAATTAAATTTATTTGATTTTTTTTTTCAAGAATTTTCAATTTTTATTGCTTTCGTTTGTCATAAACAAATTGTTGTGAATTATTCAAATAAAATTTAATTTTTTTTCTTCGTTTACGTTAACAAACGGTATCCAATAGGCAGAGGGGGAGTGTGTGTTTTCGTCTGTGATGCTGATGATGATGATTTCGAAATTGTGTGAAACAAATATTGAAGCGGATTTGTATTTTATTTCCCGGTTGGTTAGCAAAATACAAAAACTTTATTTTAATCGTTCAGTTACGCTCCGTGTAGCCAAACAGTTTCACTGCAACTGCTGACAGATGTTGGCCATAAAGGAAATTTATTTTCTTTTTTATACAAAAAATTTCAAGAGATTTTTTTTTTTTTTTGTTTAAATGTTTTTCAACTGAAATATTTTTCCCGCAATTAAAGCGTTCACAAAGCAAATTAACGTCTACAATGGCTTTTTGTCGGGCAGTAACAAATATTGTATGCTGGCGTATAGGAAATCTATTTTATTTTAGAGTCCAGGCCCTGGTTACTACCCTAGTGATGTTGATCTGTATAGATTAGGTCCATAGAGTATACTTATTGTGATCATAGCAATCTTTTAAACACTCAGTCACTTGAATTGCGTTTAATTAAATCGTTTATATGTAAAGGGTGTTTTTTTTATAGAGGTATAGAACTTTAAGTTGCAATAAAACAACGATGGATTATTCGATTGACATAAATTTTATTTATCCGAAAGATAATCTTGTGGCATTACATTTTAAATATGATTTCTGGCATATGACCGCCACGGCTGGCGCGGATGTAGTCCAATCTGGACGTCCAATTTTCGATGCCTTTTTCCAACATTTGTGGCCGTATATCGGCAATAATACGGCGAATGTTGTCTTCCAAATGGTCAAGCGTTTGTGGCTTTACCGCCAAACGACCAATGACTTTACATAGCCCCACAGAAAGTAGCCTAGCGGTGTTAAATCACAAGATCTAGGAGGCCAATTCACAGGTCCAAAACGTGAAATTAGGCGGTCCCAAAAAGTGTCTTTCAATAAATCTATTGAGGCACGAGCTGTATGACATGTTGCGCCGTCTTGTTGAAACCACATCTCCTGGACATCATGGTTATTCAATTCAGGAATGAAAAAGTTAGTAATCATGGCTCTATACCGATCACCATTGACTGTAACGTTCTGGCCACCATCGTTTTTGAAAAAGTACGGACCAATGATTCCACCAGCCCATTAAGCGCACCAAACAGTCAGTTTTTCTGGATGTAACAGTGTTTCCACATTACACTTGAGGATTACCTTCACTCCAAATGCGGCAGTTTAGTTTGTTGACGTAGCCATTCAACCCGAAGTGCGCTTCATCGCTAAACAAAATTCGCTTATGAAAATCGGGAACAACGGTAATCTCGTTTTGGGCCCATTCGACGAATCTACGCCTTACTTGATGATCGTTTGGCTTCAAATCTTGCACGAGTTGGATTTTGTAAGCACGCAAACCAAGATCCTTCCGCAAAATCTTCCATAAAGTGGATGGACACAGATCCAATTCCTGTGCTCGATGGCGGATGGACTCATTCGGGTCTTCCTCAATGCTACGCTCTACAGCAGCAATAGCTTCTTCTGTACGCACCGTACAGCGTCTCTGGGGATGCGAGTTATCAATAAGAGTAAACGTGGTGCGAAAACGTTCCATGGTTAATCGAATTAACTGCTCTGATAGACGATTTTGTCGACGATAAAATGGACGTAGTGCGCGATACGTTTTCCGCACAGGACCATTATTTTCGAAATAAAATTGCACTCTTTGCAAGCGTTGTTCAGGCGTGAGTCTATTCATGATGAATTGCCAAACCAAACGGAGAATAAATCACTTGACAGCTGTTAAATTGGTCGCCATCTTGAAAAGTAATGCCAACTTAAAGTTCTATACCTCTGTAAAAAACACCCTTTATATGGCAACCAAAGTTAAGTTGCTTTGCCAGCTGAAAACCTAAAATTAGTTGTTGCTCAAAAAAATTTGGTTTTCAGTGTAAATTTAAAGTGTTGCCTTCCAATTGCAATGTGTACTCTTAATTTATAACATTTTTGGCAATGCAACCGCAGTTTGGTTGCCATTCGTTTAATAAAAATCGAGTTTTTTGTCCACAATTGAATGTTCGAATCCACTTTTCACTCTTTCGAAAATAATCACTTTAAATTATGTGAAATCCGGTATTGAAAATCGTTTTATTTGCTGGGGTATTTTTTTTATAAATTTTCAATTTATTTGTGAGTATTATTAGCACCTTTTCAATGAAATTGTTCAAGTCAATAGACAAATACTCGTAAATACGTAAAGAATATGGAAAATGAAAGTGAAATTCAGTCAAGAAGGCTTTTTTTTGTATTGGGTCCGCCATCTAACGTGTTTTGTTTTCAACTAGTGCTTATTTCGTGAACGGTAACACTTAGCTCATGTCTGATTTGACAGATAATTAGTTTTATCCTTCCGCTGAACGAATATGGTTGTGTATACGCTTGAACAACGCCGGGAAATATTGCGACATTACTTTGAAAATCATGGGTAATGTTGCAGAATGTGTGCGAAAATTGCGTACGCATTTTGGAAGAAGAGAAGCACCGTCAGCTCCGTATGTTCGTTATCTTGTGAAAAAAGTGAAAGAAACTGGCATCCTCATCGATAAACCAAAGCACGAAAAGCCATAAACAGTGCGTACTCCCGAGAATTTTGCTGCTGTGGCAGAAAGTGTGCGTGAACATCAATTCACCGTCGTTCTCAACAATTGAAAATTTTTTTATACATACATACATACATACATAATTGGCCATTACAACCCTTCAGTCAGGATTACGGCCTAGCTTCTCACACCACTCATGTTGTGTGCGTTAATTTTATACGTTAGTGGCGGGACCTACAGTTTAACGTCGACTCCGAACGACAGAATTTTGAGAAACTTTTTCATGGCAATTTTATTCACTTTCAGAGTTTTTGCCAGAAATCTGCTGAGAGGAAGTCGCCGAAGAAATATTTTTTTTTGTATTTTTTCTTCGATGTCTGGCCTGGGGCTCGAACCCGGGCTTTACGAATAGTAAGCCAACACACTACCTACTACACCACGGCGACTTCATTTCGGAGACATCATTGAGACGAATTTTGCATAAAGACCTTGGTATGACGCCATACAAAGTCCAATTGGTTCAGGAGTTGAAGCCAATTGACCATCCAATGCGTTTTCGCTTCGCTAAGTGGGCCTGCGATAGACTTACAGAAGATGCCGATTTTGGCAAAAAAACATCATCTTTTCAGATGAAGCTCATTTTGATCTTGGCGGGTATGTAAACAAGCAAAATTGTCGCATTTGGGGCACAGAAAACCCGCACTCCTACATTAAAAAGCCGATGCACCCAAAACGAGTCACTGTTTGGTGCGGATTTTGGTCCAGAGGCATAATTGGGCCATTTTTCTTCGAAAATGAGCAAGGAGTGGCCGTTACAGTCAATGGCGATCGTTATCGGGCCATGTTGAACGAATATTTGTTCACAAAAATTGAAGAGGAGGATATTGGCAACATTTGGTTTCAACAGGATGGCGCTACGTGCCACACAGCCGATGTTTTGCGCCCTGTTTTTGAAGATCGCATTATCAGCCGCAGAGCTGATGTCGTTTGGCCGTTGGACTATTATTTGTGGGGTGCCGTCAAAGATAAGTGTTACGCCGACAAGCCAGAGACAATTGACGCTTTAAAGGACAATATTCGTGAAGCCATTGGTGTAGTACAGCTGCACACAATCGATAATGTGCTTAAAAATTGCACCGATCGTGTAGGCTACTGCATGGCCAGTCGAGGCAGCCGTTTGAATGAAATTATTTTCCATTATTAACCGGAAGGATTGTACTTTCAAATAAAAAAAAGAAATTTGAAAAAATATTCAGGAGTTTTATTTCTAAAGCATTTAAAAAAAAAAAGTTATTTGGCGGACCCTTTATTAAAATTAAATAATTAATTTGAATGAAAAAAAATCCAAAAAGGTGTCCATAAAGCATGTAATTATTTATGATTTCTCTTGATGAATATATTTACAATGTCTTTACTGATTTAACAATCTCTTCCGTGGAAATGCTTTGCAATTTATTAAAAAAAATTCACAAATTCTCTCCACAACCCCACTGTTAATGTGTTAAATACTCTTAATGTACAGCAAAGAAAAAACAACAACACATAAACAAATCATGAAAAAACAACAAAAACAAAGTTATACACACACACACACTCTGTCTCTCACGCTCTCTCTCTCTCTCTATCTCTCTGACTCTCGGCAAACAAATAAATGTTTAACGTGTTGCTTTTAATTATAACGGGTAGCCCTAATTGAGATGTCATTTTAATTTTGCTGCAATTTTCTGTTTCTACATGTAATTTCCATATGAAATTTTTACACACCCTTTATTTTACATTGGGGCGGCTATCATTGTGTAAAAAACAATGCAAAAACAAATAAAAACACTGGCTCTCATGCATAACACTCACACACAGCAAAGAAAGAGAGACAGTGAGAGAGCGAGGGTAAATGAGTGTGAAATAAAAAACCAAAATTTTTGTAAAACAAAACACACACAAAACAAAACAAGCAAACAAACCACCAGGCCAGGGATGGGAATGTAGTTGTGCTAACAGATTTATTTACACTTAATCAGTGCCAAAGACTTCTGCGTGACGCTTTGCAGAAGGAAAAACATTCGAACCTGCAAAAATACTTGCAAAATTTGGACGCAACAAAAGACTCAGACTACAGTTTATGGAAGGCAGTAAGGAAAATGAGGAGACCTACTTTGCATGACCCCCCCCCTTTACGACTACAGCACGATAATTGGGCAAAAAGCGCAGAACAGAAAGTGAACGCTTTTGCCAACTACTTAGAGAATGTTTTTTACACCAAACAATTCTGTTTCTAAAGGGTGTTTTTTATAGAGGTATAGAACTTTAAGTTGCAATAAAACAACGATGGATTATTCGATTGACATGAATTTTATTTATCCGAAAGATAATCTTGTGGCATTACATTTTAAATATGATTTCTGGCATATGACCGCCACGGCTGGCTGGCGCGGATGTAGTCCAATCTGGACGTCCAATTTTCGATGACTTTTTCCAACATTTGTGGCCGTATATCGGCAATAATACTGCGAATGTTGTCTTCCCAATGGTCAAGCGTTTGTGGCTTTACCGCATAGACCAATGACTTTACATAGCCCCACAGAAAGTAGTCTAGCGGTGTTAAATCACAAGATCTTGGAGGCCAATTTACAGCTCCAAAACGTGCAATTAGGCGGTCACCAAACGTGTCTTTCAATAAATCTATTGTGGCACGAGCTGTGTGACATGTTGCGCCGTCTTGTTGAAACCACATCTCCTGGTCATCATGGTTATTCAATTCAAGAATGAAAAAGTTAGTAATCATGGCTCTATACCGATCACCATTGACTGTTACGTTCTGGCCACCATCGTTTTTGAAAAAGTACGGACCAATGATTCCACCAGCCCATAAAGCGCACCAAACAGTCAGTTTTTCTGGATGTAACGGTGTTTCCACATACGCTTGAGGATTACCTTCACTCCAAATGCGGCAGTTTTGTTTGTTGACGTAGCCATTCAACCAGAAGTGCGCTTCATCGCTAAACAAAATTCGCTTATGAAAATCGGGAACAATGGTAATCTCGTTTTGGGCCAATTGCACTATTTGCAGGCGTTGTTCAGGCGTGAGTCTATTCATGATGAATTGCCAAACCAAACTGAGAATAAATCACTTGACAGCTGTTAAATCGGTCGCCATATTGAAAAGTAATGCCAACTTAAAGTTCTATACCTCTATAAAAAACACCATTTAGTATTGCCCCAGTTACAATCGACGATGCGGTTAGTAGGCCGATCAAGTTCCGGCTGTCTGCAGTGATTGCCGTCATCCTGAGCCTAAAGCGGAACAAATCACCTGGTTGTGACAAAATAACTTCGACAATGATTAAAAATTTGCCTACATCGGCCGTGCGTTTTATATTGTTCATCTTTAACTCTACGTTGCGAATGGGCTACTTTGCTGCATCTTGGGAATTATCGGATTTAGTGATGATACCTAAACCAGGCAAGCGCATCACGCAAGTATCATCATATCGTCCAATAAGTTTACTTCCAATACTTTCTAAGATGTTCGAAAAAATGCTGCTTAATATCTTAATACCGCATATTGATGCCAACGCCATAGTTCCCGTTCAGTTCAGCATGGTTTTAGGCGAAAACATAGCACGATTCAGCAAGTGCACAGAATTACCAATTTAATTTTTTTAATCGAACGTCCCCGGCCTCACACTAACCCAACCTCACCCGACCGCGGAGGGCTCGTCCCCATTACGTAGGGACACGTACACACTACAATCCGGACTATAGTGGGTAAGGGAAAAGTTATGGCAACGAGAACATAAAACAGCTACAGAAATTAATCACAAGCTTAAAAAAGTAACAATAAACAGGAACTATCTATGACAAGAACGAAAATACATTTTTTATATAATAATTTACAAATTTACGTCAGCATATAAGCTACGTTTTATATTATAAAGACTACAATTAAAATCAATAAAATCAAAATATATGTTAAAATCATTACATAATCTACGAAAAGGAAAATTACATCCATAGTTCGTTCTATAAAAATCTAAAGAAAGAGGATGATAGTGCCGTGAAAATCTTGCTGGAATACTGAAATTCAGGTTACAAAGCAAAAACTCAGAATCAATTCTCAGAATTTAACCAGATTAAAAACAAGACAAACCCCTAAGACAGCCATTCTAAAGTTGGAAGTTTTATCAAACCTAATCTAGCCTCATATGGCGGAAACCAATTGGCATAATCCCATCCTAAGTCACGTAAACAGAATAATAAAAACTGTTTCTGCACACTGACTCTATTGAATTACTATGACAACGATAGTATGGATTCCAAATAATAGACGCATACTCCAAAATAGGTCGAACAAGTGAAATGTATAGCAGTCTCGTTATATAACGACCAATGAATTCCCTAGCCCATCTTTTCACAAAACCAAGAACAGCTCGAGCCTTGCCAATCATCATACTAATATGATCAATAAAAGACAGTTTCATATCCAATAATACTTCCAAATCAAGAAATGTAGTCACAGTTTCCAAAGGGCAAGAATTAATCACATAAGTGGACGAAATTACGCCCCCGCGAGAGAAAACCATGCATTTACATTTCTTCAAGTTAAGATCCATTAAATTAATTCTGCACCAAGTTACAAACAAATCAATATTTCGCTGAAGATCAGCCTGACCATGATCAGCATCAAAAGTATAAAATAATTTAACGTCGTCAGCATACATCAGAATATTACAATCAGAAATAGCACAAGGAAGATCATTAAGAAACAATAAAAACAGTAAAGGACCCAAATGGCTACCCTGCGGAACACCTGAAGTAACATATACAATCTTAGACAATACATTCCTAAACAATACCCTCTGAGTCCTAAGGGAGAGGTAGGATAAGACTTATAATATCGCATAACGAGTTCTACATTAAGGGGTTGCAAAAATGCTAGTCTGGGCAAGGCTTTTTGCCATTGAAGTACCAAGCAGTTGATACTGATACAACTTTTGCTATAAAAGTGGAGGTTCCAATAAGATTACTTACTCAGTGATTATGCTCGTCACAATCGGCCTACTGTAGAATCGTTACGCCATGTGGTGGAGCCTGTGCATCATATCAATGTTCACTGTATTCAAAATTATCGATTGCACTCAACTATTGGATTTATCTTATGGCCATAGAAATGCTGATTTGATGCTAAAGCAGCACAATTTCAATGATGATTTTTCGAATTAAATTTTATTCAGCAAAGAAACTCATTTCTCATTGGATTTTAAGGAAGTTTCTTTCTAAAATTGGAAAATTCATAGGCCTTCACGACCACAGATGAAATAGAAACGACGCACTATGTGGCATTTTGCCTGAAAACCTGGCCAAAATTTATAGAAGTGTTTTATGAGTTAATGGCTGGAATTTTTTCATAGTGTTAGTGATAATTAGGACCAAGGATGAACCCAACTGATTTTGGTTCAAATCGGTCGGTGATTTCGCCTAACCCCCATACAAATTTCACTCGAAATTGCACTTATTTACACATAATTATGATAAGTATGCAACAATCATGATAAAATTTAGCATGGATTAGTTCTGTGTACTAAGAAATCATGGTATAAAGTTTGGTGAAAATCGGATCACATTTGACCCTGGTCCCCATGTAAAGTCCCCTTTAGAAATTCACGTTTACGCTTATAAATGGATTAAAAACATCGGTATCGTGATGAAATTCGGTACGGACGTGTATTTTGTAAATCTAAATCATATTATCAAATTTTGTTATGGTCGGTCCATAATTCCCCCTTGGTCCGTTAAGAAAATATATTTAGCAATTATAATTGGCTTAAAAATTTTATTACCTCGATGAAATTCGACATGAACATGTTTAATATGAATGTGAATCATTTATGATCACATTTTATTATGATCGGATCATAAGTGCCCCTAGGTATCACATACGGCCCATTAAGAAAATCTAACATACATCTCATATTGTTATAATAGTCGATGTACATATGTAATTAAGTTTTTAAAGTTCTATGATAATTAATATTTATTCATAATATTGATTTTAAATTATTTAATACTTAACTTAAAAAAAAACTTAAAAAGTGAAACTAACTAAAGGGTGTTTTTTATAGAGGTATAGAACTTTAAGTTGGCATTACTTTTCAAGATGGCGACCGATTTAACAGCTGTCAAGTGATTTATTCTCAGTTTGGTTTGACAATTCATCATGAATAGACTCACGCCTGAACAACGCTTGAAAATAGTGCAATTTTATTTCGAAAATAATGGTTCTGTGCGGAAAACGTATCGCGCACTACGTCCATTTTATCGTCGACAAAATCAGAGCATCAGAGCAGTTAATTCGATTAATCATGGAACGTTTTCGCACCACGTTTACTCTTATTGATAACTCGCATCCCCAGAGACGCTGTACGGTGCGTACAGAAGAACATATTGCTGCTGTAGAGCGTAGCATTGAGGAAGACCCGAATGAGTCCATCCGCCATCGAGCACAGGAATTGGATCTGTGTCCATCCACTTTATGGAAGATTTTGCGGAAGGATCTTGGTTTGGTTTGCGTGCTTACAAAATCCAACTCGTGCAAGATTTGAAGCCAAACGATCATCAAGTAAGGCGTAGATTCGTCGAATGGGCCCAAAACGAGATTACCGTTGTTCCCGATTTTCATAAGCGAATTTTGTTTAGCGATGAAGCGCACTTCTGGTTGAATGGCTACGTCAACAAAGAAAACTGCCGCCTTTGGAGTGAAGATAATCCTAAAGTGTATGTGGAAACACCGTTACATGCAGAAAAACTGACTGTTTGGTGCGCTTTATGGGCTGGTGGAATTATGGGTCCGTACTTTTTCAAAAACGATGGTGGCCAGAACGTTACAGTCAATGGTGATCGGTATAGAGCCATGATTACTAACTTTTTCATTCCTGAATTGAATAACCATGATGTCCAGGAGATGTGGTTTCAACAAGACGGCGCAACATGTCACACAGCTCGTGCCACAATAGATTTATTGAAAGACACGTTTGGTGACCGCCTAATTTCACGTTTTGGACCTGTGAATTGGCCTCCAAGATCTTGTGATTTAACACCGCTAGACTACTTTCTGTGGGGCTATGTAAAGTCATTGGTCTATGCGGTAAAGCCACAAACGCTTGACCATTTGGAAGACAACATTCGCCGTATTATTGCCGATATACGGTCACAAATGTTGGAAAAAGTCATCGAAAATTGGACGAACAGATTGGACTACATTCGCGCCAGCCGTGGCTGTCATATGCCAGAAATCATATTTAAAATGTAATGCCACACGATTATCTTTCGGACAAATAAAATTCATGTCAATCGAATAATCCATCGTTGTTTTATTGCAACTTAAAGTTCTATACCTCTATAAAAAACACCCTTTACAATCGTTAAAATCGTTATCATTTTCATCATCAATGTCAGGAAGGCGTAATTAAATAGTACCTGATGAAAATGCTTTTCTATTCCTTCGCGATTTTTGTGTACTGCAGCTTATAAAAGGGTCACTGCTTAAAAGTAACCTATTCAGGACATCTCGATTGGTATCGCTTCTACTGAATCCATATAGTTTTATTTCTCATTCTATTGAGAAATAAGGCCATATGGCTTTATTACACTGCGTCTGATTTTTTTAATTTTTCAAAAAATAGTAAAATTTTCAAAAAATCGCCAAAAATTATTGCGCAAATTTGCGCAAACTTTTTTTTTTTGTTCCTGAATGTAGAGGGTTCATATTTTCTTGTGGTATATAACATTAAACTACTAAAAACTACTTTCACCTTTAAAATCCTTATCTTTTTTGGGCAGGGTGCAAAAAATTTGAAATTATTATTATTTTTAAATTTTGAACAAATAATTTTAACATTAATATATGAGATATATATATATTAAAAAAAGCTGAAAGTAGCTGTTGCTCATACCTTTCAAATAAAAAAAAAATCAATATAATACCTCTCTTCGTTTAGCCACAAAAAAATATCATATAAACCTATTAAAATTTCAAAAAAGCACCAAAAAGGCATTTAATTTTCTTCACTTTCCTGACTTTGACATCGTCTCAAATCTACAAATCTCAACTTAAAGTTGTGAAAATTCACTATATAATGCAGAATTTTGTTGTCTATCGAATTGCATACTCAGTTTTTAAAATTTCTTTAAATTCATTTTTGCCTTTTTGGCCAGCTTTTCAGGGTAAATGCCACATAGTGGGACGTATAAATTTATTCGTATTAAAAATAAAAGATTTCCTTATAATTTACTTGTTGACAAGTACATACATACATAATTGGCCATTACAACCCTTCAGTCAGGATTACGGCCTAGCTTCTCACAGTCGCCGTGGTGTAGTAGGTAGTGTGTTGGCTTACTATTCGTAAAGCCCGGGTTCGTATCCCAGGTCAGACATCAAAAATGAAATATGTTGACAAGTAATTCGACCAAAAATTATACAATTTACTTGGCATTAATACACTGGTTAATACTACCCAACCCTGCCAAGTAACTGAGAGTTAAAGCAATGAAACACAGAATCATTTGACATGTTAAGTCGTACTAGTAGTGGTAGTAGTAGTAGTAGCAGTCAATAACCACCCCTTTTTACGTTAAATAAAGCTTTTAAGAGAGGTGAAGAAACTAACATACACATACACACACACACACACACTCATTCAATTGCAATACAGCTAGAAAACTGTGTAAGAATGTAGGAATAGAAAAGAGTGTGAGAGAGAGCGAAAGCGAGAGAGAACTTTTTATATTATAAGAGTAACCTGAAAGCATTATAATCAAAGCTACTACCCTTAAAGCTTATTTAAACAGAGAGAGAGAGGAAGAGAGAGAGAGCAAGCAAGAGAAACTAATTTATTCACCACTAGGTTTACAGTATTAACTTACACATGTGTAGCTAAACTAAGGGCAAAATAAACAAATTATAAACATGAAAGAGAGAAAGTAAAAAGAGAGAGAGACTATATATCGGTCAGTACAAATTCCTTACACAACACCAAAAAAACTTTTCACAACGTTGCGAATTGTGGAGCCTAACGGACGTGTACGGAGTAGAAGTTAAAAAATCGTATAAAAAGTGTAAAAGAAATAGTAACACATACAGTTTTGGATGAACAACACAAATAAATAAAAAATAAAAAATCGTTAATAATATAACAACAACAGCAGCAGCAAATAAAAAGTAATAAATTTTATTTAAAAAAAATAAATAATAATCAACAAGCCTCTAACAAATTTAATTCATTAAAATTTAATTTATGTAAATAAATAATTAAATTTATGAAAAAAAATTCAATCAATTTTGCCAATAAAAAAAATCATAAAAAAATCGAAAATTCCTTATGCCAACAAAAATAAAAACAAAACAAAATCTAAACAAATTACCACAAACAAAATGAAATTTCATGTTTAAAATAAAATCAATAAACAAATGAAGAGAAAAAAATTGAATAATAAAACAACAGAAAGTCTTTGTAGTGCATTTCCCATTGTGTTGTGTTTTCATAACCGTTTTATGCCATTTTCTTTTATTTTTTTTTTTTTTTGTTTTAATAATAAAGTTTTGAAAAACTGTTGCATTTGTATTTGAATGCAACAACTTACAAAAAAAAAAAAAACGAAAAGAAAAGAAAAACTAAAGTTTTAAACTGTTTTAGCAAAAACAAAAAGAAATGGAAACAATATATGAGTGAATCCAAAAAAAGCCTTAGAAAAACGCAAACCAATACAAATCACCTACAACTGCATACGCAGGAAATAGCAATGGGAAGGAACCCTATGGAACATTTTTTAATATTAATTTTAAAAACATAATTTTCTTTTAAACAATCATTAATAATCTGTAAAATGTTTCTATAAAAAAAATTTTTTTATTTGTTTATAAGCACCTCATTTTATCATTAAAATTCTTTTAAAATTTTTCAATAATCGATTAACCCAGTTATTCATGGAAATGAAACTTTCTCATCGAGAAATATTGCAATTTTCAGTTGAATATCGTAATATTAATATCCTTGTTATCGATAACGTAGAAAATATAGGGTAGGACAACAATCAAAGCAACAATTTTCAATTGAGAGGCAACTTTAAACAAAAAAATTCATGTTATCGGTGACAATGAAAAACATATCATTATAAAGGGTGTTTTTTATAGAGGTATAGAACTTTAAGTTGCCATAAAACAACGATGGATTATTCGATTGACATGAATTTTATTTATCCGAAAGATAATCTTGTGGCATTACATTTTAAATATGATTTCTGGCATATGACCGCCACGGCTGGCGCGGATGTAGTCCAATCTGGACCTGGTCCAATTTTCGATGACTTTTTCCAACATTTGTGGCCGTATATCCAAATGGTCAAGCGTTTGTGGCTTTAGCGCATAGACCAATGACTTTACATAGCCTCACAGAAAGTAGTCTAGCGGTGTTAAATCACAAGATCTTGGAGGCGAATTCACAGGTCCAAAACGTGAAATTAGGCGTTCAGCAAACGTGTCTTTCAATAAATCTATTGTGGCACGAGCTGTGTGACTTGTTGCGCCGTCTTGTTGAAACCACATCTCCTGGACATCATGGTTATTCAATTCAGGAATGAAAAAGTTTGTAATCATGGCTCTATACCGATCACCATTGACTGTAACGTTCTGGCCACCATCGTTTTTGAAAAAGTACGGACCAATGATTCCACCACAGCCCATAAAGCGCACCAAACAGTCAGTTTTTCTGGATGCAGCGGTGTTTCCACATACACTTGAGGATTACCTTCACTCCAAATGCGGCAGTTTTGTTTGTTGACGTAGCCATTCAACCAGAAGTGCGCTTCATCGCTAAACAAAATTCGCTTATGAAAATCGGGAACAACGGTAATCTCGTTTTGGGCCCATTCGACGAATCTACGCCTTACTTGATGATCGTTTGGCTTCAAATCTTGCACGAGTTGGATTTTGTAAACACGCAAACCAAGATCCTTCCGCAAAATCTTCCATAAAGTGGATGGACACAGATCCAATTCCTGTGCTCGATGGCGGATGGACTCATTCGGGTCTTCCTCTATGCTACGCTCTACAGCAGCAATAGCTTCTTCTGTACGCACCGTACAGCGTCTCTGGGGATGCGAGTTATCAATAAGAGTAAACGTGGTGCGAAAACGTTCCATGGTTAATCGAATTAACTGCTCTGATGCTCTGATTTTGTCGACGATAAAATGGACGTAGTGCGCGATACGTTTTCCGCACAGAACCATTATTTTCGAAATAAAATTGCACTATTTGCAAGCGTTGTTCAGCCATGAGTCTATTCATGATGAATTGCCAAACCAAACTGAGAATAAATCACTTGACAGCTGTTAAATCGGTCGCCATCTTAAAAAGTAATGCCAACTTAAAGTTCTATACCTCTATAAAAAACACGCTTTACTTTGCAGTTATCGGTCTTTCTAACTCTGTAATAAAGTTGTAATTTTCTATTGAACATTTATAAACATTAAAAATCAAACATTTCGTTAGTATAAGAATATTAAAAATACATACTGACAATAAGTCCAAGAAATTTTCCCACTTATCGATAACATAAAATTTTCTTTAAAAATTGTCTAACTAGCAGTAACGACATTATTTTGAAATAAAATCGCTTTTAATTTACGATAATGTAATAAGAATTAATTTTATTTGATAACTAGTAGTTATAACTTCGATAACTAGTAGTTATAACTATTTACCAGTTATCGATATAACTGCTGGTTACTGCTAACACATTTTCTCCATAATAATAATAGAAATAATTCCTTAAAAAATGTTTGTGCTTAGAAAATTCAAAGTTATCGAAAATCCATAGTTCCCTAAGGAATATTTTCGTAAATGTCAGTAGCAGCATTATTTTGTCTATAAAAAATATTTTCTTATCATCTAAAGCAATAATAATATCCACAATATTTCTTAGCTACTGTTAACATTACAATTTTTCTTTATAATAAGACATAAATTTTCGATAACTTTTTAAGAAATATCTTTCAACTGCCAATATCATTTTAATTTTTTCTTTAAAACAAATTTTCCCATTACAGGTAACAACTAAGAAAATGTATAAAATATTTTCTAGTTATCGATTACATATTGATTGTGGTATAACAATAGGACTAAATGCTTCTTCTCTTCCTTTAAGGAAGTCCAATATCTTACCTACCTAACCTATCAATTAAATGAATATAATTTTATTTCTATAAATAAATTTTATATTTATCGATAATCCAAAATTAGTAATTAGTTTCATATAAAATCTGTCAGTTATCGATAACATAGATAAGTTAACTAACTAATTTTTCGTAAAAGAAAGTTACAGATAAAACATTCAGGATATTAAAACGACAACGTCGAAAACCTATTAAAAGTTTCTTAGTTATCGATAGCACTCAATATTTTCTAAGTGAAAGTAACAAAATAATCTAATAAAAGTTTTATAATTAGCAATAACTCAGAAATCACTAAAAAAAGCTTTTTGTAGAATATATGTAGTTATCGATAACATTTTATTGGTATGCAAAAAACTGTATTTAAAAAAAATTAAAAAATACATTATTTGTTATGACATAATGAGCATACAATAATTTTTTTGTTATCGATAACAAATGAAATTCCGAGTTATCGATATCACTGAATATTTTTTTATTAAATTTGTTCTTGGAACATCGAAAACAAAAACAACAAAAAAATTTTTGGAAACTTAAATCAGCAGACGCATTCAAAAGCACTGCTCACTAAGGTATCGGTTTAATATCGATTGTAACGATTTATTCATTTAACAATAACTTCTAGGATGTTCGATGGCGTCCATTTCTTCCTTGTCACTACAGCTTCTGAAAAATTTGTTGTGAACTATTCTGAACGTGATGCGAACCAGTCGCCAGTGGCTTGCTATGACGTTTCTAAGAAGATTATTGCACATGTTATCGATAACATGAAAAATGAATTATTTATTTTTTAATGACAATATCCTAATTATCGATAACATTAAAACTGCTTTATATAAAATTTCTTTTTTAAAGACAATAGATTTTTATTTAAAATCAATATAAAATTTTTTTTAACTTCCTTTTATAATAATTACACCATGAATGCCGTCAAGAGCACGTTCTCTTCAAAAAAAAAATATAAAACTGTAGCTATTTACCGTTCGATTTCTTTTTCTCATCATCATTGTTATTATTATTCCTTCTAATATCATTGCTGTCGTTGTTGTTGCTCTTGTCTTCGTTAAATTCTATGACATTATCAGTTGCGTTTTCGTTTCATTCTGTGTGTGTATGCATGTGTGCGAGTGTTTTTGTTTTGCATTTTCATATGTTTGCTACTGTTTTACAGGATTTTACTTCCATTCTCTGTGAATACTTTTACGTTCATATGCACGTAGTAATATTCCCCTTGAACTATTTACTGTAATAAGAAGAGATATTTTACGAGAGCAGGAGTATCAGTGTACGTGTGTATAGTGATGGCCCCTTTGTAACAATTTAAAAAAACCAACAACAAAATGTAAACAAAGCCTCTCTCATTATTTGATTTGTGTTTTGTGCTCTGAGCACATGTTATTCAACAGTAAATTGTTGTAGTATTAGTTAGGCACCCTTTTACTCTTTTTTCCTTTTTACTGTTTATAAGGAATTCTTTGTGGGCGAGTGAATGCTTTTTTTAATATTAAACCCGAGTTTTTTTTTTGCATGTATTTGTTGTAGCAAAAGTGTTGAATGCTTTAAAACAAAATGACAACAATAATACGACAGCAATGTTATAAAAAAAAAACAAAAGTGCCCCATAATATTTGTTTTATTGCTTTTCTTATTTGTGTAAGTGTGTGTGCGTGCATGTTTTTTATGAGAGCGCCATAAAACTATACAAAGGCACATAAACAGTTGCATAATGTATGAAAACGTGTAAGAAATATTGTACTTCTTGTAAGAGAGCATATTTATATGGGTCTTTCCTACTTAATAGGTTATTTTTTCATGTCGTAAATATTGTGCCATGTTTTCTACACGGCTGGAGGCTAGAAAAAAAACAAACAAATAAAAATAAAAGTAATAAACAAAACAATGTAATAAAAACTAATTGAAGAAAAGAAATGAAAATGTTTCGTTATATTTATTTTACTACACAGTCAATAAATAGAAATTTAAATAAACAATTAATAGAAATAAATTCATTTGTTGGTATTATTCTTAATTGGCATTCAATTTAACATTTAAAAGATTGTTTTATAAAGAAAAATATAATTTTTTTTAAAAGACTGGAAAGTTTTTTAATAAAAAAGATTGGCAGATTTGTATATAGGAAATGTTTTTGCCATTAAAAGTGAAATAAAATAAAATTTTATTTATTTAAAAAACAACAAATTCTAATCAAAATTTTCATTAGAAGTTTCAAATTAAAATTTTATTTGTAAACCTTTTGTTTTTTATTAATATTTTATAATTTTCACTTGTTTGCAAATGTTCGAAATTAAAATATTGTTTTTGAAATTGATTATTTCGCTGTAAATTATATACTTTAATCCTCTAAACACAAAAATATTAAAATATTTTTCTTTTTGTACATTTATAGTAACAAGAAATTGGAAAAATTAGTTAAATAATAATAATTTTGCTTTAAATTAATAGCAATTGACTTAAAAATCGAAAATTTAAAAGATTAATTAATGTTCGAAAATTCGAACATAAATTCGAAATTAAGATTTTCATGTCAAATTATTTCTTTGGTAACAAAAAGGCTTAATTATTAAAAATTTGACTTATTTACATACTTGGTAACCGATTACAGGTATTCGAAATTCTAGTATATTTTATACATTTAAAATTTTTCGCTACTTTACACGATAAAAACATCACACCAATATTTTTAAAGCTAACATCAGGAAAATAAAGATATTTTCTTGATTTTCTTTAATTTAAAAAAAAAAAATTTTAATGACCTTTTTTTTAAACTTTGATTAAAAAGTTTATTTCACATCCTAAATGTTTACAAATTTATTTTCTTGATTTTCTTTAATTGTCCAACAAAAATTTTAATTAAATTTTTTTTAAACTTTGATTAAAAAGTCTTATCACAAATATTTACAAATTTATTTGAGCCTTAAATTCTTTTAAATATCCTACATTTTTTTAAATTTTTTTTACAGAAATAAAATAATGTTAGAAAATAAAATCCTTTAAAAAGCAACAACATATATAAAACAACACTACCACCTTAAACCAAAAATATATTTAAAAAAAATTAAATAAAATAAGAAATTATCCATGAAATAATTATCAAAGAAACGGAAATCCCCCACAATTTTATGCACATTGTCTTGAATTTATTAATAACAGAGAATCCAATTCATAATTTTCAATAACAAAAACAAAAACATTGAAAAAAACCCTCACAAATGAAAGAATAACAACAACAAACAACTGCAACAAAAAGAAAAACAAAAACAACTTATAACACCAATAAACAACAATACAGGATTTTACAGAAACAACAGCAAACACCGAGAGAGAAAGAGAGAAACAACACTCCACAAGAACCACCATTAAATAACGGAAAACAATAATAAAAAACCACCAAAAGAAACAAAAAAAGAAACAAAAACAGGCAACAATAACTAAAAATAAAATTAACCTTTACAACAACATTTATTACAACAACAACAGCAAACATTATCTAAAAGAAAGAAGAAAAAAAACACTGCTTTAACGAAATAGAAAAAAAAACAAACAAACAAAAGCTTCAAGCTTTAAACAAAAACCAACAACAAGAGAAACCCTTTAAAGATAACAACAACAACAACAAACGTAATCCTATATTATTTTTCTCTTGGTGTTTGTGTCTTAAATATGTCCGAGAAGAGCGACAACAATGGCGATGATCAACAAGGACAAACGGTCGACGAAGCCGTTGGTGAAAATAAAATGAAAAGTCGCCTTCGTAAAGGTGCCCTCAAGAAGAAAAACATTTTCAACGTTAAGGATCATTGTTTTATACCGCGTTTCTTTAAGCAGCCAACATTCTGTTCACATTGCAAGGATTTTATATGGTAAGTAAACAACTTTGAAAAGTTATCGATAACTTGAAAAATAACTTTTCAGGTTATCGATAACTACTTATAACCGAACTATCTATTTAAAATGGTCCCCGCTGTTTAAAGTTATCGATAACTAAACAACTTAAAACATGTATCGATACATACATACATAATCGGCCATTACAACCCTTCAGTCAGTATTACAACCTAGCTTCTCACACCACTTATGTTGTGTGTGTGTTAATTTTATATATGAGTGGCGGGGACTACCGTTTAAAGTCGATTCCAAATGACAGATTTTTGAGGAACTTTTCCATGGCGATGCAGATAATCAGCGTTTGGAAATGGAGAAGCTTACAATGTTTTCAGAAGGGATTCAGAAAATATTCTGAGTGCGACACAAGAGCCCTCCTTATTCTCTAAATTAAGTTCCAAGTGTCTATTGATTTTTACACCCAATGCAACGGATCAGCGGATCTTACAGTATCGATATTCATACAGTATCGATACAACAAATTAAATTGGTATCGATAACGTTCAATAGTTATTGATATCTTGAAATATTAATTATGGGTAACTATTTTAAGTTATCTTTACGTATTCAATTTCTTCTATCGATAACAGTTTTAATTTATTTAGTTATCGATAACTTTAAATACAACTCAGTTTCTTCTATTTATAACTGTTCTAATTTATTTAGTTATCGATAACTTAAAATACATATTTAGAGTAAATACAATTTTAAAGACCTATTGAAGTTATATTTTTAATAGTTATCGATAACATTAAATAATTCAGGATAGTTAATAATTTAATTTATTTAGTTATCGATAACTTAAAATGCATATTTATAGTAAATACAACTTTAAATACTTATTGAAGTTATATTTTTGATAGTTATCGATAACATTAAATAATTCAGGATAGTTAATAATTTAATTTATTTAGTTATCGATAACTTAAAGTGCATATTTATAGTAAATACAACTTTAAATACTTCTTGAAGTTATATTTTTTATAGTTATCGATAACATTAAATAATTCAGGATAGTTAATAATTTAATTTATTTAGTTATCGATAACTTAAAATGCATATTTATAGTAAATACAACTTTAAATACTTACTGAAGTTATATTTTTGATAGTTATCGATAACATTAAATAATTCAGGATAGTTAATAATTTAATTTATTTAGTTATCGATAACTTAAAATTCATATTTATAGTAAATACAAATTTAAATACCTATTGAAGTTATATTTTTGATAGTTATCGATAACATTAAAGAATTCAGGATAGTTAATAGTTCAATTTATTTAGTTATCGATAACTTAAAATGCATATTTATAGTAAATACAACTTTAAATACTTATTGAAGTTATACATACATACATAATTGGTCATAACAACACTTCAGTCAGGATAACGGCCTATTTTCTCAAGTTATGTTGAAATTATATTTTTAATAATTATCGATAATATGAAAAACTTTAAATAGTTTTCTATAGTTTATATAGAAAACAATAAATAATTAAGGATAGTTAAGAATTCAAGTTTTAAATAACTCTTCTAAGTTATCGATATCTAAACAAAGTTATCGTTAACTACTTAAAGTTATCGAAGATTTTTTAAATTGGTGAAAGTTATCAATAATTGTGGGCAGCTTTTTAAGTTGCAATCAATAGTAATTTGATTATAAAATTCTTAAAAGTCAATAGCTTAACAAGGTTATCGATAGTTATCGAAAGTAGATATCAGAGTGGTGTATAATAATACAATGTTTTTAATAACAATTCAAAGTTATCAATAACTATTATAGTTGGCTTATTAGATGGGAGACATTCCGAAAAAAAAAACGAAATACGAAACTCAGCAATCTTCTGGCAAGAACAAGAGTAGAAATAAAATTAAAAAATTTTTTCTTTTTTCTGTTAAGTAATAAAGGGTCTGCCAAATAACTGTTTTGTTTTAAAATGCTTTAAAAAAAAAACTACTGAATATTTTCTTAAAATTTCTTTTTTTATTTGAAAGTACAATCCTTCCGGTTAATAATCGAAAATAATTTCATTCAAATGGCTGCTTCGGCTGGGCATGCAGTAGCCTACACGAACGGTCCTATTTTTAAGCACATTATCGATTGTGTGCATGGCTTGTAATGGCTTCACGAATATTGTCCTTTAAAGCGTCAATTGTTTCTGGCTTGTCGGCGTAACACTTATCATTGACGGCACCCCACAAATAATAGTCCAACGGTGTCAAATCGCAGCTCCGAGGTGGCCAAACGACATCAGCTCTGTGGCTGATAATGCGATCTTCAAAAACAGGGCGCAAAACATCGAGTGTAGCTTCGGCTGTGTGGCACGTAGCCCCGTCCTGTTGAAACCAAATGTTGCCAATATCCTCCTCTTTAATTCTTGTGAACAAAAATTCGTTCAACATGGCCCGATAACGATCGTCATTGACTGTAACGGCCACTCCTTGCTCAATTTCGAAGAAAAATGGCCAAATTATGCCTCTGGACCAAAATCTGCACCAAACAGTGACTCGTTTTGGGTGTGTCGGCTTTTCAATGTATGCGTGCGGGTTTTCTGTGCCCCAAATGCAACAATTTTGCTTGTTTACATATCCGCCAAGATCAAAATGAGCTTCATCTGAAAAGATGATGTTTTTTTGCCAAAATCGGCATCTTCTGGTTTAGGCTACTGCATGGCCAGCCATTATTAATCGTAAGGATTGTACTTTCAAATAAAAAAAGAAATTTGAGAAAATATTCAACAGTTTTTTCTTAAAGCATTTTCAAAAAAAAAAAGTTATTTGGCGGACCCTTTAGAATAGTGTAAATGCAATTAAAAAAAGAAATATTTCAATGGCTTTTTTATTAGAAATTTCCTTTCGTTTTGTATTGAAAACATCTGCTGTATAATGTAGATTTTTTTTCTTCTTCTGTATTTAAAAAGTGTTCATAAATGGTTAATGAAAAGAACTGGCCATGACTGTGTATCATTTGTTGTTTTTTTTTAGCTTTTTATTAATTACAGTTAAACTTTTTTATTCTCTACTTTTCTCACTTGTTAAGTGTTTATAATTACCGTTATATTGTTATTGTTTTAAAAAAGCACTCTCTTTTTTCTGCCGGTTTTTAAAAGGTTTCTCTAGTTTTCTTTTTATTCTAAGCTTTCTTGCCTCTCTTTGCCGGTTTTTATTTCGATTTTGTTGTCATAACTAAACAAAGAATGTGTCAACGAAAGAATAGTGAAAGAAAATTTCATTTTTTTACGGTTTTCCTTAATAAATAGAAACTTTACAAGAAATTTGATGGCTATGATGGACATTTAAAATAAAACAATGTGTCTTGTTTTAATAAAGGGTGTTTTTTTTATAGAGGTATAGAACTTTAAGTTGCAATAAAACAACGATGGATTATTCGATTGACATGAATTTTATTTATCCGAAAGATAATCTTGTGGCATTACATTTTAAATATGATTTCTGGCATATGACCGCCACGGCTGGCGCGGATGTAGTCCAATCTGGACGTCCAATTTTCGATGACTTCTTCCAGGCAATAATACGGCGAATGTTGTCTTCCAAATGGTCAAGCGTTTGTGGCTTTACCGCATAGACCAATGACTTTACATCGCCCCACAGAAAGTAGTCTAGCGGTGTTAAATCACAAGATCTTGGAGGCCAATTCACAGGTCGAAAACGTGAAATTAGGCGGTCACCAAACGTGTCGTTCAATAAATCTATTGTGGCACGAGCTGTGTGACATGTTGCGCCGTCTTGTTGAAACCACATCTCCTGAACATCATGGTTATTCAATTCAGGAATGAAAAAGTTAGTAATCATGGCTCTATACCGATCACCATTGACTGTAACGTTCTGGCCACCATCGTTTTTGAAAAAGTACGGACCAATGATTCCACCAACCCATAAAGCGCACCAAACAGTCAGTTTTTCTGGATGTAACGGTGTTTCCACATACACTTGAGGATTACTTTCACTCCAAATGCTGCAGTTTTGTTTGTTGACGTAGCCATTCAATCAGAAGTGCGCTTCATCGCTAAACAAAATTCGCTTATGAAAATCGGGAACAACGGTAATCTCGTTTTGGGCCCATTCGACGAATCTACGCCTTACTTGATGATCGTTTGGCTTCAATTCTTGCACGAGTTGGATTTTGTAGGCACGCAAACCAAGATCCTTCCGCAAAATCTTCCATAAAGTTGATGGACACAGATCCAATTCCTGTGCTCGATGGCGGATGGACTCATTCGGGTCTTCCTCAATGCTACGCTCTATAGCAGCAGTAGCTTCTTCTGTACGCACCGTACAGCGTCTCTGGGGATGCGAGTTATCAATAAGAGTAAACGTGGTGCGAAAACGTTCCATGGTTAATCGAATTAACTGCTCTGATGCTCTGATTTTGTCGACGATAAAATGGACGTAGTGTGCGATACGTTTTCCGCACAGAACCATTATTTTCGAAATAAAATTGCACTATTTGCAAGCGTTGTTCAGGCGTGAGTCTATTCATGATGAATTGCCAAACCAAACTGAGAATAAATCACTTGCCAGCTGTTAAATCGGTCGCCATCTTGAAAAGTAATGCCAACTTAAAGTTCTATACCTCTGTAAAAAACACCCTTTATATTGCCAATATCTTGCACTATAGATTAATTATGGGAGCCATACATCCCACTGTGTGTGAGTAATAAATAGTTTTACGCATTTTTATGCTTTGTTCGGTTGTTAAAGGATCCGTATTTGCAAAAATGACACTTTAGATGACTTCAAAACCACTAAATGGTTCACACAATATTACTTATGGGCTTATTTTGCAGCAGTACTTCTCATTTTGTGTAATTAATTTGCTTAATTAAATTCTTTTTTATATATTTTATGAAAAAAAAGGCTAACAAATGTCATATGTAGGCTTAGAACAAATAAAGGAATTTTTTTTTTTTTTTTTTTTGGTAAATTCAAGATTCCTTAGAGTATTACTTGTTACAACGTAATTTTTTTATGTAAAATTAAAAAAAAAATTAAAATTGTCTAGAGAATAAAATTGTTTTTTTTCTGTTTTTCAATTTGTATTTTATGTATGAAATCCCAAAAGAATTGTCAAGAAAAAACAAATTTAAAAGGCATGGCCCTGAAGCATATTTATTTTTTATTTTTTTTGTTTTTTTTTTCGCTTGCTGACTTGCTTAATTTTTTCTTTAAATTTACATATTGGAAGTGCTAAAAACTAATTAGCACAATTTTAATATAGAAAGAAAAAAATTTTTAAGTCATGTTATAACAATAAAAATAAAAAAAATACTTGTGAGTTATTTTCTATTTTTCTTTTTAATCTCTACACTATTTACAATATTTATTAGGTGTTAGAAAATCTTAAGCATTATGACTAAATGGTCACTTAATAAAATTATTAATTAATTCAATAAAAACAATAACAAAACATTTAAGAAAAAAAAAATTATCAATTAACACGCAAAATTTATGGAAATTTAAAAACAATTTTACATGTAAACTTAGTGTCTCTAGGCCATACCACACTGCGTATGAGTAACATAAATAATAAAGAGTGTAAAAAATTATATTTCCAAGGTCAACCGTATAATACACACCCTTACTCACACACATACGCTTCACTAACCACGTAATAAATTTAACTGCTCTTAAACGCCTAGAAAGAAACATAAAAAAGAGCAATGAAAATTGTGTATGAGTGTGAGTATTGAGTTTAGAAACCCAAAGGGTTTTCTATACTTTACATGCAACAGCAATAACAACACAACACAGTTTAACCAAGCACAACTGAACATAAAATATGCATAAAGCAAGACTCCATTGCATATGTATGTATGTGTACGTGTAAATAATCTCTTGCAAATAAAGCAAGTAAGTACAACAACAGGTCATTGGGTTTTATTCTCTATGTTCTCATATGTTTAGAAACTTTGTTGATATGCATGAAAGGGTAACAAAGCAGAATGAAATTTAAATAACAAACATAACAGCCATTACTGTAGGATAACAACAACAACAACAACAACAACAAACATACAATAAATCTATGCTTTAAATTAAACAACAGCAATTCATAAACAACAGCAGTATTTTTCACTCTACAAAAATATTAGCTTGTTTTTGTTTTTTTTTTCGTATGTTTACATTACTCTGCTCACTCTCTCTCTCTCGCCATCTATCTCTCTCAATACTCTTTTTATATGCATACACTGTAGCATTATTTTTGTTATGACATCAAATAATAACAACAACAAGTAAATGAAAACAATTTTATTTAGACACACTCAGCATATACAAGCACAAAATTTTTATAAATATCAGCAACAACAACAACAAATAAATTCTATGAAATAGAAGAAAAGAAAAAAAAAAGAGAATAAGAAATGGAAACTTGTCATGTCTGTGACATATTGACAATGTTTGTCTTCATTATTTTCTTCCGCTTCGTCTATAGCAAAACACATACACTTACATGCAAGGGAATTTATATTTTTCTTTCATACCAAAAACACACACTCATGCAAAAACATGTAGAATTGTTTTTTTTTTTTTTTTTTTTTTTTGTTGAAAACCGTAAGTGTTCTCCTACAGTAAAATAAATAATAAAGAGTATCATGTGTGTGCATGTCATCTTTCACAGAAAGCAAATATTCTCAAAAAAAAAATATAAAAAAATGTTTGAATTTAAATAATACCAAGCATCGTAAAAAGTAATTAAAGCGTAAATAGAAAATTGTTAATTAAAGGTTATGCAAGTAATAAAAAAACAATAAACAAAATACTTTTATTATTATCGATAACAGTAAAATTGTTGTTTAAAAAACAAACAATAAACCATAATATAAGTTAATCGTTGCTTTTTCAATAGCAATCTACATCTAGGCATAAAATATCGAAATTTATCGAAAATTAAATTTTTCGATAGCTGTAAATTTTTTAATAAATAATCGATAACTAAACACTAATACAACTTACAAAAATCAGAAAAATCAATTTTTTTAAAAAAAGATATAAGCTTCGAAATTTATCGAAAATGAAAGCTTTCGATAGCTGTAAATTTTTTAATAAATAATCGATAACTAAACACTAATACAACTTAAAACAATCACAAAAAATCAATTTTTTTAAAAAAGATATAAACTTCGAAATTTATCGAAAATAAAAGTTTCCGATAGCTGTAAATTTTTCAATAAATAATCGATAACTAAACATTAATACAACTTAAAACAATCACAAAAATTAATTTTTTTAAAAAGATATAAAATTCGAAATTTATCGAAAATGAAAGTTTTCGATAGCTGTAAATTTTTCAATAAATAATCGATAACTAAACACTAATACAACTTAAAAAAATCACAATTTTAAATTTTTTTAAATAAACATATAAACTTTCGATAACTATCACCTTAACACAAAGTTATCGAAAGTTATTAATAACTAAATAATATAATTATACAGCCAGAGAACAAACATAAGCCATAAAAGCTATTACTTAAAGGAAAGTTTTCAAATCCTATAGCCATCTCTAGATTGCACATCGAAAGTAATCGATTACTTAACAATAAAATGACCCAATCAAACTATAAAAACGAATCATAATATTATTTTATTTTTATTTATCCAAAAATTATCGATTATCGATAAAAGTTATCGATTTAAATGCAAAGTTATCGATAAGTAAATGGTAACCTAAACTAAACTGTTTTAAAACTTGTATAATTCCAACAATTTATCGTTCTATACTGATAAAAAGATTCTAATTACTTGGGATTGATTAATGAGATACCCAAAGTCATCGATAATTATCGATAACAATTTAAAGTCATTAAATGTTGTCAATTACTATACACATTTATTGATAATTAAAAAAATCGTCTACAATATACAAAACCATTGTCATTCTAGGGCTGGTCATAGAGATGGTCGTATTGCGAAATTATGTATATTGCCCGTGGTACCACCAATGTTATATTTGTTGATGTAAAGATTTTATTTTAAAATTAAAAAAAATTTCAATAAATAATCGATAACTAAACATTAATACAACTTAAAAAATTCACAAAATTCAATTTTTTTAGTAAACCTATAAACTTTCGATAACTATCACCTTAACGCAAAGTTATCGAAAGTTATTAATAACTAAATAATGCAATTATACAGCCAGAAAACAAACATAAGTCATAAAAACTGTTACTTAAAGCAAAGCTTTCAAAACCTATAGCCATCTATCGATTGCAAATCAAAAGTAATCGATTACTTAACAATAAAATGACCCAATCAAACTATAAAAACGAATCATAATATTATTTTATTTTTAATTATGTAAAAATTATCGATTATCGATAAAAGTTATCGATTTAAATGCAAAGTTATCGATAACTAAATGGTAACATAACCCTAAAACTGCTTTAAAACTTTTATAATTCCAACAATTTATCGTTCTATAATGATAAAAGTATTCTAATTACTTGGGATTGATTAATGAGATACCCAAAGTCATCGATAATTATCGATAACAATTTAAAGTCATTGAATTTTATATTTCATATCTTTGAAGTCGCCATAGTCTAGTAGGTAGCGTGTTGGCTTATTAGACGTAAAGCCAGGGTTCGAGCCCCAGGCCAGACATCAAAACCAAAATACAAAAAGTATTTCTTCGGCGACTTCCTCTCATCAGATTTCTGGCAAAATCTCTGAGAGTAAATAAAATTGCCATGAAAAAGTTTATCAAAAAATCTGTCGTTCGGAGTCGACTTTAAACTGTAGGTCCCACCACTCATGTATAAAATTAACACACACAACATAAGTGGTGTGAGAAACTAGGTCGTAACCCTGACTGAAGGATTGTAATGACCAATTAAGTATGTACGTGATCAAACTATGATAACGAATCATGATATAATTTTATTTTTAATTATCTAAAAATTATCGATTATCTATAAAAGTTATCGATTTAAATGCAAAGTTATCGATAAGTAAATGGTCCTAAAACTGCTTTAAAACTTGTATAATTCCAACAATTTATCGTTCTATACTGATAAAAAGATTGATTAATGAGATACCCAAAGTCATCGATAATTATCGATAACAATTTAAAGTCATTGAATGTTGTCAATTACTATACACATTTATTGATAATTAAAAAAAATCGTCTACAATATGCAGAAACATTGTCACTCTAGGGCTGGTCATACAGACATGATTAACCTAAAATCCCCTTTTGCTCGTATTCCGAAATTATATTACCACCAGCGTTATATTTGATGACGTCAAAATTTTATTTTAAAATTTAAAAAAAAAATTTTTAGATTTATGGAAGAAGACAAATAATAATCGATAACTTGCGTAAAGGAAAGAAAACAGGTTTACTTATGATTATTTTTCATTTTGTACCTTGTCTGTGTTAAGAGATTATAATCGATAGTTTTAGTTGTTGCTTCGCCACGATTTATTACCACGATTTTCAAATAAAAGAGAAAAAACACAATTCAACAGAGTGATAGAAAGAGAGTATGGAAGAGGAGTACAATGTGTGCCTTATTGTACTGAAATGAGAATTTTTGATTCATGCTTTTTAATTATGGTATGCGAGTGTGTGTGTGTGTGTGTGTGTTACACACAAAACAACATGGCACCCTTACTGAAGCATACACAATAATTGTTTTGGGTAAATTTATGCAGTTATTTTATACTGCTTGTGTGCTTATGTATGTGCTTAAGTAACAAAGGGCTTTAGTAACTAAATAAGTATGTGTTTGTGTGTACAATTTGCCGTTATAATTATCAAATTCTTTGCTTTCACATGCCATGCCTGAATTGCTTTTGTATGTAAATTTTGCTTAAAAATAATAACAACAGCGATGGTGATGGCAAAAGAGAGGGAAGAGCATGTTGTGTATATGCTTGTTTAACTGTTTTTAACTGTTTGTGTCATATGTGGCGTATACGTGATAATTTTAATATGAAAACAACGTTTTTATTTTAAATGATTTCATAAGAGAAATTAAAAAAAATATTAAGGAAAAAACAAACAAACAAAAAATAAAAACACATTCTATGGTTTGTTTTTGACAATACAGTGTTTAAAAAAGAAAGAAAAATTAAAAACAAAACAAAAATTGAAAAATCCATTTCCATTCACTTCTTCTTTTTCATATGTGTGTGTATGCACGCGGTAGACAATAATATTAAATTTTATACTCATTTAACAGTCGTTATTAAAACAATTACTCGCATAATAACGACCAATCTCACTCTCTCCTCACCACACTTATTGCATTCATATTGCCACCCACTACTTACTCGTTTCTGTTTTTATGGGCATTTGTGCAGATCGTAAAAAAAGCATTCGTCCTCCATAATTGATGCACTCGCCATTATTCAACTGCAGCAGTTCAAGTGAGAACTACTTGAACACAGAATCCCATAGTGATGCCAAGGCAAATGAAATCGAAATCGTAATTGAAAGCATATCCGTGTACATACTTCAGTCTAGCAGTCAAAATGGTATTGGTATTGCAAAGAAAGAAAATAAAAAAAATTTCTGGTATTCCTTACAAGAGAAGAGTTTGTAAAAGTGTTTGAAAAGAAAGAAGTGTGTTGCCAACAGATAAATAATTGGCATTATATTGGCAAACTCACTTTACTTTTGGGTAGAATTTGAATTTTTAAGAAAAAAATGGAAAAAAGTTAATAAAATTGTCTTAAAGGCATAAATGTACATAAAAATTATCGATAATATAAGAATAATTTAATAAAAAATTTAATTGAAAGTTATCGAAAGTTATCGAAAGTTATTGAAAATCTTATTCCTTAATATCAACCAAATTTTTCTCTCCTAGAACATTTCGTTAGAAATAACTACAAAAAAATTGAAATGCATACGAAAATAATTGTTATCGATATGTTACAGAAAATTTATTGTTATCGATAACAATACCAATTGCTCAAAAAATTGAAATAATTAAAAAATCATTTTTTATTACGTGCATTTTTACAGTTATCGATAACGTTGTCTAAAGATTTCTTTAAGAAAATGGAAAAAAGTTAATAAAATTGTCTTAAAGGCATTAATGCGTATAAAAATTATCGATAATATAAGAATAATTTAATAAAAAATTTAATTGAAAGTTATCGAAAATCTACAGTTATCGATAGCAATAACATTTTTATTAGCATTTTTACAACATTTCGTTACCAGTGAAAAAAGTTAATAAAATTGATATAAGCATTGTCTTAAAGGCATAAATGTGTATAAAAATTATCGATAATATAACAATAATTTAATAAAAAACTTAATTGAAAGTTATCAAAAGTTACTGAAAATCTGTATTCCTTAATATCAACCAAATTTTTCTCTTCTAGAACATTTCGTTAGCAATAACTATAATAAAAATTAAAATGCATATGAAAATAATTGTTATCGATATGTTAAAGAAAATTTATTGTTATCGATAACAATACCAATTGCTCAAAAAATTAAAATAATTAAAAAATCATCTTTTATTACGAGCATTTTTACAGTTATCGATAACGTTGTCTAAAGATTTCTTTAAGAAAATTTATTTGTTATCGAAAATCAAAATTTATCAAAAGCAAATATTTCAACAGAAAATTTTTATAATGAAGTTCATTATCGAATTTTTTAAAGTTATTATTTTTTCAATTGAAAGTTATCGAAAATCTACAGTTATCGATAGCAATAAAATTTTTATTAGCATTTTTACAACATTTCGTTACCAGTAAGAAAAACACAAAAAATATAATTTTTAGCAATATAACGAAGAAATCATTATGTTATCGATAACAGTGGCATTTATTTTTTGTCATTATCAATGGATTTTTTAATACATTGAACGATCTCTATAAAGATATTTAAAAATATTTATTATCGAAAATCGAAAATTATCGATATATGTATATAATGGTAGATTTTTTAAGAGCTATAGGAAAATTAAAAAAAAAAACACATAATATTCAGAAAAATGCATGAAATCTTTATTTGAATCGATAGTACGTACGTACGTAATTGGGCATTACAACCCTTCAGCCAGGATTACGACCTAGTTTCTCATCGATAGTACACTCCATATAATTTAATGTTTGAAGATTATTTCATGCAAATGTATACCGCGACTGCGTCTCAAATGGTCCATCCACTTAGTCCAATTTTGGCATACTATTTCAAACATTTCGGCCGGTATCTCACGAATAAATGCTGCTTCAATGTTGTCTTCCAATGCGTCAATTGAAGCCGGTTTGTCTGCATAGACATGAGCTTTACCATAGCCCCACAAAAAATAGTCTAAAGGCGTTAAATCGCACGATCTAGGCGGCCAATTGACCGGTCCCGAACGTGAAATAAAATGTTCACCGAACTCGCCTCTCAATATGCCCATTTTTACGCGTGCTGTGTGGCATGTGGCACCGTCTTTTTGAAACCACATGTCACGCAAGTCAAGCTCTTGCATTTTGGGCAAAAAAAGTTGGATATCATCTCACGGTAGCGCTCACCATTCACAATTAAGTTACGATTCGCAGCATCTTTGAAGAAGTATGGTCCACTGATGCCACCAGCCCATAAACCGCACCAAACTGTGGCTTTTTCTGGATGCATTGGTAGCTTTTGCAATGCTTCGGGCTGATCTTCACTCCAAAATCGACAATTCTGCTTATTTACGTATCCATTGAGCCAAAAATGAGCTTCGTCGCTGAACACAATTTTTCGATAAAGAAGTGGATCTTCGGCCAACTTTCCAAGAGCCCATTAACCAAAAATTCTGCGTTGCGGTAGGTCGTTCTGCTGTATTTTGAAAGGCTTCACACCTAAATCCTTCCGCAAAATTTTCCACGTTGTTGAGTAACAGCGGCCCAATTGCTGCGAACGGCAACGAATCGATAATTGATGGTCATCATTAACACTGGCCGATACAGCTGCGATATTTTCTTCAGTTCGCACTCTACGTAAGCGTGTTGGTGGTTTAATGTCCAACAATGTAAATTTTAGCCCGAATAGCCGCTTCAGTGGGTCGATTAAACTGACCATAAAATGGAAGAAGCGCGCGATGAACTTTCTTAACAGAGCACGCATTTTGATAATAAAATTCAATGATTTGCAAGCGTTGTTCGCTTTGTAAGACGATTCATGGTTAAATTGTAGACCAAACTGAAGATGTTTGACAGTGAAACAAAACACGAAACGTGCGTGAGCTCTTTAAACCAGTGTTGCCAAGAAGATAATTGCTAAAAAAAATCACCCTTTACATATCTTATATTTTATAGTCCCCATTAAACTTTTAACGTTTTTATATTTTTCTTTTTCAATGCCTTATTCTGTTGATTTAAATCGAATCAATTATTGTCCTCCTCTATTAATGTTTCAAACAATTTATTTCTAAATTGTTTTCTACACTCATTAGTATTGTTATGTTCTCTTTTGTAAATTCAGTGTCAATGTATTGGTTGTGACTGTATAAATGATTGAACCCTAAAAGCCTACTGTTATAAAAAGCAAGTGAAGAGAGAGAGAGAGAGAGAGAGAGACATACCAGATGGAAGGAGAAATTATTAAATTGGGAATACCTGGGTATTTTACAAACAATTTCAATTTCGTTCAAACGGAAAGAGACAGAAACTGTAATACAAGTTTCCGGGGGAGAGAGACATAGTGAGTTCTTGTATTCGTTAAGGAATCCCTGCTGTCAGACGGGTTTTCTTTTCTTAAAGATCATTGCTTTCTTCTTCTCTTTTCACAAAACCAAACAAACTCATGTTGTTTACAAAATTTGAACAGAATTTACCAAAGGTAGACATAAATAGTTGCTGATTATTGGTGTTGTTGTTTTAGTTTCTTCTTGTGTGTGTCAGAAACACCATGGCTTTGCCGCAGAAATCCATGAAAATTATCAAATAATTGACAGAATTCTTATGGTTTTTTTTGTTTTGTTGGTGTTTTCTTCTAACCTTTTGGGGGACAGGTGGAAACAATTAAAAGAAACTGTCTAAAGCATGATGGTCACTAAATAGCGAAGGAACTAATTTGCTACAAATATAACAATTTGTTAATGAAAATACGAGGAAAACAAAAGAAACGAAAAGACAATGTGGTGGAATATGTGGAATGGAAAAGACAAATTAGTAGAGGGTTTTGTATTGATTTTAAAAAGGAGGGTAAGGGGAGGAACTACATCTAAAAGGGCTAATAAGAGAGCTTTAATACCACTGGTATAAGTGTGGAAAACATAATCAAAATTAAATTTTTTTAATGAATTTATTTCTTAAAATATTGCCACAAAAAATTAAGAAAAATTGTTGTTATCGATAACATAGCATTCATATTGAATCGCAATAAGTTTAATTAAAGGGTCCGCCAAATAACTTTTTTTTTTTTGAAAATGCTTTAAAAAAAACTACCTTCCGGTTAATAATGGAAAATAATTTCATTCAAATGGCTGCCTCGGCTGGCCATGCAGTAGCCTACACGATCGGTCCAATTTTTAAGCACATTATCGATTGTGTGCAGCTGTATTTCACCAATGGCTTCACGAATACATACATAATTGGTCATTACAACCCTTCAGTCAAAATTATGGACCTAGTTTTTCACACCACTTATGTTGTGTGTGTTAATTTTATCATGAGTGGTGGGACCTACAATTTAAAGTCGACTCCGAACGACGGATTTTTGAGAAACTTTTTCATGGTAATTTTTTATTTACTCTTCAAGAGTTTTTGCCAGAAATCTGCTGAGAAGAGGACGCCGAAGAAATACTTTTTGTATTTTATTTTAATGTCTGGCCTGGGGCTCGAACACTGGCTTTTCGTCTAATAAGCCAACACACTACCACGACGGCTTCACGAATATTGTCCTTTAAAGCGTCAATTGTCTCTGGCTTGTCGGCGTAACACTTATCTTTGACGGCAGCCCACAAATACTAGTCCAACGGTGTCAAATCGCAGCTCCGATGTGGCCAAACGACATCAGCTTTGCGGCTGATAATGCGATCTTCAAAAACAGGGCGCAAAACATCGAGTGTAGCTTCGGCTGTGTGCCACGTAGTGATGTACTGTTGAAACCAAATGTTGCCAATATTCTCCTCTTCAGTTGTTGTGTACAAAAATTCCTTCAACATGGCCCGATAACGATCGCCATTGACTGTTACGGCCACTCCTTGCTCATTTTCGAAGAAAAATGGCCCAATTATGCCTCTGGATCAAAATCCGCACCAAACAATGACTCGTTTTGGGTGCGTCGGCTTTTCATTGTATGCGTGCGGATTTCCTGTGCCCCAAATGCGACAATTTTGCTTGTTTACATACCCGCCAAGATCAAAATGAGCTTCATTTGAAAAGATGATTTTTTTTTTGCCAAAATCGGCTTCTTCTGGTGTAGGCAGGCTACTGCATGGCCACCCGAGGCAGGCATTTGAATGAAATTATTTTCCATTTTTAACCGGAAGGATTTTACTTTCAAATAGAAAAAAATTTGAGAAAATATTCTGGAGTTTTTTTAAAGCATTTTCAAAAAATTAAGTTATTTGGCGAACCCTTTATAATAAATAAATAAATAAATTGCTAAAGTCTTAAAGTTTATTTAAATATTTCTTAGCATACTTTTAGGTGACATAAGTTTTTAACTTCCTAAGTTTTTGTTGCATACCAAGAGGGTTTTGCTATTTTCTAATTTAGCAAAAAGACATCTTTTTGTTGTATTTTATTTAATTTTCTTATGTTTCCTTTTCTAGTTTTTTTTTTGTATATTCTAACATTTTCAATTAAAACTTCTCTTCTAATTTAATTTCGAAACATTTTTCTTACACTTGAAGTGTTAACTTTCATTTTAATTACTTTTATGCTTGAGAAATTTTTTCTTTTCTTCGTTTTCCATTTGTTGCAAAATTTCAATTTTAGAAGATCAACAACCAACACGTACTGTCAAGGAAAAACCCAAAAAAATTTTTTTTTTGCTCTTTTCTGCCAAATTAGCTGGTATATGTTCTGGGGTTTTTGTTCTCCAAAAAAAAAAAGTCGAACAATTTTTTTTCCCGTAAGTAATTAGAATGATGAGTACTGGTAAACGAAAAACAAAGATGAGAAAAAAATTTGTTAACAAATAACAACAACAATAACTAACACCTACAAAAACTGAAACAGAAAATCTTCTTTCGGGCATTCTGCTTTTCTGTGAAACTATTTTTATGGGTTTCCCCTTCAGTAAACTGACAAAATATAACAGAAATAAATGTCTAATTTGGTTGTGAATAGGCCTCCCCTATTTCTTTTGTTAGATTTTCACACACAAAAACCTCATCATCATCATTCATTTTCGCAACTGCTTGTTTTACATTCAAAATTAATGCTGCCACTGCTGCCTACTGCTCCAGGCTGGTTGTTGGTTGGAGGCATACAACATTATCAGGCAACAGCAACTAACAAAAACGTCATGTACATGAAACATGTACTCCAGTGTTTGGCTTTTTTCATTTAATTTTTTTTTCACAGCTCTGAACAATGCCAGACCCATGTTTTCCGCCTCTACTATTGCTAACCCATTTCCGAAAAAATGTCAAAAAAAAGTAACACAATACAACGCAACACACCAGAACACACCAGTAATATGGTCGGGATACCAATATGAGCATGTAATTCTTTTCAACTTAAATGAAAAATACAAACCTAAGCTCACATACAAACTCGGCCGTAACCATGTGTAACAACAAGATTTTACCATGGGCTTGAGCCGTTGTAGCAGGAAAACCTTACTTTTTTTATAGTTTTCGATAATTAGAAAAACTTGCTATACTAACGATTTCAGGGGGAAACTAAAGCATAACACCAAAAAATTAATAACAGTAAAAAATGCTATCAAAACTGATGTAGTCCTTAACAAATCTATGTAAAGATTAATTAATAAGTTTGATTGTTATCGATAAATAATTGTAAATTGCTAAAGAAAATTAAATAACGATACGTTTACAGTAAAAAATTAATGTGGATAAATTTTTAGTTATCGATAACTCTAAAAAATTATCGATAACACTAAAAAATTATCAATAACTCTAAAAAATTATCGATAACTCTAAAAAATTATCGATAACTCTAAAATATTATAGATAACTCTAAAAAATTATCGATAACTACAAGAATTGCCGAAATTGCAGTTTAAATTCTTATTATTTTATGTAATTAATTTTTCAATTATCGATAACACTAAATAATTATCGAAAACTCTAAAAAATTATCGATAACTATCAACAATTGAAGGATATTGCAGAGTTATGGTTATAAATTCTTATTATTTTATGTAATTAAATTTATAATTATCGATAACTCTAAAAAATTATTGATAACTTTAAAATATTATCGATAACTATCAATAATTACTGAAAATGCATAGTTAAAGTTACAAATTCCTATTATTTTATGTAACTAAATTTTTAATTATCGATAACACTAAAAAATTATCGATAACTCTAAAAGATTATTGGTAGCTATCAACAATTGCAGGTAATTTCATAGTTATAGTTACAAATTCCTATTATTTTATGTAACTACATTTTTAGTTATCGATAACTCTTTAAAATTATCGATAACTTTAAAATATTATCGATAACTATCAACAATTATAGGAAATTCATAGTTATGGTTAGAAATTCTGATTATTTTATGTAACTAAATATTATGATTATCGATAACGTGTAGAGCAGATTTATTGAAATTGTTATGGTTATCGATAACAATAGAAAATGTCTACATATAAAGATGTTATCGATAATCATAATAAAACCTTATTGGAAATTGCGGCAACTATGATAATTATCGATAACAACAACAAAATTCCATACATACCTGAGTGGTCATTACAACCATTTAGTCAGGATTACAACCTACTTTCTCACACCACTTATGTTGTGTGCGTTAATTTTTATATATGAGCGGCAGGATCTACAATTTAATGTCGATTTCGAATGACAGAGTTTTTAGTAATTTTTCATGGCAATTTTTATTTACTCTCAGAGTTTTAGCCAGAAATCTGCTGAGAGGAAGTTGCCGAGGAAATATTTTTTTCATATTTTGTTTAGAGGCCTCACGTCTAATAAGCCAAAACACTATCTACTAGACCACGGCGACTGCTACAAAAAAAATATTGTGCACAATTTTGTAATTATAGGCAGTCTACGAAAAAGCTATGATTTAACGCAACATCACTCCCTTTTTTTAAATAATGGAATAAAGCACTTGTATTAGAATTGCAAGGACTATGCCTCAATAAATAAGCATTTTTAGAAATACGTTTTAATTTTCCTTAATACAGCTCCATAGTGCTTATTTATGCTTACCATGCAGTTATAAAATGCAAGTTTTCCAAAATATGCACATGCTTTCTCCCTCTCCTTTAATGAAGGCCACTGAATGCAATACATTTTGTCAAGTAAAGCCATGTACTCATACTCCCACACACACACACCGATACTTCAATACATGCTGTTACTCTCACGCACATTTACTCAATAACAATGAATGAAGCTAAAATGGGGACAGAAAAAAAAACAACAAAAACAAGCACGATCAAAAGTGCAGCATCTGGGCAGGGGACAGAGTGCGTATAATGGTGGGAGAGTGTTATGTGTATGATTTTTATCTTTAACAATGTACAATGTGTACAATGTATTTATAACGGTATTTTTGGCTTGGTATTATTCTTTCATTTTTATTTCGATTTTTTTGTTTTGCAATCGCCCGTATATATAAACACTCATATGCTGGTGTTTACACACTAACGCACACGCATTTATGTTTGCAAAGAAAACCGCATTTATTTCATATGCCAGTCATTGGAGTGGGGCTTGTGTGTCGTTTTGTTTTGATTTTCTCTCTCTCCCGCTATGTCTGCCATTGTTTCTATCTTTCTCTTTAATTTAATCATGTTTTTTTTTTTGCTTTTTTTCTGGTGTTATTGTCTAAAATTCTATGTGATTATGGTTGTTTTTATGTGGGATTCCAAATAATACATAGAGATGCTCTACAACATACAATGCATGCAATGAAGAGAGCAAGGCTTTGGTGCAGAATAAAAGTTTTTGCTATTGAATTAGAAAAGAAAAGCAGTATTTTAAGGCAAAATCAAAGGACGTGTATTGTTGCAAATTTAATTAATTTTTTTAAAGAATTTTTGTAGCATATTTTTAGGCTTTTAATAAATTAGAAAAGTTAATTAGAGAGAGGATAAGTAAGGCAGAATGGTCTTAAGGTTTGTAAGAGCTTATGACATAGTTATTACATTAAAAATAATAGTTTTTAATTCTTATTTCGTATTTTTATAAAGGGTGTTTTTTATAGAGGTATAGAACTTTAAGTTGCAATAAAACAACGATGGATTATTCGATTGACATGAATTTTATTTATCCGAAAGATAATCTTGTGGCATTACATTTTAAATATCATTTCTGGCATATGACCGCCACGGCTGGCGCGGATGTAGTCCAATCTGGACGTCCAATTTTCGATGACTTTTTCCAACATTTGTGGCCGTATATCGGCAATAATACGGCGAATGTTGTCTTCCAAATGGTCAAGCGTTTGTGGCTTTACCGCATAGACCAATGACTTTACATAGCCCCGCAGAAAGTAGTCTAGCGGTGTTAAATCACAATATCTTGGAGGTCAATTCACAAGTTCAAAACGTGAAATTAGGCGGTCACCAAACGTGTCTTTCAATAAATCTATTGTGGCACGAGCTGTGTGACATGTTGTGCCGTCTTGTTGAAACCACATCTCCTGGACATCATGGTTATTCAATTCAGGAATGAAAAAGTTAGTAATCATGGCTCTATACCGATCACCATTGACTGTAACATTCTGGCCACCATCGTTTTTGAAAAAGTACGGACCAATGATTCCACCAGCCCATAAAGCCCACCAAACAGTCAGTTTTTCTGGATGTAACGGTGTTTCCACATTACACTTGAGGATTACCTTCACTTCAAATGCGGCAGTTTTGTTTGTTGACGTAGCCATTCAACCAGAAGTGCGCTTCATCGCTAAACAAAATTCGCTTATGAAAATCGGAAACAACGGTAATCTCGTTTTGGGCCCATTCGACGAATCTACGCCTTACTTGATGATCGTTTGGCTTCAAATCTTGCACGAGTTGGATTTTGTAAGCACGCCAACCAAGATCCTTCCGCAAAATCTTCCATAAAGTGGATGGACATAGATCCAATTCCTGTGCTCGATGGCGGACGGACTCATTCGGGTCTTCCTCAATGCTACGCTCTACAGCAGCAATAGCTTCTTCTGTACGCACCGTACAGCGTCTCTGGGGATGCGAGTTATCAATAAGAGTAAACGTGATGCGAAAACGTTCCATGGTTAATCGAATTAACTGCTCTGATGGACGATTTTGTCGACGATAAAATGGACGTAGCGCTCGATACGTTTTCCGCACAGAACCATTATTTTCGAAATAAAATTGCACTATTTGCAAGCGTTGTTCAGGCGTAAGTCTATTCATGATGAATTGCCAAACCAAACTGAGAATAAATCACTTGACAGCTGTTAAATCGGTCGCCATCTTGAAAAGTAATGCCAACTTAAAGTTCTATACCTCTGTAAAAAACAACCTTTATTTTATACTTCAAATATATTGAATTTTCACGTAAAAGTATGCCATAAAATTTGATTTAAAGGTAGTGTTGATATGTTCCATGGATTGTAGTCTTTCAAAGATATGTTTTTGGCATATCAAAGGTATTGATTTTGTTTCGAAAGGCAGATCTAGATCAGTAGACTTGACTTAAAATAGGAACAATTTTTATTGGAAATAAATGCTTTGTTAATATGCTTTTTTACAACCTATTCAAAAATATGTTCATATATTTTAATTTTATTCATTATTATTCAATTGTTATAATTAAAAATTTGTATTTTTTTACATATTTCCTAAAAGTATGCTTTAAATTTATAACAAATTCTATTTTTAAACTAAAAATTCTTGTGAAATATTTTCCTAAACAACAATTTTATACGAAAAAAAATAGAAAAACGCAAAAAAAGCAAAATAAGAAAAACAAAGTAAAATTAAATTTAAATGTATTAAAATTTACCACATTTTCACATGCAGTCATGCAATCTATACCATGCCATTATATTCTATTTCGCACCTCCTCTCTCTCTCTCTCGTTTCTATTTTAACATACAATTTAACAATTCGACAACGAAAGCAATGTTCGTGGCAAAAGAAAAATGCGGCAAAAATGTGACTGTTTAGTCACGCTAAGCTATGACGCTAAAATGCTTAACAATTAAGCCAGTAATACTATACTATAATAAGACTTTAAGGATACTCTACACAAGTATTTTTGGTTGGCAAAACAACAAAAGTTGACCGAATTTTAATTTAATTTAATTTAAAGGAAGCTTTTACCGCATTTGAGTGTTAAACAATCTAGAATAGAAATATTCTGGCAATGGCATCGTACAAAAATGTTGTATTAAAAATGGATATCAAAGTAACTCAAAACAAATTCGTCCTTTACTAAACCTTTTTTCCTAACTCTACTATCCTTTCTATTATGTCCTCAATTGTTTTTTCGTTTCGAACGTTCAACATGTCGTTTTTAGTTTGATTTTCATGTCATTCAACTGAAAACTAAACTCTAATTTAAGATCCACGTATTATCACATTAAATTGTGTTTTCAGGTTGATGACACCGGCTCTTAAAACTAAAAAAAAGAGTAAACAATAGGCCTGTAAAGAAGTTCACAAATGTTAAAATTAAAACAATTTTAAACTTTAGAACTAAAACGTATCCTATCTTTGTGGCCATGGCCTTGGTCGCATTACAGCTGCTTTGACATCTGCAAAGCTACCATAATTTATAAGAAAATGGTAATTCAGCTAACTAAGTAAACGTTATTAAGAAGTTTTTTGATAATTGCTTTAAAAACCTATAAAACTAATCAGAAAATTATAATTCAGCTAGCTGAATACCTTGAAAATAAGCAACTAAATCGTCTTATCTAATAAATATTTTAAAATTTAATTTAAAATTACAATTCAGCTAGCTGAATACCTTGAAAATAAGCAACTAAATCGTCTTATCTAATAAATATTTTAAAATGCTGTATAAAATTACAATTCAGCTAGCTGAATACCTTGAAAATAAGCAACTAAATCGTTTTATCTAATAAATATTTTAAAATACCCTTTAAAATTACAATTCAGCTAGCTGAATACCTTGAAAATAAACAACTAAATCGTTTTATCTAATAAAACTTTTAAAATGCTGTATAAAATTACAATTCAGCTAGCTGAATACCTTGAAAATAAACAACTAAATCGTCTTATCTAATAAATGTTTTAAAATGCTGTATAAAATTCCAATTCAGCTAGCTGAATACCTTGAAAATAAGCAACTAAATCGTCTTATCTAATAAATATTTTAAAATGCTATATAAAATTACAATTCAGCTAGCTGAATAGCTTGAAAACAAGCAACTAAATCGTCTTATCTAATAAATATTTTAAAATGCTGTATAAAATTACAATTCAGCTAGCTGAATACCTTGAAAATAAGCAACTAAATCGTCTTATCTAATAAATATTTTAAAATTCCCTTTAAAATTACAATTCAGCTAGCTGAATACCTTGAAAATAAGCAACTAAATCGTCTTATCTAATAAATATTTTAAAATGCTGTATAAAATTACAATTCAGCTAGCTGAATACCTTGAAAATAAGCAACTAAATCGTCTTATCTAATAAAAAATTTTAAATTCCCTTTAAAATTACAATTCAGCTAGCTGAATAGCTTGAAAATAAGCAACTAAATCGTCTTATCTAATAAAAATTTTCAAATGCTTTCTAAAATTACAATTCAGCTAGCTGAATTACAAAATCTAATACAATTTACGAATTTAATAAATTAAAAACAACAAACTACAATAAAAAACATAATTCAGCAAACTTAATAAATGCCTTTGGCATTATTTACCGATAAATGGTTTTAAAACCTATAAAATTATTTTAAAAAAATGTAATTCAGCTAGCTGAATAACCTTAAAACATCAACATACAGCATTGTCTTAAATAACGATTTTAAATTTCTTAAGAAATTACCAATTCAGCCAGCTGAATAAAAAAGTTTAACACAATTACCAAACATTAAACAATTTTAAAGCTTTTTGCAACAGTCCTTAACTTATTTATGTTGCCCTAATATCTTCCTCTCATTTTGATTGCGTGCTTCGGCGAAGAAAAGAAAATAGAATAAAGAATTAAAGTCTATCATTTAGGGGTGCCATAAAATATTTAAAAAGTTATAAACAAAATGAAAAAACGAAAGAAAGAGAATGAAAATAGTTTCTTAACTTTGCCCAAAAAAATAAACCATAAATAAATATCACAGTATAGATAACAAATAATAGAAGACAATATTATGTAGCTGTTGCTGTATTGTTGCTGACGGTTTTTTTATTACGGTTTATAGCAGCAATAAAAATTGTTGCATATTTTTAGGAAGCTCTGCTCATATACGCTGTATAAAACAGTTATAAAATAAAAGAGTATTATTTTAGGGAAATTTATTTATTTATTTATGAGTCTTGCTTTTCTTTACCGTCTTTAAACGTAATTACTAGCGTATGCTAAATTGTGTTAGGGTAAAAATAATAAAATGTTGCCTACTTTTGGGCTTAAAATATATAATTTTATATTTTTATAGGATATTTATAATAGCATGATAATGTTTTACAAATAATTATTTAATGATTACAACTGTTTCGCATTTTTTAGTCTTATATTCACAGTATATCTACACCTATTGAAACCTAATTAGAAACGCTTTAAAATTTCATAAAATATTGAAAAATTTTTCATATTGTTTATTCTTTTCAAACTATTTGTTATTTAATTTTATAAAGTCATAAAACAGAGACAAAAAAACTTAACAAATCTCTTATTACTAAACACTTAAAAAAAGAACACAATTTTTTCAAATATTGACTGCGACACCTAATTAGAAACGATAAAAACCATTAGAAAAAAATTGTGATATTATGTTTATATTCTTACTTATTGTCAATATTTTGTTGCAAACCCTTTTTGCTTTAACACAGCTTCACATCGCCTGCGCATTGATGTTATAAGGTTACGACATCGCGCCACTGGTATTGCCTCCCATGCCTTCTTAACTTCGTCGAAAAGAGTCGCCATGTTTGTAACATTTTTGATGCTCGCAGCTTTCTTCACATCGCCCAATAGGTGTTCGATGGAGTTTAGACCCGGACTTGATGATGGCCACTCCAAAACATTGATGGAATTATCTTCAAGGAACTCCTTTGTTCCCCTGGCCGTGTGCCTTGTATCGTTGTCGTGTTGAAATTTCCAGATATCAGGACCATTCTCCTGAGCCCACGGCAACATCACATTACTAAGTATGTCAACGTACTTTTCCTTATCTAAAATTCCATCAATTTTATGGATTGGACCAACACCATTCCAGGAAAAACATGACCACACTATAGTCGATCATCCACCATGCTTCACTACACGTGAAACATAGCGAGGATTAAATTCTTGATTGATGGGCCTTCTGACCAATCGTCGACCATCTGGACCAAGGCGATTTATCCTAGTTTCGTCGCTCCAACATATTTCCATTGATTGGCTGTCCAATTCAAATGGGACGTTTTCTTTGAATTTTACTCAGAAGTGGTCTCTTGCGTGCTGCTCTGCCATTTAGCGTGACTTCAACCAAACGACGTGAAATGGTCCTCTTGGGTATGGAGATATTAAATCAATCAGCAAATTTCATTTCATTTTTTGGATCGGCTTTGGAGATTCGCCCAATAATGCGGTTTGTATAGTCTGATGTTTTCCTTGGCCTTTTCTGTCGTGGAACGTTCGACGTAGTGTAATATTTTTGAATGTGCTTCAGAGCGTTAAAGACCATTTTTTTGAACACTGAAGCTGCTCTGATATTTCTCTATATGTCTTTCCAGCTTTACGCAGTTCGAAAATAGAGCTCCTTACTTCAGGAGTGCAGCTCTTACATTTTCCAATTAAAAAAATTAAAAATATTAGGCTAATATATTTAAACATATTGAATTTAAAAAAATATTTAGCTACCTTTTTCTAGATATTGCCTTTCACAGCAAATTTTAAACAATAAATGATTGTTTCTAATTATGTGTCGCACTTTTTTTAAACTATACTAAGAACGTGTTTACAAGTTTGCAAAAAAATAACGGTAATTGAAATGCTTAATAAAGAAAGTACAAGAATTTAAAGATAAAACAGAGTAATAAATAAAATACAAGTATTTGGAAGGTAACATAACGGTAGTTTTCCCAAAAATTATTTATATTACTGACTTTGCGCTAAAGTAAAAAAGCGTTTCTAATTAGGTGTCAATAGGTGTACATAAAGGCTTCAACAGATTTCGATTTTAAAAAAAAGTTTGAAAAAATAAATGCCACGTGTCATGTACAAAATTCAATGTCAGTTAAATGGCCTTATCTCACTTGGTTGTAGTGGTCGAATTGTTTGAGATAGTTGTTGATCACTTTACTGGACATTTCGAACGATTTCTCAGCAATAACTTAATGGATCTTGACCTCCAAGTGCCTCTACGTTAGAAACTCTCCGTACAGACTTGGTCTTTATTTTTATAATTGGACATTACAACCCTTCAGTAAGGATTACGTCCTAGTTTCTCGGTCTTTAAGATAGGCTAACAAAAAAGAAGTTTAATGTCATCATAAAGAAGTCATCAAATCGCGTGATTTTGAACCAAGTCCAAATCGTTTATGTTGTGAGGTTCTCATTGCCGTCCTGTCCATGATAATCGTTGTTTCGCTAAAACTTGGCAGTAACGGTTCCACCACGATCAGATCAGAGTTAAGAATTCTGAATATATTTTTTTTAGAAACCAAACTTTTCCATTAAATCAGGCTAAGGTTCAAAATATTAACTGAATAAAATTATTTACAAACTGATGCCTACTTTTAGGCTGTTTTAAAAGTATTTTTTTCTAATAAATTTGTTTTTCTTTTAAAAATCCCAACTTTGTTGTTATTTATTACAAAAAAAAACTTTTATTCTTAATTAATCATAATTTGACTGTGACTCACTGCCCTAACCGAAAAATTTTTCTTTCTTTTAATTTTTCATATGAAAACCTCTATTAAAAAGCCGCAAAATATGTTGCATTTAATTACAGCAATTTTAAACATATGCTTAATGCTTAATGCCTAAATGAACACAAGAAATATGGCCGCCTAAGCAATGACATGCCTAAAAACATTTTATTATACCAGCCTAAATATAGGCAATGGTTAACATGGTTGAAGTTAATTACACTAAAAAAAAATTACACAATAATTATTAAAAACTATATATTTAAGGTTAAATTATAATAATTATCATGGTAAACAAAATGGAGAAATTTTTTAAAATAAAAAGCCTTAAAATAGGCAATGGTTTTTTTTAAATCTTTTTCATTTCTTTTGCCAAAATTTGGCAAATTGTAAAGTAAAATTTATTTTCTTAACATTAATTCAATATTTTAATTTTTATTCTTTCCTTTTTCTTCTTTTCCAGGTGAGTTTTTGCGTGCCTGAGTAATCTGTACATAAGGCTGGTTTATTTCAAGCACCATGATAGGCCAGATTAAAGTAAGCTAAACTTTAATTATAATCATGAGAAAAAATTGCTTATCGCCAGTTATTTTAATTCATTTTATTTCGAAAAACTAAAGCATAACTTTAAGGTGTTGCCATAACAATATATTATTAAAGCATATTTTAAGGCTGTTTTTAAGAAAACATACGCTGTATAAAAAATTTATTGCAAACAAAAAATATGTTCTCTTTTTGTTTTAATAAATCGAAACATATTTTCTTGCAAAAAATTAAAGTAAAAGGGTTTTACAAAGACGTTTAATTAAGGAGTGCTCCCGAAAAAATTTTGGCATACCAAAATTAACGGTAAAATTATTTGAAGTCACTGAATGACGTTTGGCTTCCATCCTGGTTATGAAATACTGCGGATTACTAAATAAAGTGAGGGGTATCATCATGACTATAAGATCAGACTATCCAGAAGTGGCCTGCTGATAGTAACCGGTTTTATAACCCACGTGGTAGGCTCAAAGACTGCTTGTTAAGAATAGTCATCACCTCAAATTTAAAATAGAGATTCTGTGATGAGTAGAATGAATCATCAGAACATATAATTGGAACCTATGCGGCGTCGAGAAAATATCTGGACACGTATCAAGTGCTCGGAAGGGAGATATTCCTATTGACACCGAATAATAGCCAGTATTTCGTCACAGAGTTTGTAGGAGATCTGGTTTCGAATTAAAGTAGCCTAGCACCCATCAAAATAATTATAAAAGAGCATAATGGTTACGAGTATGACTCTAGCACAGCCATAAAACTGTTTAGGATAGATGTTCACCGTGTTCAAAATGACTTCAAAAAGAGTTGTCTGCTGCTTCCGGAGTTGCTTAGAAGGCGGCCAATTTAACATGAGGTCCTCAGGTATCTAGCAATAATAATGGCCGATTACATTATTTTACAGCTGCTACCCACCACATGACCAAGCTTAGCATTAAAGTTTTGTTGTAAAATTACGTGGGTAATATTCTTCCAGTATTTTCTCCTGTTAAAGGAGTTGATTAATGTCCTTTTGCGTTTCTTTTCTTCATCTTCTTAAGAGATTTTCTTCCATTATATTTATTTCTGATTCAGAGTTTTTTGTTTCTATTTCTGTTTTCCTTACAGCCAACCATTTCTTTTTTGTTGTTGTTGTTGTTGTCGTTTATTTTTTTTAATCAAAATGTAATTTATTTGACTGATGATGTCAAAACATATTTTCTATCTGCCTGGCCACTCTGGGGAGATGCCATTACGAGAAATTCATTCATTCAGTCATTCATGTCGCTTTTGAGTTTTATTTCTGGCCAACATTCTTCGAATTGATTTGAGGCTTGTAAGCGTGTGGGTGTATGTATTTGTGAGTGTGCGTGTGTGTGTGTTCAAAACATATTTGTCATTATAATAGACACTTACTCACGCAGTCAGTCTTTAACACAATCTGACACTTGCCTGTAATACATTTTTTCTTCCTATTTTTTGTAATACCCTACACCAAGTCCATAAGTAACTTCAAATTCAGCTATGTAAACATCTTCAAAATATAAAAATAAATAATAATTACCCCTAAAAAATTAAATATAACTTAGGAAAACTCTAACTCAGTAGCTAATGATTTAAAAACATATGAATGAAAGGTTAAAATTGTAATTCAGCTAGCTGAATACGATTAATATTTAGAAATTGGACATATTTTCAAATCAAAACTTTAAATTGCCTAATAAAACTCTTATTCAGCTAGCTGAATGGCAAAATATAACACAATTTTCAAATTTAAACAATTATAGTAATAAAAATTTATAAGGAAATGTTAATTCAGCAAGCTGAATCAACGTCATTAGCAGAAATTTTTAATAATTGATTTAAAAACATATTAATGAAAGGTTAAAATTGTAATTCAGCTAGCTGAATACGATTAATATTTAGAAATTGAACATATTTTCAAATCAAAACTTTAAATTAATTAATAAAACTCTTATTCAGCTAGCTGAATTGCAAAATTTAAGCTAAGTTTGGAATTAAAACAATTCTAGTAATTAATATTTATAAGAAAATGTTAATTCAGCAAGCTAAATAAACATCATTAGCAGAAATTTTTGATAATTGATTTAAAAACATATGAATCAAAAGTTAAAATTGTAATTTAGCTGGCTGAATACGTTTAATATTTAGAAATTTAAAATATTTTCAAATCAAAACTTTAAATTAAGTAATAAAACTCTTATTCAGCTAGCTGAATTGCAAAATATAATACAATTTTCAAATTTAAACAATTATAGTAATAAAAATTTATAAGGAAATGTTAATTCAGCAAGCTAAATAAACGTCATTAGCAGAAATTTTTAATCATTGATTTAAAAACATATGAATGAAAACTTAAAATTGTAATTCAGCTATCTGAATACAATTAATATTTAGAAATTTAACATATTTTCAAACCAAAACTATGAATTGCCTAATAAAACTCTTATTCAGCTAGCTGAATTACAAAATGTAAGCTAAGTTTGGAAATAAAACAATTCTAGTAATTTATATTTATAAGAAAATGTTAATTCAGCAAGCTGAATAAACATTATTAGCAGAAATTTTTGATAATTGATTTAAAAACATATGAATGAAAGTTTAAAATTGTAATTCAGCTAGCTGAATATGATTAATGTTTTGAAATTTAACATATTTTCAAATCAAAACTTTAAATTAAGTAATAAAACTCTTATTCAGCTAGCTGAATTGCAAAATTTAAGCAAAGTTTGGAATTAAAACAATTCTAGTAATTAATATTTATAAGAAAATGTTAATTCAGCAAGCTGAATAAACATCATTAGCAAATATTTGTAATAATTGTGTAAAATATATGATATTTTAAGCAAAATATGTTATTCAGCTAGCTGAATTAGAAAACCTTCAATATAATGGGCGATTGCCTACCTCTCTGTATACTTCTAAATAACTTAGCTAAGGTGTAAGCACAATGGGCCCTGTGTGCGGCCTAAGTGTGTCCGCTCATGGCTTTATCGAGGGCGCAGCCCCTTCAACCTACCTAACTACCTAGCTAAGGTGTAGCGTCTTCTAGAGTCGATTATTTCCTTCTTCTTTCATTTTTTCATTACAACCAACAAAAGGAAATAAAAATCTAAAATATAATAATAATAAAAGCAAAATATTCATATTCTTCCTAACATTCTATTACAACAATCTCTAAAGGACAACAACAACAACAACAACAAATATTATATAAATCAAGAAGAGCCAACAAAAAAAGAAAAGTAGAAAAAAACCTCTTAAAGGACCTCAAATAAAGCAGCAAAAAAAATTCGAAGATAAATATTAAAACATATTTTAAGGCGTAATTTTGAACTGACACACACTCTTTAGCTTTCTCACTCTCTCTCTCTCTCTTTCTCTCTGTCTCTCATGTGCTCACAAATAAATGTGGATTTTTTTTTGTAAAGGGTGTTTTTTTATAGAGGTATAGAACTTTAAGTTGGCATTACTTTTCAAGATGGCGACCGATTTAACAGCTGTCAAGTGATTTATTCTCAGTTTGGTTTGGCAATTCATCATGAATAGACTCACGCCTGAACAACGCTTGAAAATAGTGCAATTTTATTTTGAAAATAATGGTTCTGTGCGGAAAACGTATCGCGCACTACGTCCATTTTATCGTCGACAAAATCGTCCATCAGAGCAGTTAATTCGATTAACCATCGAACGTTTTCGCACCACGTTTACACTTATTGATAACTCGCATCCCCAGAGACGCTGTACGGTGCGTACAGAAGAAGCTATTGCTGCTGTAGAGCGTAGCATTGAGGAAGACCCGAATGAATCCATCCGCCATTGAGCACAGGAATTAGATCTGTGTCCATCCACTTTATGGAAGATTTTGCGGAAGGATCTTGGTTTGCGTTCTTACAAAATCCAACTCGTGCAAGAATTGAAGCCAAACGATCATCAAGTAAGGCGTAGATTCGTCGAATGGGCTCAAAACGAGATTACCGTTGTTCCCGATTTTCATAAGCGAATTTTGTTTAGCGATGAAGCGCACTTCTGGTTGAATGGCTACGTCAACAAACAAAACTGCCGCATTTGGAGTGAAGGTAATCCTCAAGCGTATGTGGAAACACCGTTACATCCAGAAAAACTGACTGTTTGGTGCTCTTTATGGGCTGTGGTGGAATCATTGGTCCGTACTTTTTCAAAAACGATGGTGGCCAGAACGTTACAGTCAATGGTGATCGGTGTAGAGCCATGACTACTAACTTTTTCATTCCTGAATTGAATAACCATGATGTCCAGGAGATGTGGTTTCAACAAGACGGCGCAACATGTCACACAGCTCGTGCCACAATAGATTTATTGAAAGACACGTTTGGTGACCGCCTAATTTCACGTTTTGGACTTGTGAATTGGCCTCCGAGATTTTGTGATTTAACACCGCTAGACTACTTTCTGTGGGGCTATGTAAAGTCATTGGTCTATGCCACAAACGCTTGACCATTTGGAAGACAACATTCGCCGTATTATTGCCGATATACGGCCACAAATGTTGGAAAAAGTCATCGAAAATTGGAGGTCCAGATTGGACTACATCCGCGCCAGCCGTGGCGGTCATATGCCAGAAATCATATTTAAAATGTAATGCCATAAGATTATCTTTCGGATAAATAAAATGCATGTCAATCGAATAATCCATCGTTGTTTTATTGCAACTTAAAGTTCTATACCTCTATAAAAAAAACACCCTTTACACCCTGGTCTTAAGTGACAAGTACACGTCCTCTAACCTAAACTACTCAGAAATACTTCAATTGTGAGATTTTCTTAAGCATTTAAGTTAAGACTTTTCACTCAAGATATACGGTAATTATTGCAGCGACTAACACTTAAACCTCCACTTACTTTTTCTACCGCCTGTTGTCCCTGTTAATAGTTAAAGTAATGACCCCATATGAGTGAGTATGGTCATGATACCAAAAGTTCTGATTAATTATGAACAGCAAAAAAGAGAAATTTCTCTACTAAAGCTTAAGCACAAATTAATCATGACTTATGGACCAAGAATATAAAGTTCATCACTATCGATGAACTAGTCAAACTTTTATGCCCAAAAGAAAACAAAAAACAAAAACATTTTCCGCATTAATAAAGAAAATCAAAGAAAATTAATAAAAGAAAATGAATCCCATAATTAGCTCCATATGTACATATTTATGAGCCTATAAATAACACTCAAAAAAGGGGTGGGGGTCTCCCTTTTAGTCAGTAGCAATCAGCTATTAATTGCCATTAATACACGTGAGCATTAAAATATGGAAACAATTGAATTGCAAAGCTATTAATATCAGGAATAAGCAATTAAATAGTAATTAAACAGAGAGATGGAGGTTCAATCCAATGGCACTATTTTTGTCAGAAGCATCGACATCATTAGACGTATCAAGCGTGATATCAACACTGTCTTCAGTACTATAAAACCGACATCTGGCATTTTGCAATTGCCAATATATGCTGTAGTGACACTTTGAAAGTATTTTCTAAGAAACTTGTACAGAATTTTAACCAGATCTCGTTAACAACAAGCGCTTTATATTATTTATAAGCATTTCAAATGCATTTTCAGTCTTAAACAATCATTTCCAAGGCCAAACAAAAGATAACAATTCGCAAAGCCATTGAGAATCAATCAAAAAAAACTGTAGCATACTTTAAGTATAAATTTAAATTTTAATGCATGTGTCAAGGCATGAAATTGTATTTGTATATGTGAGCGTACAAACACTAGAATCAGTATATAAGCACTTGAATATAAATTGTATGCGTATTGAAGCGTTACACACAATCCATTGCCTTAATTATTTAAAGCATATTTGCATCAGTTACACAAAGAACAATGGGTGGCCAACTTAAGCTGTTCATTAAATTTTAGTTAGTATTTCTTATTGCTTTAAAATAATTAAAAAAAAAAGATTTTTTGTTTGTTATAAAATCCCATAAAATTGTATAAGTATACTAAATTTTTAAATGAATTCAACATATAGGATGTGGCTAATGTAACTTTGACTGTAGAAAATTTTTTTTTGTTTTCTCGCATTTCAGACGGCATCTTGGCAATAACTTAAGGGTTAGGTTAGGTTAGGTGTGGTAGCTCTGTTATCACAAAGCCCACTTGAGCACCCATAGCGGCCCGTTGTGATACCACGGGTGAACGCAGTCCCTGTACTAACCAAGTTCCACCAAAATCAGGGAAATGGAAGAAGTTGGTTAGCGCAAGGGCTGCACAACAAATGCACGATTACCCCGCACTGGAAAACCAGCCAGAAAGTTTGATGAACGAAGCTATATCCTTGATGTCAATAGATGATAGCTCCGTTAGGCTAACAAGGAATGGGGAGCCAAATAACCTATATCTACACCTAGCAAGAGACGGGCACTGGCAAAGAAAGTGAACAACAGTCTCCTCTTCCTTAGTGGACCTGCATCCACGGCAGAAGTCGTTGAAAGGGAGCCTCATTCTTTCCGCGTGTCTACCCATGACGCAATGACCTGTAAGCACGGCCACTGCAGTCGACATTATATCACGACCAAGACCAAGTAATCGATTGGTACGCCTTCTATCCATCTTGGGCCAGGTGAGTCTAGCGGTAGAGCAGGACTCCTCATTGACCCAGGATAGGTTGGCGTCCCGAAAGAACCTCCGCGCAATGGTCAACTTGACCGAGGCAAGTGGCATACCCAATTGAACAGAAAAGGATTCCGGAAGGAGCGCACCAGCTCTGGAGAGCTCGTCGGCCCTACAGTTTCCCGGAATTTCACTATGCCCGGGGACCCACACCAGAGAGACACTGGTGAAGCGAACCGAGAGGAGGTCGAGACAGCGGCGACATTCCCTAACGATCCTAGAGCTAGTCACGAAACCCGAAAGAGATCTTATCGCGGCCTGACTATTAGAAAAGATCGAGACGCGAGTGAAAGGAGCATCGTTGACGAGGATCCACTGAGCGGAGCGGTAAATCGCCATCACCTCCGCCTGAAACGCACTACAGTAGCCCGGCAGACGGAGAGAAATATTTAGGTCCAGTTTCCCGGAGTATACACCGCTTCCAACCCCATTATCGAGTTTAGAGCCGTCGGTATATATATCCAGGACTTCCGGCGGGACGACCATATTAGGATTCCAGTCATCCCTACTTGGAATCAGAGAGTGGAAACATCTGTCAAGACAATATTCAGCAGCGAAATAGTCCATGTTCACAGGGGCCACTGGATCAACCTCCAGAATAGTGGAGTGTCCAGAAGGAACAATGTGCCAACGAGAAAGAGCATTAAGTCTAGTCGCAGAAAACTTGGTTGCCTGCTTAGCGAGAAGCACAGTAGGAAGCCAGTTTAGCATTGCGAACAAGGCTTTCGTGGGGCTGGTGCGTAGAGCGCCAGTTATATAAATGGCGGCAGACCTTCTGACCTTGTCAAGAAGTCTGACGTTGTGTTGTTTGTCCAGAGCAGTCCACCAGAAAGCAACACCGTATATGAAGTTGGGTTCGATGACCGTAGAATATATCCAACGCATGATCCTTGGGCGAAGACCCCATCTGGTTCCGACCGCTCTACTGCAGCAGTAAGCAGCGCAGTAAGGGTTGTTGGTATTGAAATTTTTCAATGTTTCGTTGATACTTGCCGTCTTTGTCTTACAAAAAAGTTTAACGGCTTCGTTTAGTCACGTTATGTGCCGTAATCACACAAAACAGTTTAAAAACCTGCAGCTGCATAATCTTGTTGGCTAATTGACTTCTTTAAAACTTGAATTTACTCTTTCAGAGCCATTTCCGAGCAATAAAACCAAAATTGATTGAATTGTATGGCTTGTGCCCGGCTCTTTGCCAAAGGAGAAGGAAGTACTTGGGTACTTACTAACGGGTGATTTTTTAGCAATTATCTTTCTGGCAACACTGGTTTAAGCAGCTCATGCACGTTTCGTGTTTTGTTTCACTGTCAAACATCTTCAGTTTGGTCTATAATTTAACCATGAAACGTCTTACAAACGAACAACGCTTGCAAATCATTGAATTTTATTATCAAAATGCGTGCTTTGTTAAGAAAGTTCATCGCTCGCTTCTTCCATTTTATGGTCAGTTTAATCGACCCACTGAAGCGGCTATTCGGGCTATAGTGTGTCTAAATTTCGCACCAAATTTACATTGTTTGACATTAAACCACCAACACGCTTACGTAGAGTGCGAACGGAAGAAAATATCGCAGCTATATCGGCCTGTGTTAATGATGACCATCAATTATCGATTCGTCGCCGTTCGCAGCAATTGGGCCTCTGGTACTCAACAACGTGGAAAATTTTGCGGAAGGATTTAGGTGTGAAGCTTTTCAAAATACAGCTGGTGCAGGAATTGAAGCCGAACGACCTACCGCAACGCAGAATTTTTGGTGGGACAGTTGGCCGAAGATCCACTTCTTTATCGAAAAATTGTGTAGAGCGACGAAGCTCATTTTGGCTCAATGGATACGTAAATAAGCAGAATTGTCGATTTTGGAGTGAAGATCAGCCAGAAGCATTGCAAAAGCTACCAATGCATCCAGAAAAAGCCACAGTTTGGTGCGGTTTATAGGCTAAGATGCTGCGAATCGTAACGTAACTGTGAATGGTGAGCGCTACCGTGAGATGATATCCAACTTTTTTGCCCAAAATGCAAGAGCTTGACTTGCATGGCATGTGGTTTCAACAAGACGGTGTCACATGCCACACAGCACGCGTAACAATGGACTTATTGAGAGGCGAGTTCGGTGAACATTTTATTTCACGTTCGGGACAGATCAATTGGTCGCCTAGATCGTGCGATTTAACGCCTTTAGACTATTTTTTGTGGGGCTATGTTAAAGCTCATGTCTGTATAGACAAGCCCGCTTCAATTGACGTATTGGAAGACAACAGTGAAGCATTTATTCGTGAGATACCGGCCGAAATGTTGGAAAGAGTATGCCAAAATTGGACTAAGTGGATGGACCATTTGAGACGCAGCCGCGGTCAACATTTGCATGAAATAATCTTCAAACATTAAATTATATGGACCGTACTATCAATTCAAATAAAGATTTCATGTATTTTTTTGAATTTTATGTGGTTTTTTTTTGAAAAGTTTTCCTATAGCTCTTAATAAATCACCCATTACATGGATGATTTGGAGGAACTGTCAAGGATTGACATTGGCAGCCTAAATCGCTTCATCGGGAGCTCTTAGTGGTTTTGAGACTAAGGGAATGCGGCCTAAGTGAAGTAAAATTCTTGGATGGGCAGCCACCTCTACCTACTTACCTACCATGGCTTGTGGCATCGTCTAGGGGGGGCACCACTTATCGTCCAGTTCATAATTATCAACTGCAGGCCAAAAAGCGTGGTTATCATACAATCATGGCGCTTTGAATCGCCAATAATGCTGCTTTTGCCATTATTTTTGAAAAAATTAGCTCTCTAGACTGTAATGCCACTTTTTTCGGATGTTTCCGGATTTTCCGCAATGACTTCTCGGTTCTCCAAGCTTCATAAGCAACAATAAGCACTAGTTGACGCAGCCATCAAGTGTGAAATGAGCTTCATCGTTGAAGAAATTTTTCTTTTTTCGAAAAATTCAAACCCTGTTGCCCTATCTGCATATATTTGTTGTTTTAAACGTGCGTAACTCTATACAGATCCCGATTTCTATAAGTCTCTGCTTCCGTTACAAGCTAATTTGTTCATTAGCTTTAATTGCGTTGCAAGAAATTAGATTTAAAGACATCACTATTGTATTTTCATATTAAAAGGGTGTGCACATCATAATTATGTCTGGGACAATTGTTACAAATAATAGGAATTATTTTAAATTTTCACATTGCTTGTGCACAGAAAACTTTATCAAAGGCCATTAAAAGCACAAGATATTTGTGTCCCAATAGCCATAGGCTTCACACTGTTAACAAACTCTGTTAATTACTTAACAGTTGAATACATTATGTCAGGCCATTATGCAAATCAAACCCACCATACCCACCGCCTGCACATCACTACACGATACGATACACACAGACTTACATATTTTAATTGCTTTTAAGCCAAAAATTTGCAACCGTTTGCAGGCTAGTAAATGTATGCAGGGGGGCTATATGGCTTGTTATTAGCCTTGGTATGATGATTTCGGGAGAAACTTACTCGTATTGCCGTTTGTGTACAGTGAGTGTATGTTGTTTGCGGTGACTGGAGGACTGGATAGGGAGTAACTGACTCATTTGCATTTCATTATTGTTAATGCCCCATGGATTTAAGCAAAATGATGATTTAAATGATTACGGATCATTAATGAGAATGCAAATATGCAAATAAGCAAATATATATGCAGACGCATGACTTACTCAATCTATGATGTTTAATAAGAATTTTAAAAAAATTAAATTTAAATAAAAAAAATTATAAACCATTGAAGCATTTTATTTTGGGAAATTATTGCCATAAAGGACATGAAATAAAAAGAAAAAAATAAAATTCTATAGGCTGTCACCTTAAGGCATTCAAACGGTCTTAAATTATGTATGTATGTCACTTTGAACAAAACTTTTTGCTTATCTTTTATGCCTGTTTTTGATGGCTGCTCCACACTTCCACCACCACCACCCCTCGCATTACAATAAATTCTGGTTTACGTTTCAACTAACCTTCAATATGCGACATAAGCGTGTTGAAGTGGTTTTAATTATTTTACCATTTATTTGTGGGTTTTTTATGATTATGCGCCTTATTTTATGCTTCAAAAATAAACTGTATTACGCTGTATAACATAACAGATATCTTTGTAGGCTGCTATAAAGCTTAAATATGCTCGTAAGTGTGTGTGCGTGTGTAGGTTTAAATGTATTGTTTCCCATTTTAATAGCCTTAAAGCTGTCAGTAGCCAAGACTCCATATATCAACAAGCGAGTGTTATCAGTAGCAGCACTAGCAACACCTTTGAAATATAAATGGTTTGAGAGAGAGAGAGGTAGTAATATAGGGTGTTTTTTATAGAGGTATAGAACTTTAAGTTGGCATTACTTTTCAAGATGGCGACCGATTTAACAGCTGTCAAGTGATTTATTCTCAGTTTGGTTTGGCAATTCATCATGAATAGACTCACGCCTGAACAACGCTTGCAAATAGTGCAATTTTATTTCGAAAATAATGGTTCTGTGCGGAAAACGTATCGCGCACTACGTCCATTTTATCGTCGACAAAATCGTCCATCAGAGCAGTTAATTCGATTAACCATGGAACGTTTTCGCACCACGTTTACTCTTATTGATAACTCGCATCCCCAGAGACGCTGTACGGTGCGTACAGAAGAAGCTATTGCTGCTGTAGAGCGTAGCATTGAGGAAGACCCGAATGAGTCCATCCGCCATCGAGCACAGGAATTGGATCGGTGTCCATCCACTTTATGAAAGATTTTGCGGAAGGATCTTGGTTTGCGTGCTTACAAAATCCAACTTGTGCAAGATTTGAAGCCAAACGATCATCAAGTAAGGCGTAGATTCGTCGAATGGGCCCAAAACGAGATTACCGTTGTTCCCGATTTTCATAAGCGAATTTTGTTTAGCGATGAAGCGCACTTCTGGTTGCATGGCTACGTCAACAAACAAAACTGCCGCATTTGGAGTGAAGGTAATCCTCAAGTGTATGTGGAAACAGCGTTACATCCAGAAAAACTGACTGTTTGGTGCGCTTTATGGGCTGGTGGAATCATTCGTCCGTACTTTTTCAAAAACGATGGTGGCCAGAACGTTACAGTCAATGGTGGTCGGTATAGAACCATGATTACTAACTTTTTCATTCCTGAATTGAATAACGATGATGTCCAGGAGATGTGGTTTCAACAAGACGGCGCAACATGTCACACAGCTCGTGCCACAATAAATTTATTGAAAGACACGTTTGGTGACCGCCTAAATTCACGTTTTGGACCTGTGAATTGGCCTCCAAGATCTTGTGATTTAACACCGCTAGACTACTTTCTGTAGGGCTATGTAAAGTCATTGGTCTATGCGGTAAAGCCACAAACGCTTGACCATTTGGAAGACAACATTCGCCTCGCCGTATTATTGCCGATATACGGCCACAAATGTTGGAAAACGTCATCGAAAATTGGACGTCCAGATTGGACTACATCCGCGCCAGCCGTGGCGGTCATACGCCAGAAATCATATTTAAAATGTAATGCCACAAGATTATCTTTCGGATAAATAAAATTCATGTCAATCGAATAATCCATCGTTGTTTTATTGCAACTTAAAGTTCTATACCTCTATAAAAAACACCCTTTACAAGAAATATATAAAGAACGTAACGAAAATGAAAAATGTTTTAACGTGCTGTTGAATACACAAGGGGACATGGCAAAAAAATAAAAACCAAAAAAAAAAACAAATTGAAAATAACCCAGTAAATGTAAACGCTTTTAATATGAAAAATATTTTCTGCCTAAAAATATGCCACATTTTTTTTTGACGAAAAATTAAATTCTTTGTTCAATTAAAAGCGGACAGGTAGTACAGTGGATAATGTTCTAGGCCTTTAGAAGAGTTGTGGGGTCCATTCTCACCAGCGACCTGGTCGCGTTGCACTACACAGAATAGAAAGCGTTAGCAATTCCGTTGTTGTATACAGCGACCTTGTCGTGTTGTAGTACATAGAATAAAAAGCGTTAGCAATTCCATTGTTGTATACAGCGACCTTGTCGTATTGTAGTACACAGAATAGAAAGCGTTAGCAATTCCATTGTTGTATAAGATAAATCGTAAGTATGGGCTCCTTTCAATTGTGCCTTACTGCACAATACGTTTGAATTTAGCTTTACTATCTGGTCGCTCTCAATACTATCTGTTTACACTGATAGGTCCATAGATACGTCCATATAACACTGCATCTTCCACTCTCGCAAGTTTCCATAGTTTTCATATAACAATGTCTACCTTCATATCTGTTACTCACAATTCTTCCCTTTTATCTCTCTGTTCTTTCTTTGGGAACGACATTGTTCCCACAAAGTATGCTTCTCTATAAGTCCCAGTGTTGTCTACAATCTTAGCGTCTAAAGTGGCTTTAAACTTCTCATTGCACTATTCGTTCTAGGCTGGCATGGCCGTTTGCAGGAAAGAAAAATTGCTTTTCATTGGTTTTTTGTCAAGAGATCTAGAATAGCTTACGATAACAAATTACATATTTTTGTTGTCCCAAAAGTATGCATCATTGTTTAACAAAACCCCATCTTTTTTCTTTTTTTAAAAAATTTTGCTGGTTTTTATTCCTCAACGAAACTCATATCGAAATAACTAAGAAATATTTTTTTTGTTTTATCAAAACCACCAAAAATTTGAGTAACCAAAAAAATCAAAAAATTTGTTGCCTAATATTAGGCTAAAAGATAAATACCATGGCTAAGATTTCCTTAATAAATTTTATTTAAATTGATGACCGTAAATGGCGGAAGAAACCATAACAAAATAATTGATAATAAATTATAAAGCCGCCCCAAAGTATGCTTTAAATCAAATCATCTTTTATTATATTGTATAACATGCAGAAAAATAATGGTGGAGAAATGTTTACAACAACAATAAAACAAAATTGAATAAATAAAGTTATTGGCGAACTGTAGGCAATTTATAATTAAAAAAATATAAACAGAGTTAATCCGAAGGAGAAGTATTAACTGTAGTTTTAAGACGGTACATATAGGAACTTAAGTTGAATTATCATAACCACCACTGTTATACACTTTCTGGAATCAATATCTCCTATAACAGCCGTCGAACTCGACAAATGTATAGCGAGACAATGAATAAGTTATTCCCATACAATGTACTGCTTGAATAAGGCAGATCACCAGAATGTTTATTTCGTTTAAAAATCTTTTTTTAAGTGTTAAGTATTGCTATATAGCCGAAAATGCGCTTACTAACCGCTCTGCATTCAATTTAGTTTTTTTTTTTTTTCAAAAAATATGTATTGCCTACTTTAGGGCATTCAGAAAAATCCAACTGTTTAATAAACAACCAGTAAAACTTTATGTCTTATTTTTCTTCCAAAGCATTTTGAATACAAAAATTAATTCTGCCACTGAATATTCACAATCCATCAAATTGTTATTACTTGTCATAAATGTAAAGTCTATTCTAAGGGTTATTATTGAGTTATCAAAATTATATGAGTAGAATAAAAATAAAATGCAAAAAACCAACCATTCCATCGAATAATTTATAAATAAAAAGCGCCAATAACTCAATTTATAGTGCAAAAAAGCCTGAGTATCCTTTTTTCATATTATTTATTATGTATAGCATATTTCAAGGCTTATTGTTGTTTTACTACACTTAGCGGCATAAAGTAAGTATACAATGTCAAAGAGTCTGCACTGTAAAGAAAATTATAAACAGTTTTCCCAAGAACTATATAGACAAGATGCTTAAATAGGACAAAAATTGTATTGCCTACTTTAAGGCTTATTATAGAGATATACACATACCAAAACTAGAATCTCAATCAAAGGTTAAAAACTAAGATATCTCAACTATAAAAATTGAACAAAATTCCTTTAACTTCATTTTCCTAAAAGTTTTTATTCAGAATAAAATGTATTGCCTATGGCAGGGCTTATTAAGATATCAAATTTTTTAGTAGACAAAAACAAAGCATTCTATATAAGAATTTATAAATAAAAATTTATAAATAAAAACATAACGCCAAATATAATACAAGAAGCACGTAATTTAAAAACTTAAAGCCTATCTTAAGGCTTACAGAAGGGTTATTAAAATAAATTGAATATAGTGAGTATAAAATATCAAAAAGAACGTTCGCTACATAGCAAAATATATAATATATATTCTCTGTAACTGTATGTGAATGGCCTTTTACTAACTGAAAAAAATTATTGCCTATATTAAGGCGTATTGTTAAGATATCAAATTTAGAAAAATAAAAACAAACCTATAAGTATTATAATATTAAAAAATTCTTATAACGCTATTCATAAAAAAATTTATAAAGCATGAAATATATTGCCTATCGTAAGGCGTTTTAATAAGATATCAAAATTATTTCAATGGAATCTAAATGAAACGCCAAAAACTTAATCTTTTGTATTATAACAATAGAAAAGAATTCATATTATTCTATTCTTATAAAAAAAAAATGAAAATAAAAAAATTAATAATAAAATATATTGCCTATCTTAAGGCTTATTATTGAGATATCAAAGATATTTGAATATCATATGAATGAATCACCAAACACATTAATTTATAATAGAATATTGGCTGCTAACTGTATTTGTAATAAACAAAGTATTGAATAAGAATAAATTATTGCCTACTTTGGGGCTTACGATAATGTTAAATGCTTTAGACTCATTAAGTTAAATTCATAATAGAAGAAAGCCATTCATAATATGCAATCTTTTGTTTAAGGAGAATTTTTTTATACACCTTCTCTCTCTCTCTCTCTCCCTCTTTCTCTTTCTTTCAGAGGGCCATCTGTATATTTTTCATTTTCATTTGCTGTGTCTTTGGCTTTCATTTCTCTTCTCTTTTTAACACGAGTATTACGTGCCATTAAAATAGTGAATGTTGTGAATATAAAAATAAAAATAATCATTGTCATTATCATCATCATCATCCCAATTATCATTAACATCATTATCATTATGAAGGCCCTTTGTATCTTAAAGGACTTAAATTCAATTTCATTTGGTTTCTTATAGCTGACGCTGTTGTTGTAGTTATTGTAATGCTCTGGTATTGCTATTGTTTCTGCCTGGATAATGAATGAATTATTCATTGTAATGCATATCAAGAATCAAGAATTTTTATGAAAAAATAAAAAAAAATTCTTTCATTTCTTATTTTCTTTCTTTCTCTCTCTCTTTTAACTTTGTGCCACAGTGGATTTCAATATGGTTACCAGTGGATGTAGGTATTTCGGTTATATTGTTATTTGTAGTTCTTGTTGTTGTTGATGTCGTTGTCGGTTCATAATATAAATTTCCATAAATATGCTTCACAACATTAATTTATAAATATGTACGTATGTATGTATTAATAAATAAATAAATAAAATTCTGTCTTTAAATATTTAATATGATGAATGATTACACACAACCAACGACTTGGTTTTACGGGTGGGAATACTTCCATTTCCATTTCTTATTTCATTTCATTTAATTTGTAAAGCATACTTTTAGGCTGTAAGCATATTTAATACATTATTAAGATGCTTAAAAAGCGAACGAGAAATTATGCTGTGAAAGGAAATAAAAAGAAATTCTCTAATGGTATTTAATTAAGCAGTTTAACACAGGCATTATATGTATGTACGTCATTATACGAGGGTGGTTTTAAAAGTTAATATAATATCAAACATTTGAGTGTTATTAACACTTGTAGTTAAATTTCGTGATTGATTTTTCATTTGTATTGCCCAATAGAATTTATCATAATGTTACGAAAATGGAAAATTTAGATACTGATGTTTTGCTTTTACATCCATTTGACATTTAAATTATAAACAAAAGCTACAACAACAAACACCAGCATAAAAAATAGTAAACGAGTAAACAAAAATACAACAACAAATACAATAATGTAAACAAAAATACACAAACAACGATAACAAAACAAGGACATTTACATTTATAGGGATTTCGATGGCAGACTGTATACTCTGCCATATAAAAGGCATGGCAAAGCAGGAGAGTGGGTTAGTGAAGTTCAGGCAGTCTTGTTTGAAGACGCGGTGTGTTTGAAGAGAGTACTCGGTGTTTGTAGATCTCCGTTACAAAGATCTGTCGAACAATTGTCTAGTTAAAGACACAAATTATTACGAAATTATAAAAAAGTACTTTTTTAAGTACCCATAAAAAGGAATTTTCAAAGAGAAATAACTTTCTCTTTAAGATTGATCTGATCTCTCATCTCAATTGGATTCCACTTGAATTGATTTACATTTGTTCGCCCTTCAAGAGAAGAATTTCAATCTTAAGTCTGAATTCTATCAAAGTTTTGTACAAGTTTTGTTGTCACCATCAGCTATTTTACCTTCTATGTATCCCTATCAATCGCATATATGAGGGAAACCATAGCGTATTCAGTTATCTGCCCTAGCGACATTCAGAATTAGGTTAGCTTAGGCACACGGCCGCATCCCATCTCCTTGTCTTACACAATTTAGTGGACAGGCTATAAGGGCAGTTAGCCTTATTGTTTTTATGTCGCAGAAACGCGATTTTGATCTCTTCATGGCTGGGTGGCGGAATCTCCAAGCTGGCCTCATTGATTGTGCTCGAAAAATCATTTTCTCTAACGGGGGAATCATTCTTACAGAAGGTATTCTAAGATTAAAACATTCTGACAGACGCTTACACATTTTCCAGCATTATTCCTACAACTGAAGCCTAAAAGTATGCCATATTTTTAAACAGTACAGCCGATTTTGGTGCTTTTCGGTAGACAAAAACAAAAAGGTACCTAGAAAGTACCACCATTTTAAATTTTCTGCCGTAGTTAAAAAACGGCAATGCTTTCAACATTCTTTTCAATTTAATTAACCCTAAAAATATGCCCGTCTTATTGTTATTATGTCGCAGAGTCGCAATTTTGATCTCTTCGTGATTGAGTGGCGGAATTTACAATTTAATTAACCCTAAAAATATGCCCGTCTTATTGTTATTACGTCGCAGAGTCGCAATTTTGATCTCTTCGTGATTGAGTGACGGAATTTACAAGCTAGCATGATTGATTGAGTTCGATAAATCATTTTCTCTAATGGTTGAATTGATTTTACAGAAAATTCTGTGAGATTAAAACACTCTGACAGACGCTTAAGCCTTCAGTTAAATTTTCCAGCATTATTTCTACAACTGAAGCCTAAAATTATGCCATATTTTTCAAAAATACAGGCGATTTTGGTGCTTTTTTGGAGACAAAAAGAAAAAGGTACCTAGAAAAGGTACCAAAATTTTTAATTTTCCCCCGTAGTTAAAAAAAAATATAAATTTTCTTCGACAATACTTGCAACTTTCTTTTCAATTTAATTAACCCTAAAAATATGCCCCTAATTTTAAACAACGTACTCGTTTTCATTATTTTAACTGATTGAACATTTAAAATAAACCCAATACCTCTTCTCTTTCAAATGTACATTGGCATACACAGCCAAGCAATTTGTACCCTGAGGTTTTCTATAAAAATTGAACACTTGCAACACAACCAATGCACTCAAAATGTCACCCATACTCCTCAGTAACCGACAAAGCAGTAACAGCATGATTCTTTTGAAGGATTTTTCTGATTAATTTTCTATGCGTTGGGTACACACTGAGATCATGATTGATTGACAAAAAGAAGTTTTTGATTTGTTTTTCCCTTCTCCGTTTTCTTCAGCAGTTCCTCGTTGTGTTGTGCTTTAAGTCCCCAGATAATTTATGCAGGAAAATGCATGAAATGAAAACAAAATTGCCAATAATGCATCAAGCATTTCAAATGTATCATAATATTGTCGTTGCTCAAGGAGAAACTCAAATAAATCATGTTTCATGTTAAAGAATGAAAAGAACATTTAATGCGAGTTTTAAAGCGAAGAAAAATCTTGCAAATGAAAAAGTACCAAAAAGTTTTGGTACCAAAAAAGGTTTGGGAAATTGAAAAAGTACCAAAAAGTTTTGGTACCAAAGGAGATTTGGGAAATTTTTTGTTAAGGTAAAGGGTCGTAAAAGGAGATTAAAATTTAGTTTTTCGAGAGTAAAGACCATAAGTCATGGTGCAGACCTGACCCTCAGTAAGGGATCTTCAAACTGCCTATTGCGTGGTTGCTTATATGCATTTTGCCGGATACTGTTCAGCATACACAGAAGACTCTTAACGCAGAGCCTCTATGCACCGTTATTATTGGCCTGTGTAAAGCACGACCGAGTTCCCAACCACTGACAGAAGCCATCTACCCATAGAAATACCAATATTCTCCATTAAAATCGAGAGCATATGATTTATGTTTTCAGCCCTTACACCAACTGTTACCAAGTGGTGCTTTAATAAGCCAGAGTACTTCGTTCACCGCAATGTTGGTCTACATACACTTAACCGCAAAAATTTAAATATTTGAACTCAAATAACCTTAAGATGCTGGCTTCTTGGGGACGATTGCTGTAGACTGTCTATGGTGAAATGAATGGCCATTGTATAGTCACCTAGCAGCAACTCGTTTCCTTGCCGTTCGCATCTTGAGTTTAAATCAAATGTCCACAAACAGTACTCCCTCTTTCCACCTTCCTACAACCTATTTTCCTAAACTTGCACAATGCACTGCATGAGTAGGGGCCATCCCCTGAGTGCTGGTTTTACCAAAAAAAAAAAGTACGCAGTCCTGTGAAATGTTGCCTTTGACCCTGTATTCTTTAATACATAATTGGTCATTACAACCCTTCAGTCAGGATTACAATCTGGCTTCTCACACCACTTATATTGTGCGCGTTAATTTTATACATGAGTGGCGCGAGCTACAGTTTAAAATCGACTCCGAACTACAGATTTTTAAGAAACTCTTCATGGCCATTTTATTTACTCTCAGAATTTTGCCAGAAATCTGTTGAGAGGCAGGCACCAAAGAAATATTTTTTCATATTTCGTTTCGATGGAGATGTTTGAACCGTAGCCTCACGTCTAATAAGCCAACACACTAGCTACTCGACTACGGCGACTCCATTTTCTTTGATACCCATTTCTATTCCGTACTGTAGCGTACACGGACTGAAGTAGGTACCTAGTAAGTACTCGATAGGTTAGGTAGGTTAGGTTAGAGGACATGTACCTGTCAGTCAAGACAAGTACAGTACCCGGAGGTCGGATTGAGCCATTGTACAACGTCCTAAAGGAGGGAAGGTTGGTATACGGGATACGATGAAAGGGTTGAATATGGGAAAGGGGGGAGTGGGAAGCGGAGGAATCACACAGACCACACACAACAAAAGGATGGGAGAGCGCGACTACACCGATGAAGTCCTAACACCTCTCAACCAGCCTAAGCCACTAATGAATCTGTGGAGAGCCTTGATGTGTCGGCTCTCGACACCGAATTCAAGCTCCCAAAGAAGGCCCTGCCAAGGGTCCTCAATCTCAATCTCCAATCTCAGTCTCCAACTCCTCCTCATCGTAACACGCCCTGCAATAGTCCGGCTGGGATCTGTTCCAGATCCCCGTCAGTCACCTAATCTCGCAGTGCCCCGTGATAAAACCGACAAACAGCCTTAAGCTGGCCTTATCCAAGCCCAGCAACCAACCTGTTCTCTTACTGTCTACAGCAGGCCATAGACACCTAGAAACAAAACAACCCGATCCGTTCCCATAATGCCTCTGCTCTTTCTCCATGACCCATCCATTGATGAGACCATAGAGGTGGCAGACTGGGGGGTCAGGACCAACCATCAAATCGCCCCCTGAAAGCGAACCTAGCCTAGCGAGCGCATCCCGTCGTCTCATTGCCCAGTATTCCGCTATGTCCCGGAACCCAGCATAGACGGATACGGTCCGGTCCAAAAGTCCTCAACGACTCCTTGCACTCGCGAACAAGCCGTGATTTGCACCAGACCGACGCAATGGCCCTAAGGGCAGGCTAACTGTCAACGAAGATCATGTAAGATTCCGAATCCGAAGCTGGGCCACCAGCAATGGCCTCAATAGACTTCAAGATTGCGAAAATCTCCGCCTGAAAAACGCTGCAGTCATCATTCAACCTGAAGTGGAGTTCAAGACCGAGTTCCATACAGAAAACCCCAGCACCTGTACGTCCACCTAACTTAGACCCATCTGTGAAGATGGGTATACCACTCTACCCGTGTAGTACCCCACTAATACTCGATACTCAGACCTTAAATGATTGTCAAGCCTGCAGTACGTTTAATAATTTTTCTCAATTTTTTTTACCGTGCTTTTGTTTGCACCACTGTTTTCAATTCCTTCTCTGTTTCTGTGACACATGACAATGCAAATTTGCAAATGGCATATAAAATGGCGTTGGCTTGAATAACGGTTTTTTAAACAAATACAATAACGACACAAAGCAACATCCGGCAGGAAACGAACAGCCAAACAAAGTCAGTCAATCACAAGCGGAAAAAAACAAAAAAAAATAGGAAAAAAATTGGATTTAGAAACTAAATCCAGCCGATGTGAATGAAGTCATCGTAATTGGTTTATGGAAATACAATGCAAAAAAAAACAAAACTGTTTGGCATTTAATTGGAAGTCTGGTTATTTAAAAAAAAAAAGATTGAAGCAAAAATATTCTTTTACTGCCATCTGTGCTTTCGAGCTTTTTTAATTCAAGTTTAAATTGCATAAAATTGCTGTTGACACCCAAGTGTCAGCAAACAAAAGTCAACAGCCATAACCCAACATTTGCAAGGATTTTTTATTTTCAAACAGATTTTTTTAAACGTTTATTAAAGCCAGAAATTCACATACATTTTTATACTTTCCATGCTGGTGGTTTCAATGAGTTTGTGCCTGATAAGGATTGTAATTTTCTGCTTCAATCAACAGCATGTCAAGACTTGCAATTCCGCTGAGTTTAAGTCGATTTAAGAAATATTTTTGAGAATATTATGCAAGTAACACAATTTGAATGAAATCTCGGAATTCTTATATTAAATGAACCATGATTTTAGGCGTCAAAGAAAAACTATAAAAGGAAATATATTTTCAGAAACTTAATTGCAAACAATTCATTACTGAATCTGAATTTCTGAATGAAATCTCGGAATTCTTATATTAAATGAAGCATGATTTTAGGCGTCAAAGAAAAACTATAAAAGGAAATATATTTTTAGGAACTTAATTGCCAACAATTCATAACTTGTTAATCTTTTCCATAACTTTTAAAACCATTCCATATTTCTAAAATGATTTGGCCTGTTTAACATTAAATGTTCTACTAAAAGTATGCAACAAATTTATTTCAAATTTATCGATTTCACTTAAACTGGTTTGGAACAAAGCCAACATATTTAAATTGCTCGTAAAATTCAATTAAAAATAACAGAATATTTTGTAAAACTCTACACTGTTGCAAAAAACCAAAAAATATGCCTAAAAGTAGGCAGAAAATACAAAAAATACCAAAATCAAGATCCTTACTTTTAATAACTTTTAAAGTGTCCTTTAGAAATGCATACCAAAACAATTTTAAATAATTTTTACTTAACTCAGAAAATGATAGCCTAAAAGTATGCTTTACATTTTAAATAGTTTTACAAATATTGCTTTTGAAGAAAACATTTTAAAACAGGTTAAAGCCTTAAGTTGTTGAACAAACAAAAATTTCTAATTTTAAAATACATTAACTGTGCATGTGTCTAAAAATAACTTTAATACTTAATAAGCTGTTAAGCCTGAAAGTATGCCAAATGGCTTATGAAATAATTAATTAAGTTAATATTAGTTTAAAGAAAAACAACTTTGTTTAAATGATTTGCTTAAAATAGTTATGCAACCTAAAATTATGCTTTAGGTTTTGTTATTTTTAAAACCTATTATATTGTTTAACTTTAGTTTTTTTCACTTTTAATAAATACTTGTGGAAATTCTTATGAAATTCTATTCTATTATATAACTAGCTGGCCATAGAGTTTTATTTTCTAAATGAATTACATTTTTACAAAGTTGTTTAGTTAGACCAGTCAGTTATGCAGCTTTTTAGCCTGGCAGCCAGTTTGCATTCTTTTGCTTCGTTTTTCTACAACAAATTCAATTATGAAAATATACTGTACCACCGGATTTGTAATATTCCAAGGATTTGTGAAACTATATATAAATAATGAAGTTAGCCTAAATGTAGGCAATCTTTTTCATTCATAAAGATAAGTACTTACAATGGCTACATATTTAATTGTTGTAAAAAATCAAATAAAATTTTAAATTTATTTTATAAAATATGTTTTATAGCCCAAAAGTATGCAGTATTTGGTGTTTTTGAATTTAATAAGATTTTATAAGTAATTGCCTTAATTAGTTACAAGTTAATTAATTATTAATTGGTTTTCAATGTAAATAATTCAGTTAGCCTAAATGTAGGCAACATTTTTTTTTATTTCAGAGACTGGCCAATAATAATACATAAAGTTTAAATGATTAAACTGTATTCTATGGTTCCAAATTATGCAACATAATATCCCTTCAGTTCTTAAATTGAGTTGTAAACACATACTCTGAAATGGCAAATAACAGTCGTTCTCCAAAAATTTGTTTGTATAGCCTTAAAGTATGCAATAGTTTTCCAAGCAAATGCTTACTAAGGTTGTAAAAAGTTCGTATTGAATTTGTTTTAATTAATACCCGAAAAGGTTTAAAAAATAAAGTCAATCGTTTAAAGCAGCAAAGATCCGAAAGAAGGCAAAAGTAATTCGGGAACTTTGAGAATGAGACGCATTATAAGAACATATTGCCTGTGCAGAGCAGCAAAACTCATCATCAATAGTCGATGTTGCTGATATTTGTAATGCTATTCAACTAGCCTATACCAAAAATGTAGTCAACGGTGATGATCTTGTCAAGTTCACTCTTCCACAAAATATTCCGTGGCACTAGGACATACTTGGCAATAATAAAATATTTTCTATGTAAGCTTTCTTAATTTTATTTCGGCTTTTCTTAAGTTCATTCTATCAAATAGTATTGTGGTTCTACAACTCCAATATTTTCCAAAAAACATTCTGTCTAGGACATACTTGGCCATTGAAAAATATTTTCTATGTGAGCCTCCAATGTCAGTTCACTATCCTGCATTATATTTCATTTTCATTTCATTTTCCTTCTTTGTAATGTAAATTCTTCCAGTAATTTTATGTTTCTAGATTTAGTAAGCCTTTTACTTTTAAACAATTTTTGTTCTCTTTTAATACTTCTGTTCATAACTAAAATCTTTCCAAATTCCAAAAATTAAAAAAATATTTAAAGCCTATTTTAAGGCTATTTAAACTTAAACAGATTGCCTTTACATAGGCAAGCATAAAGGGGTAAACCTCAAGTTATTTTATTTAATATTTTTGGTTTAAATGTTGCTTGGCTTTTGAAGTCGTTTCAGTAAACCTTTTTAGGGGTTTTCTTTTGTCATAGAACAATATTTTATATTTCCATATGTGTAGCATACTTAAGGGCTTAAGATATCTCTGTATAATAGCTTTAATTAGTGTCGTTTACAACATATTTTTTGTTAAATACAAATTAAATGGTTTTATGCCTTTCTGAAATGGTTGTGTGTTATAAAAGTTTAGTTTTTAAAGCATATGTTTTGGGTGCGTTACAAATTTAATGGTTTTATGTTTTAAACACATGATATGGATATTAAAATATAATTTTACCGGACATGTTAGTTAGGGTTTCCTTGTCTTAAGGATATAAAACTTTTTTGTCATGGTTGTTTTAATTATTTTATATTTTTTAAGCATATTTTTAGGGGTTTCGTTTTATGCAAGAATCATTGTATTTTTACATAAGGTTAAAGCATACTTTTGGGTAATCAGTTTAAAGACTTCGAATTATGAAAAATCGCTAAACTAAGCACAGGGTATACGCCTTTGCTCTCTGAGTTATATGGACTATGTTCTCGGTTTTAATAAGATTTCCTGTCTTAAGTTTCTACTTTAAAGATTGTCTGCAAAGTAGCCATCTCTTGTATTGCTTTGTATAGTTTAAGGTCTTATTTTTGAACAAAAAATTAAAGCATACTTTTACCCAAGTGTTTTCATTATTTTTTCAATTCATTTAAAATTCTTTTTCTTTGAAATTTATTTAATTTCTCTTCTTCTCAGTACAGAGGGAAGAAGGAGAAAAAGAAGTGAAACAACCCTTTCGAATAATCACTTTTAATCCTGTGTTACTTCAAATTCCAGAAAATAATTTTTTGTATAAATATTTAATGGCATACCATGAGGCAACAATAACGAAAATGAAAAAAAACAAGTGATGGGGTTTGATTAAAATTTTTGCCACGCAAACAATGGAAATGAAAAAATCAAGCCAACACTTGAAGGAAAACCCCAAAGTAAATACGAAAAAAAAGAGAAAAAATATTTACTTAAATACAACAACTAAAGAGAAAGCTACAACAACAACAAATGTTTGTTTATTTTTTTTTTTTTTTTTTGTTTCATTAAGGAAAAGTCAGATTTTTTAGGTATTCAACCGAAGATGGGAGTCATTAAATTCAAAAGAATTTTTAAAGAATTTTTTTCAATTTAAACGAATAAAAGGTTAAAAGAGAAAAGTTAAAAAACTAAAAAGAAAACAATTAAAATACTCGTTATACACGTGCAAGACTTTTAAAGCTCCCTAAAGTATGCTATTGAATATATTTTCTGTGGGTGATTATGTAGAGTTTCAATCTCGTAATTAATAGGAAACATTTCTGCTGATTAAGTTGAAGTTTTCCAAAATTAGACAGCCTGACATATAGATGGGGGTAGTAGATATTAAGGATGATGTTCCGATCCCGATCGATAATGACGGTGTGGAAATTCCGCCGCCTAGCTATGAAGAGGTCAAATTCGCGATTACGCGCCTTAAAAACAATAAAGCGGCAGGTCCTGATGGCCTCCCCGCTGAATTGTTTAAGACCGGATGTAATGAGTTGGTAGGGCGCATGCACCAGCTTATTTACAAAATATGGCTAGAGGAAAGTATGCCCAACGATTGGAACCTCAGTGTCCTCTGTCCTGTCCTGAAAAAGGGAGACCCTACTATATGCGCCAACTACAGGGCTATAAGCCTTCTCCCTATCGCATATAAGGTTCTTACAGGCGTATTGTGTGAACGACTGAAGCCACTCGTCAAAACACTGATTGGATGTTATCAGTGCGGCTTCAGACCTGGCAAGTCCACCATCGACCAGATCTTCACACTACGTCAAATCCTGGAAAAAAAATCCACGAAAAAAAGTCGACACACACCATCGTTTTGTCGACTATAAAGCTGCCTCCGATAGCCCCATAAGGGCTATTTTTGCCGCAATGTCTGAGCTCGGTATACCTGCGAAGCTGATAAGGCTATGCAGAATGACGTTGAACAATTCCTGCAGCTTCGTCCTCTCCGAACCTTTTGATACCGTGAGAGGTTTCAGATAAGGCGACCCCATATCATGCGACCTCTTCAACTTCGTTATGGAGAGTGTTCTGCAAAAGGCAGGAGTGCATCGCAATGGCATTATTTTCTCAAGAGGTGTCCAATTGCTTGCGTATGCGGACGACATTGACATCATAGGGCGTACCAAATGAGATGTTACTGATGCCTTTAGTGCTATTGAACGAAAGTCTACTAAGATGGGTTTGGCAGTAAATGAGGGCAAAACAAAGTATACGTTATCGACGAGTAGAGATGCGTGGCGTATTGATTCTCAGATTACGGCCGATAACAATACTTTTGATACGGTCAAGGAATTCATCTTGGCTCCGCCGTTACCACCAGAAATGATGTCAGTCTGGAGATCAAGCGCAGGATCACTCTTGCCAACAGGTGATACTATGGTTTCAATAGGCAATTGAGTAGCAGAGACCTCTCTCGTACGACAAAACTAACACTCTACAAGAAGCTCATCCTACCCGTGCTTCTTTATGACGCAGAGGCATGGACCCTATTAAGTACTGATGCAGCAGCCTTGAGAGTGTTCGAGAGAAAAGCACTGCGTAAGATCTTCGGTTCAGTACGAGTTGGCGGTGATTTCCGCATCCGATACAACAGTGAACTGTATGAGCTCCTCAACGATATGGACGTTGTACAGCGTATTAATACCCAGCGGCTGCGCTGGCTCGGCCATGTCGTTCGAATGGAGGAAGATGCTCCAGCGAGACGGGTATTTGATGCGGGGATCTGCGGAAGTCGGCGAAGAGGACGACCTTGTATCTGTTGGAAGGACCAAATCGAGAAAGCATTCGCCAACTGGCGTAGGCTCGCAAGAAGCAGAGGCGCCTGGAAGGATGTGTTGCGGCAGGCCGAAAGCCGTTAATCGGGTTGTTAATGGCCAATTAAGTAAGTACGTAAGTAGATATTAAGGAGAGGAAACCAACCCAGGCTATCATGCCTTTCGGTGTACACCTAAGCCGTCACCATTAAGGAGGACCAATTTTACTTCCTATAGGAAGTCTATGTCTTCCTTCACACCTTCCAGTTCTCTTCTCTAGGACGACTTATATCTATTAGAGTATTGTTCCACAATTATTTTAATCTGGAGCTATGAAAGGCAGGTTTTCCTGCCTATTCCATTATGCCAGTTCGATACAGGTGTTCATTAAAGGCGGAATGTCCAATGAGAACGCTTACTGATTCTGTCTTATCCTCATCAGGATCCCACCAGAGTATCACTGCTCCACAATAGCCAATGTGACGCTGCTACACATTTCTTCACTGTACTGGAATGTATTCTGTATTAGGTAGAATATGCGCTTCCTCATTAACGATCACTTTTTGATGACTAGATACCCATATACAGGGTGGCTGATATATAATGCAACAAAGTAAAGCGCTCTATTTTTTTAATTTTTTTTTTAATTTTATTGTTCAAAAGCAAAATATGTTGGAAATAACATCAAATTTTAGAATCAGTTTAGATTTGTTCGAATTGGCCACCTTTGGTACGAATTATAGCCTTCAAACGGCCGACAAAGCCATCACAGGCTACACGAAAGTAGCTCTGTGGTATTTTGCCCCATTCCCGGCGAAACTCCGTCTTGAGATGATCGACACTTTGGTATTTTTTAGTGAGAACCTTACTCTCCAAAATGCTCCAGGCGCAAAAGTCCAACGGATTGAGATCCGGAGATTCTGGTAGCCATTGTGCGGTAGAAATGAAGCGAGGAACCTCCTTTTTAAGCAATTCTTGGTTGACGTGTGCTGAGTGCGTTGGTGCTGAGTCCAGTTGGAATGTCCATGGTCTGCGGCCGAAATGTTTGTCTGCCCAGGGCTTCAATAATGTCTTTAAGACATTTTCCCGATAATATTCGGCACATATTTTGACCCCACGGTCGATGAATACGAGCGGGGAGCAACCATCGGCCGTTACGGCGGCCCACACCATTACCATCGGCGGCGCTTGAGTTCTGGTGGTCAATCGCAGGTATAAATTTTCAGCTAACCTCTTTGGCAAGTAAACCCGATCATTTTGTTTGTTCACAAACTGCTCAATTTGGAACGGCTTCTCATCGGAGAAAACCAAATTCGGAAACTGACCACTTTCGTGCAAGCGAAGTAACTCCTTGGCTCTTTCCAGCCTAACTTTTTTGTTGTCCATCGGTAAGCTCTTGCACTTTTTGGAACTTCAATGGCTTTAGTCCAAGTTCATTTTTCAATATATGTTGCATGCGTTCTCGCGATATGTTCAGCTCACGGGCAATTTTTCCACCACTGCGGCGTGGATTTCGATCAAATCTGGCCTTCACTTTTCGGATCATTTCTTGTGTTATTACCGTTTTTCGTCCACTTTTTGGACCCGATGCAGCACTGCCAGTATCACGGTAACGAGCAATGGTACGAGAAACAAAAGATTTATTCACATTTAAATGCTGGAGGGCTCTAACGATAGCCATCTGTGGTTTTCCAGCCACATATAAAGCAATCACAGTATCACGCTTGAATTTCATCACGAATAACTTTTTTCCTGAATGCAACAGATCAAAATGCTTTTGTAAGCTTGTAAATAATAAAATGAACTGTCACTGGAATAAATCGGTCAGCTGTCAGACGAGCGGTTTTCAAATGATTACAACCTGAAGTTGATTGCAATACATATCAGCCACCCTGTAAGCATGCCATTCAATAGCTGGAGTAATTGTTGAAACCATTGAATATCAATAAGAAAAGTATATTGAATAGAAAGAAGATTGTTTTGTAAAATAAATTCCCCAAAATGTCGTTTTCGATACCCTTCTCGTACTTATACTTGATAGAGCATGTAAACTAACATATTTCATCCCCTAAATTATGCAATACTTTCTTTCTATTTTCATTATTCCTTTGTATCTCAACGTAAATAATGTTAAATTTGTTTGAAAAACTATAAAAATTCGAACAAACATAAGAGGAAGACACAAGGGAAGACAGGAAAGAAAAGTCCTTATGTAAGAACTTTAACCTTAACTGGGTGTAATTCATATAAGGTTGAATAGCGTACATACATACATCTGAGGTAAATTATCTGTGTGGGAAAATTAAAAGCAAAATAAAGAAAAACACAGAAAAGGCAACTTTTTAAATTTTAATCAGCCATAAAAAGGGTTTAAAAAGGAGGAAAAATATTATTTTTCCTTCACAAGGATAATAGAATTAAAATTAAACCAGAAAAATATTTGAAACTGGAAAAATTTAAAAAGGGGTGGCCTGTAGATATGCATGCCGTTTTTGTAATTGAAAAATATTTTCCGAAATATTTTATCCACAAAGAAAAAATTCCAAAATTCAAGTTTCGATTGACATTTTTTAAGCTTAAAAAAGATTAAAAAATTCAGTTTGGAACGCATAAAAAAATTTTAGGAAAATAAATAAGTTCAGTAAAACGGGCCTAAAAGTAGGCAATATAAATTTTATATACTAATTAATTACAATATAATTGCAAATTATTATTATTACGAGCTGAGTAACTGAAACCTTGTGCTGGGTGTAGTGTAACAGATCACAGTCTGTATTTTAAATCAAACCTACCTAATAGACAACCAGGTCACCCTAAAATTAGGCAATAAAAAATATTTTTTATACAAAGTTTGAAATTGAAAATTTTATAAACTAAGAATGCCGGATATTTGTCAAATTTTTTGAGTTTAACATTATTAAGAAAAACCCTAGGCCTAGTGTCTGTACCTTTGAATACCATTTCAAAAGCCTTAAATGCGTTCGAGCGACTTAAGCATCATATCGCATAATTTGCAGCATACATACATAACGTACATACATACATAATTGGTCATTACAACCCTTCAGTCAGGATTACGACCTAGTTTCTCACACCACTTATGTTGTGTGTGTTAATTTTATACCGAACGACATATTCCGAACGACAGATTTTTTTTTGAGAAACTTTTTCATGGCAATTTTATTTACTCTCGAGAGTTTTTGCCAGAAATTTGCTGAGATGAAGTCGCCGAAGAAATTCTTTTTGTATTTTATTTTGATGTCTGGCCTGGGGCTCGAACCCTGGCTTTTCGTCTAATAAGCCAACACACTACCTACTAGACCACGGCGGCTACAGCAAGCGTATGCCCTACAAATTTGTCCTCTGAGGACTTAATTAACAATCGGAAATCGTACTAATATTCTACTCTGACCTTATTCCGTCCTAGATCGACCTAGACTTAGCCATAGAAGCCTGTATATTTAACAATCTCCCCTATGTGCCTATGTCTTATTAATTGTTCAATTACCCTGACTTCTTTTGGCATAAAATTGAAGGCTATGAACTGGACGGTATGTGGTTTCAACAAGACAGTGACACGAGCCACACAATATGACCGATTCTGACTTTATTGTATGAGAAGTTTTGAGAGAGACTAATTTCACTTTTGGGCAACGTCAATTGGCCACCAAGATCATACGGATACACTCCTAAGGTTAAAGCATTTGAAAATCAGCATCCGTTAAAATATCGCCAAAAAATAGCACAGAATGCCTGCAAAAATGAAGGAAACTTACCCCAAAAGTATAGACTGCTGTAATCAATGCAAAGGTGGCCATTGTGAATGATATTGTAATTCGGTTATGTCATACGGCAAGGTACAAGCATTATAGCTTTACTTTTAAAACCCTAAAATGTATATCATGAAATTATTATTTTTAAAACCTCCTAAAAGTATGCTTTACTATATGCCTTTAAGGCTTTAAACTATTTTGCGCTTAAGTGCCATGTTTATCAATTTTTCTTTTAACCGTTAGCAAAAGAAAATGAGCAAATAAAAAAGAGAAAGAAAGAGAGCGAGTATGAGAATGACGTTTAAATATGTCATACAATTAAATCCATAAAAAGAAGAAGATCTCTTAACACCCATTTCTTCAACCAACTGACGACCACAACTTGGCTTTTAAAACCCACTTATTTGGCCAAGAACAATACTAAACAATAGCATGATAACTAAAGACAAGGCAAAAAGAGAAAATAAAAAAAGAGGAAGAAAAATCCCGCATAAGAATAGCCAACAATGCTACTCATATGTCACCATTATGATGTCACAAAACGTGTAATGACATTGTCTCTGACACTAATAGTGGTATATGGTCATCAGAATATAAATCTCAGCACGGATACACAGAGGGAAAGAGAGAGAGAGGGAGAGTGAGTGGGAATTTAAGGGACTTTAATGCCTCACAAATACCTCTTATACACAATAGTTACAGACGACAATAGGCGACTGTTATTTGCTTTTGCTATTTGCTTTGTCTGTCTATATGCACATACACCCATACACCCATACATATGAATGTGGGAATGAAAGTGTCAGTAAATATGGCTTAAAGAGATATTGTAATAAATATATAAGTGTGTTGGTATACACATACATATGTATGTATGTAAGTGTGCGTTGTACATTTATGAGCATAACAATTGTGTGCTGTGACATGACAAGTGAGTTGTTCTCACTAATAACACTTGAAATACTCATACAGTAAAAGCTCTCTTTAAACAACCACCTAGTATTCTCTCAAACTATATCTCTCTTTCTCTTTCTCTCTCTCTCTCTGATGTGAATAGGAAAACAATTATACTCGTTTTTAATTAAAAAAAATAGAAGAATCAAAAAACCATGCATTTCTACTCACAAACCCTGTTAAAAAACGATAACGATTGTTTTGTTGTTGCTTTTGGTTCGATTTTTCATGTAGTAATGAACAATACTAGTGGTGGTGCACGTACGTGGGGTTTATAACAATGTCATGGACTGTGTTATGACAGCAGGTGAACTGCATGTAATGAAAGAGGCCTTAAAAAATTGTTTAATAGAATTTTCTAAAAATCAACTCAAAAACGCAAAAGCAACTATTTTTAGCTTCAAACGTTATTTTTAGAATATTGCATAAACCCTTATCGATAACTGGGTGTAATGTAAAGGCTTAAAATAGATTACAAATAGTCTTTGATGCCTATTTGTAACCCAGAAACTAATTAAAACTACGTAGTTAAGGGTGAAAAATATGAAACTGATATGAAATTTAATAAATGCCTAATTATCGATAACATTAAAATCAATAAAATATGTAATTGTTTGCACAGATTTGGTTCAAAAGTAGGTTTTTTTTTATTTGCTAAGATTTCCATTTCCTATGTAATATGAAACACTCCTGGATGATTAGGTGCGTACTGTTTCAAACCTGGAGTATTTGTTGAAAGCAATAAATATCATTCAGAAAAGTATATCAAAGTAAAATAGAATTGTATTATGAATAGTATACCCGTATTATCGAAAATAAAGTTAACATCTAATAAAATTCTAGTCAAAATATGTATTTCATTGATTTATCGATAACTTAAAAAGCAGAAGTTGAATTTTATTGATTAGTTACGATCGTTTAAAACTATATACGCTTTAAAATTAAAGCAATATTAAAAAAACAAATTAATCTTATTAAAAATTGTTATCGATAAATTCCGATAGCTTTTTTTTTTTTGTTAAAATTTTCTTTAATTTCAATTTAAAAAAAGCAATTGATAAATTTATCGATAACACTGAAATTTCCAAAACAATACACTACTATTATCGAAAATGAAGTTAACATCTAACAAAATTCAAATCAAAATATATATTTCATAGATTTATCGATAACTTAAAAATCAGAAGTTGAATTTTATTGATTCGTTACTATCGTTTAACACTATATACGCTTTAAAATTAAAGCAATATTGAAAAAACAAAATAATCTTATTAAAAATTGTTATCGATAAATTTCGATAGCTTTATTTTTGTTAAAATGTTTAGTGTTTAAGCTCTTTAATTTCAATTTAAAAAAAAACCAATTGATAAATTTATCGATAACACAGAAATTGCCAAAAACAATACAGTACTATTATCGAAAATGAAGTTAACATCTAACAAAATTCAAGTCAAAATATATATTTCATAGTTTTACCGATAACCTAAAAAAAGAAGTTGAATTTTATCGATTAGTTACTGTCGTTTAAAACTATATACGCTTTAAAATTCAGCAATATTAAGAAATAATATAATATTGTCTAAAATTGTTATCGATAAATTTCGATAGCTTTATTTTTGTTAAAAAAAAATTAATAATCAATTTCTTTGATTTCAGTTCAAAAAAATAAGAAATTTAATTGATAAATTTATCGATAACACTGAAATTGCCAAAAACAATACACTACTATATAGGTAATTCGATAAAAAAAAAAATTGTTATCGATAAATTTCGATAGCTTTACTTTTGTTAAAATTTTAAGTGTTCAAGTTCTCTGATTTCAATTAAAAGAAAAAAATTTATAAAGTTATCGATAACACTGAAATTAGCAAAAACAATACACTACTATATAGGCAAAACGATAACAAAAAAACTAATACCTTTTCTGAAATTGATTCAAGGCCTTTTAGCTTGTGTATCCAAAAGTTTCTTACCATCATCATCATCACCTTATCACCTTCTAGGCTTCCTTTCAGCCAATCTCTGTCATTAATTCTGCCTCCCTCACATTCCTTTATTATACCGTGATTATCATATCGTCTGCCGTTTTATCTTCGTCGTTGTTTGGCGATGACAAAAAAAAGAGGCAAAGAAAAAATTATCGTTTTTGAACTTTTTATGAAATCATCCATGACATTAGGAGGGACATTTGAATGTCTATTGTTCATTGGCCTCATCACAAGACTAAGACGATGATACAAGGACTAGGAAGAGGTGGAGGCAATATTATCATGCCATCAAAGAGGTTACATTTACAGTTAAGGCCAATATTGCCTTGCTCTCTCTCTCTCCCTCTCTCTTTAGCTGTGTATAGCCTACTTTATGGAGCAGACACATGTGGTATTAGAACGAACAAACAAAACAAAAAAAAAAGAATCGAAAAAAAAAGAAAAAAGAAATCTTAAGGCATCAAGCTGGCCAAGTGTCAATGTCTAATCTGAGACACTTAAAGGGGAAAATGGAAATGAATGTGAATGTAAATGTGAATGTGTTTGGGAATGAAATTTTTGTAGGCATAAAATATTAAAGAGATGATAAACAAGAAAATAAATTACAAAATAATAGCATACATGCAGGCTGTGCTGATGATATATGATACTCAACATGTATGTATGCCCCCGTATTAAAGGTTTAAAAGTTTATGGGCAAAAGATAAAAAAATATAGAAAAGAAAAGATAGATGGAAACAAATTATCTATGAGCAAGTGGTTGGCCACTTGTGATGATAACGGTTATTGTTTAAAAATAAGCATAAGAAAACTGTAGCATACATAAAGGGGTTGTCATTAAAAAGAGCTTTACAAAAGACATGAAAGAGAAAAACAAAAACCCAGTATTTTTTAATTAATGAATTATAAAGAAGAATTTAATTTTTTTTTTTATTAAAGTGAAAACAAAAATGGAAAATTTTTAAAGCATACTTTTATGTTAAAAAAATTTTAAAAGTGTTAAAGGTTTAAGGGTTACAAATTTTATTATTTCTCACATGCTAAAATGATATTCAAATATGTAGCCTGCTTTTAGGTTTGCATTTTTTAATTAAAGCCTGCTTTTAGGTTCTAAAATGATATTCAAATATGTAATCTGCTTTTAGGTTTACATTTTTAATTAAAGCCTACTTTTAGGTTCCGCCACTTATGGATGAAATTAACACAAACAAAGTGGATGGAAGCTTTGTTATTACCAGTTAAGTATGCGCGAACGAATCTGTCAACTTAACATCTGTGTGTCGCTCTGTAGGAGAATGGTAATCTCTTATATTGTTACCTTCAATATGCTTATTTGGCGGACTTCATATGAGGATAACCGTCGAATGTCTCTCCATATCCATCCAATATACCAGGCTTTCTTGAATAATCTTAGCTGAGGTGCATCTAATTATGAATTACAAGTCATATTACTTTGTGAATATTCTTGTGGAGGAAATATGATTCCAACGACAAACGGGTTCTTAGTGAGGCCAGCTTCGATGTTTAGTGTTCACCCTGTCATAGGCATAGGCATTTCGTGCTGGCAATTCTCCAATTCCAGTTGAATATTGCATTCACTTATCAGCAGCGGTATGTTGTGGCAACGCTTTGTCAATGCAATTGCTGCAAACAGTGGGCTATAAAAGTCCTGCTCCACCTTTATAAAATTTTAATAATTTTTACCGAGTAGTAGTCTTCCCAAATTTATTTTTAACAACAAGGAAAACTAATTTTAAAATTTCATTTTCTTTTAAATAAACATTAGGATTTGATAGTTTTTTTTATTGCATACTTTCAGGTATTCTAAAGAAATAAAACCTGAAACTTAAGGTGCAGTTTTATTAAAAAGAAACAAAAGTTTGTGCTTTTTTTTGTTATTTTTAAACATTTCCGTATAAGAAAAACTTTATCTCGGTAACTTGTGCAATATAAAAACAAAAAAAAATGAAATAAAAATCTTTAATAACGTTTTCTTACACTGCTTCTTTTTATTGTCTACTTACAGGGGTTTTGGCAAGCAAGGTTTTCAATGCCAAGGTATGTATGTACTGTATATGATGGTATAATAAAATACAATAAAATTGAAAGAAAACAAAAAAAAGAAGCACAAGAACAAGAAGAACAACTACTGGAGGTTTTATTTAATAGCATAAAAATAAAAATCAACAACAACAAAAAAAGAATTAAGAAAAGTTTTTAAAGAAAGAAAGAAAGAGAATACGAAACTTTTTTACTTATTTTTAGTTTCAATATTTTTTTTTATTGTTTTTTTTTTGTTTGGTTTTTTTGTTCTTTTTCTTAATATTTAAAAAAGTTTTCAATTTTATTTCCTGCGTATATATTTTATTAAATAAAAAAGAAAATAATAAAAAAAAACAAATCTTTTCTTTCTGTTTTAATAGTCTGCTCATATGTCGTACATAAACGTTGTCATGAATATGTCACCTTTAAATGTCCCGGAAAGGACAAAGGAATTGATTCCGTAAGTTTTCCAATTATTTTTTTTCTCTCCATTTCTACTTGCCTTCTATTGTTTTGTTTTGTTTTTATTTTTGCATTTTTTTTTATTCAAAGCTGTTGTATTTCTATTTAAAAATAAATTTTTTTGGAATAAAAAATTGTTTTTTAATTTAGGGGTAGCCAAGCATAGGCTTTAGTTGATTGAAGTTTTTCAATTATTTTATTTGGAAGAAAAAAAAACATAATTTTTTTTATAACATTTCAAATTTATATGGGTTTTAAAGAAAAACATTCAAAAAAAATTCAGAAAAATCAAAAAATTTTCAACAAATAGAAGCACATTTTTAGGCACTTTTTATCTTAATTCTCCCAGTACCAATAGAATAGCCTGCATGGTAGGCAATAATGCCAAACATTTTGATATCATATTGGACAGCAAATTAAAATGGAACCTGCAAGAACTGCTAAGACAGTAACTGCTCTTTTTTGCTGCACTAGGGCTAAGCTAAGGTATCAACCCTAAAAGTTTATACTGGCTGTACAACTTGGCAATCAAACCATCAATATAAAGGGTATTTTTTATAGAGGTATAGAACTTTAAATTGGCATTACTTTTCAAGATGGCGACCGATTTAACAGCTGTCAAGTGATTTATTCTCAGTTTGGTTTGGCAATTCATCATGAATAGACTCACGCCTGAACAACGCTTGCAAATAGTGCAATTTTATTTCGAAAATAATGGTTCTGTGCGGAAAACGTATCGCGCACTACGTCCATTTTATCGTCGACAAAATCGTCCATCAGAGCAGTTAATTCGTTTAACCATGGAACGTTTTCGCACCACGTTTACTCTGATTGATAACTCGCATCCCCAGAGACGCTGTACGGTGCGTACAGAAGAAGCTATTGCTGCTGTAGAGCGTAGCATTGAGGAAGACCCGAATGAGTCCATCCGCCATCGAGCACAGGAATTGGATCTGTGTCCATCCACTTTATGAGAGATTTTGTGGAAGGATCTTGGTTTGCGTGCTTACAAAATCCAACTCGTGCAAGATTTGAAGCCAAACGATCATCAAGTAAGGCGTAGATTCGTCGAATGGGCCCAAAACGAGATTACCGTTGTTCCCGATTTTCATAAGCGAATTTTGCTTAGCGATGAAGCGCACTTCTGGTTGAATGGCTACGTCAACAAACAAAACTGCCGCATTTGGAGTGAAGGTAATCCTCAAGTGTATGTGGAACTTTTTCATTCCTGAATTGAATAACCATGATGTCCAGGAGATGTGGTTTCAACAAGACGGCGCAGCATGTCACACAGCTCGTGCCACAATCGATTTATTGAAAGACACGTTTGGTGACCGCCTAATTTCACGTTTTGGACCTGTGAATTGGCCTCCAAGATCTTGTGATTTAACACCGCTAGACTACTTTCTGTGGGGCTATGTAAAGTCATTGGTCTATGCGGTAAAGCCACAAACGCTTGACCATTTGGAAGACAACATTCGCCGTATTATTGCCGATAAACGGCCACAAATGTTGGAAAAAGTCATCGAAAATTGGACGTCCAGATTGGACTACACCCGCGCCAGCCGTGGCGGTCATATGCCAGAAATCATATTTAAAATGTAATGCCACCAGATTATCTTTCGGATAAATAAAATTCATGTCAATCGAATAAACCATCGTTGTTTTATTGCAACTTAAAGTTCTATACCTCTGTAAAAAAACACCCTTTACTATGGATCACGGTTTGCTAAATGGCAGTGGAGAATACGAATCATTAAACCCGAGTTGTTATTTACCACCTCTAACTGACTACCATCAGAAACAAATGGCTGCAAATGCAATAATGAGACGAAGACGCCTCAAGATCTTGAAAGTATAGAAGCCAAGGTCATGACAGCACTTGGCTTTAGGTGATAAAGATATCACTGCTTCCAATCCTGCTTTAATAATGAAAATTCAGGCTATATTCGACCATTAGACAGTGTGTGTACATAACATCTAAGAGTCTGTAAGAAGGCAGGTCGTCTCTGGAAGATATAGCGAGAAATTTAATAGTTATCCTGGGTTCCTAGTCACTTGAACATAATAGGTTTACGACTAAGCTGACGCAAAGATTGGTACAACAGCAAATACGTATGAATTCATACTTGGCATTTGCTCACACAAATTTTACACACTTTCACTAGACAGATGGGATAATGAACCCAATTATTTAGAGTGGCTGGTCTCTTCATCATACGTATCGTTACAGATACGGTTGAACTCATTAAATTGTAGTTAGCATCCGGGGTAAAAGCCTAATAGGCGGTAATACAACTACCAGTCTGTATACGTCAAACCTATCATAACCTATGAGTAAACTGTGGTAGCAACTGTTATCATATTCGAGCTATTTAAGCCTTTTCATATCACAATGGTCCACATGCGGCCTAAATGTAACCATTTCTACTTATCTACCTACGTGTTAGGTTAGGTTAGGTTAGGTTAGTGGACGTGTACTTGTCAATAAAGGCAAGTACAGTACCCGGAGGTCGAATTGACCCATTGTACAACGTCCTTACAGACGGAAGAGTAATAGAGGGATAAAAAGGAGAGGATGTAGGAAAGAGAGAATTGGAAGTGGAGGAATTACACAGATAAGACACAACAAAAAGGGAGGGCGCGACTACTCTCAACCAGTCTAAGCCACTAATGAATCTATGGAGAGCCTTGATGTCGGCTCTCGACACAGAATTCAAACTCTCAAAGAAGGCCCTGCCAAGGGTCCTCAACCTCAATCTACCAAGGGCTGGGGAGTTACAGAGAGTCTCCAACTCCACCTGATCACAATATGCCCTGCAATAGTCCGCTGGGATCTGTTCCAGATCCCCGTCAGCGACCTAATCTCGCAGTGCCCCGTGATAAAACCGACAACCAACCTTAAGCTGGCCTTATCCAAGCCCAGCAGCCAACCTGTTCTCCTATTGTCCCCAGCAGGCCATAGACATCCAGAGACAAAGCAACCCGATCCGTTTCCCCAACGCCTCTGCTCTTCCTCCCTGACCCATCCATTGATGTGGCCATAGAGGTGACAGACCAGGGGTCAGGACCAACTATCAAATCGCCCCCAGAGAGCGAATCTAACCTAGCGAGGGTATCCGCCGGAACCCAGCACAGACGGATACGGTCTAGTCCAAAAGTCCTCAACGACTCCTTGCACTTTGACTTTGTCCTCAGCCTCTAAAGGCAACTTGATTCATTTAAAAAGTCTCCTGATTTTTTCCCGATTTATATCTGCACTGTGCACCAAAATATACTCATAGAAATTGTATTCATTATTATCTTCGTTCAATTACCATCCTCGCCATCATATATTCAAGTAAATATAATTAAAATGTTTGCATTGCTATAACAACAATTACCAACAAATTGTTGGCCTTCACTTTAAACCCCATGTAAAGGTTATTTCTTACAAAAAAAAGCTAATTTACCAGGCAGTTCAATGGCATTTATAGAGAGACACAGAAACCCCCTTGGCAGACAATGAAAATTATTTGATTAAAGTAAAGCAAAACAAAGGCTGAAATAAATTGCTTATAAACACACAACCATATAAAGTTTGAACAAGAAGAAAAGAAGAAAGAATTATTTTCTTCAAATATAAATTGTTTAACGAACAATAAATTAAGCATGTTTAGGGTTCACAAATGCTTATTTTTAGAAAAAAATTTATTGTTTTATAAAATTTTATGTTAACTTTAGTGTCTTTGTCTATGAAACACAAGTTTTCTTAATTTTTATTTTTTTAATTTTTTTTTAATTTATTTTTTTAAACATTTTTTTTTTTAATAAAAAAAAACACTTTGTTTTATCATAATTACAAATATATATAAATAAACAAATAAATAAAACAATATACCATCATTTATTTATAATTGAAACAAAAAATCGTTACAAATTGGCTGGAATGTTTTAAAACCAAAAAAAAAAACAATTCAAATATCGCTGTGTCATATAACATAATGAAACAAAAACAAAATAAAAATCAAAAAAAAAAAAATATTGTAAAGGATTCACCCAAAACTGTACACCATTTCGAACCATTTACATACGCAGGACCCACATTCTGCGATCATTGCGGTTCCTTATTATATGGCATTTATCATCAAGGTCTAAAATGTTCAGGTAACATATACAAAAATAATTACAGCAAATCTCTGTTTAAAACTCGCTAAAAACAAAACCCAAAAAAAGCTATACTTTCTATCACTGTCTACTACTACTTCTCTTAACTCAAAAACTCTGTTTCTATCTCTATTAATTAAACAAATTAATATCCTCTAAGAGTAAATTTTATTCTCTCTTTTTAAAACCCTTGTTTTAAGCCTTAAAACCTTTTGATATTTTAAAAACAATCCACATTTTCTCTTAAAAAAAAGAAAACAAAGAAATTATAACATGAATGAATGTTTATACAGCGTAAATGATTTGTATTTATCCTGATTTTATTAATTAAATTATAACTACATACATTAATTAATTTAATTTTATTTAATATTTAAAAAGATTGCCTTGTTTTATTTAATTTTTCACTTTTTGAAAGTATTTTTAATTTAAAAACCTTTGTTTACCTTTTACAGCAACTGTGTATTTGTTTACATTTGTTTTCATTTAAGTTCAGTTCAGTTGTTCTCTGTTCTCCGTTTACCGTTTATTTGTTACACATTTTTTTCTGTTGCACTCTCCCTGTTTTTTGTTTTTATTAAAAATCATTATAAATAACAATAACCCCCATAAGCATAACTTGTTCTCTGTTTACCTTTTATTTGTTACTCATACATATTTTTTTGTTTTTTGTTTACTCTCCCTCTCTTTTGTTTTCTATGTTTATATTAAAAATCATTAAAAATAAAAACAATAACCCATAAGCTTAAGATTTCCATTATGATTGGTTTTTTCATTGTTTATGTTTTATGTTCTTTAAATATGTATATTTGTACGTACGTATGCGTGTATGGCGTATGCATATGTTTGTGTATGTGTGTGTGTGCTTATATTATGAAATGTTTTGTTTTGTTTTTCATTGCTGTGTCAAATGCAAACAAAACTCTGTAACAAGCACATTAAGTAAGTATAGCTTCGTGTATGTTAAGTTTGTGTGTGCAAGAGTACGAGTGCGAGAGATCTCTCACTGTGTTTGTATTTTACTTTTTTTATTAAATTTGAAAGCCTTATAGCACTTCGTGTTCGTGTTCGTTATTGTCTTAAGGTTTCTGTAAGAGATATTCGTTCGTATGATGTAAAGCGAGTTAAGAAGAGAATAAATCATACACTGGGATAAAACTTTAGTGATTTGAACGTATACACAGGAAATATGTGACAGGAGTTCTATGTATAACAAGTGTTCTTTGTATAACATATGGATTTTTGTTATTGTTTTAAGGTTATTGTGATTGAAATTTGTTTGGATGATGTAAATCGAATTTATAAAGGAATAATAAACACACTGCAAGAAAACTTTAGTAAATTTGAAGTTACCGAGCTTTATTTTTAAAGCAAATTTCTATAAAATATTGTGATTGATTGAATAAATGATAGAGTATGTATATTAAAAATAATAAATATCTTAAAGATTTCTCTTGAACTTTTGAAATTAAGCAACTTTTTCGCATACAATATTTGATTACTTTCAGCCGTTATTAAAAGACGAATGAAATAAATAGAGGACTGAATAATACGCGTAAATATCTCTGCATTATTCTAACTCCCAAGAATGATAGCCTAAAAGATTACAAAATACACACCATTTCACGTAAGATAAAGTGTTTTACATACAAATACAATTAGTCATTACAACCCTTCAATCAGGATTACGACCTAGTTTCTCACACCACTTATGTTGTGTGTGTTAATTTTATACATGAGTGGTGGACCAGTTTAAAGTCGACTCCGAACGACAGATAAAGTGTTTTATCTCTTCTATATTACAAAGTGTATTCTAAAGTTAAATAAAACACGTGCAAAACTTTAATTTATAAAGTTTGGACCTTTCCAAGAGCCATGCACGTAACGAAATGTCTTTTAAACTACCGTCTCAGGAGTATTTAAAGCAAACGACTCTCTAGAGGTAGATAGCGTAACAAATTTTGCTTTTTAAACCTTTCAACGGTTGAAACCATACACCATCCAGTTCATAATTTTCAATTGAAGGTTCAAACAAGCTCTGAATTGATGGTAACAGGTCTTCCATGGTCTAGTCTAAATTCGAAATGCTTGTTGTAATTCCTTTTCTTTCTAGGCAGCTAAGATTCTGAATAAAAGGACTAATAAAGACTAGAATTCTCATTCAAAACGAACAGTACAACAAATTCAAGGTATCGCAAGCATTAATTTTTTAAATGTAATCTTTGTCAGATTTGTGGCTTATAAATACCCCTAGTGGTAACGTACTTCTTGCGTTAAAAAATATATTTTCTGCGTGTTGTTTTAGGGTAACATCGAGATTATATTTCAATCTGAAATAATCAACCATTTTTCAGAATATATCGCAGTGCTATTATTGCTAAATTTGCATTTAGAGACATATGTGGCGTATGAGTATTGTATTTTTATTTTAAAGAAACATTGTTCCTCATACGTCACGTATGCATGTTTTCAAATTCTATGAAATTTGAAGACATATGTGGCGTATGAGTATTATATTCCTATTCTAAAGAAACCCTATTAATCATACGTTCTAAGCTTTATGATATTTGAAGATTGATTTGAAATTGAAATTAAAAATGTACATTTTCCGTTGACATTTTGAGAAATTCTATTTAAAATTTTTCTAAACTTTTCAAGAACAAGAAAAATATTTACTTTTTGCATAAAAAAAAACAAAAAATTTATTGAATAACAATCTGCAGAGAAAATAAATATTTTTTTTTGTTATAAACGTGGGTTTGTACAGCAAAAGCAAAAATATAGGTAGAGAGAGAGAGAAAAAGAATTTTGCAAAGTACTTACAAGTGTGTGTGTGAGAATATTAACCTTTTTGCTAAACGTGGTTATAAATATTATGAAATATCAAGTTTTAATACAAAAAATATTCAAATGTTTATTATTCTAACAAAATGTTTCAATAAATTAATACAAAACGAATGGAAAATATTCAAAAACAAAATAATCTTTGTGCACTATGGGTCATTACGGAAATTATTTTGAAATAAAATTGAAAATTTTAGGGACTTTCCAAGGGGGTGTACAGTCCTTGTTATTACGAAAGTAGTAACAGTCTTCCTCTCAGCAGATTTCTGGCAAAAATTCTGAGAGTAAATAAAATTGCCGTGAAAAGTTTCTCGAAAATCTGTCGTTCGGAGTCGACTTTAAACTGTAGGTCCCGCCACTCATGTATAGAATTAACACACACAACATAAGTGGTGTGAGAAACTAGGTCGTAATCCTGACTGATAGGTTTTAATGACCAATAACGTATGTATGTAACAGTCTACGGGTAAACAAATCTATATTACAAGTTTCTCACTACCCATGTTGTGTGTATTAATATTATCCGTAAGTAATAGGATCTACAGCTTCGAGTCGAGTATAAACGACTGATTTTGAGCAACTTTATCAACAAGAAAGTGTACATAAATAGGGGAATACCTTCGCCATGTGGCTTTAGTTCTATGGCTCCTTCAATGGACTGTGCTCCAGTATAATAAAGGAACTTGATTGCTTAACTTAATTGGTCATTACAAACCTATTAGTCAGGATTAGAAACTAGCTTCTCACATCAGCCATGAGATAGGTTTAAGAAATTTTATTGAAATGTTTTCGATAGGGTCCTGAACACAGGAATTTATTTATCTTGGTTCCGCCATTACCACGAAAAATTATGTCAGTCTGGAGATCAAGCGCAGGATCACTCTTGCCAACAGGTGCTACTATGGTCTCAATAGGCAATTGAGTAGCAGAGACCTCTCTCGTACGACAAAACTATTAGTCTCCAAGCTGCTCATCCTACCAAAGCTACCTTATGGCGCAGAGGCATGGACCCTATTAAGCACTGAAGCAGCAGCCTTAAGAGTATTCGAGAGTAAAGTCCTATGCAAGATTTTCGGTCCAGTGCGAGTTGGCGATGATTTTCGCATCCGATCTAACAGTGAGCTGTATAAGCTTCTCAATGACATAGACTTTGTGCAGCGTATTAACGTCTAGCGGCTGGGCTGGCTCGGCCATGTCGTTCGAATGGAGGAGGATGCTCCGGAAAGACGGTTATTTGATGCGGGGTTCTGCGGAAGTCGGCGAAGAGGACGACCTTGTTTGTGCTGAAAGCACCAAATCGAGGAAGCCATGCCATCGATTGATGTGACCAACTGGCGAAGGCGCGCAAGAAGCAGAGGCGTTGGAAGGATGTGTTACGGCATGCCGACATCCGGTAATAGGGTTGTTAATGGCCAATTAAGTAAGTAAGCAAGAAATATGTGGAACGCTGACCTCTCCCGCAGCCTCTTTTCAACGTTCCAGCATCTGCTGTCTATTAGTTCTTCAAAAAAAAAAAAGTTAGGCGCCAATGTATGCTTTAAAAAAAAGATTTTAAAAACTAAAACCAATTATAAGTTCAACCAAAGAAAACAACTTTCATACTTTCCCCCTTAAAAAAGGAAGTTTTTTATGAAAAACTTTTCAGTTTTTCCCTTTTAAAATAACCTCATAACGGTGAAGCAGAGTCTTTAACTATCAATTACATGCAATAAATTAAATCAAAATCCCCGCAATTTACTGCTTTCACATTTTAGAAAAATTATGAAAATAGTTTTAAAGTGTTGGTTTTTCTTTTCTTTTTATCCAAAATTTTTTCTTTTATGAAAATACTTAAAATAGAGGAGACAAGGAAAGATAAATTTTTATTTGAAATCAATTTGTAGCTGTCTGAGCAACTGTCATAAAGTTTTATTTTCTTTCTCTCTCTCTCTTTCTTTCTCGCTCTCCGTATTATTAGAAAATTATTTGCCGGATACTGGAAACTATTTGCAAAGCAATGGCATTATGCTCAAAGACAGAGAGAGAGAGAGAGAGCGAGATAAACAAATAAAAAACTATTGCAAGGATAAATAATGGCAAAATGTAAGAGAAGGGAAAACAAATCTAAAGGATTTCTAAAATTTGAAATTGACAGAAACATTTAAACAAAATCGATAACAGATAACTATTAAGAAAACTAGAGCAATAATGATAGATGGTGCAACAACTAGCAGGTTATGAGTCTCAAAAAAGTCTCCAATGATTTAAATAACTGTGATAAAGGAAACTAACCAAGTCACAATCAAATAATTAATGACAGTATTTCGGAGCATAGTATTCTAACGTCCTGACAAGGTTCTCTCGGTGCTACGTTAAAGGGGACAAGAGAACCCACAAATTTTCTTACAGCATTATGTGTTCTTTTTTATTGAATTTAAACTTAATTTACATACAATATTATTAGTTTACCAAATATAAACAGGCTCCATAAAATACATGCTCTAAAAGGAAATTCAAATTAAATAAAATACAATTAAAATACAAAAAAAAATACATTTAAAATGAAATTAAAATATTATTAAAGGACAATGAAAAAAAACATTTAAACATTTTTTCTTAAAAAATTACATTCAAAATAAAGAAATACTCAAGAATAAATGAAACTAAAATGCTTATTTCTAAAAATATTTATTGCTAAAGAATTAAACTAAGTATTAAGTAACATGTTTTTGTCAAAATTTTGTAATTAATGTTTGTATCATCATGATATAGCGCACCAGATTCAGGCAAATATTAAGTATAAACATTAAGTATTAAAACCGCTGAACTGATTCTGGCAAAGGCTTTCAACTATCCCTAACAACGAGGTTAAAATATCTGGGATTACTTTGGATCACAACCTCTCCTGAAAGTGACCATAGCGTTTTACCTCTGTAAGAGAGTCGTTGGCAAGTATGGAAGGTTTAAGCTAGATTAGTCAAGCGGTCATGGAACGTACGTTCGGTTTTATAATAAAGGGTGTTTTTTATAGAGATATAGAACTTTAAGTTGGCATTACTTTTCAAGATGGCGACCGATTTAACAGCTGTCAAGTGATTTATTCTCAATTTGGTTTGGCAATTCATCATGAATAGACTCACGCCTGAACAACGCTTGCAAATAGTGCAATTTTATTTCGAAAATAATGGTTCTGTGCGGAAAACGTATCGTGCACTACACTACGTCCATTTTATCGTCGACAAAATCGTCCATCAGAGCAGTTAATTCGATTAACCATGGAACGTTTTCGCACCACGTTTACTCTTATTGATAACTCGCATCCCCAGGGACGCTATACGGTGCGTACAGAAGAAGCTGTTGCTGCTGTAGAGCGTAGCATTGAGGAAGACCCGAATGAGTCCATCCGCCATCGAGCACAGGAATTGGATCTGTGTCCATCCACTTTATGGAAGATTTTGCGGAAGGATCTTGGTTTGCGTGCTTACAAAATCCAACTCGTGCAAGATTTGAAGCCAAACGATCATCAAGTAAGGCGTAGATTCGTCGAATGGGCCCAAAACGAGATTACCGTTGTTCCCGATTTTCATAAGCGAATTTTGTTTAGCGATGAAGCACACTTCTGGTTGAATGGCTACGTCAACAAACAAAACTGCCGCATTTGGAGTGAAGGTAATTCTCAAGTGTATGTGGAAACCCCGTACATCCAGAAAAACTGACTGTTTGGTGCGCTTTATGGGCTGGTGGAATCATTGGTCCGTACTTTTTCAAAAACGATGGTCGCCAGAACGTTACAGTCAATGGTGATCGGTATAGAGCCATGATTACTAACTTTTTCATTCCTGAATTGAATAACCATGATGTCCAGGAGATGTGGTTTCAACAAGACGGCGCAACATGTCACACAGCTCGTGCCACAATAGATTTATTGAAAGACACGTTTGGTGACCGCCTAATTTCACGTTTTGGACCTGTGAATTGGCCTCCAAGATCTTGTGATTTAACACCGCTAGACTACTTTCTGTGGGGCTATGTAAAGTCATTGGTCTATGCGGTAAAGCCACAAACGCTTGACCATTTGGAAGACAACATTCGCCGTATTATTGCCGATATACGGCCACAAATGTTGGAAAAAGTCATCGAAAATTTGACGTCCAAATTGGACTACATCCGCGCCAGCCGTGGCGGTCATATGCCAGAAATCATATTTAAAATGTAATGCCACAAGATTATCTTTCGGATAAATAAAATTCATGTCAATCGAATAATCCATCGTTGTTTTATTGCAACTTAAAGTTATATACCTCTATAAAAAAACACCCTTTATGAAAAGCAATGAGAGCGACTACCAAACGGTAAAATAATTTGGTAATCATTTATATTCCTTAAACGAAAGCACGTGCCATTACATTCATTCGGATTATTCAAGCTTTAGACCTGCTATCCACCTACTGGCTCTGTCAGTCAAAATGCTTTTGTTAGGTGGACGATGTGATATGCAAATACCAGTGTCCCTGCATTCTGATTGACAGGATGCATAGTCATAGTCGCCGTATTCTAGTAGGTAGTGTATTGGCTTATTAGACGTAAAGCCCGGCTTCGTATCCCAGGTCAGACATCAAAACGAAATATGAAAAAAAAAGTTTCTTCGGCGACTTCCTCTCAGCGGATTTCTGGCAAAAATTCTGAGAGTAAATAAACCTGCCATGAAAAAGTTTCTCAAAAATGTGTCGTTCGGACTCGACGTTAAACTGTAGGTCCCGCCACTCACGTATAAAATTAACGGACACAACATGAGTGGTGTGAGAAGCTAGGCCGTAATCCTGGCTGAAGGGTTGTAATGGCCAATTATGTATGTATGTATGTATGTATGGATGCATAGTCAGCCAGCAGTTCTAATCACCAGTACATCTAAACTAAAACATTTATGCGCTTAATTGGCTCGCCTCTGACCTTCTGTAGAAACTGAAACTGGCTCAAACTGGTTCAAACTGCCTCAAACTGGATCAAGGAAATGCAATGTTAGCAAGTCATACACGCTTGTCATTGTCTAGTACCTGGGAGAATAAGTCAGAAAATCCACAATACCGTTTAGTTTACGATTGGCTCATACAATCTTCTCATGTCCCTTGGATCCGGAACGATAATTCCTAGGGAGAATTAGTACGCCCGGCATTTGTCAATCCAGTTAGCTTTTGGCACAAATTTATTTTCTCGTAGATTTCATTTTTGGATTCCAACTACAGACTAACAGTATAAGCCAACGACTGCAAAATGCTGAACAGAGTATGCTGCGGTATTTTTCCAAGCGAAGGTCAAGGCCATTTAGAAAGCGCCGTAATGTAGGCAGTAAGATAAGCAAGGCGTAAAGTAAAAGATAAATGCCTAAATTTATGCACAAAATATATGTTTCGTCTTTCTTTTAAAGCCTACATTTAGACTGTCTTAAAGCTTTAATCTCTGTATATGTATGTGTTTACTCAATACCTATGAGATTTACCTTCTAAAAATTGTAAATCAGAAACGTTTTTAAAATATAAAATCAAGGCAAATAAAATAAAATGAATAGAAAAATAAATCCTTTTAAGCTTCCTATTCATACGACCTTTTCTAAACTACTACCACTCAAATACATACATACAGATTTCTTTACAATACTTGTATGCAATTCATAAATTCTTAATGCGTAAACAAATATGTACGACCTTCCCCCATCCCTCTATTTGAATATTAAATTAAAGAGAATTTTTAAACAACAACAAACAGAGAGAGAGAGAGAGAAAGAGAAAAAACATATAATTTTTCAGCATAAATTTTCTCTTATCTCTTCAATGTCTATTTTTATTTTCAAACATTTTGACAGGCATTCTCAAGTCATATACAAACAATAAGAAACGTTATGGGCTCTCTTAACTAAAATCTTGTAAGAGACATGAGATAGTATGAGAGAGAAAGAGAAAATGAAAAAAAATAAAATCCTATTCTAAACAAAAACAAGGCAAATAAACTTAAACTGTAGGCTGTCGTTTGTTGTTTGTTGTAACAGTAATTATATTGCGTCTCTCTTTGTTTAGCCTTTGCTAGCAGCCATTTAAGGTTTTGCTCTTACCCAACACCACCACAGCCACCTCCACTGCCACATGTAGAATATACAGTTTCTTGAGTCATTATTTATTTAAAAATAAAACAACAATAACAACAACAGTAACAACTGCAAAATGAACAAATCCAGGGTTATGTTTTGTTTTGTTTTGTGTTTTTTTTTTTGTTACTTTTTCTTGCTCTCAAGTGTTTTGATGAGTGTTTTGTGAGAGGCAACTTATGCAATTTATTTGATTGTATGTATGTGTGTAGCATATGTGTAGGCGCTTGTATTGTAAATTAAAGCACTGCTGTGTTGTGTGTATACCTTTCCTTAAAACATTTCAACTTGAATGTGACGTATTTTTTGTTTTTTTTTTCTTTCTTTCCTTATTTCCTTTGAGTTGTCTTAAATCCTTGGCCTTAGACAGGGTTTTCTGTTATTATATTTTGAGTGATGGCTGGCAAGTACAAGTACTAGGAAATTATTATAGAGAAGGTAAAGGACATTAAAACAGAAATAAAAAATAAAAATAAATATTCAACTGCTGAGATAAGCTTTTATAGAAAGAAAAAATGTTGTTTAAGGAGTTGAAATCTTAAACCCATAGAAAGTTTGTTAAGTTACAAGAATTATTATTAATGCCAAGAATTTTTGCCTTCATACTGGCTAACATGTATTATCTATCCAATACGGTCCAGTGAATTAATTTTAAAACAAGGACATGTAGCAGTAATATGGCATCAGGAGAACTCTCGGGTAGAGCCATTTGTTAACGATCCCTTTCTACTTTCGTCTTTATACAATGGTTTCAACTGGGGACTGCCTGTGGCCACTGTTGAGTATCATAGTTGGTGATTGTCACACTGAATTCTCAAAATGTTCAGTTTAGTGTGCTGCGATTAATTCCACTCTGGATAAAGTTAGCCTGGACTTATTGGGCCCTGTTAATGAGATTCTTAATATCACCTTTTCATCTCGAGAACTTCTGTTCGCAACCATGTACCTTGAATACCTAAGTAACAAGGATTTAAAAATATACTGCTAGCAATGTAAAGTTGTTAGTATTTGTCAGTATTTGGGTCCATTTTTCATAAGCTGCTTTGGCCCATTTTCGGCTGCACATCAATAAAATTGTATCACAGCAGACTTTGTCGCTACGCACAAAAACATTAAATACTAATCATTTAGTAAAATATGCCTAAAGACATGCTTTATACATTAAAAATTCCTAAAAGTATGCTAAAAAACTTAACATTTTTATAAAAACAATTAAACTTGTCAGAACACTTTTTCAAGTTTCTGTTTAGCTTTTCATTACTTAAAATATCAGCTTAAAAGAATAGAAAAAGAACTTTTTACACACGTTACGAGACTGTAACAATAAAAATTCACTGTCACTCAAACCCATTACACAATTGAAAATGAAAGGAAAAACTTCAGGAACAATAACATTTTTAAACAAGAAAAAGAACTTTTTTATATTCCTAAACATCACTTAAAAAATATTATAAAAATTCAAAATATATAAACATACAACAGCGCCTAAAAGCTGACTACGAATATTATAAACAACATTTCTGTAATGTTAGAATTTAATTAAAGCAGCTTAAAATCCTATTGCCTCATACCATAAAGCTTTTAAAAAGTTATTTAATCTTTACGCACGTTTAATTACGTTTTATTTCAAAGACATCAAATAACAGGTGTTAGAGGGCAATATGCCTAATGTTATACTTCAAAAACAAAATAAAAACAACAAAAAAAAAAACTTTTTTATTTATTAAAAGACGTGTTCGTTCTGTTGTCTGTGGCAATTTTTATGTTGTGAGTCATAAAAATTTAAATAACGCTTGTCTTTTTCCCCCTTGCCATTTGCCTTTTGAAATTTGATTGATTGCCTCTGTCTTCCACTGTAAACTGGAGGGTAATTAAAGTTTAAGAGCAAGCGTATGCATAAAGGAAATAAAATTTTAACACTAGTGGGACCATAAATAGTACAAGAAGTAGAGAAACTCAGTTGGAATAAAAGTGGGTACATAGGTAGACAAGTTGGAGGACTGATTGAGCAGTACAAACACCCATCAGTCAGGGCTCCCACTTTTTATGGGAGGAAATAAGGAAGTGAATAGCGTTGCAGAAGGATTTGAAGGCATTACAGAGAGGACAATCAAAGCTAGCATGCTATGTTTGACCGCAGTACTCCTCTATAAGAGCTCTAACTCATTGACTTACTAGCTGTTAAATACTGATGGCACTGCAAGGAGAAGGCCCTAGAAATTATTTTGTTCTTAAAGGACGAAATCAGCAGAAGTTCTCGACACGCAACCTGAGAGCTACAATTTGTTGGCTTGGTTTTTAACGAAAGTTTGGCGGCGAATACAAAAGAACCCTGTACCAAATCATGAACTGAAAAACTTGAAAAATCTCTCTGGCGAAAAATCACTTCCTGGCAGAAGGTTCGGTTGGTTTTGTGTTAATAAAAATGTAAATTGACTTTCATTTCTCGCCTGCTACCTTTTGTTTGTGAAAATACCATTTCAATTCGCACCTGTTGTTACCGAAAGGCAATTTAAATAAATATTATTAATCACACATATAAATATGTATGTACATATGTATGTATGTATATAAAGGGTGTTTTTTATAGAGGTATAGAATTTTAAGTTGCAATAAAACAACGATGGATTATTCGATTGGCATGAATTTTATTTATCCGAAAGATAATCTTGTGGCATTACATTTTAAATATGATTTCTGGCATATGACCGCCATGGCTGGCGCGGATGTAGTCCAATCTGGACGTCCAATTTTCGATGACTTTTTCCAACATTTGTGGCCGTATATCGGCAATAATACGGCGAATGTTGTCTTCCAAATGGTCAAGCGTTTGTGGCTTTACCGCATAGACCAATGACTTTACATAGCCCCACAGAAAGTAGTCTAGCGGTGTTAAATCACAAGATCTTGGAGGCCAATTCACAGGTCCAAAATGTGAAATTAGGCGGTCACCAAATGTGTCTTTCAATAAATCTATTGTGGCACGAGCTGTGTGACATGTTGCGCCGTCTTGTTGAAACCACATCTCCTGGACATCATGGTTATTCAATTCAGGAATGAAAAAGTTAGTAATCATGGCTCTATACCGATCACCATTGACTGTAACGTTCTGGCCACCATCGTTTTTGAAAAAGTACGGACCAATGATTCCACCAGCCCATAAAGCGCACCAAACAGTCAGTTTTTCTGGATGTAACGGTGTTTCCACATACACTTGAGGATTACCTTCACTCCAAATGCGGCAGTTTTGTTTGTTGACGTAGCCATTCAACCAGAAGTGCGCTTCATCGCTAAACAAAAATCGGGAACAACGGTAATCTCGTTTTGGGCCCATTCGGCGAATCTACGCCTTACTTGATGATCGTTTGGCTTCAAATCTTGCACGAGTTGGATTTTGTAAGCACGCCAACCAAGATCCTTCCGCAAAATCTTCCATAAAGTGGATGGACACAGATCCAATTCCTGTGCTCGATGGCGGATGGACTTATTCGGGTCTTCCTCAATGCTACGCTCTACAGCAGCAATAGCTTCTTCTGTACGCACCGTACAGCGTCTTTGGGGATGCGAGTTATCAATAAGAGTAAACGTGGTGAGAAAACGTTCCATGGTTAATCGAATTAACTGCTCTGATGGACGATTTTGTCGACGATAAAATGGACGTAGTGCGCGATACGTTTTCCGCACAGAACCATTATTTTCGAAATAAAATTGCACTCTTTGCAAGCGTTGTTCAGACGTGAGTCTATTCATGATGAATTGCCAAACCAAACTGAGAATAAATCACTTGACAGCTGTTAAATCGGTCGCCTTCTTGAAAAGTAATGCGAACTTAAAGTTCTATAACTCTATAAAAAAACACACTTTATGTATATACATATATAAATGCAAACAACACATTTTATATATATGCGGGTTTTCCTGGCGTTACATCCTATTAGAAAACCAAATAATTTCCTCATCTTAAAATTATAATTGAAAGAAAATGTTCTGTAAAGATTGGGTGCAACAGGCTTTAGCATCCGGAAAAAGTGACTATTTGGTGCGAATTATGGTCTGGAGCTGTCATCTAACTGTATTTCTTTCAAAAATTACCCTGAAAGAACTGTAACCATCAATTTAAAGTGCAATGACTGAATGGCAACGGACTTTTTTGACCTGCAATTGAAGGTATGACTACCTCGGCATTGGTTGCTGCACGTCTAATTATTCTTTCCAGAAACTTCTCATGCTTCGGCAGAACACAGTAGATTAGCATGGCCCCTGCGCAATGATGACAAGCAAAATCCTGAAGCGTTCCACTTTTTTTTCTCAAAAATCTGTCGTTCGGACAACTTTTTCAATTTTGTTGCTGCTGAAGAAGGTGGGTAAGGAGGGGCAATGTAAGGTTCTTAATATTTTTCGTTTCTTTTTTGGAGAAATATTCAACATACTTTACATATATGTATGTACATACACGTGTACATATTATACATGCGGGAGTTTAAGCTTCATTAACCAAGCCCAGTTTATAGTGAGTATCGGCTGCCTAGTTTCTTGAAATAGGCAACAGTCACAGAAGCAACCCAGGAACATTATGAGGCTAGCCTTTGAGAGTCTCCCTATCTTCTCTAGATAATTCCGCATTAGATCCAACTCCACAACGACATGGAGGTTATTCAGCGTATTAACATCCAGCGAGAAGTCGCCGTAGTCTAGTAGGTAGTGTGTTGGCTTATTAGACGTAAAGCCAGGGTTCGAGCCCCAGGTCAGACATCAAGACAAAATACAAAAAAACTATTTTTTTCGGCGACTTCCTCTCACCAGATTTCTGGCAAAAACTCTGAGAGTAAATAAAATTGCCATGAAAAAGTTTCTCAAAAAACTTTCGTTCAGAGTCGACTTAAAACTGTAGGTCCCACCACTCATGTGGAAAATTAACTCACACAACATAAGTGGTATGAGAAACTAGGTCGTTGTACAATGGGTCAATTCGACCTCCGGGTACTGTACTTGTCTTAACTTACAAGTACACGTCCTCTAACCTAAACTAACCTAACCTAACCTAACTTCTCATGCCATAAAGCCAAAATTGACCGTGTTATGTAACTAGTAGCATGGTCTTAATGAAGCTTCATCTGTCATAGAATCAAAGATATGTATTCGCTGAATAGGTTGTGAAGCAGTTGGCAAGAGACCTTATCACAAAATCATCTTCAGCGATAGCGAACATTTCTGAATGAATGGATAGATCAGGTTAGGTTAGAGGACGTGTACTTGTCTATTAAGACAAAGTACAGTACCCGGAGGTCGAATTGACCCATTGTACAACGTCCTAGTTTCTCACGCCACTTATGTTGTGTGTGTTAATTTTTATACATGAGTGGTGGGATCTACAGCTTAAAGTCGACTTCGAGCGACAGATTTTTGAGAAACTTTTCCATGGCAATTTTATTTACTTTCGAGTTTTTTTGCCAGAAATCTGCTGAGAGAAAGTCGCCGAAAAAATACTTTTTGTATTTTGTCTTGGATGTCTGGCCTGGGGCTCGAACCCTGGCTTTACGTTTAATAAGCCAACACACTGCCTACTAGACTACGGCGATGGATGATATGAATGAGTGGATACGTGTAAACAAATAAAATTGTTGAAATTGGGACAATGCCAATCCACAAGAGATCCAATAGCATCCAATGCATACCATAAAAGTCACTGTTTGCTGTAGCTTTAAGGCAGGTGGCTGCATCGCTCCATACTTATTTGAGAACGAAGTACAACAGGCCATCACTGACAATGGTGATGATTACTGACAAAGATTTCCAGTTTCTTATGGCCTGAATTGGATAATCTGGCTGCCAACGAAACGTGGTTTCAATTTAAATATTCTTCAAAAGCGATTTAAAGGCATGGTTATCGTACATTAAGGGGATATGAACTTGTCACTAAGATCGTGTGATTTTAAACTTTTTCTTGTATGACGAATTTTACTTAAAAAGTACATCCGGTAATCTGCATTCACTCTTTTCAATATAAAATAACCCACATGTAAAAATAAATCCTATTATAGAATGGCATTACCACATACATACAAACACTCTCTTTTCTTATTAGAAAAAAACAGGAAAAAAGACTTTCTTCCAATACAAATGACTTTACAAAATAGAAAATAGTTGTATTATTACGAATTAAACAGCTACACTTGAGAGAGAGAGAGAGAGAGTGAGAGAGTTAGGGATTGAGGCATGGTGGGAGAGTAACAGAACCTGTTACATTTTACTTATTATTTATAATCGTATTGGAAATTGAAAAACAAAGTATAAAAGCCATACCATAGCAAGAAAAACAAAAACAAAGACAATAAGAGTAAGGTTGAGGTGGAATTTTCAACTCATTTACAAGAAAATCTTTACAAAAAAAAACGAGCAGGTGTTTCTTTTACTGTTTTACTTGTGTAGTATACACTCATATACATACTTGTGTACGGCAGTGTAAATCATTGATTGTAAACACTTTATTTATTTATTTATTGTATTAGTTATGATTGTTGGTAATCTTGTTTAGCCATTGTTTACTTTTAGCATATTTATCTGTTGTGTGTGTCTCTCATGCTCATGCTTTCTCTCTCTCTTGGTTACACCATTTAATAGGCTATTATAGAGCATTTTTAGTTTAAATTGTTTGTGTTTGCTAGCAACAGGTTATTATTTAGGGATTTTGTTTTTAAGTAGTTGTGCCTAAGCTATAGGCACGTAATCAATTACGGTAGATTTTCTCAATGTTGTTGTGTTAATTTTAAGTGATTGAAAATATGTTTTTTATGCATATTTTTAGGCTCTCATACAGTGTTAAGCAGTAAGCATTTCTTAATATTTTAGTAAAAAAGTAGTATAATTTTGTTATTTATTAAAACAAATAAAGTTTATAAAGCTTCTGAAGTTTTATTTTAAGACAATGAAAATGAAATGAAGCCTACTTTTAGGGGTTTATTTATAACAAAAAAAATTAAATACGATTATACAATTTCTCATAAAATTTGTTATCACATTTTTACCGAAATATTACTTATAATATTGAAATATTCACAAAAATTCTAACAAAATATAAATCCTACTTTCACACATACTTTGAGCAATACTTTCTCAACCTCAATACAGAAGTTTTTCAGCCAATCCTTACTTAAAATAATCAATTTCATGTAAAAAAAATTTTTCAAAAAATTTAGGTTCTACAAAATCCTTACAATCTATCAAACCATAAAGATTTTTGTAAAATAAACGTAGTATAGCATTGATAATATTCAAGCCAAGTTTCACTAAATTTGATACAAAAACACAGCAGCTCTCCATATATCCTTTTTTGGGCACTCAAAATTTTCTTAATTTTTTGGGCTAAAAATCAATAATTTTTGTTTTTTATCTGGATATTTATTACTGTATGTATATTTTTGGGCATCAAAGAGTGTAAAACTAAAATAATACTGTTTGAAATTTTCTTTCCAAAGAGAAAAAAATTATACGTTTAATTTTTTGGCGAATTTGATTATTTACCTGGACCATGAGCTTGTTTAGGTTGCATCACAAAAGGATTTTAAGCATTAAACTCCACTCATTTTGTGTATTTTAAATGTTAAAACAAGAAAATTTTAATTTATGATTTGCTAAAGAAAAAGAAATTCACCGTGCAGAAGCAAACACTTTTCCAGCCTCAGTATTTTTAGTCTGCTCGCATATTACGGAAGTTTTTCGAGCAATGCTTGTTTAAAAGAACCAATTTTAGAAAAAAAAAATTTTTTAAATTTAGGTTCTACAAAATCCTTACAATCTATCAAACCATAAAGATTTTTATAAAATGAACGTAGTATAGCATTGTCAATATTCAAGACAAGTTTCACTGAATTTGATACAAAAACATAGCAGCTCTCCATATATCCTTTTTTGGGCACTCAAAATTTTCTTAATTTTTTTGGGCTAAAAAGCAATAATTTTTGTTTTTTATCTGGCTATTTATTACTGTATGTATATTTTTGGGCATCAAAGAGTGTAAAACTAAAAAAAATACTGTTTGAAATTTTCTGTCCATTTTTTGCGGTTTTGATTATTTACCTGGACCATAAGCTTGTTTAGGTTGCACCAGAAAAGGAATTTAAGCATTAAACTCCACTCATTTTTGTGTATTTTAAATGTTAAAACAAGAGATTTTTAATTTATGATTTGCTAAGCAAAACTGAAATTCACCGTGTTTTAATATCATTAACAAAAATTCGAAAAAATTTTGTTTTTAAGTTGTAGTTGAAAGTAAAAAAAATATATTTTTTTTTAATATTTACGAAAATTCAAAATTTTTTTAAATTTTTGCAGTTGTTTTTTTAAGGTTCCTTAAATTTGTTTGTAGATTTTTTTGTTCAAAATAAAAGCAAAAATAAAAAATGTAAAAAAGAAAAGACAAACAAAAAACAATGCGAAAAAGTCTGTTAATTTTCCATTAGTTTTCTCACCTTATCCATAGGCCCATCAGCTGCCACACAAATGGCAGAACGTAACATTCCTGTCACCGATGTTTTGTGATCACTGCGGTTCTCTATTGCATGGCATCACCCACAAGGGTCTTAAATGTAGAGGTAAATTTACACAATTTTTTTTTGTGGTTTTTTTTGGTTTTCTTATTCTCTAATATTAAAAACACACACATAGAAATGATCATTCTCAAGAACAAGAACAAAAAAAAACTCAAATTGTGGTGGTCTAATTAACAAAATTGCATTACATTTAACATATGAGGCTAAGCAGTCGATGTATGTATGCAAGTGTGAAAGCGTGTAAAGCGGTGTTTATTGGTATGTGTGGGAATGTATGTATGAATGTATGAGAGTGTGAAGAAAAATGAGTGTTAATTGTAACATGATTGATTATATTATTTTATTTGATTATAATTTAATAAAAATATCAATTACCCTGTATTTGTTTAATTTATTTATTACTCACACTGTTTATGGTTATGGTTCAATTATTTACCATCATTTTAGTTCACATGCTTTGATTTTAATTGCTTAATTTTCTTTTGTAGTTGTGGTCATAAAGTCACACACAATAATTTCAACACAAGTAAATGTCGTGTTATGATTACGAATAACGAATATGCTACTTCGTCTCAATTATTGTAAACCCCCCCATACTCCCTTTCTCTTTCTCTGCTTTAATTACAAAAGTTGAGCAACATAAATCAAAGCATATGAACCAAGACTTCGGGTGTATATGACGAATATTATTATTACTAGCAATAACTGATTTGTTACGCTCACTCTCTCTCTCTCTCCCTCTCTCGTTTTGTTTTATTTCTTAGTAATACAACACAAAATAAACTAGTGCTGTTGATATTTGCTTTCATTTCTTTTTTACTTTCTTCTGTTGTTGTTAATAATTCCTCTGTAATATTTTCATTATTGTTATGGTTGTTGTTGCTATTATTAATGCTGTAGGTTTCAACACTTTTTGTTTGTTGTTGGTCAAAGCCTATACAAAAAAACCAGTTATTTTTCTTTATATGATTATAACAGTTGTTGTTATTTGTTATATTATAATGATTGTAGCATTGATATATTCGTAGTATTGGTGTTTTGTTTACATATTCCTTGTTTTACTTAAAGGTTTCGGGTAATCACTTTATAAAGTTAATGTTGTTGTTGTTTTTCATGTAAATTTTTATTACAAATGACATCATTTATCATGTTTACATTTTTATTTCAGTAAAAATTTTTTTCTGTTACTGTTATTAGCATTAATGAGTACCAGTGTTATCGTTTTACTCTAAGGGAGTACTAAAGCAAATAATTTATAACATGATTATAATGTTATACTCCAAGTGGTGGTGTATTAGTATTGATGTTTTGTTTACATTTTTTTTACTTGTTTTATTATTTCCTATGGCATGAGGCATCATTTATCATGTTTATAATTTATATTTCATTGTTTTTTAGTTATTAGCATAATGAGTACATGGATTAATTTTTTTGCATGTTAATAAATGTGGTTTTGGATGTTGAAAAATAAAAGAGAGTGTGAGTAGTGGGCCATTACATTTCAAAAAAGGGGCAAAGGGAAATAAAATTTTAAAAATCATAGTAAGTAATGAATATGTAAATCCAAATGAAAGATATGACATCTGGCAATGAGCACAAATACATGCTATTGTTAAAAACGTCGTGATAGCGACAAACTCGATTTATTTAAAATTTCTATAACAGAAACGATTTTTCTTACAGTGCGTACATTGCAATGATATACAGTATAACCAAAATTTGTTAGTTCCTTACATTGTACGTTGATTATGACTATCACTCCACTGAGAATGATGCCTGTTGTCTTATTTGTATTCCCTTCATTTTTGGTCTGGCAACTTCCAGAACTTACTGTTGATTTGTTATTGTTACACTTTTCATTTCTAGCTATCGTAGGTCTTCTGTGGCACAGCACATTGACTACGACTACATCTCTACTGAGAATGTTATCTTATTTTTATTCCATGTCTTATTTTTATTCCATTCATTTTCGGTCTGGCAACTTCCAGAACTTACTGTTGATTTGTCATTTTTATACTTTTTATCTCGTCCCAAGATTATGGTGAATTTTAACATTTTTTACAACTTCTCTGTTTATTAAAGGATCCATATTCATAAATTCAAAACTTTCCCTAAATAAATGATACTTCACATGAAAGATATTTAACAGCTGACAGGCTTGCCAGACTGGAAAAATGGATAACACAATAATTTTTTTTTTGCAAAAGTTTCTAAGAAATGAAATGTTCTAATACTTTAACCATTTCGTTCTTACAAATCCTCAAAAGTTTAAAATCTAATGGAAGAAAAACCCTCATTTTTATTGTACCACTCTTTCCATGCTTCTTAAAGGTATGTTAAAGGTCTTGTTTTGTTAAATAAAACGCAAAATATTTATTGTTTCCCTTATTTTTACGTTTATTTTACAGTTAATTTATTCTATGTATTATTATCCTTGTTATTTATTTGTGTTATAAAATGATTTGCATACTTTTAGGGTTTCATCATGTTTTCTTGCTTTTTGTATTGACGTACAAAAATTATTTTATTTGTTATAGAAAATCATAATCATATAATTTTATTAAATTATTTATTATACACGCAAAAAGAGAAGAAACAAACGATAAGAAATAAATTAAAGGATTTCTTTTTATACAAAAAGAAAAAAGAAAATAAATAAGAAGCCATGCATATTCTTTTATTTTGAGAATGGGCACCCCTGGCTTTACATACATATTTTATTTGAAAACAAAAAATCAAAACAGCATTCATAATCCATTTTTTTTTCTAGAGCGAAATAAAGCCGTTATGAAACTGCTAAAAAAAATCTTTAGACAGATAAGACTCAATATAATAATGAAATATTTTTGCACAGTTATAAATATAAATACTCTTACTCTCTTGTTCTTGCTCTCTCTCTCTCTCTACCACCCTGTGTTATGTTACAAAATAATATTTCAAGGTTAAACTCTTTCAATTTCAACAAAATCTACAATGTGGAATGGAACGCCATGTGTAACATGTTTTTCTAAGTAATTGTCGTTGTTGTTTTTTGTACTACTCTTTTTTTATTTTTAAAACATAAACAAACATCTACAAATAAAAATACAATCGAGAGAAAATCATTATTTAAATGGCTTGTGATTTGTTTAGCTGCCTGCTTATGTTAAATAAAATAACGTTATAGCAGTGATGATGCTTTGACTATATTGTTGCTGTTGTTATTATTGTTATGCCTGCTGCTTTTATTTAACAGTTGTTTATTTGTTTATGTTTTTTCCTACTTTTTTTTTGTAGTTGTATTTCCTGTATTGTATGCAAATGTCATACTTTTTCATGTTGTTATAGCAAAAGTTTTCTCCTAATGTATGTGTATGTGTATATTTATGTGTGTGAATATTAGGGAAACGGTTAACAAAAGATTGAAAACAAACAATACATGTATGCTCTCTATCCATATACACGCACGCATACACATGTTAAACAAACGTATGCATAAATAATCTGAGAGAAAACGAAACTCTTGTTTTTTTGTATTGTTAAATCTCTCACATACAGCTAAACGTGTAAAAACATACATTTTTCTTTCTTTCTCTCTCTTTCTCTCATCCAAATAAACAACTAGAAAATATGAGTTTGTATTGTGCTTTTAAATTAGGCCATACACGCCAATAAATCACAGAAAACTACTGATACGTTTTGTTTGAATACAAAAAAAATCCTGAAAATATGGAAATTTTGATACCAAAAAGAAGCAGAAAAATGGATAAAAAAAATATTTCAAAGCCAGCAGCCCTATATTTTGTTTTTTAAACAAGTTATCACAGCATATAAAAAAGACTTTATGATTACACTGGGCTACATAGAAAAATATTTAAAAGAAGAATAGTGAATTTGTAGGTTTGCATTCTATGTTAAGTAGAACTAAAACATACGTGGTTAGGGGACTTTGGCTGTCTATTGACAGAATTAGAACCACCTGCTGCTCCTACATAATTTAGAATGATAGATCCCAATCAGACGAGGGCATAATATGTAGGGATAAGGAGAAGTTGGAAACTCTAGAGCACCTCCTCTGCAACTATCCAGTCTTTTGTAGGAGAAGCATGAATACTCTGTCGGGAGCTCTCTTATTTATCTTCTCATAAGCGATTGATTTGTTCCCTGTTTCGCTGTTCTTATGCTCTCTATCTCCATCTCCATGATAATCACAATGCAACCGATAACTTCCGAGCGTACTGTATCTACTATCTGAGCTGTCGCCGTAGTCTAATAGGTAGTGTGTTGGCTTATTAGACGAAAAGCCAGGGTTCAAATCCCAGGCCAGACATCAAAACAAAATACAAAATGCTACTCAGCGGATTTCTGGCAAAAACTCTCGAGAGTAAATAAAATTGCCATGAAAAGTTAAAATTTTCATATTGAGCTAAGCCTTTCTCGATAACTTAACAGAATTATGGTTAATTGAAATCTGAAGCTAGAATTAGCCAAACGTTCACGGAACGTAACAAAGCGTACGTTCGTTTTTAGCATATGAAAAGCAATGTAAATGCTTACCGAGAAGTCGCCGTAGTCTAGTAGGTAGTGTGTTAGCTTATTAGACGAAAAGCCAGGGTTCAAATCCCAGGCCAGACATCAAAACAAAATACAAAAAGTATTTCTTCGGCGACTTCCTCTCAGCAGATTTCTGGCAAAAACTCTCGAGAGTAAATAAACTTGCCATGAAAAGTTTCTCAAAAATCTGTCCTTCGGAGTCGACTTTAAACTGTAGGTCCCGCCACTCATGTATAAAATTAACACACACAACATAAGTGGTGTGAAAAATTAGGTCGTAAGCCTGACTGAAGGGTTGTAATAACCAATTATGTATGTATGTAATCATCACCATTGGCAGTGATGGCCTGGCGAACTTCGTTCTCAAAGAAATATGGAGCGATGGAGCCACCTGCCCTAAATCTACAGCAAACAGTGGCTTTTACGGTATGCATTGATTGTTCTTGGATCTCTTGTAGATTGGCATCGTCCCAATATTTCGACAATATTGTTTGTTTACGTACCCATTCATCTAGAAATGTTCGCTATCACTGAAGATGATTTTGTGATAAGGTCTCTTGCCAACTGCTTTACAACCCATTCAGTGAATACATACATGTCTTTGATTCTATGACAGATGAAGCTTCAATAAGACAATGCTACTAGTTACATAACACAGTCAATTTTGGCTTCATTCCATGAGAAGTTTCTGGAAAGAATAATTACATGTGCAGCAACCAATCCCGAGGTGGTCATATACCTTCAATTGCAGGTCAAGAAAAGTCCGTTGCCATTCAGCCATTGATGGTTACAGTACTTTCAGGGGAATTTTCGAAAGAAATACAGTCAAATGACAGCTCCAGACAATAATTCGCACCAAATAGTCACTTTTTTCGGATGCTAAAGCCTGTTGCACACAATCTTTACAGAACTTTTCTTTCGATTATAATTTTAAGATGAGGAAATTATTTGGTTTTCCAATAGGATGTAACGCCAGGAAAACCCGCATATATATAAAATATGTTGTTTGTGTGTATATATGTATATACATACATACATACATGCATATTTATATGTGTGATTAATAGTATTTATTTAAAATGCCTTTCGGTAACAACAGGTGCGAATTGAAATGGTATTTTCACAAACAAAAGGCAGCAGGCGAGAAATGAAAGTCAATTTACATTTTTATTAACACAAAACTAACCGAATCTTCTGCTAGGAAGTGATTTTTCGCCAGAGAGTTTTTCAAGTTTTTTTCATTCAGCATTCGGAACAGGGTTCTTTTGTATTCGCCGCCAAACTTTCTCCAACAACTTGTAGCTCTCAGGTCAGTCAGGTCGAGAACTTCTGCTGATTTCGTCCTTTAAGCCCAAAACAATTTCTAGGGCCTTCTCCTTGCAGTGCCATCAGTATTTAACGGCTAGTATGTCAATGAATTTGAGCTCTTGTAGAGGAGTAGAAATTAGGTCGTAATCCTGACTGAAGGTTTGTAATGACCAATTATGTATGTATGTATCTGAGCTGTGCATGTCCTCAAACCAACAGGACAACCAATATTGTTTGAAAAACATGTCATGTGGTGGTCGACTTGAGAACAAACCAGTACTCCTGACAAGTCCTCTTAGATTCGTTAAGTAAGGTGCCTTAGTGTAGTTGCCTTTTGAGCTGCACATTGTCACAGAAAGTTCTGTGCCAGTAGTAATGTGGATAGACCGATCCCATTCCAATCATATAGTTTTTACTAGCTAGAAGCCTAGTCGCCTAATTCCCAAAAAAAAAGAAAAATACCAAACAGTCTACAAGTGCTAACGGTAGTCCGTAGGAGTTTTATCTTCTTCAACCTTCATTAACCTCCGAAGTTCAATAAGACAATTAAAGTTGAATGTACAGTGGTGGCCTTATAATTAGAAACGATGTTTCTGGAATAGAGTTCTCTGGAGTGACGAATCTAAGTTTAATTTGTCCCAATCTGATTGAAAAACGTATGTAAGACGTCTTCCAAACAAAGCCTTTGATCCCATGTACACAATGAAAACTGTAAAACTAATTAACAAACATACATATTGCTAAGTCGTTTCTAATTATATTGCCACCACTGTATGTCCCGCCAGCGCAAGAAATCGTCTCTTAATTGTGCACTCGTCAGCAATATCATACCAGTGAGCGTATGCTCACATATTGATCTGTGAGCAGTAGAGAGGAGGCAATACTTTTGTCACAGTTGCAGTTACACTCAATTCTCGATTATACCTTGTGAGCCTATCAATAGCTCTAACGTCACTTCTATATCGTATCCTTATGGACTAGCTATCTACGAAAAATAAATCGCTCAGGCTAAGGATAACCATCCAATCAAAGCAAGGCCATAACATTTAAAAAAATTATTTTTGATAAATAGGCCTCCTGCTTTAACTTCTATGGTTTGCAAGATGTAAACTTTAAACAAAATTTTTGTATTTATTTATTTTCTTTATTTCCATTTAATAAATCCATTCAATAAATCGTTTTAACAAGAATAAAAATCCCAGCTCAAATTTCTGTGTGACCTGTGCTATAAAATCCTATAAAATTTGTTGTAGCGGTGTTAAATTGCAAATGGAAATGGATTTCAAAAGGAATTTGCAAAAAAATAAATAAATCCTGCAAAACAAAAAATGAGAAGCAACACGATAAATTGTATTTTTCAACACCTGCGTTGTGCTGTGCTGTGTTGTGTTGCGTTGAATATGGTTGGCACACAAGTGTCCGGCCACAAAACCTTCTTAAGTTACCAATTTATTTAAATTGAAACGTAAAATTAATGAACAAACGAATGTATTGAATTGATAATAGAATAACAGAAACGACTACAAAAAAAAAACAAAAAGAAAAATAGAAAAACAACTTTTCGGTTTAAAAGAAACGATATGCACAAGTTACCAACAGCAACAGCAACAGTAAAAAAAGATTAATGAACTACTGCTGCATTAGCAAACTAAAAGTATGCAACAATAAATTACAAGCAACAACTAGGAGAGCGTATAGAAAGTATACAACAAAATACATGCACACATACACACAAGAATTCTATGCTCTTTAAAAAATAACGATGAAACAATAAATAAAATAAAACAGGGATTCCCAACTTAAGTTACAAAAGCCGTTGTAGTCTTTTCCACACACAAACACCAACAACAAGCAACATATGCTTTACTATCCAATCCTAGTTTCTCTTTCTCTCTCTGCCCCTCAATGACTATTTTAACTGTAACAAATGAGCATAAAAAATTGCACAGTTGGCATTTTAGTTATGCTTCACCGCATCACCATCACCACCGCCATCACCATTGAATGTAATTTTTAATGAATGAATTGCAAATAAAAACGTAGCGAGGGAAATAAAAACGTGAAGGACGGAAAAGTAGGAAAAGCATACGCAGAATTTTTTTTTATCCTGTGATATTATACAATGAAATCAATTTAATTTCATTTCTTTTTTATTTTTTATTTTATTTACTATTTACTGAACAAAAGTAATGAAATAAAATGAAATTTCATTTTCATTACTTCATTCACTACTTCAGTATTATTTATTCGTTTGTTCGTTTATTCGTTTGTTTGAAAATAACAAAAAAAAAACTACAATAAAGTAATAAAAAACGTGTTAATATTGCAGATATGGTTGGACTGGAAAAAAAACGACTTTGAAAATAAAAAATGTTTTAAAAAACTAGCGCCAGAGCAGTTACAAGCATGAGCTAAGTAAAGAAACATAAAACCGTTGGAAATAAAATCGATTTTACATTCTCATATTGAGCTCAGCCTTTCTCGATAACTTAACGGAACTATAGTTAATTGTTATCTAAAGCTAGAATTAGCCAAACGGAACATAACAAAGCGTACGTTCGTTTTTAGCTTATGAAAAGCAATGTAAATGCTTAACGAAATTACATTACGATTGGGAAATTGCTTTCATTGTTTTTCATATTCTAAAGACTAACGTACGTTCCATAAAGTGCCTTTAACGTTGGGCTAAATCTAGCTTTATGGATCACTGGCTGGTTGTCAGTCTCATTCTAAACGACCCATTCTAAAGGGTGTTTTTTATAGAGGTATAGAACTTTAAGTTGCAATAAAACAACGATGGATTATTCGATTGATATGAATTTTATTTATCCGAAAGATAATCTTGTGGCATTACATTTTAAATATGATTTCTGGCATATGACCGCCACGGCTGGCGCGGATGTAGTCCAATCTGGACGTCCAATTTTCGATGACTTTTTCCAACATTTGTGGCCGTATATCGGCAATAATACGGCGAATGTTGTCATCCAAATGGTCAAGCGTTTGTGGCTTTACCGCATAGACCAATGACTTTACATAGCCCCACAGAAAGTAGTCTAGCGGTGTTAAATCACAAGATCTTGGAGGCCAATTCACAGGTCCAAAACGTGAAATTAGGCGGTCACCAAACCTTTCTTTCAATAAATCTATTGTGGCACGAGCTGTGTGACATGTTGCGCCGTCTTGTTGAAACCACATCTCCTGGACATCATGGTTATTCAATTCAGGAACGAAAAAGTTAGTAATCATGGCTCTATACCGATCACCATTGACTGTAACGTTCTGGCCACCATCGTTTATGAAAAAGTACGGACCAATGATTGTAATGAATTGTAATGAATGATGTAACGGTGTTTCCACATACACTTGAGGATTACCTTCACTCCAAATGCGGCAGTTTTGTTTGTTGACGTAGCCATTCAAACAGAAGTGCGCTTCGCTTATGAAAATCGGGAACAACGGTAATCTCGTTTTGGGCCCATTCGACGAATCTACGCCTTACTTGATGATCGTTTAGCTTCAAATCTTGCACGAGTTGGATTTTGTAAGCACGCAAACCAAGATCCTTCCGCAAAATCTTCCATAAAGTGGATGGACACCGATCCAATTCCTGTGCTCGATGGCGGATGGACTCATTCGGGTCTTCCTCAATGCTACGCTCTACAGCAGCAATGGCTTCTTCTGTACGCACCGTAAAGCGTCTCTGGGGATGCGAGTTATCAATAAGAGTAAACGTGGTGCGAAAACGTTCCATGGTTAATCGAATTAACTGCTCTGATGGACGATTTTGTCGACGATAAAATGGACGTAGTGCGCGATATGTTTTCCGCACAGAACCATTATTTTCGAAATAAAATTGCACTATTTGCAAGCGTTGTTCAGGCGTGAGTCTATTCATGATGAATTGCCAAACCAAACTGAGAATAAATCACTTGACAGCTGTTAAATCGGTCGCCATCTTGAAAAGTAATGCCAACTTAAAATTATATACCTCTATAAAAAACACTCTTTATAAGTAAGTAGACTTGATGCTAATTGTTGAGACAGGTTAATTAGCGCTTGTCTGTTAACTGTGGGTCACCGCTTCATGTGGTATTACAATGGGTGTGCTTGAGTGAAATTTGAAGCTGTCAATCCCTTCTATCAAATCATAGAAATATGCAGCTAGATTAAAGTAGAGGAGGCCAACCAATTATCTCATCGCTATTGGCACACACCTAAACTATTTAGAAGATTTGTAGTACGCTCGCCATTAAGGTACCAACCAGATGTCAGCAATGAGTATTCAAAACGATGAGTAGATTCGAATCATACTTATAATTTCTGATACTTATACGCATTCATACTTATTTTAATGTCATACTCATACTACTCATATTCAAAGTTTGAAATACTCATGGTAATCGTACTTAACAATACGCATGATGTTATTGATTTCGAGTCTCCACGACTCATCGTATACACGAATCACAAAATAAGTATGATTCGCGTACGAACACTACAATGCCCACAAGAAGGTTGTGTGTTTGCTCTGGTTGCTGTTTTTGCTTTTTTGTTTATGTGTCTTTCTTCTTTCTTTGTAGATGCAACAACAACTAAGACTGTAAATTTTGACGAATGATTCGAATCACTCGAATCATTTATAAGTACTATACGTACTTACTTACTTAATTGGCCATAACAACCCATTAAACGGATTTCGGCCTGCCGCAACACATCCTTCCAGGCGCCTCTGCTTCGTGAATAAGTATTATAAGTATTTTTCTAAAGTTATGAATCTAAATGAGTAGAGGCGTATGAATCAAACATATTTCGAATGGTATGAGTTTGATGGCAATGTTGTATGCATACTCATTGCAACCTGTACTTATAAATCAATGTTGTACTGAGTACGAATGAATCAGAATACATAGTTAAATTTCAATATTGTTAACTCACTTATATTCAAAATTTCATGAGTACTTATGAGTAGCGAAAAAGCGATTCATTGCTGATCTCTGGTACCAACCATATTTTCTATAGAAAATCTATATTTTTTACAAGCTTCTTTTCATCTTCCAGTCCACTTCTCTGATGATAGGGTCTTGACCACAAGAAGGACAACTTTTCATTGAAAATCACCGTGCAACGAGGCACATTTTTATCTTTGAATTGTATTTCTTCAAAAACGATAAATGACCCAACGTTACAGTCAGCGGAACAAGATATCGTGCGATGATTACTGATGATATGAATTGGTCATTAACGACCCTTTAGTTAGGATTATAACCTAACTTCTCACATCACCTATACTGTGGGTGCTAATTTTAACCGTGAGCCCTGAGTGTAAGTCATACATAATTGGTCATTACAACCCTTCAGTCAGGATTACGACCTAGTTTCTCACACCACTTATGTTGTGTGTGTTCATTTTATACATGAGTAGTGGGACCTACAGTTTAAAGTCGACTCCGAACGACAGATTTTTGAGAAACTTTGCATGGCAATTTTATTTGCTCTCAGAGTTTTTGCCAGAAATCTGCTGAGATCAAGTCGCCGAAGAAATACTTTTTGTATTTTGTCTTGATATCTGGCCTGGGGCTCGAACCCTGGCTTTACGTCTAATAAGCCAACACACTACCTACTAGACTACGGCGACTTTCTGAGTGTAAGAAATATTTTTTTGATCAGAGGTTTGAACCACGTTTTCTCGCTTAATAAGGCAACACTGTACCTATCTACCTACTAAAGAAACTTCATGTGGAAATTATTGACTTTTTTGGCTTGAAAACAGACCATTCTAGCTGAAACAAGAATTTGTTTGTAGTGATACATGAAGTTCTTCGTGTACAGAGGCAAGCCCGCCTTAATTCTGGCCCTCGAAGACAACATTATGTCTGCATTAATTGGTGAGATTCTTGCCGAAATGCTGGAAAAATTTGTCACAATTAACGCTAACCAAACTCAAACTTAAATGGTTTAAAAAGTTGGTCATCTTTTGAGTAGGAGGGCTTTAATATTTATTGGCTAATTTTAGTCCAAAATTTATATTATCTTTTAAAGCCTACTTAAAGGCTTAAAAATCCTAATAAAACTATTAATAGCATAAAACTTCCATTTAATTTGTTGCTTAATTATTTAATTAATGAATTTAGGGACTTTTATACATATGAAAAGCATATTAAAAATACTACAGTATATATTTAGGCGTTTAAAAAATGCATTTTATAAAAACAAAAAACCACTTTTCCAGTTAATAACAGTTTAAAATGTATTTATTTTTATATTATAACAAGTAAATAGCTGTGTGTGTGTGTAGTCAGCTAGAGCCTAATTAAATAAATGCTATTTTTATTAATTCTCTATAAATGTTTCGAAGCATACATAAGGGGAGGTGGGGGAGGTCTTTTTTTTAATTACAGTACAACACAATTATTGATTAAACAGTTTTTGCTTTTCGTATTTTTTTCCTTGTTTTAACATGAATAAACATTTAAACACAATTTATTTATAAACAACAACCACAACGACAATGACAACATAAGAGAAAATTTCATATTTTTGTCACATACATGATTAAGCAATAATTTTATAGAAGAGCTTATAATGCATAAAATAATTATAGGAATATGCACAAACACACACATACGAGCAGTTAAAACAGTCACGTATATACACAGAGAAGAGAAGCCCAGAGAGAGAGAGAGAGGGTTAAAGAGAGTAACAGCCATTTACAAAATATACATTAGCCCGGCACATTAATATGAAAACTTTAAAAAAAAAATCTCGCCTTAAGGTATGCTTCAAAATTATTACTTCATAATTTGCCTAACCCTAAGTTTTATTTTAAGTACCGTTAAAAACATACACATTTTATTATGGAGAACAACATAAGCTTGCTTTCACGTACGAATATGTGTGCATCTTGTTTTTATAATTATATTCCATGGTTGCCATCAATTTGCTTTTAATTTTAATCGTAATTAAAATTGATTAAAATTCAATTTTCCATAAATTTCATAATTGATTACATTGTCACTTAGTTGAACATGATTAAACATGATTATTTAGGCTGATTTTCTCGTTTTCCCTTCCACAACTTCTCCTCAGTCGCATTACAATTTAAGTTCAATGACAAATATTAGAAGTTTTGTGTAACCGCCTTAAAGTAGGCAACAGTTTTTGTTTATTATTTGTATTTTATAGTTTTTTGTTATTGCAATACATGTGAGCACATGTATGCTCTAATTTCCGTTATTTAAATGAAAAATTGATAAGAGTAAATTGCAATAGAAAGCAAACTGACGGAAAAAACTAAAGCATATTTTTAGGTGTTTAAATATTTACTATAAATGTATGATTTATTAATATTTAACGGCGGTTTCAGAGGTTTATTTAAATGTTTTCTATTCTATTATCTACCAGTTGTTGTAAATTAATTTTCTGTGGGTGATAAAAACTAGTTTATCTTCCAAATGAAACTTAGATCGGGTTTGTTCATTAGTTTACTACGCAAAATTACTCGATGAAATTGAATAATCTACTTTCCTAATCCATGTACATTAAAGATGTAACTCTTAATAATCAACCAATACTCCTGACCAATGCTGTCAGAATCCCAGAAGATAACAATTTCTACACTTTATATGTCAACATCTGCCTTTGGCCCGATAGTCCAACGGAGCTATGACTAATTGATGTCAGATCACTTTATGTGGCATCACAACGGATATTATCCTATTCTAAAAGATGCTCTGCAAAGGCCAAGGGAATTTTTGTTTTTTCCGCTGACACATAATGTCTACTTCTAGGGACCCTTAGCGTTATCCTTCTAAAAAGCTTAGAATTTTCGGGCTGTTTTGCCTCAACCAACAGATTGTATTCACATTGTTAAACGTGCCCTTTGAATCCCTCAAGGATACCATAATATATTCCCTTCTGTCAAAAGTCAGCTCCTAAATAGCGCCGACAGTAGTTACGTTTCCACCTCCCTCCCCCTCACTTTAATTTTAAAACAAACAAAATTCAATGTCCTGCAAATTAAACTCTCTTCTAAAAAGCTTAGAGTTGATGGTCTTTTCGAATTAAATTTTCGGACTGTTTTGCCTCAACCAACAGATTGTATTCACATTATTAAACGTGCCCTTTGAATCCATCAAGGGTATCATAATTTATTCTCTTCTGTCAAAAGTCAGCTCTTTAATAGCGCCAAGAAAATCAAGTAGTTACTCTTCCACCTTCCCCTCACTTTAATTTAAAAACAAACAAAATTCAATGTCTTGCAAATTAAACTCTCGTAAACATATGCTTCCTTTTCATACAAACATCAGCCACCTTAAAATATGCTTTAATATTTTTTTTAAGTATATTTATTACTACTCTATTGCAACTTTCAATTTCCGATTTTACGTTCAGCAGTGCTGTCCAAAAGTGGCCCATATAAAGCCTGAAACCAATTTCTTGTTTTCACTCTGTCAACCAGTCAACCAGTCTTTCAGCCTCTCATTACTTCTTCTTCATTTCACTTCACTCTTCGCAAAAAATAATGTGCTAAACCAGCAGTGACACATGCATGAAATATTTAGTCCTTTACAAAAATTTATAGAAAATACGACAACAATAATAACAACAACAACAAAAATTAACTCCAACATATTTCCGTCAAACAATAGTTGTGTTTATTGTCGTTACGGACAAGAGTTTTCTCAACGGGTTCCACAAAAGTCCTGTTACTTTCGTTGGCCAAATCATGTGGAAAATTATTTTTTGCTTTGGATTCCATTATGCCTTTAAACTGTCTTTGTTTTGTTTGACAATCCCCATGTCATATGTACGAATACATACATAGTAATCTGTAAAGAAAAATCAATGAAAACCTTGTGTCAAAAACTCTGTTCACCATCTGTAACTCAACGCGTTGGCCATGGTTATAGGATTGGGAATTGTCCACAAAAAAAGACAAACAGGGTTTAATAAACAATTTTGGTTTCTATTTTTGTGAAGTAAATTAAATAAAATTTATGGCAAAAAGGTTAAAAGGAGATCAAGTATTATTGTTAGTAATGGAGTCGTTTAGGGAAAAATTTGTAAACTAGTTTTAGGCATAAAAAATAAATAAAATTGCGATGGTGAGACAGAAACATAGGCTCATATCTTTTAAAACTTAAGTTGCATGGCAGTCACTTCTTTTAATTCAAGGCAGCCGCTTTAAACTTAGTTTACTTAGTATCAATCATTTCGCATTTCTATGTCATTCACTTTTTCTGTTATGGTCCTGCACTTTCAACAATTATAGAGAGATTCAAATGCAGAATCTGATCTGGCATCTGGAAGATATTAGCAGTGTACCAGCCATGACCAGTACAATTTCCGATGATATTTCCTGTTCTAGAACCCATATATGAATTTATTTTGAATGATCCAAAATTTCCTCCAGCATTCATTCACGAGGATGAATGCTTATGTGACATTCGTTACAGACTTCATAAAGACCTGACTGTTCAAGTAAATTAAAATATTTTCAGGGAAAACTTGATCACCCGCACTACCCCGCTTTCAATATGGCCCTATGGGTGCATACAATTCTTAGTTCCAATTCTTTTATAAATATTAATATACTTTAGGGGATGGAAAAAATTATTTTTATTTCCTACTAGCTGTACCCTGCGCGTGTTACTGCGCCACCAACAAAAATAAATTTGAAGGAAAAACATTACACAAATATCCAATTAATTTTGAATCATTTTATGGATTTTGTTTCCGGTTGTCCAGATGATTCAGACGAACCGGCCTGAGTAGTACGCATTCGATCGGGTCTCGGCGGCTTGTACTCGAAGATTTTTCAGTCTCAATGCTTCTTGAGGTGTAGGTCGACCAATTTCTTGTCGCTTTGGGGGCATGATTGCACGGGAACGACATGAAAAATGCGTTTAAATTTATTAGAATCTCACAATGTACCCGATCCCATTGAACCCAACAACATTTTAAAAAAATTTCAAACTTGGGTTTGACATTTTACGGGAATGAGTTATGTATACTAAATCTTATTAAAATCATACATGATGAATCCTAAAATGTCTGGTATTTGTCCCATCAACACATTATCAAATGCATAGTTTACGATGCAATTCATTTTGAATAATTCTTAGTGGCGCTATCTATCGGAAATTAACCGCACTAACTTAAAAACCTTCGTCGATTAATGCGCAACAACTTTGCTAAAGTTCATATCATGATCAAATGCACAGTTTACGATTTAATTCATTTTGAGTAATTTTCAGGGGCGCCACCTGTCCTAAATTGGTCATGTCAACTTATAAAACTTCTTCGGCTTATGCGCAACAACTTTGGTAAAGATCATAACATGATTAAATACACAGTTTACGATTTAAATCATTTTTAGTAATTTTCAGTGGCGCCGCCTGTCGGATATTAGTCATACCAACTTAGTAACCTTCGTCGGCTCATTCGCAACAACTTTGCTAAAGTTCATATCATGATCAAATGCACAGTTTACGATTTAAATCATTTTTAGTCATTTTCAGTGGTGCCACCTGACGGAAATTGGTCGTACCAACTTAGGAACCTTCCCCGGCTCATGCGCAACCACTCTGCTAAAGATCCTAACATGATAAAATGCATAGTTTACGATTCTATTAATTACATACAAACAAACATTCATTTTTATATATATAGATAAAAAAAATACAACAGACATACTTTACATACATTATTGTTCACTATAAGCCTTTTGCCAGGTTTGCAGCCTATTCTTATAAAACATTAAAATGCTTAAGCTTTTAAAGACATATTTTAGCCTACAAATAGGGATTTCTTTCTATTTTTATAGCCTACCTTAAGGGTTGTACTTTTATTAAAGTCAGTAAATAATAAAATAAATAAAGTAAATATTTTTAGATTCTAGTTTTCAAAAGCTTTAAATCAATTACCAAAGCAGTTTTTGCTTAAGCAAAGAGTGTCCACTTGAAAATAGTTCCTCTTCTTATTATAAAAATATTTTAATTATATTTTTTCAACAGTTTTAAGAATAAACTATTGAAATATTTCTAGATTTTTTTTATTTTAAGAACAAATCAAAAAACTCAAAATATTGCCTACTTTCAGGAGCATGAAGGGGTTAGGTAGAATAGTCTTTGACTACTTTAATTAGCTGGCAAATAGTACAACTAAATGTTGAGCAAATATTCATTTAACCATCTACACTTTAATTAAGCAGTTTTGCTCTGAAGCAAAGGCCAAATATGTAAATAAAAAAAAAGAAAACAACATTTTATTAAGGTCAGCACGCAAACTGAAAATCAGTGCATATTTTTAGGATTAAAATACCTTGAATTTGTTATGAATTCTAATGAAAATATTAAATATTAAACAGGTAAGTACAATTTTTTGTTTGCTTATCATTAAAAAACATAACAAAAGGTAAGTTGTTTGCATTATCAAAAAAAAAAAAAATAATTAAATTTTATTATTTAAATCCCTAGGAGTAGATTAAAAAATATTATATTTCAAGTAAAACTTGTGCTAACCCGAAAAAAACGAAAGAAAAAACTTTGTGTGAGTGAATGTGAAAGTTTAAACGAAAATGAATGTAATTGACCTTTTAACCCTAAACCTTTCATCTCTTACTCTAAAGCTTTCTAACCTCAAGAAACTCTATCTTCATGCTTAAACAATACCTGATATTTTCCTACAAAAAAAGAAAAACAAAAAAAATTATTTCATTTCCTTTTTTTATTTTTTTATTTCTTTTTTTTTTATTAAATTTAACAAAATTTTAAAACTGAAAATAAAAAAAATTGTTTTTTAAACAAAATATAGCATGTGACATGAACGTACATGCACGTTGCAAAGAGAACGTGCCCAGCTTATGCGGATGTGATCACACTGAACGACGTGGACGCATTCTATTGGAATTAGCTGTTAAGGAAAATACTCTTACCGTGCAGAGTAAGTATAAAAATTTCTGTCTGTCTGTCTGTCTGTCTTAGTTTACTGTTTTTTAAATTAATAAGACCTGTAAAATAGTGTTAAAAGTGAAAAACAATGGAAAAGAAAAAACTGAAGCATACATTTAAGCGTTAAAGCTTAAAGTCGTTAAAAGTTAAAGCTCATTAACTGTAATGATGTCATGATGTTAGCACTTTACGCTCGTTGCCAATAAAAAATGTAATTTATTAAGGGTAGTCACACTGCCAACAAGAAAGAGTCAAAAATATATGAAGTAAAGCATACTTTAAGGGATTTTTGTCTTTATTAAGCCCAACAAAAATGAAATAAGCAAAAAAAAATTTTTAATAAAACCTTTTTAATATTAAATACAGGAAATGTATTTCTTCAAAAAATAAAGCATAATTTCAGGGGTTACATAACATGGTAATTTTTAATTATTTATTTATTGAACCTTTAAGTTCAGGGATGGTTGTACATCAAAGAATTCTATGATTAGGAAATAAGTAATGCTTAGCAGTGAAGCTGAGTAATACGAGTGAATGAATGAAATTATATCCAGAAGCGAAAGTGTTCGATCCCAAAGCAAAATATTTAAAAACTAACGTGACTCTTTCAACGAGAGTCTATGCCAACGAAAGATGTGCTCACATCAAGTTCAATAGGAAGTACAATTGGCCCGAAATAGCGATAATAACTGATAGTAAGACAAGGAAAATAAATACCTTTAGGCGATCTTGGGTCATGTGAAAATCCACCGAGCTTACAAGGAGGGATGGACCAGATCCTTTTTATGGAGCGGTAAGAGGAGCGTCCCTTATTTGCAAAAAGGAAAATAGAGAGGAGCGAATATTATTTTTTCAAGCCAGCTTCCTATACAACTCTGGACATACGCATAGTAGATGCGCCGCCGTATCCTCACTGCTGTCCCCTCTACAAATCGTTTCAGGGAGACCAATTGGGCTCGTGGATTTTTCGTTGTGTAGCTACGTCAAAAGCCGTAACTACGTGGATAATCTTATAATGTTTTAAGCATTTGAAAACCAACATTCATATAGAAAAAGTGGTCACAAACTACCTCTAACTGTACGACAGCTGTAACCATTCTAAAGGCAATCATTTGAAAACGAACACGAAACCGAAAACGGGACTCAAAGGGACTCTGTCTGTATTTCATACATTATAATGAAATAGAAGTTTCATAGAATCCTAGCTTAATGTGTGTTTTATTTAATTTTACTTTTAAAACCGAAAAATGTATAGCTCTTAATTAACACCCCTTAAAGTATGCTATTTACTTTTAATGCAATATTTTTTTTAACCAAAAACTTTGAAAATATTCGAGAATAAATATTTTAAATATTTAAATTCAAAACAGAGTTTTCCTAGAACAAATCTTTTCACATTTAATTTGTAAAATTTGTTTCAATATATAAAGCGCCTGTTTGTATACCCCCTTTTTTTCAAGCGTTATGCTAGGCACCATTAAATCTTACACACGAGATTATGAAATGAAAGCAACAAATTGATATGAAAAAAAGCAAAAAAAAAATGGAAAAAGTTTTATTGCATAAGAAATAAAAGCTTTTTGTAGCAAATCTCTGTAGAATACTTTTTATCCCGTTTTGTTTGGCAATAAATAACGAGTAAAAATGAAATTTATTTTTTAACAAATTGGTTTAAAATTCTTTCTATTTATTCTCTTTATCTCTTTCTCTATCTCTCTGTCTCACTCTTTTTATCTCTTTCATTTTATTGCATTGCTGCGTTGACAGTCAAAGAAGGTCGTAATCTCATTCCAATGGATCCAAATGGTTTAAGCGATCCATATGTTAAAGTCAAACTAATACCCGATGAGCATGATAAAGGCAAAAAGAAGACACGCACCATAAAAGCATCATTGAATCCAATATGGAATGAAACAATAATCTAGTAAGTATCATGAATTGTATTGAATACAGTACAAAATAATAAAAATAAGTATGGCATAAGAAAAACTAAAGAAAAATTAAATTTTTATTAAATAAAATATGTTTAATTTGAATTTGATTTAAATTTTATTCTATAACTTTAAGTCTGGCTTTAATTTGATTTAAGTCTAGTTAAAGTCTAGATTAACTCTAGTTTAGTTTTAGGTTAAGTCTGGTTTAAGCTTAAATTAAGTTTAACCTATGAATTGGAAAAAGTTTAAGCTACTATTGAAATTTTATTGGATAGGCTAAGTCTAGATTAATTGTGGTTTTAAACTATTATACAACAACCTTAAATCTTGCTTAACTTCGACGCAGTCTAAGTTTTAAGTCTTAAGTTTTGTTTAAGACTAGTTTAGATATAATTTAAACTCACAATAAGCCTGGTTCCAGCCTAGATTAAGTCTGGAGGGAAACAAAATTTGATTTAACTACCTTAAATCTTGTTTAAGTTCGACCCAAGACCAGTCTAAGCCTAGCTTAAGTATAGTTTAAGGCTAGTTTAGATATAATTTAAACTCACAATAAGCCTGGTTCCAGCCTAAGCTAGGGTAAACAAAATTCGAATTAACTACCTTAAATCTTGCTTAAGTGCAACCCAAGATCAGTCTAAGCCTAGCTTAGGTACAGTTTAAGACTAGTTTAATTTAAACTCCCAATAAGTCGGGCTCCAGTCTAGATTAAGTTAGGCTTAACAAAATTGTGACAACACGGCCACTCTCCTTTATAGGAGCTGCCCACGAGACGTGCTAAAGATCCATTTTGCTAAGATTCTGCTCTAGATTGGTAACCAACAGCAGGCTTTGAAAACAATTTAACTAACAACTGCAAAAAAAAAAAAAACGTAAACAGAGGTGTATTATGGTCCACACTTTAGAAAAGTCGTGTAGAAAGACTTAACAAGATATGACGACGACCTTCAAGGTAACCAAAATAGGGAATGCCCGGCTCATATGAAGACAAGGAAAATTGACGTAGATGTAGTGGCTGGTAATGGGCAAAATGTGTGGCGTAAACTCCAACATAAGCAAAATTTACTAAGGCCCACTACTTCCTATAGGATCGGGTTAAAAACTTGTGATACATATAGTATATATACTATAGTACAGTACAGTATATATATAGTATATATATATTATAGTATATATAGTATAGTATACTATACTATAGTATAGTATATATAATATAGTATATATAGTATATAGTATATATAGTATATATATATACTATAGTATATATACTATAGTATATACTATAGTATATACTATATACTATAGTAAATACTTTACTATACTATACTATACTATATACTATAGTAAATACTTTACTATAGTAAATACTATATACTATAGTATATACTATACACTATAGTATATATACTATAGACTAAGGGCGAAATAAAAGCTAATACGGGAGTAAGCAAGTGACGGATGGCTTTACTTCTTTGTAAAAAAAGTGAAAATCTTCTATTGGTACTAAATTTTGTTTCTTACCATTGCTAGAATCTCACACGGGTTACTATTAAGACCTGCTTAAGTCTGGCCTCAGTATAATCTAATATATAGGATAGGCGCTGGTCTAACATTTTTTCTTTCATTCATTATATTTCGAGCCTAAAATATAATTTTTCCTATGCCTTTTTAGTGAACTTAAGCCAGAGGATAAGGATCGTCGTGTGCTAATTGAGGTCTGGGATTGGGATCGTACTTCACGTAATGATTTTATGGGTGCTTTATCATTTGGCATATCGGAGATTATAAAGGTACACTAAAAAAATATCACAATTTAATATTAAAATCATATCAACAGTAATATTTCCACATTTTTTTATAGAACCCCGCCAATGGTTGGTTCAAATTATTGACCCAGGAGGAGGGTGAATATTATAATGTGCCATGTGCTGATGCTACACAGGATTTACTCAAACTTAAATCACAAATGAGAGTAAGTCTTACTAACACAAAAAGAAGTATTTTTGAAATGAATAATAAATTTGACCTTTACCACTCGACCGTTAGAAATCTTCCCAAAGAAAACCAATGGTTATGCGTACCGAAACAAATCAAAATGCCACAAAAACGGATATGATAAGAGCATCAGATTTTAATTTCATTAAGGTCTTAGGCAAGGGTTCCTTTGGCAAGGTAGGTAGTAGTAATGGCATTATAGGCCATTACGGAAAACCAAAAATTAAAGAAAAATTCTTTGTATGCCTCTAACAAGGTCCTACTGGCTGAACGCAAAGGCTCAGAGGAGTTGTATGCCATTAAGATATTGAAAAAGGATGTGATCATACAGGACGATGATGTCGAGTGTACTATGATAGAGAAAAGGGTTTTGGCCTTAAGTGATAAGCCACCATTTTTGGTACAATTACATTCCTGCTTCCAGACCATGGATCGTTTATTTTTCGTTATGGAATACGTTAACGGCGGCGATTTAATGTTTCAAATCCAACAGTTTGGCAAATTTAAAGAACCGGTTGCGGTGTAAGTCTTGCTCTTCAGGATCTATGAAGCCATTAATCCAACTCAGGCTTACTTTAATTTAGATTCTATGCTGCTGAAATAGCTGCTGGTCTATTTTTCCTACATAGCAAAGGTATTCTATACAGAGATCTTAAGCTGGATAATGTTTTATTGGATTCGGATGGTCATGTTAAAATAGCCGATTTTGGCATGTGTAAAGAGAATATTTTGGGTGAAAAGACCACAAAAACATTTTGTGGCACTCCCGACTACATAGCACCAGAGGTATGTATTGTCTTGTATTCACTGTAATAAAAAAATTTAAAATAATTTCCGTTTCTAATCTCGTTTTAAAGATTATTTTATACCAGCCTTATGGCAAATCGGTTGATTGGTGGGCTTATGGCGTTTTATTATATGAAATGCTTGTCGGGCAACCGCCTTTTGATGGCGAAGATGAAGAAGAGCTTTTTGCCGCCATTACCGATCATAATGTTTCCTATCCCAAGAGTCTAAGTAAAGAGGCCAAAGAGGCTTGCAAAGGCGTAAGTTTTCGACTAAAATTTTAAAAATGTTTGTAAAATTTTTTTAAACATTCTTGAAATCATTTTCAGTTTTTAACTAAACAACCAGCTAAGCGTTTGGGTTGTGGTCCTAGCGGTGAGGAGGATGTACGTTTACATCCTTTCTTTAGGCGCATAGATTGGGAAAAAATTGAAAATCGTGAAGTACAACCACCGTTTAAACCAAAAATTGTAAGTCAATTGATATTTTGTTTCTAAGAAAAAGTTTAAGTTACAAAGATCGCCCAGAATTTGTGGCTACACTCGGTGACAATGTATTACCATTTAACTAATAATTCTATGAACGACCTGAAAAGCCAGATATCAAGTTCAGCTGTTCAAAAAAAACTCTTGGTAAGCTGGAAAATGCAATTCAGATAGTTCTAGAGGCAGTCTACGGGAACCCATAAAGAATAGAGAGAAACAGAGTCCCTTCACTAGCCAGCTAATACCGGATTTGAAGCAGAAATCTTAGTAGAGGCCAACTCATCAAGGTTATGGAAGAAACCTCCACCAAACATCCTGTCTCTTCGCCTCTGCTCTTCAAGGCATAAGTACAGAATTTGCTTAAAGACTTCGGCTCTCATAAGTCACTAAGAACCTTGCAGAAGCAAACTAGTCCTTGCTCTAAGAACAATTAAAATCTATCAATAAAAGAGGCTGAGAAATTTTGCCGATAGTCCAGGACTTGCATTGTCCGACTGCTATTTGTTTTAGCTAATGAAGAACACAGTTTAGAACAAGGAATTGAAATTGAATTTTTTATTGCAGTCTAGAACCTGTCCCGCTTTTTTACGACTTATTTAGCAGAACGAACTCGATAATCATCTTTGTCCATAAAAGACGAAGATTTTTCACAAAAATTTCGGATCATTTAAGGGTGGTTCTAAGTGATTCTGAGTACCAAGATAGCATAAATCACAGGTATTCCGATTGCCTCAATTACACCAAGTATTTTCAACTCGTTTTACAGAGAGGCCCTAGTTTGTTGACAGCAAAGGAAACAGAAACATTGCTAGACTCTGCTGGTTCGAAGAAGACAACTGATTGTCTTCTGTCCTTAAATAAAATGACCATCCAACGCATTATTACGATTGGAAGGCATTACCTCGAATAACTTCTCCACGAATTATGGTTATAAAGAGGAAAAGGAGGCTACATTTCACCTCATACGTCAGTGCCTTTCTCTTGCCATAAAGAGACAGAGGTTCTTGACTTTCTATTCTCTGTCATCCCTGACTGGACTCTCGAATAACTTTTGTAGGAACTATGGGTCCGAAGAGGAAAATGAGGCTACATTTTACCTCATATGCTACCGCATTTCTCTTGCCATAACGAGGCAGAGGTTCTTGACTACCCTTTCTCGGTCATCCCTGGCTGGACTCCCAAATAACTTTTGCAAGAACTCTGGGTCTGAAGAGGAAAATGAGGCAACATTTTACCTCATATTCGCACTTCTCTTGCCATAAAGAGGCAGAGGATCTTAAGTTCCCATTATATATCAGCTCTGACTGAACTGTCTAATACAAAGATTATCTAGAGTCGGGTTGATTTTCTATAGGGAATGTTTGATCTCAAGTTTGGATATTATAAAGGGTGTTTTTTATAGAGGTATAGAATTTTAAGTTGGCATTACTTTTCAAGATGGCGACCGATTTAACAGCTGTCAAGTGATTTATTCTCAGTTTGGTTTGGCAATTCATAATGAATAGACTTACGCCTGAACAACGCTTGCAAATAGTGCAATTTAATTTCGAAAATAATGGTTCTGTGCGGAAAACGTATCGCGCACTACGTCCATTTTATCGTCGAGAAAATCGTCCATCAGAGCAGTTAATTCGATTAACCATGGAACGTTTTCGCACCACGTTTACTCTTATTGATAACTCGCATCCCCAGAGACGCTGTACGGTGCGTACAGAAGAAGCTATTGCTGCTGTAGAGCGTAGCATTGAGGAAGACCCGAATGAGTCCATACGCCATCGAGCACAGGAATTGGATCGGTGTCCATCCACTTTATGAAGGATTTTGCGGAAGGATCTTGGTTTGCGTGCTTACAAAATCCAACTCGTGCAAGATTTGAAGCCAAACGATCTTCAAGTAAGGCGTAGCTTCGTCGAATGGGCCCAAAACGAGATTACCCTTGTGCCCGAATTTCATAAGCGAATTTTGTTTAGCGATGAAGCGCACTTCTGGTTGAATGGCTACGTCAACAAACAAAACTGCCGCATTTGGAGTGAAGGTAATCCTCAAGTGTATGTGGAAACACCGTTACATCCAGAAAAACTGACTGTTTGGTGCGCTTTATGGGCTGGTGGAATCATTGGTCCGTACTTTTTCAAAAACGATGGTGGCCAGAACGTTACAGTCAATGGTGATCGGTATAGAGCCATGATTACTAACTTTTTCATTCCTGAATTGAATAACCATGATGTCCAGGAGATGTGGTTTCAACAAGACGGCGCAACATGTCACACAGCTCGTGCCACAATAGATTTATTGAAAGACACGTTTGGTGACCGCCTAATTTCACGTTTTGGACCTGTGAATTGGCCTCCAAGATCTTGTGATTTAACACCGCTAGGCTACTTTCTGTGGGGCTATGTAAAGTCATTGGTCTATGCGCTAAAGCCACAAACGCTTGACCATTTGGAAGACAACATTCGCCGTATTATTGCCGATATACGGCCACAAATGTTGGAAAAAGTCATCGAAAATTGGACGTCCAGATTGGACTACATCTGCGCCAGCCGTGGCGGTCATATGCCAGAAATCATATTTAAAATGTAATGCCACAAGATTATCTTTCGGATAAATAAAATTCATGTCAATCGAATAATCCATCGTTGTTTTATTGCAACTTAAAGTTCTATACCTCTATAAAAAAACACCCTTTAGTTCAAGGAATGGCCTCCGACTAACCTATTCTCAACTATCCTATGTCTCACTAATATGTACAGTTTTTTTAATTCAATTTATATGGAACCAATATTTTATCTTAAACCTTCAAAATGTGTCCTTCTCTTTACGTAAAATTTTTTGATTGTCTTTCCAGAAACACCGCAAAGATGTCTCCAATTTCGATAAGCAATTCACTTCGGAAAAAACCGATCTAACGCCCACAGATAAAGTTTTCATGATGAATTTGGATCAAAGTGAATTTGTTGGCTTCTCCTATATGAATCCTGATTACGTTTTAGTACAGTAAATTCGCTCAAGGCGTATGATAAAATAAAAAAAAATGAAAAGCTGTAGGTACAACAGAATATACAAAAAATGTCCAAAATTATTTTGAAAGTTTTGGTCTCGAATGGCTTGCGATGAAGATTGAATAAATTGAATTGGGCTCTTTCCCAAGAGCAAAGAAATTGATATTGTTTATTATTTTTATGAAATAATTTGTTTATTATTAAGTAAAACAAAAATTTCTTATTGTATAATTTGTATAATTTTGAAACAAAATTTAATCGAAATTTAAATTAAAGAAAAAAATGAAAAGAAAAGACAACAAAGCAATATTATTTAAGTTTTAAGTTATACTATATAAATAATTAATAAAAACAGCAAATGAAAAGAGAAATTATAATGAATTTAAATTAAAAAAAAAATACAACAAAAAATATACAAACATTTTTTTGTTAATGAAAAAAAAAATACAACTGATTTTTATTACATTTTTCTTTTATTTAAATTAAATTTTAATTTTTTTATTATTTTTTTTTTATTTGCAAGCTTCACAACGTTTATTGCAAAGTCATTTAGAAGAACGTAATCAACATTACAAATCTTTGAATTGAAATTTTTCTTTTCATATCCTAGCTGGATATTTCCACACTTCTATTCCAAAACAAAGAAACATTTTTAAGTGGAAAATAAACTTAATAAGCTAACTCCTCAAGATATCTTTACAACCACTTGCCTAGTTCTTCATTCCAAAGTGTTTATTCTAAAAAATTAAGAAATATTTTACGGTAACAAAGAATTACTATAACACAACAACAAAGAAATTACGAGGACATAGACAAATAAGGAACAAATTCAAAATACACATGATAAGAATAAAAACAACACATCAACATTAACCCATTAATGCCCGAATTACTTTTTTCTAACGGTTACCGTTTTGTTTTTTACACTCAATTTCCTCTCAGAGCATAAAAACTAAAATACCTCTGCTGGCAACTTAAGTTGCCACTGGGCACTAATGGGTTAACTTCTGGATGTTGCCAAACTAAAAAGAAATGAACCGTAATAAAAGCAAAAAAGATCGGTGCCTGTCATTTACAGTAAAGTGTTGCCAGATGCCTACTAAGCTTAAACAGCTTAATTGCTATATTTTGCTGTGGTTAACAATATATATGTCAGGATGTAGTTGGCATTATCCATTCATTAGTTTTTCGAAAGGATTTTGCTTTCGAACACATCCAAAACAATTCACGCAAGTATCTATATTTCGGCAACATACAGAATTTCGAAAGGATTTTGCTTTCGAATACATCCAACACCATTCACGCAAGTATTTGTGTTTCGGCAACATACGGAAGTACAAGCACAATAAGTGTGTGATTTTCGCTTTCAATAAAGGATTCTCTGCTTAAGCTGGTTATCGGATCAAGATAGTATTAATTTTCTGCTTTGTGGCAGATCCAAGAAGAAATCTATCCACTAGCCTCTCTCTCTTTTTGCATTGTCTATGTCGTCCATAAGGTTATGGACCCGATTTCTACTGGAAAGTCTAATCTGCTATTATAATTAAAAATGATAGCAAAATTATAACATTAGTTATCAAAAAAAATTAAATAAATAAATAAAATTAAACCTCTTATAGCCTTTATTCAACTTAGCACACTTCGTAAGTAGTTATCATACCCAAAGTATTGCTTTCAATTGAAAAACATATGAAAAAATCTGATTGATATTTATAACTTTTCAAAAGCTTTCATTTTTCTATTTATTTTAGCCTACACTTAGGCGTTTATGCTTTAAAACTTTGTATATTTCAAGGCTTTATTTAATTATTAAATTAGTCTTGATTAAATTAAAAACAAGTTAATTTATTGTCATTTTAAAATGTATTTCCCCTCAATTTATAATTCTTATACTTATATGCACATACTCATGACTTTTTTAAGCATTTTACAAAAGTCCTTTATAAAAATGTAGCATATTTTAAGGCTTTTATTTTTTTGAACAAGCCATTGACTCAGAAAATGTCAGAAAAAAATATTATTCCCACCTTATCGAAATATTTAATTTTATTGAGAATATTACATACAATCTTATTTAGCGTTTTTCTTGTATGTCTAATCCAATGTGGAACAAAATCGGTATTGATTACCTTTTTCGCCAAATATCTGCATAGTTTGACCGTTTCTTAATGTTTTGTTACATCATTATTTTTGAAATCATTACAAAAACTCTATAAAGCTTTATTGATAAACTTTGAAAAAAATAAAATAAAAAATCTTTAGCCTACATTTAGGCTTGTATATTTTTAAACTATCGGTAATAGATTTTAAGGCTTTATTTTTATTATTAAATATCTATAAAGTATACAAAATTATTGAAAAAAAATCTTTTTCATTCATCCCTTAAAAATATAGTATGTCTTCAGGCATTTATTTATTATTACCATGGTTTTATTCCAACTATTTCGTTATCAACAAAGATATCCTCTGCTCAGCATATGATATAAATTCAAATGTTTCCTACTACGATTTATTAATATCTAACAGATACCATGGTGACATGGTGAGTTCGACAATATTATCGCCCTGTACAAGTCTATTTTAAGTCTACTAGGTCATGTAAAAAGGCCGGTTAATAAACTCTGGTTATTCGTAGATTGCCTGAAGCAAGACTCAAATCTCTTCTTATTATAATTTCTCCAACTCCACCGAACGGTTCTGGCCCTATCAGCGGCTTTAATATCTTATAATAATAATTAATATTTTAATATCTTATATTAAAACCATGTTAAAAACTGTAGCCTACTTTTAGGATTTAACATTATTAAAAATACAATTTAAAGTTTAGTTATTTAGACACTTTTTATTTTATTTTTTGCAATTTTTTGTTTATTATTCTTACATTTAAATGATTACCATCAGATCCTAACATAAACATCCTTCAAAGAAAAAGGTAAAAAAAAAATATTTTAAAACTCAAAAAAAAAAATATTTTTTAATAATTAAAAAAATTAGAAAAATAAAATTGTATTACTTTACAAATCCAAAGCAATATACGCTACAATGTAATAAATAAAATATAATTGAATATTAACAAAAAAATTAAATAAAAATCATTATTATTATGAGAAAAAGGAAAAAATTAGGAACAAAAACATCATCTAACATTAGTAACTGCTAAATAGAACAGAATCAAATACATATCTTTGATAACATCACTCTAAAATTAAATATAAAATAAAAAAACAATATCAAGAATAAATTTGCTGACTAAAACCTACTTCCACTTGAAAACATTAAAAAATAAAAATCAATAGAAAAATAATTGTCATGAAATAATAACAAAAATAAAACAAAAAAATTTTCATTTAAATTAACTTTCCTTAAGCCACTTTTTAAACGCTCTTGTTGTAAACATTATGTTCTGTTAACAAATAATGGAATGAAATTAAAATTTAGCAGGTTAGAGCCTCATTTAGCTTAATTTTAATTTCCAGAACATATTGAAATAGAACCTCTTAACTTGACTTTCAATAATATTTCAAAAATTCTAAAAAAAGAAACATAAAAATAAAAGAATCCTTTACCAAAAGGACTTCTTAAACTGGAAACAGTTTGAAGAAGAGAAATGAAAACAAACGCTTGACGTTTATAATGTTTGCCCCTGCATTATAAATGAGCGTAACGAAAAATATATTTTAGAATTAATTAATTAAACATTAAAAATAAATCGTAATTCCTTATTTGTTTTTTAAACATAATTTTGGTGTTTTTTATTTTATTAGCAATAATTAAAACTAAATAAATAGGAGTCTACAAGTACCACAAAGAGAATAATTGAAGCCTAGTTTAAGGTAAAACATTAGTTTATAAAAATAAAAAATTAAATTTGAAAAATCTTTTACAATTCATCAAAATAAAAATTAACAGAAATTATGTCTTCAAATTAAAAATACTTTTAAAATGTTTGAAAACTGAAATATCAAAAAATAGTAATTATTAGATAACTTTAAGCCTTTTTAATTATAACTTAAAATATATAAACAATAAAAGTAAATTAAAAATTTATAAATGTTAACTTTAGAGATTGATTAAAATTTTAAACAAATAATAATAATAATTCTTAAATTTGTAATAAATAGTATTACCTAAAACGAAATGAAAAGAAATTTCTACACTTTTCTAAATATTCTCAAATATTTTCAGAACATACTCTTAGGCAATACTGCTATTTAAATAATTCTTCAATTTTAATTTTACTTTTATACCAAAAACTTTAAAAATATCTGAAGTCTGTTTTAAGTTATCTTTATTTTGAACACTTTTTCTATTAAAAAATTTCAAATATTTGAAATATTAATTTTTTAAAGTATTCTCTTAAACAGAGCTCCTTATAGACTACATTTTTAAATACTGCTTTCTTTTTAAAATTGTCTTATGCCAAAAAGTTTTCAATTTCTAAAGCATGTTTTTAGGCATAAATTTGCTTTTGTGTAAATTTTTTACCGTAATTTTCCTTTTATTTAGAAATTAGGAAACAAAAATGTTTACAGAATATTTTTAAGTAAACTATAAATAAAAGGCTCATGAAAGGAATCCCATAAGATTTTGAAGAGGTTTCTTAGTTGGGCATTGTACTTTGAGGGGAAAAACTAGTTTGTGCCACATAGGCACCGGCTTTTTCTTTACGGTTTATTAATAAGTGAGAGAATGTAAAATTGTCTATGTTTCTGCCGTGGCATGTTGTACTCAAACTCAAGATTTTTCACCGAAGTTTCCTCAATGAACTAGGAAGCTACCTTCTTTTGGGATATGTCAAATCGAGATGTTCATCTGTGGCATTGTACTTTTGCATGAATCCCCAAACTCCCAAGGACAAACAGTTTTGCAGGACTATACGCATTTTATTTAACCTTTTCCTTTTATTGAACGTTTTGTAAAGCCTACTTTTAAATAATTTTTTTATACTTAACATTAGAAATCAGCTTTTCGTCTGCGATTGAAGTCTACTATTCCATCTTTTTAGTTTTAATTATTTTTAATTACAAATTAGTACAGTTTTAATCTGTTAAAACATATTTTTAGGCAAATGTGTTGATTTTTTTTATAATTAATATTTGAAGTATATTTTTAGGATTATTAACCAAGTTGTTGCATGTTTTTTAGGTATATCTGTGATTTCATATTCTGAAATAAAAAAAATTTGTAAATGCCGGATTTATACTTATCTAAAATAAGACAATGACAATCTTAAGTTAATAAAAAATATATACTGAACATTAATAAAACTTTGCATATACTTAGGCGCTCTTAAGAAAATATTTTAAAAAATTAACAAAAGTAGGCTTTAATATTTAATTTTTTTATTACTTTCCGATTTCTAACATAATGTGCTGCAGGAGTAGGGCATATGCCCTTGGTGTTGGCCTATTTTAAAAATATGTCAAATAACACAATTGTTTCTTAATTTAATTAAAATTGAATAAGAACTTGTAGGGCCTCAACAAACTATTTAAGTTGAGTTATCTTTTCGAAAAGAAATTAAACTTTTGGAAAAAAGGTTTCTTTTCTTAAATGTCTTTAATTTTATGGAAAATAAATATTCTAATATTGTTTTGCTGTCAATATAGATTATAAAACTATGATTTGCTATGATTAAATAAAATATTCAGCCACTATTCAAAAAGACCTTATAAAATGTACTTTAAGAACATCATTAAGCTTAAAAATCATATTAAATATAAATAAATAACTTACTTTATAAATAATTAAAAATAATTTAAATAAATTAACTTTAACTAGTAGCAAAGCTATATATATACAGACATACATATATTAAACTAAATAACTTTAACATAAAATATTAATAAAATGAAAAAAAAGAAATAAAAATTAAACTCGGAGCATTAGTACCTTTAACTATCTTAAGTTTAAGCCAAACAAAATATAAAAAAAGGAAAGAAATTTATAATATAAATAATATTTACTAAACTAAATATATTCTTCTAAATAAAAGGTAATAAAATCACTTGAAACTTATATATTATTATTAAATAAATATAAAATATTATAGACTTTAATATTCGAAAACTTTATATACATCTTAATATTATTATTATTAAAAGAAGAGAAAAAAACTTGAATAATTAAAAATTAAATAAATTTAAATAATATTAAATACTACTAGAGACAAAAAGGGTACCAAATATTACAAAATATAAAAAATTAATAAATTATAGTACTCATAAAAAAACTTTTTTGCTCTTATATTATACATACATACATATATTAAAATTTTAAAAAAAAAATGTTAACTTTTTTTATTATCATACATACATACATATATTTAATTATAAATTTAAAAAATTTTGTTAATTAAATAATTTCCTTATATATTTTATTATATGTATATGTATATGTAAGTATAATACATTTAATCATTTCTCAATCCTTTTTTTAATGTTTTAAAACATAATTATGAATTTTTAAGAACTTATAAATTATTAAAAAAAAGAAAACCTTAAATAATACATTCAACCTCTAAAATAAAAAGAATTCAACTCGAAATAGTAGTAAGTTTTGAAAATTATCATTCAATCATTAACAAATAAAATGAAACAAAAATAATTCAAATCAAAAATATTTAAAATTCAATAAAAATTTAATTAAAAATCTAAATGTAATGCTCATTTAAACTACAAAAAAAGAAAAACAAAACAAAATAAATAAATATTTAAAATGCCTAAACAATTTAAACGATTTAATTGTATTTAATAACAAAAAAGAATAAGAAAAAAATGAAATCATAAAAATAAAACAAAACCTAAACTTGAAACTATTTGAAAAAGAGAAAACAATAAAATAAACAAAATAAATTCTTTAAATCGTAAAAGAAAAGATGTTGTTTTCAATTTTATTAATTTAAACTAATTAATCAACTCCGCTTCACAAGAACGAAAGGATATAAAGGGTCCGCCAAATAACTTATCTTTGACGGCACCCCACAAATAATAGTCCAACGGTGCCAAATCGCAGCTCTGCGGCTGATAATGCGATCTTCAAAAACAGGGCGCAAACCATCGAGTGTAGTTTCGGCTGTGTGGCACGTAGCGCCGTCCTGTTGAAACCAAATGTTGCCAATATCCTCCTCTTCAATTTTTGTAAACAAAAATTCGTTCAACATGGCCCGATAACGATTGCTATTGACTGTAACGACCACTCCTTGCTCATTTTCGAAGAAAAATGGCCCAATTCTGCCGTTTTGGGTGCATCGGCTTTTCAATATATGCCTGCGAGTTTTCTGTGCCCCAAATGCGACAATTTTGCTTGTTTACATACCCGCCAAGATCAAAATGAGCTTCATCTGAAAATATGATGTTTTTTGCCAAAATCGGCATCTTCTGGTGTAGGCTACTGCATGGCCAGCCGAGGCAGCCATTTGAATGAAATTATTTTCCATTATTAACCGGAAGGATTGTACTTTCAAATAAAAAAGAAATTTGAGAAAATATTCAGTAGTTTTTTTAAAGCATTTTTAAAAAAAAGTTATTTGGCGGACCCTTTACACACTGGGAACAGTCACAGAATCAATTCGCCACAAGCAATTTGTTATAGGATAGGTGAGAGAAGGGCCGAGCTAAAGGAATGCATGCAGTTTTAGTTATTTATTGAAACTAAAAACAGATTGCTCGACAAGTTTAAAAAATATATATGTACTCCCGTTGCTTTAAATGTTAAACTTTGAAACACAGTTTTAGTTATTTATTGAGAACAAGAAGAGATTGCTTGATAAATTCCTTTAATATACTATGTATGTAAACTCTGTGGAATATATCATCGTAAAAAAGCATTTATTTATTAATAAATTAAAACCATAAAAAAACAAATAAAATAAAAGATCAATCAGTAGCTTAATATTACTTTGCAGGAATGCTTAACAAATTTCATTTCATTTACAATTCGAAAATATAATTCAAACAACATGTTAATGTTTATATTTTAAATCTCAATTAAAAATCTAAAATCTTTGGTATGTACTTCAAAACTTAAAAGATATGCTTAAAACTCATGTATAACATTTGCCATTTGTTATAGAGTTCCTTAGCTTAGGCCTATTTCTTTTCAATTCGAATTCATATAAAGCCAAACCGAATTGATGGACAAAAGAAGAAAATTGTTTACTTATATAGGAAAAACTCAACTCTGGTTCTTGTTCTAAGGCACAGTAACCTTTCAGATTATCCTCAGACCAATGTGGAGGATCTATAACACCTGGATTTCTGCCTAAAAATTGGGGAAATGCTTCGGTTGATAGATGAGGATAGAAAACACGTTTTAAATCGTAATATAAATAAGTAGAATTACTTTGTTGTAATATATAGCCCAGATCATCACTTAAGGCAGTTGGTATAGCTAAGAAAACACGATATTGTATCTTTTTCGTTTCCTTTTTCAATTCATTATTGGTTATGATACGTTTTAGTTTGGAAATAACTTGTTTCAAATCCATGCTGCCATATTCATAAACATAAAAATCTTTTCGTTTTTTATAACGCTGCTTGGTATGACGATTGAAATGCACCATCTGAGAACTAGGAATATTTACAAACGATAGTGGCACCATATATGTATGAGAAGTAATCAAATGAAAATGTTGTTCAGGTGGCTTAATTTTAACAGCCTGTTCAAAATATTGTGTCAAAGGAAATATGCCTGCTTGGTGGACAAAACCAAAGAACACGGTTAAAGCTATATTGGTAATATACCACAATTTCAAAACCGGCACAGCAGAGACCTTAGAACATAGGAAATTATCATATAAAAACCTAAGCCAAGGATGTTCTACACGAAAAGGATAATTGTTAGCAAAACCGGTTATAAGTTTAGGGCCATGTAATAATATTATGGGAAACGTAAAAGGTATTAAAAATCGTGGCTCTTGATGGTTAATTAAAGACAAAAAGAACAAAGGAATAAATATGGCACCAGACATGAGGCCTACTATACTTTGGGCTCTAGGCAAACCCTGGTATTCAGCTTTAAAGAACCTTATCATCATATTAGCAAAAGAAACCATGGCTATTATGCCCAAAATGCCATAAAGTAAAGGTATATTCACAAAGAGATGTATATACTTTGGATGTAGGCCATGCTCTGCTGTTTTCTTAGAATCTAAATTATATTTTACGAAATTCCAAGGGGTAAACACAAAATTATCAATGCCTATATTTAAAGTTTGTATTTCGCCCGCGGTTAAGTGTTGATAGTATAAGGAATCACACAAAATAAAGAACAAACAACAAGGTATAGCGCTTAAGCAGAATAATATCATGCGAAAATGAAAATCTGTAAAGGTTACAGTCTTAGTGCCCAGACCTCTTAACAGCCAATAGAAAACCATTGGCGAGCCAAAAAGCAAAAATGTGGGACGATTAAACACCCCAGCTACACATATAGAAGACATGGCGAAAAGTCTATTAAAATTATGAGCAGGTAAAGCATTTTTTAACTTCCATATCTTAACACGTTCCCCTATAGATGACGCCTTATCGTATTTCTCCTCTAAAAATTCCTTTTTATACACCACCGTATTTGTGGTTATCATGCATTCCGCCACTAGATATAACAGCAAAGAACACAAACACATTTCTATGGTATTCGAGAAGGTGTGGGTACCAAATACCAGCATAACCCAGCTGCTGCCCAAGGCCAATAGACGTATTTCATACCTTAAGCTATACAGACAGCATACGCGATACATGGACCAATCATTAATAAACGATAATATACAATAGATAAGTCTAGGGAACACTAAATAAGTATAGCTGACCAATATATCTATGCTGAGGTAGTGTTTTAAGTAAGCGGCCGCAAATTCCAAAAAACTCCAGGGCACTCGTAATAATATAAACGGCAATGTAATGCTTCGCAAAGGCATGGTGTTATTGAATTCCCAAGTTCTGACATGTTCCAAGCGAAAGTGATCACCTAGAATTTGATTATTTATGAAAAAGGATTCTCTTCCACACACATTGCTATCAAACTCACCGTTCATCACCTCCACGGTTTGAAAAAATTCATCCGGGTGCACATATCCGTTCTGTGGTATAAAAACCAATACTATTCGCAGTACAGCAAAAAATAAATATGTACACAGATTTTCATCATTATTTGTACGTTTTTTTGACCACAATTGATTAATATTTGTGGCCAATTTCATTTCTTTATAAAAAATTCTTTGGAATCCTATAAAAATGCAGAAGAAAAAATCAAAACATTCTTTTTAAGGGGTGACGTGACGATTGTTGTGATTGTAATCATTCACAATTGTTTGTTTTGTTCTACTGTTTACGAGGGGGTTGTCAACAATAACAAAACACAGCTGATCCAAATAGAAAAAATTACAGTTTTATTAAAAATTTTCTCAATAGTTTGTTTTGTTGTTGTTGTGTGTACGATTGGAAATAATTACTAAACACAGCTGTGTAGAACACTGAGAGAAAGTATACACCGTGCTCAAATATTCTGGAGTCTTTAATTTCTAGCTTTATTTTGGTTTCCGTACTTATTTTTGCAAAGATTACGAAAGTACACATAGTGCTCAAATTTTATGTCTCTATCTTACACATTTTCTGAGATGGAAGTATTTTATATGGTGAACGGACTAGAATGTAAACAGTGTATTCACATTAATAGGCTCCTGCTGTTTTTGTTTTCTGATTTACCTTGATTTAAAACTAAATTATTCTTTTTTAAACGGAAAATATGACAATAATGGATCTAATAGCAACAAATAATAAAAGTACTCTAATTTTCATTGTACAAAAGTACTATAATTTAGAAAACATTTCGTTAACTTTTTTGGGCATCTTTACACATTTTTGCTGTCAATTTTCTCTCTATAATTTTCTCTTTTGTATTTTTCTATAAAATTATCTCACTCAGCCAGCCAAACGTCAAATTGAGGTTATGTCATAACAGCTGTTTACATTTTTCTGATTGTGGTGTAAAAATCATCTTCGAAAAGCAAAAAGTAATGTCTTTGGGTAATTTCGGTAGAATCGCTTTTGGTTGGTACGATTTTGTTGTTTAAAACTCTTAATAAAATCTGAATTAAAAACTTGAAATTAATTAATTTCATTTAATATTTCTCTTAAAGGACTGTAATAACTGTGGCTGGTGTTTATTCGTTTGTACTGTCGAAGAATTCTGTGGACAAGAGACGTTACGAGGATATGCAAGTTCGGGAACGTATGAGAAAAGCAAATCTTGGTGAATACGAATCAGTGGGCTCTAGACGTTTTAGCGCTTAATAGTTAAGAGTTATATTTCAAAAGAGACAACAAAAGGCAACATTTTTCAAAACAAACAAAATTTAATACCATAAAAACAGAACAATACACGTGCATTTTATAAAACACATAACATGGCTATGCCCCAGATTAGTCCAGCCGAACAGGCAAAATTACAAATGATGCAAGAGATGGAAATTGAAATGATGTCTGATTTATATAATCGTATGACTAATGCTTGTCATAAAAAGTGTATACCACCACGCTATGGAGAAGCTGAATTAGGTAAGAGAATTATACATTTACAGCCATTCTTGATTTAGAGTTTTAGGAAAGCTTGGCTTAATGAAAAAGCTATAGGGGTCATATTGCCCCGTGCTCTTTTAAAAGAATCTAATGGGTTTGAGACTACTTTGTTTGGTACTCTTCCATTTTAAATACAATGATAAGGTACTATCCTAAGACAATAACTATATCATTTAACGTCTGCTGAAAAGCCATTGTCTATATAAGTTTAGGTAATGGACTTTCATTTGTCTCTGATAAGCTTTTAAAAGATCTCAAAAAAAGTCGGTATGCATAATTTAGTCAAGTAAAAAGGCCTATGAAAATTTGTTGTTATAATAGCTTTACTACTACCGAGGCTTCCTTCCTATTGAGAATATTCCTGATTCCACTGGGTACATACTCCATGGCCGAAAAAATTCGAGTCTTCCTGAGATAGATCCTATTGTTATGGGAAGAACGCTTAAAATTTGCAGTTATTTGATTTTTTTACCACCACTGTTTCAAATTACCAGAAGACACTAACTCTTATAATGTCCATAATACTGATTATGCTTCAAATAAACAATAGTTTTCTAATAAAATATCTTTGACGGATGGTTTAATATTTACTGGAATCTCTTTATTTTCAATTGCAGGTAAAGGTGAAATGGTTTGCATAGATCGTTGTGTTGCTAAATATTTGGATATACACGAGAAGATTGGTAAAAAACTTACAGCCATGTCCATACAAGACGAAGAACTAATGAAGAAAATGTCCAATTAAAATTAGTTGTAAACGTTAATTTCTTTTTCTTTATTTTTCTTTTATTATTACAATAGACACATAATACATATAATTTTTATTGTACATAGCAATATTTGCTAATTTAAATTTCTTTCGTTGTTAAACATTGTTTTATCATATTTGATTTTCTTCTTCTCAGAAGAAAGATTTTCATTTAATAAAATGTAATATCATTAACTAAAATGGGATATGTAAAATGTCTTATTACCAAGGGCTGCCTGGTGGTGGATTAATTTAAAAACTAACTAAAATTTGTTATATAACGCGACAGTTCCGGTATTAGAATAGAGATGTCCTAAAATAAAGGCAAAACAAAATATTATGAATTGGAAAATACTTAATGATTGCCACAGTACCAACGTTTTTGGCTTGAGTATATGTATTGTAAAAAATAAATATGTATTTACCTCCATATCGTTTTCTGGACAACTTTCATCAGTGGAGTCTAAATCACTTGTTTCAATACTGTTTTCCCAATCGGATGAAGAAGAATCATCATCGTCATCATGGTCATTGTCATTATTTTCATTTTCATCTACTAAGTCACCAATACTGGAAGAACCTAAGCTGTCTTTTGTATCCAGGAGGATATTGGGTCTTTCCTATAAAAAAATTAAGTAAACATATTTCATTAAACCAAGTAAAACATAATTTTGTGCACATTAAGTATAATCAACTGGCTCTACCTTCTTCAAACTATAATAATACGGTCTTTACTTGACCAAATTTTTAATAAAAGTAAACTGTAGGGAAAAATAAATTATTTTCACAATCCCATGCAATTGGATTACACTAAGCGCCTTTAGAAAGATAAGAATTTACAATTTAGTGCGTTTTTGAAATGGACACCATTAAAGCGAATGTACGACATATTTTGTAATTTTTCTTTTAAGAATGGTACCTGCAAGCACATTCGTGGTTCCCGGGACCTCTTTCCTAAAATTGATAATTGGACATAAGAACGCTTAGCAAGTTCTTAAGCTTCCTGAATAGTTTCGTGCCCTAAAAACCCCTGCAGTTTACGCCTGAATTGGTCAAATACAGATATTGGGACAAGAGTTGAAGTTTTTAGTTCTAGAATAAAATATTGCGCAATAATGGGGAAACGGCAAAAGTCTATGCCATTGAAAGATGTACTCAGTTCAACCAAGATTACACAAAATATGTTTAGAAGTTTGAATTAACTTTAAAGCAATGATATACAACAAAATGTTCGTGTTGACAAGATAATAAATTATTTTGAAAAACCGTTCTGTGTGTATGTATTTAAAGGAAATAAATGTATACTTACCCTTAATAGAGATCTTACAGAGTCCATATGACAAATAGGATTAACACATACATTTATCATGCGTATAAATTCCAAATCCTTTAAAAATTCACCGGTTACCGATTGGTCAATACGATTACAGTTGAGAAAAACGTATTGTAAATTCCTCATGCGTTTCAAACAGGATGGTATAGCAGTCAGTTGATTACTTTTTAAATTCAAATGTATAATATTACCCGCCTCGCCCAAGCAATCAGGTACCTCTGTAATTTCATTATTCTCCAAAGTTAACCAACGCAATTTACGTAAACGTTTCACAGAATTGGGTAAATTTTTTAACTGATTGCCACGTGCACCTAATGTTTCAAGGCATTCACAGTTGCCAATTTCTTGGGGCAACTGTAAAAGGCCCGTATTGTTGCACCAAAACGTTTCCAATTGTGTTAATTGGCCAAATTGACGGGGTAATGTAGTTATACTGTTGCAGCTTATGTTTAATACTTTGAGACTTGTTAACTGGCAAATGACCAAAGGGAATTCGGTCAATTTATTAAAGTCCAACGTTAAGACCTGTAAATGGCTCAACTGGCAAATAAAGGCAGGTAGCTGAAATTAAATCATTTCAGGCTTCACATGTATGCGTCTATGTCTGTTGAATGTGCACCTTGTAACGGACTTACCCTTGTTAAATGATTATGATTTAGAAATAATTTAAATATTATGTCGCATTTCTCTACCAGTTCGGGTACTTCCTGCATTTCAAAACGCGATAAATTTAAGGTGAAGGATTTCTTGCATAGGACATCTTCGCATATGGCCAAAATGTGATTATTACGAAAGAATTCATACACAATATTCATTTTCTTGTTTCGATTTTATTTTATTTTGTTACTACACGTTACTAAATTTGTTAAAATACTTGAGATTTTTATAAGTTTTATAATTTTGTAAAGTTTTTTTCCCCAATTTTTCTTTATTTTATATTTGAACAGTTGCAAAGTGCAACAACACTACGCGTTGCAAATAAATTTCTTTCGTTTGTTTTCATTTTAATTTTCTTTGAGCCCCCCGCTCACACCCACTGAATCCTCACAAACATTTTTTTTTTTGTCTTTATGTCAGTGTTGCCATTAGGTAATTGTTTTTCATACTAAAAAAAGATACTAAGATTCACTGTCTTGGAAAATAAGTCTCCAATCTGCAAAAATAAGTAAAGCTTCTTGGCAAACAGAGTTTCAATTTCAAAATTTTTTTAGTCAACATTTTCTTTTATATACGGCCAACATACTAGATACCTTATCGAATATATGGTAAAGATATTTGGAACTTATGGACAGCCAGCCCGTCCGAAATAACCAAAGTTACTAAGCTGCCACTTACGAAGTTTAGACAGGGACTAGTAGCACGCTACTTAAAATGATAGTTCGGAGAACCTACCTGTGGTATAACGCTGTGTAAATGGCTTCCCAATTAGACCAAAATTCACAGCATGGTGGTAAGAGTGACTGATCACTGCTAGGTCGTTTGCAATATGTCACAAAAACAGATCGGTTTTAGTACAGTAACTCTTTGGATAGCTTAACTAACCTAGGTAGGCTCTATAGGTCCATTAGAATCTCAAAAGTTTTTCTCATAGTATTAACTGACCTGTTGTCGTTGATAACTGCAAGTCCTGGAAGTCCGTTTTGATAACTAGTGCTTTGAAGTTAACTCCCTGAATTTTCTAGATAAACATTATCTTTGGATACAACTTTTTATCGCAGAATTAAATTTTATTTTATTTGATGTATATATTTTATTTAAATTTATAAAAATTGTTATAATTATTATGATTATTAATTAATTTTTTTTAATAAAACTATTCATCTAAGTATTTCAGTATTATTTTATAATTTTGTAATCCATTATACATTTATTTTGTTTTTACTTTTAGAAAAGTTTCTTAAAGTTAACCTTAAACGATGTAAAGCTATAGTGTTCTATTAAACGTGCCAAGAGTAAATTGTTGATCATAAAGAAGACGGCACCCTGGGCACCTATCCAATAAAATGTATTCCATGTCTTAAATTCCAATAGATATGCCGGCAAAAGCCATAGACCTTGTGACACCAGCCATAACGCAAAATAAGCAATGCCCTGAGGCCAGGTTATTGAATGTAAATTATTTAAGCACAAAGGCAACAAAGCCAAATACCAAACAAAGTATTGCGAAGTGACCACCGAGTTGAATGTAACCATGACAAAGGCCACCGCAAAGATACAAAATGGTAGAGTCTGACGAAACTGGCCAAATGCAAAACTTAAATACAAAATTAATATAAATTGTGGCAACATAATAAGGGACTTCTCTAATAGGGAAGTTTCAATTGCGCCGCCACTTAAATATTGCATTAGAAAGTAGAGAGAAAAGTTGTGGCGGGCATCTTTGCGTATAAAATGATATAAATAGGCTTCATATATATACCGCCAACCGTAGAGATAATAAAAGAAGCCGGTAATAAAAAATAAACTTAAAAATGTACCAAAAATGAGTAGCAATTGTTTGCTGGAGGGAAATAATACAATACGTAAAAACTCTTTCAAAGAACGTACTAAACGTTCTGATAAACAAAGATAATAGGCCAAGCTAAATAGTAAAGGATATAGGCGTAAATGTATAGCAAAACCATGAGCTAGGCCGGCCAATAGAATGAACAAATTACGTTTACTTTTTTTGTTGCAATCTTCAGATTTCGATAGCAGATATATAGTGAGTATAACAAAAAAGCTGGAAAAACTGTCACCATTGCCACGTGTCGATATAACAGCTGTTAATGGATTGTATAGCCAAAAGCAAGCAGACATTTTGGCAATCATGGCGGGACGATTGCGTTCATCGGTATCGCCATAATTTACATTTGCATTGGCTCTGGAGGATTTGCCATATTTGATTAAAAGATATTGTACGGCTTTATTGCATTGGGACTGTAGTTCGGAACGCACAATGGCGTAAATTAAAACAGCCACTAAAAGGTCAAAACAGGCGTAGATAATTTTACCTATTGCGGGATGCAACACAACATTTGGTATTTGAATGTAGGCCAAAAGAGGGCTATAGCGATATGTGTGCCTATTGAAAGGAGTACGTCCTTTGAGTATTTGTCTGGCACCATCTGTAACTACTTTATAATCTACATCGGTATACGGTACTTCCGAATGTAGATCATGTACTTGACTATAGCATATTAAACATAAACGTATACATATGGATACAATAAGATGGAAACGAAGTGATAGATTTTGTAGATTCTCTTGGAAACGTTGGAGTTTTGGTAGTTTGGCCATATTTAATCTAATTTGCGAAAATATATTTCGTTTTGTTTTTCAATTACAAACAATTTTATATTTCGTTTTGTTTTTCAATTAAAAACAATTTTAAGTCTTTCGTCGTACGTGTTCTGCGTTAATTTATTTATAATTTAGTTTTCATTTCTTTTGCCGCTTTTTGTAGACACTCTTTAAATAGCAGAAACTCCTTTTCACATGTCTTGTGTTGAATATTCAAATCTCGACTTACACATACGGCATAAACTTTAGCAGGTTCGGCACATTTTCCTAACAATATTGGATAGTTGCGCATACGTTGTTTCGCTTTACGTACTGATTCCATTACTTGCGTCTCTCAAACTTAATGGAGTCTTCAACAGCAGGAAAAGATTCTTCGAAGAAAGCGTCGTAAAGTGGTCGTGAGAAAAGCACCAACAATGAGGTGGTTATAAAGGTTAATTGGAATAAACGAGGATTTTTTTGTATCCAATTACGTTTCGGCAATTGAGCAGTACGTTTACGTTGTGTTGCCTGTTGGTTTAGAATATCTTGCAATTCTTTTGGTGGCTTATAAGGCGGTATTGAAGGATTTGGCATTATTTTCTAAAAAAATAGAAATTAAAGAAAACGGACTTTAGGTTTATCAATGGTAAAGTTATGCTTAATTAATATGCTTAATTAATAAATTTTTGTGGTAATTTTTATATGTAATTTTTTATGTCAAAAATACATATCGTTCCGCCAGACTAATTGTCAAAAATATAGGTATACCACGTAAACATTATTCCACTTGTCCAGAAGCTAAACAAATTTGGTGACGGAGGATGCTATTGTGTTGGAAAGTATTTATATGATTACTAACTACTCCGCATTATTACGAATAATTTTGTTGTTGAAAATTTTTTATCAATTAAGTCTTTTGACGAAAGGGATAAGATTTTAATAAAAGATACACTTTGGAATTGCATTCAAACAAAGAACTTGAGTGGAGTACTTTTTTAGTACACTTTATATATTTGTAAGTTCAAATTAACTTCTCTGATCACACATTCATTTTAATAGTTAATTTACCTTTAACGTTTTTCTTTTAATTTATTTTCGTCTGTTGTGTCTTTAGTTATATATGGACGGTCCAAAGCAATGCCTGAACAACATAAAGATTCTTTATGCCACTTTAAACAGCATTGGCGCATCTGTTCCAAAGCTTCCAAGCACTTGTCTTCTTGATAGTTGTTCTCTGCAAAAGTTCAAAATTATATAAGAACTAAAACATACCGGTATTTTAATAAAATTTCATCTTACAACTTACCGTTTAAACAAGCTTGTATTCTACAGGCATTCGCTTTACAAGGATCCTTTTTGGTATTGTACTTGGACATCAATTTTATTCGCACAAATTAAAAAAAGTTATAGAATTTTCCGTGAGATAAAAGAATGACTTCAAATGTATTTGACAGCGCAATTGGAAGAGAGAAAAGAAAATAATGAACAGCTGTTTATTGCGTTAATAGTGATGGAATCAAAACAATGACAATTAATCAGTCTAATCGATTATTCTTTGAATAAAAAAAGAACTTTATGTGTTAAATACAAGTAATAACTAATATGTTCAATGAATAAATAAATAAATTTATTTACTGTTAGATGGTTTTTACTATATTCATACAATATTTATATTCATAGATACAAATTTTTTTTTATTAAATGGTTACTTATTTACTTTATTTTGTTATTCTCCAGTTGTCATTCATGTTTTCTTGTTTTTGTTTAGTCTGGCATCATCGCTTAAGCACGCCAAGTCAGATTTTTTCTATCAGTTCTATACGTGAATGAAATTTTATTGTAAATTGAAATATATTTTTATACAAAATATAATACGAATTTAAGCAAGTTTTATTAAATAGTTCAAATAAACGAATAAAAAATAACCAAAAAAATGTAAATATGTTTTAAACAAAGTGTAAACTACTGCAGAAAATTTGCTAAAAAGCAAAGAAGTGTAATAGAGACAAGCAAAACCCATCTTTTGCAACTGTCATAGTTTTTTTATTTGAGAACACAACAACACAAAACGCTTAGGCGATAATATAGGAAATATTTAGGAAATCTAAAAGAAAAGAAATAAAAGTGAATTGTGCAAACAATATTCATTAGGCAACGAAGGAAAAGTAATTGTAAAAATGCCATCAAAAAAGAAAAAATATAACGCACGTTTTCCAGCGGTAAGTTTTTTTTTTCATATACTTTAATATATTAATAAACAAGAAGAAGCATTAATAAAACAAACAAAAGAAAAATTGAATTATTAAAAGGGAAGGGTAGCGTTAGCACTACTGTAATAAACAAACAAACATACATGCATAAAAACAAAAGCATTTTTTTGAGTATTTCATAAACAAATTCAATAAATAACATAGATTTACATTTAAAACTGTTATACATGGTCGCTGTTATCTATCAATCCCTTTACAGTAATTCTTATTGTATTGTATTTAGAGTTCGCAGCAGAATATTTTAATGTTAATTTTAACAGTGTAGTTTTAAATGTGAATAAAATGAAACTGTAAAATAAGCACTATACATGACCGCTGTTATCTAACCATTTACATTTTGTTTAATTTATTAGGCTGAACCTAAAACCTTAGTAACAGCATTATGTTAAATATTTTAATAACATTGTGGTTTGGAAAGTAAATGTAAAGAGAACGTCTTTTCTGTTTATTTACAGGGTCGTATTAAAAGGATCATGCAAAGCGATGAAGAAGTTGGAAAAGTAGCACAAGCTGTACCAGTTATAATTTATATCCTTTTTCAAACTAAAACAGTTATTATTTATAATTCCTTATAAAATATTGGTATAACATTTTTGAAGACGTTAGTTTTATTTTTAACTTATTCTAATAAGAAAGTATATTTTAATATATTGTCGTAAGAATGTAATTTGATGCTTTTTGCCAAAGAAATAATACTCTTTTTTTTTTTGTATAATAACTCATTGCGAAATTAATTTGGTTTGAAAAGCATCCAATTAAAACCTATTGGGTTTATTTGGTCGCCTGGCCAAGTTCTCACAGTCATTGAATCTAATTTCTCTTCTTTTGATCAAGGTTTTCCAAAGATTTATTTCCGAATAAATAGTTTGACATTGTGCGAACATACTGTCCCCGCCTGTAGCGACTAAACAATGTTATCATGGCAATGGGAAGAAATATTCAAGTTTAAAAATTGTGCAATTAAAAATATTAATCATAATATCAATCTATGTGGTTTCCTTGACTGTTTACATTAAATGGGATCCCTTGATCCTGTATTATTTTAATTTTCTTTCTTTACCTAGAACATTAGAGCTTTTCGTTGAATCACTTTTAACAAAAACTCTAAAAATAACCAATTCTCGAAATGCCAAGACCTTGTCTACGTCTCACATGAAGCAGTGTATAATGTCGGAGCAACGTTTTGATTTTTTACGTGAGCTGGTGAGAAATATCCCAGACATAAGTGTAGCCGAAGAGGCGGCCAACTACAATGAGGAGGATAATCAAAGTTCGCCTGAAGAACAATATCCTGATTCCGATACACCATACGACTTGAGTATGCCATCAACATCGCTTAGAGCTGTACGGCAACAACAACAGCAGCAGCAGCCACAGCCGCAGCCGCAGCATTATCATCATCATCAGCAGATTGCCTCAAATGGACATAACAATGGCGGTGGCCCATATGATCATCTTAGAAATCATTTGAAGAGATCTATTAGTTCGAATCCTGGTTCAGTTATACGACATACAACAGGAGCAGATTGTGTGCCAGCGAAACTATCGCGTTCTGATTCAACACCAGTTCCTCAGCATATAACATCAATACCAGCACCAGTACAACTACAACAGCATTCACGACTGAAGCATCAATCATACTCAATGCCAACTACAACAACAACACCAACTATAGACAACAACTGTAATAAACCAAATATTAATAACCCTCCAACACAGTTGCGATCACATAAGCAACAAACTGCCATACCTGCGCCTATTGTTAGCATTGATTATTGCAATAAGCCAGTTGTTAAAATAGACTATAGCAATTTACCGTTAGCTGAAATCTCTAGCTCGTCTGGTAATACAATAGCTACACCTCTAAGTGCACCTGCCAATATAGCTAATATGTCTAATAATAATTCGACTTTTAATTTCTCAGCCGAACCAGTCATCAATATAGATCTTTCCAATATTGTAAACGCTTCAACTGGTGGAACTACAGCCAGTTCAATACCCAGTGTGGCTACTATAAGTATTGGCACGCCAACACTAAAGCCGCCACCATCAAACACCTCATTGAAATCAACTTTAACATTAACAGCATCCATTAATCATAATAATAATAAAACAAAAGCAACAGCTAATGCTGTTACTGATCAACAATCTCGTAATTCCAAAAATGCAGTGGCGCAGTCATTAAGTTCTTCATCATCGTCATCAGCATCATTAACCGCCAAGGCAAATGCGCTTGCTACTGCAGCAGCTGCAGCAACCATGACAACAGCAACAACTAAAAGTAGTGACTCATATTTGGAAATGGATGAAGATTATGACAATATTTAAAATCAACACCTCCCCTACCCCCACCACCTACTAACAAAAAGAAAGCAAATAAGTTATAATTAAAAGAAGAAAAAACATTCATTTAGACCATACAATCCCTCGGTAATATTAAGTTTAAACTAAAACTCATTTTGTTTTTTTTTAATTGTTTCTTTATACATAAATTTTGTTTTGTACTCTCGTCCTTTTTTTCTTTCTGATGAGTTATTTAAATTAAATCTGTCTCTATTTTCTTATATATGTATTTTTTTTTTGTTTTTCTCAAAATTAATTTCCTTCTAATTACGTATGTTATTTAAATATTGTAAAAATATTTAAAAAAGAAAATAAGAAAATAAACAAAAATATGAATTTTTCGTTTTAAATTTAAACAAATTTCTTTTATTTATTACGTTAACTGGTTAAAATCCGTCTAGTATGCGTGTAACATCACTTTGTATAGTTATATCATAAGCTGTTGGTATCCTGCCCTCAATTTATATTTTCTACTTTGTCCAGTTGTGAATATTTGTTTCGAGGATAGGGACAAAGAAAGGCGAATTGCTCACAGAAAAATATACAAATAAAAATGTCACGTCCCTCATAGGGGTGTACCCAAAAGACAAAATGAATTGCTTATAGGAGAGAACATTCACAATTCACTAACAAAAAATGCCATCTTTGTCAAGACAATATATGGTATCCAAATATATATAAATACACAAACAGGCAAAAGCTACAGAATTTCTTTAAGAGTAAAATCCGAAAGAAAGAAATTTATCATCTCCCGTCTGGTTATACCATTACTTTGCTTATGAAATAAAAATCAAGAAAACTAGTGCCTCACCAATGGGTACAATGGGTCAATTCGACCTCAGGGTACTGTACTTGTCTTAATTGACACGTACACGTCCTCTAACCTAACCTAAGTGCCTCACCAGGTCTATAATGGATGTGATGATGATTCACTGGACCTTATAAACTGAATGACAACTGCACCATTTTTCCTGCTGTACTATTTGCTGTTCTAAAGACTCTTGAGACAGTGACTGATCTTCTAATTCGAATTTTATGTGAATTTCAGTGACAATAAGAGAAGCTCGTCCGTAATCCTGACTGAAGGATTGTAATGGCCAATTATGTATGTATTCAGTGACAATAAAACTGCCCTGCGTGCTGTAGGGACGGTCTGGTATAAGTCGGGGGTGGTTCGTGGGTTTAAGAATCGACTCAATAAAACCCAGTTTTTTGCTGTCTGAGCTGTTTTTTACCCGCAATCATGCAAGATAGAAAGCACTGAGATCAGTATGAATTCAGATTAACTCAGATTTGAAATATTCCCTGGATGGTTGTAACTCCTTGATTTATGCTACAAATGAAAAAAAAACATGGGAGGGAGTCTTCAACTAACGGAAACAGAAAATAGAGTCCAATTAACCATGCTTTGCGTACGTCCAAGGGTGATATACATTTATACATCAATGCTTTGTCACAACCTATAGGCATAGCAGAGAAAATTTAAATAGAATTGAAAACATAATTGATCACAGTGGATCGCACAAAGCACTCCAGTATTTTAAACGCTTACCCAGCCTCAAAATAATATTCCTTCCACCCTTCCACTACATATCTATATAGTTCCAACAAAATACACATTGTATTTAAAAAGTTTGTTGTATTTTTTAAAATTTTCTTTATTTTGCGTATTTTTTTCTTTTGTTTTTTCAAAAATATATGATTTTTTTTGTTATGTCCTTTAAATTTCTTTTAAAATAAATATATTTCTTTTAGGGCATCTTTTTTTCTTTCTTTTAAAACATATTGAGCGATTTTGTTTTTGACGGACATTCTTAAAAGTTTATGTGTAATTGGCGGTGTGTTTTCATTTTCATTTTTTTTTTTAATATAAAATTTCTAAAACAAAAATCTAACAAAATACAATCAATATAATATATATAAAGTTTTTGTGTAAAGTCTGAAATAAAATAATCATCATCACTGATAGGGGCTCCGGTCATTTAAAATGGTAAAACTTTTTTTATATTTTTGCTCACGGTTCGGTGTCAGTTTGTACTTTGTTTTTTTTTCTTTTTTTTAATTTTTTATTTTTTTTTTACTTTTGTAAAAACGACGGTTTGTATTTTGTTGTTGTTGTAATCATTAAATGATTTGTAATTGGAATTAAATGCTTTGCTTGCCATAAACATTTTTAGATGAATTTCAATCCTCCGGTACTTTCCATTGCAATTGTTTGCCACGATCGTAAAGATTTTTTAAAGCGGCAGTGAATTTCTTTTCAGCTTGTAACTGTAAGTAATGTTTGTATAATTGTAGTGTAGTGCGGGCGTCTTCTACTGAGTCGTGTGTCTCCGATTGGATTTTTGTGCCGAGAAAATGCCAGGCTAAGAATCTTAAAGATACCATACGATGATGTGGCAAATGGAACAAGTGTACGGTATCAATTATTTGCTCGGAAGGTACATATATATTGATTACGCTGATATGGAGAACAAAAAAAGAGAAAACAATAGTTATGACTTTTCTTACATGGAAATAAATTTAAATAAACTTACCGAAAATCATTTTTTAAACCATGACCAACAAATAAGACACCCACATCAACTAAATATTTAAGTTTCTGATATGAATTCTTAAGGGCGGTCAAACGTTTGCTACTGAAATTTGCATCCAAATCACCTGGTTTAATACCCGAAAACTGTGTCAAATAATCGACAACTTTTTCTTGGGTTGATATGTAGTCATCCATGAAAGGTATACCTTCATCGGAACCTTGTCTAAAAAGTTTAATAATTATAAGAAGCAAAAAATAAAAAAAAAACAATAAAATGAATTAATTTTTAATCATAAAAAAATTAAACAAAAAACTTGTTTTTGTTTGTAAATGTGAAAGCATCTTACCCACGTATACAAGAAATACGCGCAACGCTCATGTGACATGGTTTTATGGTTGCTGTTTTGCCATCCGGACGTATTTCATTCTCTTCGGGATTTAAGGTGACAAATTCAGCATCCATAGCAACCAAATCACCAGCCTGCGGCATTTCATTCACTTGCAATGGTTTAAATAATGTATCACCAGGATTATGCGGATGCACAGGATTAACAATATCCTGAAAAAAGACATTTTTTATACATTATTTAAACTCATTTATATTGGCACCAACAAAACAACAAAATATGTTTTTTGTTTTTGCCCGGTGACAGACAAAACACAAAATATTTGTATAATAAAGATAAAAAGAGTTTTTTTTTTACTTTTATAAAAGGATTATAGAGAGGCTGTGGTTCATTGTGTGGCAATTCAAAATCTTCCATAAATATACCCTCAAAGTCAATCTTATCCGTATTGATGCTACTGTAAAATAGCACACAGGGCATTTTCCAATCCAGTGTAAACCAAACAGATTCCTGATTTGATACCGGTGAAATGCTAAAAGAAATTACAATTTTGTTTTTTTCTTTTTGAAGAACTGCTAACAATGTACATAAACAAATTCGTATGATTAGTTTAAACTTACCTGAAATCATTGAATATATACCACTGTTCCTGATCCTCACCAAAGCTGGTATTGCCCATTTTCATGGTATGATATTTCTTGCTGACATTTATCAATGAAACCAGATTTTTTTGATTGCCATCATCTATCTGGCAGACAACCGCATGCAAAGCATATTCACGGTACAATTCATTTTGTGGGTTTGTGTCTAAAAAAAAAAGAAAAATTGTAAATCAAATACTTTTTAACTTTCTAATCTAACCCTACATACTTGTTGTGCCTTGTTCTGTATTTGTATTTTGTGCTGATGTGTACATTTCTGCTGTATTCTTGGTGTTATCATTTTTGGTATTGCTATTTTCAGTTTGAACGCTAAGTTCTCTTTGTTCATTGACGGCCATTGAAAAGTTAAGCGGGAACCAGGAATTTTGTCTAACATTTGGCGAATTATTTGTGTTTTGATTAATTGACGTCGATGTTGACGTTGCCGTTGGTGATTTGCGATCCGGATGTACAAAATGACAATCACTACGTGAACAATTAATGCCATAACGACACGGTTTAGTGGTATTTAAAGTGGCCGGCGACTCAGACATTGTTGGATTGTTGCGATTCAATTGTTTGCGTAAGAAATTTAAATCTTTTTCATTATTTAGACCACAATTAATGGCAAGCAACTGAGGAAGACCAGTGACCTTAATGTAAAAAATGGAAAGATTTCTTGCATTAATTCAAAAAATTATAAAAATAGTGAATTTCCTTTTACTACCCATTATACATAATTCTTTATAACACTTGTCATAATAATTACCTTTACGGTTTGTCTTGTGGGCGAAAACTTTTTACAATTTTCACAAAAGGCTTGTATGTTCTTCTCGCAGCCCAAAGAATTCTTTAGAATCGTACCAAAATTCATATAATCTGTCGGTTCTTTTGTTGATGTTGGATACATTAGATTACAGGTTAATAAAATGCTGTGTTTTGATTTTTCTTCATTGCATTTCAAGCAACGATTAATAGTGATTTGTTTCGTGCCAAACAAGCGGCTAATTTCACTTTCCTCATTAATTTTGCTACGGCCACGTTCTTCATCTAAAATAATAATAAATAAGTTTAATAACACTAAACGAATTGGTAAATGGTTAATGGTTAAGAATTTTCCTACCTTGCTTAACATCAATGGCCTGAAATATATCACCACCGGATTTATTTATATCCGTATTTGATTCTTCGGCATAAGAGACATATTGTTGTTTACCTTTAAAGAAAAATATTCAAATAAAATTATTTGTATAAAGAAATCATGTAAAGAATAAAGTAAAGTAAAAGAGAATATTTACCATAGTTATGGCCCACATATTGCATGCCACAAATAGGATTATTTTTATGTGAATCTAAAATTTCATAATGCATTTGATGCAAAATGAAACGATTCCAGTTCTAGAAAATGAAACAAATTAAATCAAAAATAATGTAAAAACATAATAATCCTACAAACTTACTTGTATTAAGCTTATCAAATTAACATTTGATGATCTGTCAGATAAAATAAGACCTAAAGCTGCAGCCTCTGGCACAGTGCGAAAAGATCTTAAGAAATTGCTTGCTTGGCAAGGTGTAGAAGCTTTAAAAAGAATTGTTTTGATTAATTTAAAAATTATAATTTTATAAATTACCCAATTTACTTACCAGTACTCTTATCCAGCATGTAGAATAGAAAACCTAATTCACACGATAGACAAAACTCCTTGGCACAACTGTGGTTTAATAACTTCTGACGTAATGGTTCAATAAAATACAAAATCTGCAGCATAGCATTGCAATAAGAATTCGGCAATGTGGCCTCCAGACCGGCAAAACAGGTTTGATTATGTTGTTCAAAATCAAAGTCTTGTGTACCCAATTTACTGTATTTCATTTCGACTTTACGATAACGTCTTGGTATAATTTTAACACCCAGTTCAGATGATTTAACGGCATTTGCCAGACCATTAACACCGCCGGTAGCTATACCTGTACCATTTTCTAATATATATGGTATTTGATTTCTTCTCAAGGTGCGCGGATTAGGTGAATAACCGATGGGTCCTTGCATTTTCATATTGTTTATAACATCTTGCTCTAAAGGCTTAGGGCGACGATACTGGTAGCGCAATAGTTCTGCAGGCCAATCGGAAAACCAACGAGTGCCGGTTACCAAGTGCGGCAATACTATGGACGACAAAGGAAATGTAGTATCCGTTATGGGCACTATAGGCAGTTGAGGCACAGGATCGGCAAATTCAGTATCTCTTGAAAAACTATTGAATTGTGGTTGCGGAGTATTTGCCGCCGCTATTACGCTGATATGACCCGATTGATCGCCAAATGCCATTACTTGAGACGAAGAACTCACATCAAAACTTAACAAACCCTGACTTCCCGTTGTATTTATTTGATACATACACACACGCGGCTCACTCAACTCGACTGTATCGACCAGCTGAACTTGACCATAACTTGAAACGACAGCCAAACGTGAAGCTTGGGAGGGTAAAAATTTTAATAGCTGTGGATCCATCAAAACTTGTATTGGAGATACAAGACGTAACATGCGTAAGTCGTAAACCATTAAAAACCGATCAACAGCAACTGTACTTTGACGACCACTATAACCGCAGGATATTAAATAATTGCCTTGTACATCGAAATCCGATAAACTGCCCGTATGAGTTTTGATCGTATGCTCAACATGTAGTGTATTCAAATCGCGTAAAGTAACAGTGCCAAACGGATCACCAGCAAATAGAAAACGGGAATTTTGACGCAATACCGTGCAACCAGCTGAGCCGACGTTTTCCTATGTTTTTAAGCAATAGAAGTAAGTAAAGAAGCATTAATAACATAAATAAATATGAGTAAAAGGATAAAAATTAAAAATTGTCACCAAAGGGATAATAATACAAGACTTGACAGCATAAGACTTGACATGAAATGAATAATTAACTAAAATTTATAGTAAAAAATATATAGCAACTTACCAAAATTGTTTCTTTTAAAGTTATCAAATCGAAATCAATCATTTCGTTCTGTAAACCGGCCAGAATTAAACGTTGCGGCGACAACTGTTGCATGCACACCATTTCCGACATATTTTTCGATTTATGTGTGAATCTGGGAATACCGCGTCTGATTTGATGCCTAAGAGAGGTCTGCGTCAATGCCAAAATGCCCGAATCAATTGTCGTAATTTGGCGCACAATATCCGAAGGATGCACCTGAAAGGAGGTATACTTTTGCAGGCTGCTGCTATAATAAGAAGTGACGTGACCCTTTAAAACAGAAGGAAATCGAAGTTAATAACAATTTTTTCGCTTATGTTAATAATAAAAATATATACCCCTAGATTGCCCATCCATAACAGCTCTTCGTAATCGTCGAAAGCTACTGCTGAGACACCAAAATTTTCACCTCCATCTGCTAAAATAGGCACCAGTTCCATATACTCCGCCTCACCGGTGCCCAAATTAAAGCCGCCAAAATTAGGCGAATAGTGAGTAGTAGTACGTGGGCCACCACCATCATAAACATCTATAAAAATAACATTAAATCACATTGAGCGAGTCTTTGAAATTTACTTTTCCACAATCACATACTTAGCAGATCATCTGTAGATGGACCTATGGTATCAGCACCACAATAAACATAATCCATAACGCTCAATTTAAGTTTTCCTTTCGTGTGTTTTTCTCAGATTCTTTTCTTATATTTATATGGTATTATTTTGATTCATGGAGATTTCTTTGTTTGTTTGTGTCGCAATTTTTCTTGTATTTCTTTTATTATTTGCATCCGTATTATGGTAACTTTCCCTTGGTTTTGTTGGTGTATTCGTGCGTGTGTTAGTGTTTTTGTTGGCTGCAGTTTTGTTTTCGTGACCTTTTTTTCTTGTTTATTATTTTCTTTGGAAATATTTTATGCTTTCTAGTAAATTTTAACTATATTTTAACTTTGTTGCGTATGGTTAACTATAGCTTGGATATTATTTTACAATATACGTATTTAAATTATTTATTTATATTATTTTCTTGTATGATTCTTGTTAAGATAATTTTTTTCTTTCGCGCAGTATTACCAGACTGAAAATTTTACTGTAACTTATTATGGTTAGTGTTCACTACTGCAATGGAATGGAATAAAAACGCACTTAAAAATAAAAACGTCTAAACAGCTTGCTGGCTTTCAATGAACTATGCGAGGAAATTTTATTTTTTTTTTATTTATACTACACCACTAACGATGCTTGGGAAATACGCAAGCACAAATGAAAAAATATAAATAAGTGAAAATAATTAAGCTATTGACTACCTGTTAAGATTATAGCCGTTTGCTTTGAATGTATCTTTAGGATAATATACACTAGGGTGTGTGTGACAGGTACCTGTTCAAATAAAAGCGTTGCAAAGTGTGTACCTACAATGAAACACGATTTAACTCAATTAACTGTTCCTCCACATCTGTTTTATGAATTTACCTAAGATGTTCATATAAAACTATAAAATAACTACATTTCTTTCGATAGTTTGGAACATTGACTACCCTGGTAATTTGCTTTAATTTCACATGAATCAAGCTATTTGATAAAATAAAATTCTAAGAAAAAATATAAATAAGTGAAAATAATTAAGCTATTGACTACTTGTTAAGATTATAGCCGTTTGCTTTGAATGTATCTTTAGGATAATATACACTAGGGTGTGTGTGACAGGTACCTGTTCAAATAAAAGCGTTGCAAAGTGTGTACCTACAATGAAACACGATTTAACTCAATTAACTGTTCCTCCACATCTGTTTTATGAATTTACCTAAGATGTTCATATAAAACTATAAAATAACTACATTTCTTTCGATAGTTTGGAACATTGACTACCCTGGTAATTTGCTTTAATTTCACATGAATCAAGCTATTTGATAAAATAAAATTCTAAGAAAAAATATAAATAAGTGAAACTAATTAAGCTATTGACTACTTGTTAAGATTATAGCCGTTTGCTTTGAATGTATCTTTAGGATAATATACACTAGGGTGTGTGTGACAGGTACCTGTTCAAATAAAAGCGTTGCAAAGTGTGTACCTACAATGAAACACGATTTAACTCAATTAACTGTTCCTCCACATCTGTTTTATGAATTTACCTAAGATGTTCATATAAAACTATAAAATAAGTACATTTCTTTCTATAGTTTGGAACATTGACTACCCTGGTAATTTGCTTTAATTTCACATGAATCAAGCTATTTGATAGAATAAAATTCTAAGCTACCCTGTTATAAATATTGTGATTTGTAATATTTAAACAACCTTTTCGTATTAAAATTGAGTCATTTTTTAAGTTGTTCAGAAAGAAAGTGAAAAAATGCCCTGTGTTCAGGAACCTACCAAGCATGTTGATGTGGCCTTACAAATATTAGATGCGGTGACTCCTCGTCTTAATGTTGGCAACGAATTAGAACCAAATGTAGTAAGAGAAACAACACAAACTGATCATATAAATAAGCGTTTGTTGACCACTTTTCTCGAGCGTTTGAATGTAGTGGCTGACTTACCAACAACAAACAATAATCTGGAAGAAGACGACGATAATTCCCAAGAATTTGAAGATTAATTTCTATTTAACTTAAGTATTATTTTTATTTAAATAAAAAAATAAATTATAATCTAAGAGTTTGTATGTTAAGATAAAACAATTAAGACATGGAAATTCTAATTTAAACTTATGGGGTAGTAAAGGTGAGGGGATTATATGGGGAATTGTATGTAAATTAAATGCGACGTCGTTTATTGCTTTGTATAGGCGGTGGTGTGGTAGAGGGACTGCTAGACTCCAAAGACATAGAACCACGTGTACGTTTGGGTGTACGCTTAGGGGCGTCCGTTAACTTGACTGATAGACGCTTATCCAATTCTTTTGTGCTGACCAGGCCAATAGAGGATAATTTTGTTTGTGAGTTAGTAGTGGATTTATCTAAAGGCAACAAACGTTTAAATAAAAAAATGACAACAAGCTTTTACAACTATTATTCAATACCTTTGGTGGTATAATCTGTTACCACTGCTATAATAGAGGGTGGCCCATCTGAACTTTGCCTACTTTCTTCGCTAGCAGCACGTTTTTTCGACAAAAGCGTGGAGAACTCTGCCTCTGGCAGTGAAAACTCCCTTTCTTCATTGGGAAATGGCAAAGGTTCCAATTCTTCTAAGGCTTCCAAGTTAAACATGCTCCTTAAATGAACCCATATACTTTCGGTGGTGTAGTCACGATTAAGGCTTCTGGACAGACGATCGGTTATACACGCAATGTAAAAGTGTCTATTAACACCTACCGGCTTGAGACCGCCCATAGCATAAAATAATTGTATTTCTTCTTCAACCGTCCATTCATGGTCTGCCGATCCTAGCAAACTTTTTTCTCGTGCAGTCATGGTCATTTTAGCAAAACAAGGAAAAAAAGAACTTTGTGCAGACAAAAGGCGCTACGGGTGAAAAATATTTTCTTTCGTATATACCAAATGAGAAAAAACAAATGTGACGAGGTGATTCGAAAATGTTTTTAAATTTATTTATTTATATTATTTATGAAACAGCCAGTGTAAAAAAAAAATGTATTTTAAAAATACGTTTGAACCTTTATTATGAGAAAGAGAGTTTTTATAATTAGTTTTTCATTTATAAGGTATAGTAGAAAAAAATCCGTTAATATTGTTATTGCTGGTTTTTTATCTGTATCCCGCATTTTAGAGGTAAAAGTGCGTTACACCAGGTGACATGATAAGGCATAATATAAAAAAATCTTTACGACTTATTTTGTGAAGCAGTGTATTAATGTATGTTATTAATTTTTTGCACACCCTGTTGTCAACTCATTTGTTTTGTTAACTGACAGCAAGACTTTTATTATAAACACACTCTCACTCACTCAGAGATGGCTTTAGGAGCACAGCACGTGTTGGGATTTTCGCCCGATGGTAAACTATTTGCCTTCATCAATGACCAGGGTATACTAAGGATATGGGATACAGATACAAATGAATTAAAGCAAGAATATACACCAAATTTACATTTGTCTGGACCCTGCTCGGCTCTAGTATGGATATCTGTGACCTCCGGCTCAGAGACATTGGACAAAAAGGTACACAAGTTCCTTTGGAATAATGCGAATTTAATTCTTAAATAATTTCTTTCAAATAGCAAAAGAAACAAAGAAAGTCGTCAAACGCTAAGGAAAGTTTATACGTTGCTTTAGGTACCAGTAAAGGCCAAGTATCATTGTATTCCTATGCTGAAGCCAAGGTGAGTTTTTCCTCTATTTTAAATGAAAACCAAATAATTTTTGTTCCAACTCTCCAAAGATTGAACGTAATCTAAAAGGAGAGGGCCATAATGGTAAAATCACATCCATTGTACGTGACACAGAGGGTAGACTTTTTACTTGTGGTGAAGATTGTCAAGTTATTATGTGGTCTATAGCGGAAGAAAAACAATTATCCTCCTGGTCTGTGGGTCCTGAGAAACCTTACAGTATAGCCTACATGCCAGTATCCCAATCTCTGGTAGTGGGTTCCCGCCTCATCAAAGTATATTCTGTAGAAACACAAGAACTATTGCAAACATTTACTGGCCACACATCGGAAATCAATTTTATGGAACACTTTGTGGTCAATGATAAAATAGAATATGCCTTGACTACTTCACGCATGGAACGTATTATCTGTATGTGGAAAATTGGTAAAAAAGGTCGCAATAAGCCAGCATCTTGTACACTTCTAATGGAGGATATAGCCCATTGTCTAAGCTGTCAATTGCAAGAAGAGGACAATACCTTGAAAGTGTCCAGTGTCACACGAAGTGGTGTCATACATGTTTACGTTATAGATTTAACTAGGTGAGTAAGCAACCAATCAACGTATTACAACTTTTTTTTTATAAGTAATTAATATCACTTTCTTAACATCTACAGCATTAAAGCCGATAAACCCATAAAACCAAAACTGACCATAAGCATTGCTTCGGATAGTGCCACCGTTATAGAACCTATAACAGCCATAGCTTCTTCATTACAGCATGCAGCCAAGCCGGGTGGTTTACTTTTTGCTTATGGCGACAAACACTTTTTGGTATTTGAACAGCTAAAGCCGAATTTCAATGAAAAACTACAAGTTTTAGTAAGAAAGGATCCCAAAAGTCTACTAAAAGATAAATTAGGTGGCAAAAAAGATAAAAACTCAGATGCTGCATCGAAAACTTTAACACCTATCATCAATAGCAAACATGTAGATTATAAGTCGGCAATAACGGTGTCGAAGAAAAAAATTACTTCAATAGATCTGCCCATGGAATCAAGACTGCAGAATTTAAATCTAAATGCTCCCGAAGGTAAAGTGGTGCCTCAATCACAAAGTAAAGTGCAATTGCTGGTACAATCGCTGCACAGTAAAGATGCAGAGTAAGTCAATTGCATCGTATTTATTTCTTTAAAATTTTCATTACATTTTTAAAATATTAAATTCCAGTTTATTGCGTTCAGTTCTATGTACAAAAGATATTAAAACTATACAACTGACCTTACAAAAACTGCCCGTGCAATATGTGGGTACTTTGGTTAATGAATTAACTTTGCTTATGCAAAAGAAACATGCCAAGTAAGTATTGTAGGAGGAATAAATTGAAAAATAAGTTTAGTTTTTATAATTTTTACTTGTTTTTTTAGTGTGGAATTCGCTATGAATTGGCTAAAGATTTTGGCGCAAACTCATTCCAGTCAATTGATGGCTTTGGGAGCTGACGATTTACTGAATAAATTTGGTCCCTGCATTGGTATAATTGAACATCGTGCCAATTGTTTAAAGGAACTGTCCAAGTGAGTTACAAATCATTTTTAAGTGGCAAATGTGGGCTTAGAGCAATATCTAGATTCTGGCTTCCTGGGTCCAGTTCAATCGTTCTATAATCTGGGGACGCAATCTTAAGTTCTTTAAAAACTAAATATGGTGTCTTGAGGGCAAGGACCAGTATGAGGGACAGTGACATGCTTTCTTTATGCAGGATATATAATAATGTGAGGGAACTAGAGTCTGTTGAGTACATACAGTGTTAGTGACCTGGTGTGCAGAATCAAGATTCTTGGTCATGGTCTCTAAGATTGACTTGGGAAGTTGGCCTCTTTTAGGATTTCTAGTATCATTTCTACAGCTTACCATCTTTTCTTGTCTTTCTTTCACCATTTTAATTTTATTATTGAATACTTGTCTACTTTTTTAACATTTTATAGCATTTAACTGAAAGCGTATTATTTTTAATCTCTTAGACTTAGTGGCCGTCTACAATTGTTGGTTAGTCAAATAAAACGCAATGCTGAGCAAGAGAACGATAATCTGAATAGTGATAATGTTTTAGTATTTGAAGACAATGATGGTACGTACATTCGATACATTTTTAAAATGACTTTCACTAATTATTTATTATTTTGTAAATACCTTAGATTCATCAAATTCAGATTTAGATGAAGCTGTCAATAAATCATCTTCAGATGATGAATGGGAAGAGGGCGAGGAGGATGAAGAAAAAGAAGGTGATGAAAATATGGAACTTGACGAGGATGATGATGACGATGATGATGATGAGGAAATGTAACCTTATACATATGTATATGAAATACATTTTGTCCCATCCTAGCCTATAAGTTAAATTTGAAAAATATATAAATAAATACCTTTATTGTAAGTAGTTCCCGTAAAGAAGCTTGTTTCAAACAAAAAAAGCTTTAAAAATCTAAATAAAATCTGATACATTTTATTTTTTGTAACATCTAACAAATATGCTTTATTTTTTTTCTATTCTCTGTTTCAATTAATAATGCTTATAAATTGATGAAGTAAACATACGACAACAATAGTTTAACAATCTCAAAATAGTTTTTTTTTCTTTTGGTTTTTACATATTTTCCAACTAAATTTTAAATACTTTAAGCCAATTTTTATTGTATTTTTTACATAATTACTAAGTATTTGTTTTTATTTTTTTGTATATATTTAGTGAGATTTATACCAATATTTAAACATAAAAGGAATTTAGAGTTGATTGTTTAATACAATATTTTAATTATTTTTCTAAAAATAATGATGTAACGTTTCAGGTAAAAGCATTTCTCTTCATTGTAAATAGTTTGTGATGTTTTTCTTTCTTGCTGGTAGGTAGATAGATAGGCAGGTAGGTTGGTTTGTTTCGTGGAAATGTTGTAAAAAATTATATAAATTGCACGTAACCGTTTAAATACATTTCTATTATATTGTAGATGCTCCCTAGGCATACGTTTAAGAATTAGACGAAATGTGGCTTAAGTGCGCGTGTTTTCTTAAATAGTTTGTTTGTTTTATAAGATAGTGAGTGATTGTAGGAAATGTTTAAGACCAATTCGATTTAATGAAATTAATAAGACCATTGGTGGAGGCATCATGGCTAGTGACGACATCCTTGTTGGCCAATTCAGGTTCAATAGCCTTGGCCAATTGTTTGCCCAACTCAACGCCCCACTGATCGAAGGAATTGATGTCCCAAATAATACCTTGGGTAAAGATCTTGTGCTCATACATAGCTAAAAAGAAACAGAAATGTTTTAGTAAAGTTGCCTAAAGGATTAGATTAGAAAGATTGAAACTCACCAATTAAAGCGCCCAAAGTAAATGGTGTTACTTTTTTCACTACAATCGAGTTGGTGGGACGATTACCAGGGAATACTTTGTGGGGCAATAATTGTTCCAATTTTTCACCTGATAAGCCCGATTTGACCAATTCAGCTTTAGCTTGTTCGGTGGTTTTGCCAGCCATTAAAGCTTCAGTTTGAGCTAAAAAGTTGGCCAATAAAATTTTGTGGTGAACGCCACCAGCAATAGGATTGTGTGTCTCTGCAGGAGCTATAAAATCGCATGGAATCAAACGTGTACCCTGATGAATTAGTTGGTAGAAAGCATGTTGGCCATTTGTACCAGGTTCACCCCAAACAATTGGTCCTGTGTTATAATCTACCACCTTTGAACCGGTTTTGGTAACAAATTTACCATTACTTTCCATATCGCCTTGTTGGAAATAGGCAGCAAAACGATGCAAATATTGGTCATAGGGCAGTAAGGCGTGAGTTTCGGCATTATAGAAATTTGAATACCAAATGCCCAAAAGAGCTAAAATAACGGGAGCCTAAAAAGTAAGAAATTCATAAAAAATTAATTTTTCTTGTCTCTCTCTCATAAAAATAAATTCAATAAACTTACATTCTTTTCAAAAGGTGCAGTTTTAAAGTGATTGTCCATGAAATGAGCACCTTCCAAAAGTTGTTCAAAGTTTTCAAAGCCAATCGACAAGCAAATGGAAAGACCAATAGCTGACCACAAGGAGTAGCGGCCACCAACCCAATCCCAGAAACCAAACATATTCTTGCTATCAATACCGAATTCAGTAACCTTAGCCTTGTTGGTAGACAAGGCTACAAAATGTTTGGCAACAGCAGAAGGCTGAAAGGTCAAAAACGAATTTCTCAATTATAAAGTTCTAAAAAAATAAAATTAAACAAATCAAGCAGCAAAACTTACATCTTTTGTTTGTTCCAACAACCAATTCTTGGCCGATGTGGCATTGGTAATAGTCTCTTGGGTAGTGAAAGTCTTTGAGGCAATAATGAATAAAGTGGTTTCATAGTTCACCTTCTTCAAAACCTCCGCCATGTGGGTGCCATCAATATTCGATACGAAATGTGAATGTAAGCCCTTGCAGTAAGGCTTCAAGGCTTCAGTGACCATAAGAGGTCCCAAATCCGAGCCACCAATACCAATGTTTACAACATCGGTGATTTGTTTGCCGGTAAAACCACGCCAAACACCGGAAATTACCTGATTGGTAAACTCTTTCATATGGGTCAATTCGGCACGTACATCGGGCATAACATTTTTGGAATCAACCAATATTTCTTTATCGCCACGATTACGTAAAGCAATATGAAGAACAGCTCGGTTTTCAGTGATATTAATTGGTGCACCGGACATCATGGCATCACGAGCCTCTGCAACACGTCGAACTTTGGCCAACTCCAAGAGAAGATTCCATACTTCTGGAGTAATACGGTTTTTGGAGTAATCAATCAAAATATCGCCATCCTTGGGAGTTGGAACGCGTAGGCTGGAATACAGAGTGAGTAATAATTTAATTAAACAATGGACTAAAAGAATTTAGATCAAATTTATTAAAATTTCAATAAGAACATAAAACGCTTCAACACACTTTCAAATTACTCTTTAGTATTTATTATTGCAGCTATTGCTATTGTTTATTGCTGACAATGTTATACAATCTCCATGATAGCCTTTCATTTGTAAATTCAATAATCAATCAAGATGGCGATATACGCGTAGACATGTAACCACTCAATCTATTTTCTCACCATTTGTGATCTCCCTCTCTAATCCATCTTTCGATAAGACATTATAAGATTAGGACCAACTATCAAATCATCATCAGAAAGTTAAACTAACTTAGCAAAAGCATTTGCCATCTTGTTCCCTAGCATACCACTATGTCTCAGACCTTAGTAGAGGCAGATAGATTCCAAAGAATCACTCGCTACGATCCCAGCACCCTTCAAGATGGTAAAAATCTCCCTGTGCTTCAAATTGTGTTTGTACTTTTTGTGATTAAATCGTTTATTTATTGTGCTGTGGAGCTGATGGCCTCATAGCTAATCCTCTTTAATTATATTATTATATAGATATTATAATTTAATTATGAAACAAATGTATAATAATAATATGTTATATTAAAATCTTATTGCCGGCCGGCTTTCAAAAGCAGTATAATTTAAGATAAGACAAACTAAGCCAAATAAATAAATGGCAAACATTCAAGAAAATTATTTTATGACTGACTATGTTCTACGTCATCTTTCAATACTATTTTTAGTCTTTTTTGCATTTTTCCTTAATTAATTATACACACACACAAGCTGTTTTTGTAGTTATTGCTGTACAATATGAAGAATGTTTTAAATTGGTCGATATTTTTCCAAATGGTTTTGAATATTTTATGTGCATAATTAATGAATTTGACGTATTTCTTTTCTTACAGTGTATAAAATCGCTTAAATTATAGCTTTAAACGGCAAAACTATCAACTAATTTAAAGTTGCCATACCCAGATTTTAATTAAAGGATCAATAATAAATAAACCGTTACAAAAAATAACGATTTATTTATAAATGCTAGGGGCAACGATACCATTAAAATTTTATCGATAAAAATGTAGTAAATGTAGTTTTGTTAATAATATGTATATTCAATCGAACGTATATATTTTTACACGAATTTACATATCTTTGCGTTTGTATGAATGAATATGTGTGTATAAAATATGAACCTGTTCGTTTACTTAATAGAAAGTGAAAGTCTCATATGTAACCAATAACCCAGTAAGTGGGTATGTAGTAGCCATGGTTGTTAGTTTTTTGTTGATCATGAGCAAAGGACACGAAAAATTGTATACACATATGTGAAAGTAATTTTCCTTTCGTTTTTATTTTATGGGTATACACAAATTAATAAAAACAAAAAAATAATGATTTTATACAGTTCGGTTATCAATATACCACAGCACCATATGATATAATTAATAGTGGGAAAGAAATAAAATATTTAATATGACCTTGACAGTAACCCCTAAAATAATTTGAAATTCAATTTTGTTAAATTACATGCTCTCATTTACAACCTTTGGTCAAATAAACAAACAATTAAACAAATATTATTTATTTAATCCCTATTCTAACTAACACTGATTAAATAAATGATAAGATTATAACAGCAATTAAAATTACAACCGAGAGAGAAAAAAGACCGGTAGGTATACCACTACCACTTTATCTATATATTTATATTTATTTCACTGTGGATGCTCATCTGTAAGGGGGTTAGGGAGGGCACTTTCTATCTAATAGACACTGTTTTTTTTTATTTCACACAACAAATTTATTCTTTGGATACATACCTAAATTTCTTGAAACGGTCAGCATCTTGGGCAAATAACTCTTTAATGTTAATTTTATTGCCGTTGGCTTGATAGTATTCCTGCAATTTCTTGTAAACTGCTTCCGTGGTTAGTAAAGGTAGTGGGCCAGCCATTGTTGTTTTTATGCTAATTTATTTCGAATCTTTTATTACAAAAATAAGTACACAAAAGTTTAAAAAAAATATATACGATTAAAACAGTTATTACTTGACAGCGTACGCTCTCAATATGGTGAGATATTTTAATTGAAATTGTAATTTTGTATTTAAAATATGAAATATTCCAGCGACTTTGAACATACCACTTCAATGTCAAATGAAAAACAAAAGTGAACAGTGCTGTCCATAAAATTTTATCGTAAAAAGCGTTAACTACCACCTGTCGCTTAATAAAAAATGTTTTTATGGATAAAATCGTCAGGAAACCGTTAAAGAATTTAATTTCTATTAATTATTTTATTTTTAATTAGTCAATTTTGAACAAAGATTATAAATCTAAACTAAACGAAACCTTTTCTATCCCAAATAAGCGATTTTTGTTTTCCATTTATACATTATTCTTAAAAACGCAGAAAATAAACGCCACAAATAAAAAATTCTTATTTAATTTTTAAAAACGCCTAAGTTTAGAAACTTATATGGCAGCACGTGAAATCCCAAGAAACACTTAAACTAAAACAGAAATGAGGCTGGCTGTCTGTCTGTTACTCGGAAAAAATTAAAGGGAGGTAGATTCACTGAAAGACTCAAAAGAGGCCTGTTGAGCAATCCCCTGGGTTTCACGTTCTGACATCGTAAAAGCGGCGTGAGTTAGATCCCTCTTTGTAAAGAATCTGGTTAGTTTTGCTGAGAGGGGCCCTTCCTCAGTTGGTGAGGTGTGATGTGTTGAAAAATTCAGAACTTTTGTACTTTGTCAGTATTTTTCATTTCAAAAATACCTTCAACCCCCGCTATGCTTTTTTATTATTACATATTTCTTTTATGTCTTGCGCTTTTCAACTATTAATGCATTAGCAACACGTTCAACGCAATGCTATAAATTTTCTTCCTGGCAACACTGGTGAAAAATTCGTTTTTGTTAATTCGTTCAAAAAAATAAATGTTCTTTTCTACTTCACACATTCTTTTTCCATTCCGGTAAGTAAGTAAAAATTAAACGCCCCTGTTTGTTTGAGAAACATTATGTCTGTCTGTCTAATATAGGTAGTAGTAGCTGGTTAGATGACGCGAAAGGCCACGGTTCAACCCCAGATAATAGGCGTGTGTCTGTGGTGTTGTTCTTTCTGTAGCTGCGTTTTATTGTGTGAGGGGGGGGGGGAGATATTTGTAAAAGGGAAAAAAGGAATGGTTTGTAATGCGGATTGTGTTTGTTGTTGTTGCTGCTGACGTTCTTGGAGGGATGGGCGGACGGAATTATAAAAGTTAATTTTTTAAGTGTGGTGAATTTTGTTGTTGTGATGAGTTTTAGATGTGGTGAGTTTTTGCAAAGTGTGGCGAATTTGCCAAATGTGGTGAATAAAATCGAAACTTACCAAAGTGCCGTTATTCGGAATTGTACTGTATTACCATATATTCATGTACTGTATATCCTGATTTGAAATGTGCGTGTCTAGAATAAGCAATTTTCACCTCTGCTAGTGGAGACATTCACCGACATGTCTGGTTACTATACGAACTGTATTACCAACGGTGTGGTTTGTGCTTGGATTAAGGATAAATTATTCTCCGTTAGGAAACACTGAAAAAGTACACTCAATGAGCGAATAGTGTTGCCATATTGTGTCATTCTATTAAAAATTCTAAAGAATACTGCATACAAAATAACTAAATATAAATTATTTTGTAAATGAAGTTTTGAATAATTTCTTTTTTTTATATTTTGTCCAATGTGCTCGCAAAAAATTTGGTGGAACAAATGAAATTCACCACTATACCGTTACTCCAAAAGGAGGCACGGCATAAATGGCACGTCGATAATGCCATTAGGTTTAGGAACAGAATAAGCTTAATTTATCTCGATTAGCGGATTCAACGAAAATTGTATATAAAAATTTTATTACCCCCAATTAAATCTCAACCCGCGTAACGGTACTGCCAAGTTCAAGTATACTTCAAATGCAACTGTGTAAATGTCAAGTAGGGCAAAAACAAAGCAAGATGGCGACGCGTAATGTGTGTAATTAAGAAGTCGAAAATCAAGTAAAAAATTCTACTGCTTTTTCCTTTATTTAACAAATTAAAACTGCAGCCAAAAATTTAATAAAAGTGCTTAAAATTCTAATAAAAATATATTCATTTAAAGGAGTTCGCTTACGTACGCAAACGGAATGCTTTTGGTACAAGAAATGTGTAGAAACAACAAATACTGGCCAGAATAATATAGAAAAACAATCAAAAACAAAAATAGTGTTAGTGTCACTGTAAAAGGTAAATAATAATAAAGATAAACGAGTGAATAAAAATATTTTCCTATAAAAATCCATGAAACAACTGGAAATATATGAGAAAATCGTGAAAAAATGTGTGAATATACCAAAGTGCTACCTTAAAGTAACTCCGCCTAAGCAAAATGCACACGTAACCTTGTGAATGCGTAGCACGGTAGCATCTTTTGTCCAATGGCATCATAGTAGAGTTGCTTCTTCTACACACAATCGTAAAGAAGCTGTAAAGCGTTGCTCAATAAATACATTTTGAAAAAAAAAAACTTGAAGAAACTTAAAAAATGTAGGTATTTTGAAGGTGTGCTTATATATTTTGTCTAACATTCCTCTGTTGCAGATTAAAATAATACACTTTAAAGGTGTGGAAAAGTTTCTTAATAATATCTGTTCAAAGTTAAAAAGCAACAGAAACGCTCGTAAACAATATGTCTTCTTCACCGGACCAAAACCATAGACAGCAGGATAAAGTGTTTGGTATAACGAATGGTGGCGGCATGTCCTCTTCAACGTCAAGTTTGCATAACAATAACAAAAGCAGCATCATACATAATACAAGCAGTTTAAATTCCAACTGTATTATAAATAGCAATGCCAACATCACGGAGCAGCCACAAACAAAAAGACAAAAAATAGAAAAAGTTAAAACATCTCCTAATAACAAAAGTAAGATTTCCTCCTCTACAGTAGCAACAGCAGGATTGCCACCACCACCTGACATCATAGATGCTGTTGAAGGGAAAAATAAAGCCTCGCCCTTGTCATCAGCATCATCATCATCACACTCCATAACCACTCCCTCGTCTTCATGCTCTACAGACACTTCACCAAGTTCTACGCCTTCATCGTCTAGAGCAGCCTCTTTAACGCAACTGTTAAATGTACAAAATTTAAACCATATCTTGCCCTTAACAAATGGTAATGGACATCAGCATTACCAACTTCAACATCAACACCATCACCTTCATCACAGTGAAGACGACCTTATGTCTTCGAGTATAAAAACAAATTGTAATTCCACCTCTATAATATCCAGTGATGAAGTAGATCGCAGTAGTTTGCCAGATTTATTACCACTCAATAATCCGCCAATAACAGCAAACATAAATTGTAGCAAACAAAGGCACATTTTGCACATGAATCCCAATTTAACAGCACCATCTAGTTCTGTTCATCATCACCACCAACAACAACACTTAGACGAAATAGCCGCTTCGCAGGATATGCGTGAGTTTGAGGAGTCCTTAAATAAACAATGCCTTTGTGGTGTTTCAGAGCGCAAGTTAATGAAACCCTTTCAGTCGCACTATTCCCTGGATGCAAATGGCCAGAAAAGGGTGGCCAATTTAAGTGAATGGCCCACCAATAAGTTATTGCAATTCCTATCGAATCTACAACTTCTGTTTGACATCTATTTAAAACAGAATTCAAAGGGTTTTATATGTGCACGTATAATGGATGTCTGTGATGCTTTGATACGTAATGACCATAATTTAATTGATGAAATAATTGTTTTATCTGCCTATAATAATGCCTTTGTGCAATTTCTGGCTGGTCGCGTGTTGGCTTCGTTTTTGGTAATAGCCAAACAGGAAATGAACGATGATTGGCTTAAAAAACTTGTATATGATTGGCTTAAAAAGTTGGTGGATAACCTCTTTAATTTCGATCGTCTAGATCATAAAGCTGTACAGAAAATTCACTTCAGTTTGGAAATTATTAAAAGAATAGTAGAATGGAAGGATATAGACTTGCATCCACTAGACGAAGAAATCGCGGACAGCCAGTCCATGAACGATGATGCTGCCGGTAGTAGCACAGCAGTGGAGGAAGTAAATTTAGGTTATTTACATTTTCGAGCTCAACAACCTACTTTAGAATCGAATTACTTTGCCGTACACTATCGTTCTAATGAGAGCCTGGATGGTCCGTCGTCTTCTACATCAGCATCAACGCATTATAATCACAATTCCACCAGCAATCAACATTATAATTTAACAAATCCAGCCTTTCAAGTACCACAACATCATTTAGCGTCACATCATACGCCCATGGGTCCCATGGCCCAGCAGGGCTGTCATTTAATCACATTAATCGATTCGGAAAGTTTTGATACGACACACCTCAAGTGTAAAACCATTAAAATACTCGAAAACAAGTGGCCGGCACTGGTAAAAAATATGTCATCCCTGATTGCCAATCATTTAGAAGTTGAAAATGCCGAAAATTGTATATTAAACTTTCTGCAATTGTGGGAGAATATCATAAGAGTAAAAGCCAATCTGCCTATTGTGGAAACTTCACCTTTCTATGCCCAATTGGATAAGTTTGAATCGCTTTTAAATCAAAACCTATCATGTACAGTGTATAAACAAATGTTGTGCCTATTCAATGAGGCCTTGTGCTATGGCTCCACATTGGCTTTGCAAGATATGCTACCCGATGAGACGTGTAAGCTGGCCCATCAAATTGTGAGACATGTAAAGGATAACAGCATACTAGAATCTCTACCTCGTAGGCAACCTGAAAACATAGTGGGTCTTATAGGTTTCAAACGGAAGCCGGTTAATTATGCTCTAAATACGTTGCAACACCAGTTTGGTCATTTTAATGATGCTACAGAAAATCCTTTAAACTCAAATGATGTCATTGAGATGGATAAGACTATATTGCAAAAAATAGTGCTTTTGGTGCTGAAATCTATAGCGGTAACGGTAAAAGAAATACGCAGTGATTCTTCGGATTCCTCAATCGATTCCACAGACTATGATGCCATACAAGATATGGTGCTTATCGAAAGATCCATACGTGATGTTTTGCGCAAATTGGAAGAGTTCATTAAACACACACTTGAATTCCATCCCGAATGTCATTTTAGTAAGATACTTATACATCTGTTCGACGATCAAGATGATCATCTAATTGAAGCCATGGTATGTACGCTGGACGTCACTGCTGGCATTTCGTTTCGGAATAATGCATTTCCCGAATTAGTATCTATGCTTAATCCTGTCTATACATATCTGGAGTTCCTAAAAATGATATCAAATAGTTCGGACTTATTGTTGGATCTATTGGTGAGCAATGAGACTTGTTTCCTTTTGTATCTATTGCGTTTTCTCAAATACATACGCATGAATTGGTCAATGTTTGTACAAAGTTGTCACGATTTCGGCATGGGTTCATCGACCTTGGACGATGCAATGAGTGTGCTAATACGTTTACGTTCACAAATATCTCGACTGGTAGCGCGACAATTGTATCCCTACGATATATCGCCAGTTTTACGTCTGCTAGACAGTTGTGAGAGTCTATACGAAGGCAATGAACTTAGTTAGCCTGTTAGCTAGGTATGTAGTTCATTAGTTAGATAGCTAGTTAGTTATTTTATTGTAGTTAGTTATTGTAATTTAATTTTTTTTTTACATGTTATTCGCTAAGTTAATTAGACTTGAAAACACAAAAGGCCTTAAATACTTTCTCTTTGAGTATAGTAGTATAAAAGACTTTTCGATTTCACAATTAATTTAAAGAAAGCAAAAGAATAACAGTTTTAAAGTTTAGCTGTGTGTTGTTCGAACAAAATATTTGTCGGTCGGTACACATTTTTTTTGTTTATAATTTGACGCCTCTTTTCTTGAAAACGAGAGAAATTATTTTTTTACGAAGAACTTTCCGATTGCAATGATTTAATATTATATTTCGTGTGGATCAACTTCAACAAAGCTAACATTACGTTAGACAAACGTTCTTCAGACAAACTAGAATCTATTGGCAGATATAACATTTTGTCGTTAAAGAGTGTTGTATGGCAGCTTTGATTTTCGGTACAAGTTTTAGAAATGCTGCAGGAAACTCTCAAAAAAAATCATTTTGTTTGAACAACACCCACCTTTTTAGTAAAGGCTGCAAATGACTGCATATTATTTTGGAAATTATTTAGGAGTTATGAGATTTCAATATTTTTTTCTGTGGAAGAAAGAAACACTTTTTTGAAAATGGAAATAAACAAATACTAAAAGCATGGATATCAAGGCTCATGTGTTTTTCTAACCTAATGTGTTTTAGAATGCCCTAACTTTGTAATAGTTGACTCTTTTTTGTTTAAATTTAATAGCTTCAGTTGCTATTTTATTATATGAAGGCCCTCCCCTATTACAGTTTCATTTGAATTCTTAATCTTCATTTCTGATAGCAATTTCATTTCATTATTTCGTGACGAGTTGTATTATAAGGCCATTTTTTAAATCTTAAAACTAAAATAGTTTTTTATTAGAATGTCTTCCATTCGTTAAAGGAAATATTTATAACGATTTGAAAAGATATTTATTTAATACGATATACATATATTGTGTACACATGAAAAGTATGAATATGCTTTGACAACAACATTAATCTTGCCTTAAATTTGTTTAAATAGTTTAATAATATTTTAATATAATTAAATCGTATTATATTTAATTAAAATTTCTTAACAAAATTAATATTTTTTGTGTATTAAATTGAAGAAAAATGATTTTAATGGAAATATTAATATTGCTAACGTATGTATGTTTTTTTCTTTTTATCAAGTAATAGCAAACAAACACCACTTACTTACAAATATTTTGTAATTTTGTTTTTATGTATTTTTTTAATAATAAATTAATTAATTTTTAATTAATAATAATCTGAAAAATGTAAATAATGTTTTAATAAATATGTATTTACTTTATAAGACAACAACATATGCTTATAAATATATTAAATTTAATTTTTAATTTAAATTAATAATAATTAATAATTTAATTATTCATTTCTATTTTATTTTTTTTTAAATTAAAACGAATAAAAATACAATTACCTACTCATTTAAGAACCATATAAACTTATCCTATCATTTATTTAAAATAACCGCAAAACGCACAAAAAATCTAATTTAATGCATACATACATACATATCTAAACATTTACTTTTTTTTTTTTTAAAATTACGAATAAAAAATTACTACTTTTTTGTAAAATTGTTTTATAATTAAAAAAAACATTTGTTTTATTTTGTAAACAGGAGAATAAACAAATTTTAATTGTTCTCTCAAAATATTTTAGTTTAGAATTAGGGGAGGAGTATAGTATAGCAAGTACGTTTTCAATGTTATTACTAGTTGACCCCAATTGTGGAATTTAAGTGAAAAAACTAATTTAAATAGCTTAAAAGCTTAATATTTCCAAAAAGATCCCGTTTGGTTGTACTTGAATAAAATTGGGAACAATAAGAAGTTTCTAGAAGAAGTCACTAAAAACAAAAACCGCTAAAGCCAGAATTTTATTAATTTTTTAACAATGTCATGTGAAACCGGCTGTGCTTGAATAGCAGTGAGCATAGACAAACGTGACCCAGCTAGGATCGAAGAAGAGCAAGGTTTTATTGTGCATGTGGCCTGCTTAAAATTGAGGAAGAGTGCTGTGTATTGGGTAACACGGTGATTTAACTTATATGTATCTCGTCATACTTTTGTTTCAGATCCATACCGTCAACAATTCGAATGTGCCTGAAGGAAACAATTGTCTTAAACGGCCAGATTTAGTTAAAGGAAAGTAAAGGAACTGCGTTTCATTATTTATACGTCTAGTATGAATCTATTTGACACGGAAAAAGGCAATTGAAGTGGTATGCAGGCTTAAAAATCAGACTGCATTGAATTGTAAATATTAACCTCGTATTTGAGAATTATGATTTAAAAATTAGAAAAGTTTTGCTTTTTGTTTTCTATTCCATAGTTTATATCTTAAAATAGTTTTCAGAAATTTTATTAAAAAAAACTTTTTAATTTGTTTTGGTTTGCATTATAAAATTTTTCTTTCTGAAATTTTTCTTTCTTTTAAAAACTTTCTTTCATGGCTTCACAGTGATATTTTTGTAAGGAAATTTAATTAAATTTGAATTAAATTCATTAAGTTGACAATTGCGAATTAGAAAGCAAAATAAAAATAAAAAGTATCTGGAAGGTAAGTTCTCCTCTGCCTTAAACTTTCTGTAAAAAAAACTTTTATAATGTAAACCATAACATACAAATCAAATGAAAATACCGTTACGTATTTAATGTCTATTTATCATGCGTACACGACGTTTAGTTTCAGGTAAAAAGCTTTCATTTGGATCCATAGCTAAGGAAGTACGTCTACTTAAGGAACCACTAACACTATGATGATGATGATGATCACTTACAGTACTTAAGGGTGATTGTGATGATAGTTTTTGCCTCTGATAGTTTAAACCAGCAACCGGTACTGAGCAACGTCTGGCCATTAAGCTCGATGAAAATTCTTAAAAAGTGAATAGGTGGTGGTGTGGGGGGGAGGGGTAGATTCAAATTAAATTCATATTTAATTAATTGATTAGAGAACACACAAACAGATTACCTTGATTTTTAACACCACCAATGGTATTTGTTAGTAAATCGGAATTGTCTAGAGATTGTGTGGTGGTATGTTGTCTTAATAATTGCCAATTGCTGGAATATAACATTTTGGGGCGTACAGGTGAGTTTGTTATATGTTGATGTTGTTGTTGTTGTTGCTGCTGATGTTGATGCTGTTGTTGTTCAGAATTCTGTGGCAGAGTAGCCATTAAATGCTGTTTAGGTTGTTGATGAACTTGAGCTTGGTGGTGATGATGATGATATTGTTGATCTTGGCTTGGTGTTCGTGATAACGATTTTAAACGCTGTTGTTGTTGCTGATGCTGTTGTTTCTGTTTTAACGCCAATTCTATAGTTTTTGTTTAAATATTTGTAGAAGTTTGGTTTTTTTTTGTGTATGTAATGATTAAAGGATGTTAAAAAGGATAATTACTAATTAATGATTCGATTTTCATTTAATTTGTTTAAAAAATATGCTTAAAAAATTGTTTTAAATATAAAAACAAATCAAATAATCAGAACAATTTAGAAATCGAACGAAGTAAGTGAAAGTGAACATTTTTAAATGATTAACGAAAATAATGTAGAAGAAGTTTTTGGAGGAAAATTCTTAAAGTATTATTAGGTCTATAATGTATGAAAGTAGCTCAGAATTATATTATATTTATAAATGCATTGTCGAATTCAATTTCGAATTAAAGGAAGAGATGTAGTTCAATGAAATCCATAATTTTGCATGAAATTGAAAGCTTAATTCAGCACAGTTAAAGCAGCCGTCCTATGCAAAAATGCGAAGGTAATTCTCTTTTGCCTTTTTATAGATCTAACAGGATCTGGTTGTATAGTGGAAAGCTATGATAGGAAGAGTATACATGGCAAATAGGAAGATGGTGACTCCAGATGGGCTTGAAACAATCAAAACTTTTCTTAGGTAACTATAATGAGAAGGAATTTAATTCATGCATCAAATTATGCGGATGAAGCTTGAAATATTAACCGCCCTTCTGATCGGGTGGATTCTGTGCCAGGGAGAATGAATCATCAGAACACATACTTGGAATCTGGGCTTCGTTAATGCATCTCAGGAGGAATGTTAAGTACAAGGCAAACAGTTAGCCTTACTATTCCCGGACAACATTCCATCATCCTGGGATTTGTCAAAGAAAATATTGGCGTATACATATTATCCTATATTGAGAGTTGTACAATACTACGTATAGTCGAAGCTATAATAAAAGTAGTCGTCAATGAAATTAATTGCAATAGTTTGCATCAGGTTATTGAAAATTTGGTGCCAGCACAATATTTCAAATCAGCTCACGTACAGTGGTGGCCTTATAATTAGAAACGACTTAGCAACATGTATGTTTGTTAATTCGTTTAACAGTTTTCACTGTGTACCTGCGATCAAAGGCTTTGTTTGAAGGACGTCTTACATACGTTTTTCCATCAGACTGGGACAAATTAAACTTAGATTCGTCACTCCAGAGAACTCTGTTCCAGAAACATCGTTTCTAATTATAAGGCCACCACTGTAGCTTTGGGGGAGTCGCTCTATCGATGTGTGTTCTGGCTCAGGATATGGAACATAATTCCCTTACTATTCGACAAATTTGGAAGCGTTTGTTGTCTTCAGAAGATTTAATCTTTGACAGTTATGTATGTATGAATTTGATCGCAGCATAAATATTGAATACCAGTGAATCTTGTAGTTTAAATGGAACTCTCCTACATTAAATGTAGGGGAAAAATGGATTTTTTTACTACACCTTATATTTAAAAAAAAAAATTATAACATTTATAGCCTTGAAGGGAAGTGTTTGATATGAATATTTAAACAAAAACACAAATAGCACATGTAACGAAACTTTAGTTTGGCTTTATATAGAACAGACTTCACCGGGAATCATTTCCGTAACTTTTGCAATCGTTTATTTAGCATTACTTGTAAAAGGCTAAAGTGAATTAGCCTTAGGCTTTCTTTTTGTGGTTTTATATTAAAAATAATACAGGAGTAATGACTGTTCCATACAAAGCCCTACATTTGAGGGGGAAATAATATAAAAAGTGTTAAGAAAACAAACCATACCAAACCATACAAAGAGAGAGAGAGAGAGGGGAGAGTATTAAAGGTTGAAATTTAGAAAAGGAAAATAAACAATTACAAATAGAGTTTTAATAGTTTTTTAATTAATTAATTAATTATATTTTTTTATTTAGTTTAAATATAGTTTTGATTCATACATTTTTGTTTTTTAAGTAGTACATTAAAATTACACATTTATGTATATATAAAGTTATTGACTATACATAGTACATACCACATATACAGATATTTTGGTCTACAAAAGTTATACGGCCATTATATAAAAGATATACACAAAAAATACATACAGTCAGGGATAGATACGAGTACGTACATACATACATACATATTAAAGTACATAGTAGATATAAAGATCAGTTGGTGTGTAATAGAAATAGAAAAGTGTTACAAAACATTATAGAAAAAAAAGACAAATAAAATAAATGTATTAAATACTAAAACATAAGGATTATTAAATAACGGTCAGAGTAGGCAAATATCTGATAAAAACATTTTTATTTACATTTAAATTAAGCTACTTTAGATAGGACGCATCCCTAGAAAACCACTTAAAGATATTACAAAACTTGCCCTAGATTGGAAAGCTCATTCCTAAAGGCGTTTTAAAACTGTGCACACACGGAAGAAGCAGCTAGAGCAGGAGATGATCAATCAATTATTGTTTCCACTACACAAACAATTACGGAAATCTATAAAATGCTATAAAATAGCATCATTGGCTGATAATGCGTGAGCTAGCTTAGATGATAGGCATTTCAAGAAGTACTGTATATGTCATAAGGGCCTAAAAGTTGGCATTGAGAAAGCTTAATGCAAGTTAGATATAGAGTGACAGGTATAGAGTGTTAGTTTGTAACCACTGTAATAAGACTTGAGTTCATCACTACACAACTGAGACAAATGAAGGTGTTTCAATTGAGTGTTTGGCATTGTTTCACTGTCAGTTTGTAGCCATTGTATTCAGTGGTGTTGTGCTAATTTTTTTTTTACCGGAACGTGTTCCGGACTCCGGTTCACGGTTCGGAAAAACAAGCCGGTTCGTTCCGGTTTTTGTTCCGGTTCGGGTTCGGTTCAAACCCTTGTTTATAAAAATACATATAAAATTTCGTCAAAAATTAGAAAAAAAAAATCAGCAATTCTTTTTAATTTCTTTTTTCAAAACGTCAGCCAATTCTCGTTATCAGAAATTATCTTTAGTTTCCTGTCCAAAAAGAAAGTACCGGAACAACGTTCCGGAGCGTTCCGGCTCGACAACCCCACTGATTGTAATGGGGCAGCCATAGTCACTTCATTTGACTGTGAGAAATGAACAATCAAAGAAGAATCGTGTTTAAAGAAAGCGAAGACTCTCTCATCTGTAAGTGAGATTAGTACGTCTGGTTTTTGACATGAGTATGTGATATTTTTTTTCATTTTCAAAATTAGCGGATAGTACTTACTAAAGACTTGGAGTGCGTCGTTACACGGCAATGCAAGATGGCAGCTCCATTGTTCTAGAACTTGCTACAGAAGAGCGATCACCTACTTGGCTGGAATAACAAAAAGTTTAAAGAAACGGAAACAAGACAGAAATACTTTGTGGAAGCCAAATGCTCCCGAGATAGGTAATGGGTAATCCCATATTTGTAGGAAGAATTGGAGTTTCTTTAGTACAATGATGAGGAGATAATTAAAATCATTGCCTAAATGGAACATTATCCTTTAGTTATTTATCTTAAGATCTGCTTAATGGTGTTCTTTTCCCTAAATTTAATTGTATTGTAAAATCCTTTTATTTTAGTATTTAATTTGTTAAAAGAAAAAATTTTTGTAATTTAATTTATTTTTTGTTTGTTTTTGTTTTTTTTTGTTAATATCACAACATTTAAACATTCATAGAAAGGTCAATAGTTTCTATTATACTTTTTTAAACTTTAAATATTAAAAAAAACAATTGCACACATTTACTAAATATATATGTAATAAATTTGTCTATAATACGAGTATATAAGGATTAAAAATTTATTTAATTAAAATATACGAGTATTGTTTGTTTAATTTATTAAAGCTATTAATTTGTTTCCATGTGATTTAAGTTTTTAAATAATTATTATTCATTATTTTTTTTTTAATTTTGTTTTCAGTAACAATATTTGCTTTAAAGTTAAAGATTTGATTTTATTATTAAAAATGGTTTTTTTTTTCTTAAATTTGCAAATATTTTGTAAAATTTCTTTTTGTTTTTTTTTTTTTTGTCAAGATTTTAGTATCATTAAATGCTATAGTTGACATTGATTAAAATTTTAATTAATTTTTTATTTCTTTTTTTTTCTTAAAATTTCGGCAAACTTTTAGCTGAAATACCTTTTGATGCACGACGATCCGGTCGATGGGTTTGGGCATACGATTGTAAAGAACAGCGACGTAAACGTTTGTCGTTTTTATTTTGCTGCAAGCAGAAGTAAAAAAGAAATGAAATTATTAATTAAAATAATCCATAAAACAATAAAAAAAATACTAAAATGTTAATAAATTTTTCATTTTTGTTAGATATTCGGAACTATTTTTTATTGTATTCCGGACTTGGCGGCAAGAACGGTTCTTATAATTAAAAACACTTTTAAGAGACCTGCATGCAAAGAAGATGTAACTTAGGAGATCAAGAAGTCGCTGCCTGAACTGTCTGAATTGAGTATAAGGAATATTGTTCTATATATAAGGGAGTCTGAATGGCTTAGGTTAGGTTAGGTTAGGTTAGGTTAGGCTTGTCAATTAAGACAAGTGCAGTACCCGGAGGTCGAATTGACCCATGTACAACGTTCCTCACACCACTTATGTTGTATGTGTTAATTTTATACATGAGTGGTGGGACATACAGTTTAAAGTCGACTCCGAACGACAGATCTTTGAGAATCTTTTTCATGGCAATTTTATTTACTCTCAGATGTTTTGCCAGAAATCTGCTGAGAGGAAGTCGCCGAAGAAAATACTTTTTGTATTTTGTCTTGATGTCTGGCCTGGGGCTCGAACCCTGGCTTTACGTTTAATAAGCTAACACACTATCTAATAGACTACGGCGACTACACGGCTTAGGCTATAGGACATTCCTAATGGTGTGTATTACGTGTGTGAACATCACCAGATTCAGTTCGAAAAGAGAATAGAAGAAAAGTTCTGGCTGGGAAAGATTACTCTGCTGCCTTTAGAGTGTCTTTCGCATGTAGAACGATCTCAGAAGCAGCCATTTTAGTAATTCACTGGCAAAAGAGAGAGAAGCTATTAATTCATTAGAGATAAAGGGACTCGTTAATGCAAAAACAAAGGGAGAAGATGTATAGGAAGACTTATTCCCATCACTGTTGCATGGCTTAGAAACACAACCTAATTCCAAAAACAACTTAATTACAGGATGTACTAAAACTTTGGCAGGGGCAAATCATTTATTGAGAATATTAAGAAATGTTAGCGTGGCCTTACTACGAATATTATGTTTTATTTTTCTTACATATTTATAGTGTTGATTGATATCAGAGGCAGCCTTTAGTAGTAAATAGATAAAGACTAAAGCGAATAGATAAATAATTGGTTCTGCTGTTGAATTCTTTTTATTAAGATTTATTTCCTTTTTGTTATTGTTATTGTTATTTTTATTATTTTTGGCTTTGGAGGATTTATTATATTTATTGAAACCGTTCTTATGATTTGTCGATTTAATAGAGTATTTTGATTTTTTATTTTTAGCACGTAATTCTGTTAAACAATGTGAACCACTGCCACTGGCACTGGCTTCATTAATAGCTGAGCCATCATCCATAGCTATAGCTAAATTGCTACTCTCCTGCTCCTCATTATCATAAACATCACTATCACCACTACCATCACTGAGAGTTCCAATATCATTTAACATATCATACAAAGGTTCTTTGTTTGATTTTTGGTTCTTGTCTTTGGTAAAAATTTCCAAATCCTTGCATATATCCTTATATTCCAATAATCTATCCAATATAAGAGAATTTTCTTTATATTCTGTTCTATATAAATCCATTAAAATATCATTTTTCTTATGCTCTGGCTGGTGTTTATCTTCTACACAACTGACCAGACATTTTGGTATGCTCGACATGCCAAGGTAAATCGTCATTAGAACGATTATAATGCCCACTGGCACTATGTGCTGATTATTGTTGCTATTGTTTTTGGCATATTTAGTAAATTCCTCACATTGTTGATGTTGTTGCTGTTCCTTTTGATTAAGGTCATGGGAGGAGGAGGAGGAGGAATTCTCTTCAAAGTCTTCTTGTTTTATTTCCTTATTATTACAATCCTCGAAAATTTCATTTGTTTCTTCCGCTAACGTTTCAGTTTCCGTTTCCTCTGCCTTTAAATCCATTTTACAGTCTAAAATAATTTTTATTAAATGCTCCGTTATTTATTTTTTATTTTGTTTTATTTTTATTGGGGTTTTAATTGTTATTTAGAACGTTGCGAACATTTCTCCTCAACAGCTGTTAGAATTTAGTTGCGGTTCTTAAATGCAATTTGGGAAAAATCAATATACGATGTATAGTTAGGTTCTTTAAAAACTTTTATTATTCAATTCCATAATAGTGTCGTACTTAGTGTATATATAGGATTAAATAAAATTAAACTTTTAATATTAATTATTAAAAAATTTATAGATTTTAACTCGTTTTTTTCGTTTTAAATTAAATTTTATAAATAATATCTACAGATTTTACTAACGACCGTCTAATACCGTTACTTCTCTAACAGTAACAGCAATCCGTTGACTCTTTGTTTTTAGTACACTTTTAAGTCCCTTTTCAAAAGTACTTTAAATTGCAACTCTGTACACTGTAAAAAAAATCCAAATGCCTTTCTGAAATAATTCTAAAGTAGTTTCTGTAGCGGAGTCTGAAATTAGGTCACCTGACATTAACCGGATATAAGGTGATTATATTCCCTTGGAAGGAGTTTTAACAATCAATCAATCAATCTCGAATTAACGCATATCCCAGATATTGCCTTCAAAGCAGTTTGTCTATTTACAAAGATAATGATTGTATTCATCCCCCATGCTGCCAGGGTGATCGCAAATAGCTCTTCATTCCCTCAAAGATATTTTACTTTCAAGATAGTTTCCTATCCAGAAAGATAACTAGGTATCTAAATCCTCTAGAAATACTCACTTTATTCCTCCTGGAGAAAAGAATCAACTCCCTTGAAGTCAGATTAATGGCCAGACACTTGCCAGCTGCTCAGGAATAATGCCCGCTAAGAGCTGATTGCATGTGCTCACTAATGGTGGGTAGGAATTTTCTGCTGACCATAATCACAACGTCCTAGGAAACGCACCTCGTTATATTAGCCTCCAAATGCATCAGGATGCTGTTTAAAACAAGATTGCATAAAGGAGAAGATAGCACCCCCATGAGAGGTATCTTGAGGCCCCGGTTTACTCAGACAAGACTCGCCTCAAGAAAATTCTCGACATCTTTTTGGAAACAGAGGTTTGGGAAAAGGGGGCAATGCATTTCAGCTTTACCTAACTATTTACTACTCCAAAACATTAGCTATTAGCTGATACTATAGAGAGATTTCGTTAGCCACTCCATTCAAAAAATTAAAGTATTGGACTATTGCAGCCGAGTTTGGTTATTAGTCCTTTGGTTAAATATGTTTACATGGTCCTATGGTATGTTCAATACTTAAGTTATTATATTTTATTCTATTTTTAAATTAAAAAATTAATTATCAACAGATTGCTTGAAATTTGAAATGTTTATAACTGAGATTTCCAAACTCTTCTCATTACCATTGACATCAGCCGTACTGCCCTCATGGCTGGTTGGCCAGCGATCGTTATTTCCTTCTACACTACTTTTATCCACCTCCTGATGAGCATCTTCCACATTCTGTGCTATATCAGCATTGACACTTTCCGAGTTTTTATGCTGTTTTTTCTTAATGCCTTTCGAATTACTAAAACATTTATGCCAACAACTGGTTAAAGCCATAATGCCCATAAAACGAAAACAGACATCTGAAGCCCCTCTTAAACAGCTAAAGAATTCGGGCATAAAGGAAGGATTGATCACCGCATACACTATAATATTCATGCTTAACTGTATGGCATTTAAGGTTATGCAAATAACTTCTAAACGTTGCATGGCATTGAAATCAATACGAGTCACATCGCCGCCATATAAAAGATTCACGGCACTTTTACGTGATGTCAAATGGGCTGGCAGCTCTCCCACCAGATACAGGGTTATAACAATAATGATGGTAACGGTGAGTTTCATTTGGTGCTAATTGGTTGGTTGACAGAAGTAAAATAAATAAATTTAATATTGTGATTAAATTTTGCTTACCTTATAACGATTTTGGGCATTTGTAGAGCTATTGTTGTTGTTGTTGTTATTGGAACAATAGCTTTGGCATTTTTTACTTTGTTTGGTCCACTTGCAAAATGCAATTAAAATGGCGGTATTCCCTACTAAAAGAAATATGGCTGGCAATATGGTGAGCAGAATAAAAGTGAACCAGTTGTGTATCATATAATATCTGGAAAGAAATCAAAAAATATATTGTTTAGCAATAGGAATAAATTTTGAAATTGTCGCACCCTGTTTCTTAAATTCTTACAAAATACAGAATATCTGGTTCTGTTCAGAAGTTCTTAAGGGATTGGTAAAAGCATATAATCTTAAGGGATTGGTAAGAGCATATAATCTCTATGATGGATTACACTGAAGGTGACGAAATTTATAAACAAAAAATCACCCTAATTTTGAATCAAACCTCGTGCATGCTTTTTCATCACTATCTTTTCGATTTGATAAGTGCGTGTGTAAGTTACTCGGGTTATTCATGTTCAATCTTCTCATAGAAGTACATATTCAAAGCGATATTAAACGTCATCGATTAGTAGCGATAAAAGATTAATCATTTTCATTTTCACACACTTTCTATTACATTTAATCACGAAACATACATACATATGTATGTCTCAGTAGTGCAATGAATTGGCAAGAAATAAAATGTGAAATTGTTACCATTTTCAGGAATGAATAAATTCTCTTCATTTCCAAATCCAAGTTTCAAATATTGTCATTATTTTTATCGACATTTTGCGCTACGAAAAGTGTAAAAGTGGTCATCATCAAAAAGAGGATGCTTCTATCTACCCTTAGCCAGACTTGCTCCGATATCTTGCTTATATAAGAACTTACTCATTCGGTGTAAACGAAATCTATTACCACAGTGTAAATTCTAAGTAAAGAATTCCTTCTGGTTATCAGAAGGTTAGCTTCGGTTTAGTAGGCAGCTGCCTCAACCAGCATAGCTTAGTTGGGTTTTATATGGTCCCGTATCATATTCCGTCAAATAATTACAACTTCCACAAAACCATTTGTTCGTACGCTAAATTCTACCAGATCGCTTCCAGGAGGTGACTTTGACCGGAAATGTTTTCATTATATGAAATAAATCTATGATCGACTCGTTTCTTAGCCTATCTGCTTAGCATTTTTCAAATTCTCTCATAACTGCCAACATTAAACATAGAGGAGTAATTATTTGCAGTGTTCCTTCGGAATTTTTAATAAACAATTTCCTGGCAACTCTGTTCGTATCTTATCGAACATTAAAAGAGAATTACATTAATTTATAACGGTAGTAAATTTTTTTTATTTGAAAATACAAAAACAAATTCATTATCAGCATAACAATTTACGAATTTGTTTTTATCCTTCTCTTCTTCTACCAATTCTCATTAAACGAAAACAAAAACAAAAAAACGAAAACAAAATTATTATCTTAAAAATACATTAACCAGACAATGTTATCCTTTTTGAAATTTTACGCTTTTGACATAAATACCAAGCAAAGAGGGGGAGAAAGGAAGGCGGGCGGTAAATTAATGAATTAAGGGTTTTGTGTATAAAACTTACTTGGAAAAATAAAAGTCCGTTGTTGTGAATGAACCATCATCATTAACGACAAACACGCAAAAATAAGGCACATTCACCAAAATAGCCACCAAAATCACAGCCATAATCATATTTCTCGCCACCACACGTCTACAGAACTTGGGTGTGCCGTTCGGTATGCCCCAACGCAAATATATAAAACGGTCCAAACTTACACAGGCCAAAATGAGATTGGCTGCTCCCGTTGAGATGCCAAAGAGTGGCGTCTGCCATTGGAAATCGTAGGCTGTCCAAAATGTGCTGGAGTACAGAAAACTCCTTGAGAAAGCGGTAAGCGTAATGAGCAGGCATGATAGGCAATCAAGCCAAGAGAGAGCCGCCAAGTAGCTAAAGGCGGACGGTGTCATTTTGGGGCGCATAAAGACAATAGCGTTTATAAAATTGGCACACAAACCGAAGAATGCCAATGAAGGCACAACAAAAGCGTAAATAACAAATTCCAAAGACGTCAATTGACTGCGACGCCATACACATTCCGTTACCTCTTCCGATTCTTTACTGGAATCCGCCGAGGCCGTAGATGAATTCGTATTATTCGTACTCCAAATATTGGCAATTAGCGTGGCTGATGTAGCAAATGTTTTGGTACTTTCTATGCATTGCATACTTTAGGAATTACAAAACACAAAAAAAGAAAAACAAAATAATTTAATTATGACCGTTATTTTGTTGAGCGTTTTCAAACTTTACTGCTTCAAGTCTATCAATCAACTGAAAATGTTATTTTTTTGTTTTTCAGTTTTTCTCATTTTTTATTTGACAGGCTGCCTTTCAAAACCACCAAAAGGAAATAAAATCGTTACACTTGTTGCCGCCGTAACTCTCTTTTTCCCTTACTGTCTCTCGCCTTAACATTGTTTTATGGGTGTTTATTGGTGTTAAAGTGCGTGTGGCTAAATGATAGAACACAATTGTGACGTAACGTTTGTTTTCATACGAATTGGGGTTTGTAAGATACTCTCTTAATTGACTACTTAATGCCTTTATAGTTTCACGAAATTTAAATTTTTATAACAAAACTTTATGTTAGGTTAGGTGGCAGTCTTAGTCACAATTAGCCTATATTTGGCTCATCGTGATACCATAGTCATCCAGGGAAGGTAGGTACCAGTGAATTTAAACCCATGTAGATGGAGTAGACACAATTAGGCTATACGTGGTCCATTGTGATATAACAGTCCATCCACTTTTTTTGTTTGATCTTGACTCGTCACCTACCAGTCGGAAGTTGTTCTATGGGAAGTGAATCCAAAACGGGTGCAGGTATAAAAAGATTCAAATCAACAGTAGCTACGTTTTTGACATGACCATACCTTTTAATACCTCCAAACTTTCGCTTCGACTGAGACTCATTACTGTATTCGTATCTGCTGGTGCACGGCCCTAGATAGAGTAGTTCTAAAAGCACCTCTTATCATAATCTCTACATTTTTTGCAACAGAAATTAGAGGACACACGTGTCGTTAGCACTTTCTCCTGAAGTTGCTGTCGTATTCTGTTCCATAATTAACTGTAAATTATTTAAATGTATGTAATTATCTAGGCATGGAAGGGAGATAAGGTGAATGTTTTTTTGTTCGTAATTCGTTTTTCGCCAAAAATAAACGACAACGAAATAAAAATTGATATTTTTAAATATCCAAATAAAAATACAAGTACAATACGGACTCATTATATGGTAATTTATGACAAAATGTGAATGATAATGTTTTCTAATGTTAAACAATTAGATTTTGGTTATATTAGCTCTTGGTTTAGTTAGAGAGATTGTAAGAGGGATGTACTAAAGAAGATTATATATATAGGATTGACTGTCCAGCAAGGCATTGGAGCTCTGGAATAAGTTAGAACATGAGTTATTTTAATAAAAACTTTTATTTATTTGTTTTCCTTTTTTTTAATTCTTTTTCGTACTAAATTTTAAGCATTAATTTATTTTATTTAGAAAATAATAAACAACAAAAATATACATACATTTATTAATAATAAAAAGTAATAAACAAAACAAATAATAATAATCTTAATAAAATGCAATTGTATAACAATTTGGTTTTTTTAATACAAAACAGGGTTACTTAGAAAAGAGATCAGCATTATAAATACAACTTTTTGTTTTTCAAAATATATAATATACATACATATATAGTATATAAATATTACAAAAATATATAGTAATATGTTAAGGTTAATTGTTATTGTAAATAATATATATATAATACAAGACAAAAAAAATGAAACATGAAAAAATAATTCGAAAAAAAAGAAATAAAAAAAATTCGTAAACCTTGTAACAAATATTGTGGCGAGCATATACACGCTACCACTATTAACTGGTTGGCGGTATGGAGAAGGCCCGTTGGCCACTGCCATGATTGGGTTTTGAACCAAACCAGCTCATTTTCCAATTTAAAGTGTCATGTAAAAGTTTCTCCTCCTCCTTGGTTAGTTTAAGTAAAGTGGCCACAGCACGTATTAAATGGCGAGCTTCAACCTTTATTATTCATAAAAAAGAATAACTTTTGTTTAAATTTGAATTAAAAAATAACCATGTGCGTATTTAAATTTACCTCCCGGCTGGTTAGGAATTTGACAATGACATGTTTTAAATATTTGAAATTAACTTCATCCATTACAATGCCATTCTTAATTAAACTACCACAATTTTGACACAGTTTATTAGTAGCGGGCGGCAAGGGCGTATAAATTGCTGATGGTGTTCTTTCCAGTTCCTTGTTTAATAACAATGATGGTGGTGTAGGTGTTGGTGTTGTTGTTAATAATGACTCTTCATTAAGACATTTTGCTGAAGAAAATTCCTTTTGTAAAGTCTTTTTTAAATCTGTTAAACGTTGATTTAATACCTTAATAGTCTTAGAAAAAAAGCAAAACAAAACAATATTAACAACAACTTCCATTTTTATTATAATTACACTCACCTTATTCTTTTCTGTTATATCACTTTGTAATTCATCATAGCTTTTTATTTTCTCTTCATTCTCGTTGACTTCCTTTGCCATGGCCTCCAGTTTTTCCTTATATTCTAGTATTTCTAATTGTTTGCTTTTAAGTTCAGCTTGTAAGGCTGTATTCTTATCATGTATTTCATTCGCTTCATCTTGTTCATCACGTAACTCCTTTTTTAGTAATTCTTCTTTTTGTGAGATTTCGGCATTTTTTAGTAGTGCTGTAAGTTTTTCCTCTTTTTCACTTTCCAACATGCTTTGGGTATCAGTTAACTGCTGTTGTAATTCATTTAGCTGCTGTCTTAAAGCTTTTGCAACATTTGCTGCATCAGCAGCATAGTTGCCAAAACGTTCATCGGCTGCTTCTAAACGATTTTTTAAATCCCGATTTTCCACTTCTAACGATTCCTGTTACAGAAATTTTAATTTTTTTTTTCCGACAAATCTTATTTGAAAATTTTTCATTAAAAAAAATTGTATAAGATGTAGTACAAAGAAATCCATTATTTTTATATGAAATTATAAGAGCTTCCTATAAAAAAAAAGCGAAAGCAATTTTATTATACCATTTTTAGGGGGGAGGATTGTTTTGGCATTCAGCAATAATTCGCAGATAAAAATTTATTCTGTGGTAGAAATCTGTTACCTCTATTGATCGGGCTTGAAGTTCTAAATATTTAATCAATATTTTTATGAATAGGACTTCCAGAGCGTGATGAAGTTTTGACATTAAAACTGTAGGAATGTAAGCAATGAAATCAAAGTATAGCATGTTTCGCTGAAACATTAACTCGGTTAACATATTCGACGATAAATTGTAAAATTTACAACCACGGATCATTGTCAAGATTAGTTAAAACATATGCATCATAAAATATATATAAAATACTAAAGAATAATGGATTACTTTACTACACCTTATAACGTAAAATAGTTTAATTTAAAAAATTAAAAGTTTTTATTTATTTGTAACGAAAATTACGATAAAAAAGAAAGAAAATATGTAAATGAACACAAGTAAATAAATAAAATAATCTTTGGATTGTAGGTTTGGTTTGGGTATTAAGTTTTGTTTTTAGTCATAAGTTGTGATTCTTAATGTTAACGGTTAAGGTGTGGCAAGCAAGAAGCAGGGGGTTAGTTAGTTATTATCCCATTGCAAATCATCTACATCTGTAGAAATACTCACGGCTCTATTCCGCTCATAAATAATTTGCTGTTCATTTTCCTCACGGCACTCTTTTAAAGCCAAATTCAATTCGTCAATTTCTTCCTCCAAAAGTTTTATCTGTTTAGGTGTAGAAATACGCATTAAAACAAAATGCAGAATTGCTTGCTTACATAAATCCTTACCTTATCATCTCTTTGTTTAATTTCCTCTTGTGCTTTTAACAATTCAAATTCTGTGTGTTTTATACGTTCGTTTAAATCATCTTTTGCTTTAAGAATTTTTCTTTTTTCGGTGGTTTCTTCGGCAACTTGTTTGGACAAACGACTTACTTGGGTTTCTAAAGCTAAATTTTGTCCACTCCATGAACTTTTAATATCCGATAGCTGTAGATGGGCTTCTTCCAAATGCTGTTCCAACATTTTTCTTTCCTGCACTAGAGCTTGGATTTTATCGTCACCGTTTAGAGAGCTTAACGCTTCGATGCGTGCCTTTTCAACAATTTGTAAACGCATTTTTAAATGCCTATTCTCTTCTTCTATGGCCGCCAAGGTGGTGGTTAAATTATTTTTATCTTGCTGCGAGGAATGGCGAAGTTGTTGAAGTTCATCCTGGAATAAAAAAAAGTATTTTAGACATAAAATAAGAGACTTTTATTTATATAAACAAAGAGGTTTGCTTTATTTAATTACTTTTTAAAACAAACAAAGCCAATCACACTTTAAAAATATAAGTCTTTTAGGAGCGTCTACTGAATTATTATCAATAAAATTAAAAATTTTTATTTCAATACAATTTTACACCGTATAAATATTTATACACACTGTGTGCTTGCTTTGGTATATACCTAGAGGGCAGTGGTGTTGTGCTAATTTTTTTTACCGGAACGCATTCCGGACTCCCGTTTACGGTTCGGAAAAACAACCCGGTTCGTTCCGGTTCGGGTTCGGTTCAAACATTTGTTTATAAAAATACATATAAAAATTCGTCGAAAATTAGAAAAAAAAAATCAGCAATTCTTTTTAAATTTTTTTTCAAAACGTCAGCCAATTCTCGTTATCAGAAATCATCTTTAGTTCCGGAACGCGTTCCTGTCCAAAAAGGAAGTACCGGAACGACGTTCCGGAGCGTTCCAGCTCGACAACACCACCGCTAGAGGGTATTCAAAAAATAAGCCTGTACCTATATCTATTACACTTGCTGGCCTAAATACTAATATGTAAATTGAAAACGTAGTGCTTTAAATTAAATTGTTCATCGATCTGCCTTTAGTGTGCCCATTATATAAAACCTTCCCTGCCAAATTTTAATGAAAATCTAGCTGATTTATTTACCTTTAAATCTTCGACTTCAGTTTCGTAATGTTTGAATCTTTCCAACTCCGAGGTCAAATTCTCTACCTGTGTTTGATGCTGACGCATGGCATTCAAACGATCAACGGCCTCTTGCTCGCGAAACGATAATAAGCTGCGCAGCTTATCTATTTCGTTTTGTTGCATATTTTGTATTTTCTCCTGTTCCTCACAGTAGATATCCTTTTGGGTTTGAGCCACTTTCACTGTTTCCAATAAGATTTCATTCGTCTTTTCTACACGCAATTTTTCCTCTTGCAATTGACTAATGCGATTTTGTAATTCGGAAGTTTTCTGGGCTAGATCCTGGACCTGTTGCCTTAAATTGGGAACGCTTTCGGACTATTGAATTTGAAGGAAGCATACAAATTATTAAAAAAAAATAAGTTATTACATGAGACAAAAAAGAAAACGTATTTTCACCTGTATACTATCGTCGTTGGAATTAACGCTTATGGTAGAAGAAAAACGACTCTTAAGACGATTATTATTGTTACTGTTTGCTGTATGATTCATAGATGTTAGTGTCGTTGTTGAACGCTGATGTGGCTGCAGCTGTGGCAAATTGGCCAATCCTGGTCCAGCCACTTCGGAGCCCGTCTCTTCTTTAATTTTATTTTTTAAAGAGGCAAACATTTTTGTTAATAGCTTATAAGATAATTATTATTGCACTAATTATTGGTTGAATCAGTCTAAAATTACATCTAATAAGGATATGAATGATTATTTTTATTATTATTTTGCTTAGTAAAGAACACTTGGATTTTTAGGTTTCTTCAATTACGAATTTTCTTTCAAGCCATTTGGAATGGAATGTTTGAGGTGTTTTATGTTTAACTAATGGAATGTAATAGTTTTTCTTAAATTTACACTTCGTTTAACATGTTGTGCTAAATTGTAAAAACTAGGTTTTTATCAGAAATTTTAGCTGTTTTACGAAGTTTTTTAGGATTTTTATCAAGTAATTATGCAAATTTTGCTCGTTTCTTTTATTTGTATTTCCCAATAAGAAAAAATATGACACTTTGTTGTTTTTATTCTTAAGAGTAATTTACAAGTTTCTATATGGCAATGCCTTGTAATAAATGTCAATAATTTATCGATAACAAAGACAAGAAAAAAAGAATTAATAAATATGGCCATTATTAAAAATCAAATTTGCTTTTAACATTTATTATGTAACAAAAATTTGTATTTGTAAATTAATTAAATAAATCTCAAGTTACAAGAAATTGTAAAAGTTGAATTTATTATTACTGAATAACAAGAATAAAAACATTGCCATATTATTTCTTCACAATCGCTGGTGCAAACAAATTCGCCTTGATGCTGTCAAATTTGAAGAATTACAAATAAGAAGAAGCGTCATAAACTTCATAAAGCAAACGCGGTTAAATTTTTTAAAAGCTGTTTGTTTTTTCCCCAATTTTTGCGAAAGTTTGGTTAAAAACCAGTTATTTTGTGAAGAATTTATGTAAAAAAACAATTATTTGTGTAGTGTCATCAGTGAAATAGTGTTTTGTTGTGCAAATTGTTTGAATTTTAATTATGGATTCCTTGAAGAATAACTCTGGCGCCGGCGCTGAGTGTAACGAGGACTTGCGAAAGGACGAATCAATGGAAATGAAGCCTGATGCTTCATCTTATGTGGAATATGAGCTCGTCTGTAATATGACTACATTTTTGGAGGGCAATGGTGGCGAGGATGTAGACAAGAGAACATTAAGGAATATGGCTGAGGCGTTAACCAAGCATTTTAACGAGTGAGTAGACATTTGATCTTATCCTGTATAAAGCTGTGTTAAAAGAAAATAAATTAAATTTTCAAATGTATTTTCTAAATGAAATCATTAAAACTGTTTATATGTACATATGTGCTCAAATACGTATCTGTATCTTTAACTGTAAATAGATTTAGAAAGTGAATAACTGTTGACGAGTTCTTTAACCACAATAAAGGAAAGGAAGACTATCGAAAAACTATCCAACTTTGAGAGATACATTTTGTTTCCTTTGGAAAGAATTTTGATACAACGAACCTTGTAGTACCCAAGCAGGTTATGCTCTTCGAGGCATCTGTCAATTTAACCTAACCTAACAAAGAATCAATTTTTTCACTTACAAATAGTTTCAAATTTACAGTCTGTACTAAGCACAGCTACAATCTTATCTACTCGTTTCGTCCTCCGTAGACCATGTTAACATAGTGAATGTTTTTAGACCTATTTCCCAAATACCAAAATTATTTGGGACATACCACTAATTGGGTTTTATTACGCAACCCTTAGGCTTCAATTTGTATATAGTGGGATACCTACAGCAAGTCAAGTTTTTCCACAATATTGATCATCCTCCCCAGACTATGTTAACATAGTGAATTTTCCAAGCCGGAGTTTTTAAATTGCAAAATTATTTGAGAAATACCATTAATTGGTAGGTATCTTTACGGTCGGGCGTTACTTGGGCCCAGTGCTATAGGTGTTTTCTTCAAATGAGCAAAAAATCGGTTTAAAACTAGATTTGTGAGGAGAATTGAAAAATTTTTAAGTTCCTTTATATAGAGCACTTTTTTGTTGCTAATTTGACAAAAAGTTGGCTTCGTGGCCTACAGTGAGCGACAAAAGTGAGTAAACACCACTGAAATAATTCATTTTCTTAGGTTAGCGAGAAAAGTAAATGAGAATAGTGAAATAAATTTCCAAAAATAAAAACGTTTATCTCTATTACTTATAAAATGTTAAAACAAAAACAACCATGGTAAAGGAACTTTTTTTATACTTAAAAGAACATAATAGAAAATTTAAAATTATAGTGGGTGTTGACTCACTTATGGCGCTCACTGTATGTCTCCGGTCCCAATTAACGCCCGACCGTGAGGCAACTTGTTTTGGAATCCTTGATACCATGGCTATCCAGCCCAATAGTTTAAATTCCACCACAAGTTCAGTTTTTATCCGATTGAGCACGATTTATACAGAGCACTTTTTTTGCTCATTTGAAGAAAACAATTGGCTTCGGTGCCTATATCTCTGGTCCCAGGTAACGCCCGATCGCAAGAGCTCTTGTTTTGGAATCCTCGGTGCCATGGCTATCCACAAGCCAAATTCTTTTAAAATTTATTTGTTATTTTTATTTAACAAATAAATTTCTTTTTGTCCGAGTTTTTTAATTTTCAAAACAATTTGCCAATTACAAGAGAAGCTGTCCACTCGGGAACGTGTATAATTTTTAAGGAATGGAATAGATATTCCATTCTCCGATATCGTATACTTGGGTGATTTCTTCCATGACCATTTCTTGTATCTTACACTTAACATTGCTCTGTTAACTTTAACATTGGCTCTTTTAACATTATTGTTTGGTTTTTATCTTTGCTATTTAAATTCGAATTAATCTTCCCACACATATTAAAACCATCAAATTAAATTTAAATATTGACTTTTCATAATTCTAAATTTCTTTTATAGCAAAAAAAGGTAAGTCTATTTGAATTTTTATCATTACATATAATTTTGTACAATTTGGGCTTAAAAATGAAACCAATTTCGAGTACATAATTCTACAATATATTAACTTTTCTGGCATAGAATGCTGGACATTCTGTTATACTGTTTATAGTACTTTAATGGTCCCATTCTCTTGATTGCAATATCTTGAGGTTATTGCAAATAGTTTGCTTACTGATGATGCCACGATTTGGTCACCAGATCGACTGATTTGTATGTGGTTTATTTGTCTCTCTTACAGCGGAGGCAATGTAGTTCGTTGAACCTACAAATACTATTCTTGACATAGCAAATTAAAGCATTCTCTCGTCATTGGAGGCAGACCTTCTGCATTGTCTAGGATTTAGAGAAACTACCTACGCTTGATGGCCAATTACAACGTTTAAAATTGTTTCATATTTTTTCTTATTTATTAGCAAATATACCCTTTCTACTAATATTTTTAAACAAAATTAATACATGTTCTCTATAAAGGGTGTATTTAAAATTCATTCTTTTTTATGATTTAAAACAATTTTTTGTCTTTAAAACATGTTCCGGTATTCTGAGACGCCCTTAAGGATTATTTTCCTTCTTTCACATTTCTTACATTTTATTATGAGAGGCTTTTAACAAGTGTTTGAAGAAACACAAAAGAAAACTGATGATTACAATGTGATATTTTATAATCAAATTAAACAAAAAAAAACAATTTTATTGGTTGTTGTTGTTTAATTTTGGTTGAGAGCAAGTTGTGGGCAAAACAATACATTACAGGCTTAAATAAGCAAATCACAGAATACCAAACAAACTTTTTTGTAAATAATACAAATATAGTACAAATATAAGTTTAAATAAAATTGATTAATGTCAAGCTTGACTTAATTTCTCATCTCTATGGGGCGTGTAAACACAATCACAAAACCGTGACGATATTGTCTTTAAAATAAACGACAGTGATCAACAACATCAACATTTCACTATTGTCTGACGTTGTTGCCGACGTTAAACAATTTGTATTACATAAATCTGTATGTATGTACATTAAATAATATAATAAATAACTGTGTTAATAGGTGAAAAAGTCAAGAAATCCTTAAAAGCATAAAAATTGCAAAAAAGAAAGATAATATCGTATATGGTTGTATAACTTAAAAAATTCTACGGTTTTTCTTTACTAATTTTAGGCATTTGTAGTAGTAGTGTAGATAGTTAGGTAGACGTAAGGTCCTGGTATCGAAACAGCAAACAAAAGCATCAACTGTATGAGTATTGAGGCATATCTGTCAGCATATGTCCAACAATAAAAGCCGGAGAGCCAGAACCGGCAGAGAGTTGAAATAATCAAAGAGTATTTTCCTTAGGGATTCAAACTTCTAGCAGCTTCAAAATTCTATAGCTAAACAATCGCAGAATAGATGTTCTATCGTCTCCAGCCTCTCCTCACTTCCAAGTACTATACAGAAATCCAGCTTTTCCACTTCTAACGATTCCTGTTACAGAAATTTTATTTAAACCAGCAGAGAGTTGAAACCATCAAAGAGTCTTTTCCTCAGGCATTTAAACTTCTAGCAGCTTCAAATTTCTATAGCTAAACAATCGCAGAATAGATGTTCTATCGTCTCCAGCTTTTCCTCACCTCCAAGTACTATATAGAAATCCAGCTGAAGTCTGCAACAGATTCATACCAGCTATGTGAAACCACAATGTAGGGTTTAAAAGTCTCAGTAAAGGACACGTTCTATTACAGTCAATCCATTCCCAAATGTTTATAGTTTCACCTGAATCCAATCCTTATTAAACCCAGGTAGTAGAAGATTGTAGGACTGGACCTAATCTAAATTAATTATTGTGCCCTCAATACAAATTAATTTGATTCGACCTAAAGATGGTAGTTCTACAATATTTCATTAGGCCCTATTGGGTATAAGAATTTTTAAACTAGGGATAATCGTGGCGCCGAGTGATTCGATTCCAAAATTCTCGTCTTACCAAACACCGAAGTGGTCGTCCTGGTTTTCTTAGGTTTCAATTTTCCTCACCTTTCATAATAAGTTAGAAAAATTCTGGTGAAAATATGGTCCAAAATGATTTGCTTCGCACGCTAATGTTTATGAAGATTCCCCATTCATTTAAAATGCACATGCTTTCGATATAAATCATTGATAACTATTTCAGGTCTTTTTCTGTACTGTTCTGTTTTGCTCTGCTCTCATCTGGTCTCTGATCTGATCTGATTGATTGAATTCGTTCGTTCGTTACTACTCATTTATAAATACAATGTAATAACGATGGTGACGAATTGATGGTTCGTTGGCCTCTTTATTTGTATGCTGTATATATACATATGTACATATTTATGTACATATAAGCCATATAATCATCTGGTAGTAGTGTCTGGTTGTCTATTTAATGAAATAATTTTTTTTTATTATTTTCTGCTCTTTTTTTACTCTGAATGCAAAATCATGCAAGTAAAGTGGAGTTCTCCTCTCAGTGTGGCGTCATTTTGTCACAGCAGCAGTCTATTTCGTTTGTAGTTTTTTGTAATTATTTACCCCAAAACTTTTGCCAATAGTTTTTCTTTTTTTTTTATTATTTATTATTTTTTTATGTTAGACGCACCGAGTTCTTGATAGTAGACTTAGCTGTTCCTCTAGATACGTTGTATGTATGTGTAGTATTTAATGAAAGGTGGGCATGCTCTCGATGGTGTACATACATAGAAAACCCCAAAAATAAATGTGGTTTTTTGATGGTGTGCCAAACGTCGTTTTCGATGTGCAAAATAGAATGAATAGCAGGCAAAAGAAATCAAAATCATGGCTAGTTTACGAAAAGTTTAAATGTTTTTTTGTGTTTTCAATTAAATGATTCAATAAAAAGAAAAACACTTATAAATGAGAGAAATTAAACTACGTGTACACATATGTACATACATATATTATTTTAAGAATTTTACTTTAAAATAAATTCAGGCATTTAATGAGCTATGAAAAGATTAGAAAAGTGTTAGAAACAAAAATTATCAAGTTATTCAAAATCAAATGCATTTACATACGAGGGCTATACTCAAATACGATAACTTAATGAATAAGCACCATAAAGTTGGGATACTTTTTTTTATTTCTCAGTTTAAATTGCTTTTAAACCAAAAGAAGTTACCGATCTGTAGCGCTCGTCGTTGACAGTGATGGCCTGGTTAGCGTTATTTTCAAAGAAATATGCACCGATGTCGTTCCAGCCTACAATCCACACCAAACAGTGACGTTTTCGGGATGCATTGGATACTTTTCGATCGCACGTGGATTTGTACATACATACATACATACATAATTGGTCATTACAACCCTTTAGTTAGGATTACGACCTAGTTTCTCACACCACTTATGTTGTGTGTGTTAATTTAATACATGAGTGGTGGGACCTACAGTTTCAAATCGACTTCGAACGACAGATTTTTGAGAAACTTTTCATGGCAATAAGTCTAGTAGGCCGTAGTCTAGTAGGTAGTGTGTTGGCTTATTAGACGTAAAGCCAGGGTTCGAGCCCCAGGCCAGATATCAAGACGTTGAGATTTGTATCGTCTCAAATGCAACCGTTTTGTTTCTTCAAGTACCCATTCATCTAGAAAACGGCCTTAGGGCTGATGATGTTTTTTCGTTTCTTTGTCAGTTGAAAGTAGTACAACGTACGACAGGTTCTAAGTGCACCGTCCTTAATGTAGCTATCGTTACTAAATCGATCATTAAAGTCATTAAACTTTCATGATGGTTTTCAGCTTGGTTCTAAGGGAATCATGCTTTAAATGCGTAGCCCTGATCTGATGCTGATTGTCAAGATCTTTTAATCAGGATTTGTTAGTTAGTTGTGCAAGATCGCTTCATATGGTATCATAATGGGTTACCATGTATATTCGATTATACTTTGATTTATAGGAAGCTGCCACTCCCTCCCATCCTATATATAGCCGTGAGCCTTATTCAAAAATTGACGGCTTTAAAGGATTAAAAGAGATCAGTGTCTGAACACTAAATACTTAACTTATGGAAAAACTACAGCATCTGAATTGTTAGGAAATGTTTCTTATTAGTGTTTATTATAAATGAGTTGTTGATAAAAATTTAAATTTAAATATGGAAAGAGAATATCTTTTTAAGTACCTGTTCAGTGCTAATGTCAATGTTTATGACTCTGTTTACTTTATATTCTAACCGCAGTAACAGGTAGTTGTTGTTGCTCTCCAAGCAACCGTTTGAATTATGTAATCGTGTTATTGAGACTATCTTTCGATTACAAACACAATCATGACAAACAAATAAATATGTAAACAACAATAAGGAAATTTTGTTTATAATATGCACATATGTACATACAACATATATGTATCAGAACCGCATTTTCTTTTTATGGCATTATTTGTTAAGAAAATGTGTTTTTCATTTTTATGTTTATTATGGATATTGTTGTTTAAAATAATTGTTTTTGTTCTCTTTTCGCACATAACAATTAATTGTAGACAAACGCATAGAAAAAAAAGAAAAACACTTTCAAATGCCATTTAGCCAGAGTAATTTATGACCGTTATTGTAAGAGTGCGAACCGCCACCATGCATACAGTTAACAATATACACAAGTGTGTATATCACATGCATGCATATGTTGGTCATATGAACTTATAAATAAATGAATGAATATGAAGACAAATGTAATAACGAGAGAGGCAGAGAGAGAGCGATAACACGTTGTTATTTGTTGAAATTGATTTCTAAATACAAACAATGTTGTTGTTTATTTTGCTTATCCATAGAGATGTTATTCGATAGCATTGTAAAAACGAACGGATGTTGTTGGAATCTGTCCTACACATGGCAAATTATTTGTTTTCATTGTCTATTACAGCTCTTTTTGTGTGTGTTTTTTTAAATAAGGATACTCTGATAATCCATCACTTGGCAATTTGCTAGTGTATAAACTCTGCTAAAAAACTGAGCATGTTGTACGTGTTAAAAAAAGGTACAGTGTTCCACACTCCTCCTTAAGGTAAATGGAGAAATTTATCGATTATTGATAGCGATTGATATTAAAATCTTAATATAAATACCACATTAGCATATAGCCATAACAGTTAAGCAAGGATGTCTAAGTCCTTCCATAACATCTAAGCATGTAGAAGAAAAGTAGGCTAGGTTAGTTGGTTCTCACTTAGACTAAAATATTAGGTTCATTGATTAAAAAAGCATTGATGTAACCCATTAGAAAGGAGTTTTCTAGTCCAAGCAACGCAATGAATTAGTGAATACAATAATGCAGGTCAAGAGAACCTGCCTGTACTATAAGAAAGAAGACACATTTTTTTCTTTGGCCATAATTCATGGATATGATTACTGGACACCGTTACATGTTCAAGCCAGAAGATCAGAAGTTCTCATCATTGCTTTTTGCAAAAATTGAAACGAAACGCAAGGGGATGCAACTATCTCCCACTTTCTCCGTCATTGCAATAAGGGAAAGACCTCTTACGTAGAAACTTTTTGAACGAATCACTTCCGTTATAAAACCAAGAGAGTTTGCTACCTACATATTTATCGGTCGATATTACAGGTTAGCTCTACGTTCTTTGTTCTAAACATTTGTGCTTAAGAACCAGAGTTATCGAAAGATAATTTAATATAAATCTCAGACTTCTAAGTAACTGATGTTTCTTCTGAGGTTACCCAATCACGCACAGAGTAAAAAAGTTTCCATTGATAACAGCAGACGAGCTTAAAACAGTTTAGCCTTAAATGAATTCGGGAAACTTTTTGTCTTTTTGGTAAAGTACATCTGCAAAGAGAATTCACTTTTCGTATGTGAAGCTCAACAAAATTTCCCCATTGTCTTCTTCCCAACTGGGTATTGATAACTTTATTCTCCCATAAATTTCCTACTGAGTCATTTATTCTTAAGGAGAAGAAACAGCATCATCATCATCATCATCATCAATAAAGGAATACACTCATGCATGTATGTACACATTATATGAGAGAATTTGTAAGTGTATGTATGACACGAGTCTTTTATGCTCTTCTTCTCTCTATACACGCGCCATGTTTTTTTGTCCATCACTTTAAAAAACAACTACAGTAGAACACTAGTATAACGAAATTTGTTAATATTTCAATTGTAAAATTGAAATCGTCGGATTAATTGAAAGTATAGGAGATATTTTGTGTGAAATTTCGGAATTTTTCATTTGTGGTTTCTTTTTACTACACCTTATATATATGTATATTTGAGAAATATTACATTCGAAATTTAAAAAGTATGTGATATTTTAAATTTAATATTTGTCTAAATTTTGCAAATTTTTGTGTATATCGGGTTATCAATTTAGTGGTTTCAAAAGTTGAAAAATATAAAAACAAATATTCGTTAATTTATTTCTGAGATAGCGTCCGAAATGTTAGAAAAGGTGGTCCGTCGAGTGCTGCGTCCAATCCATTGCATTTCGCACATAATGCAAATTAATTTTAAATTAATTTATTTTATTTGATTTATTATGATCTACATAGCACAACAAGATACTAAATCTTATAAGTGACAGGTGATTTGATGATGATTTTGATGAAGTAAAATATTCATCAAAATCGTAGCTAAGGTATGTTCTGACTTTACTTTTGAAACCGAACAATTGATAATCCTTTATTAGATTTGTTTTTATTACAGCCTCATATATTGAGAAACATTATTCCAATCAGAACTTTAAATATTTATCTTTAAGTGTTTATAGGTAATCTTAGAAAATTTTAACTTTTAAAATTCGCTTTAACTGTGTTTTATTGTAAAATATACCCTATGAAGTGAACAATATTTGAGAAAGCAAATGAAAAACAACTGTAGCATACTGAGCAAATGATAAAGAAAGTAAAATAGAGAAAGAGTATAAAACAACACAATGAGAGAATGATGGGGGAAAACTCACCCCACTCACTGTAAAATAATCACCAACAAATAACACAGGCATACGATTACAAACACATGTGTAAGCATTTGTCACAGCTACACTACACTTAGAACAAATAAATTAAATTCATTGCAATAAGCAAACAACACAGCTGCCTTATGGCCACTAAGTGTGAGAGTGTGTGTGCATGTATGTGTTTTCAACTCGGATGCGATGAGCACTACTCAACACTTTTGTTCTACACTAGTAAGCGACAGAGTATATGTTTAAATATTTAATTTTCAGTTATGTTCTTGCTTTCGGTTTAATTACACACATGTTTTGTTAAGTTTGCTGGCTGAAAATAATCAGAAAATAAAAATAATAAAAATAAACTGCGTTAAATTTGCTTATTTTCATTTTATTTTCAAACATACATAGAAAGAAAAAAAATATTCTTCGTTTTTTTTTATAATTTTCAACAAATGAACTGTCTGTGTATTTGTATTGTTTTTTTTTTTGGTGATAAAATAAACAAAAGGAAATATAATATGTAAAAAAGAAAAGCAAAGAAAAAAACTGAAAAAGTGAAAAAAAGAAAATTTTTAAATAATATACCGAATTTTTAATAAAAAGTGCGCGAAAAACAGACAAAAAAAAATATAAGAGTGATAGTTTTGTGAATTAATTATATTTTCGTTGTGGTTGTTGCTTTCTTTGAATAAAACAAAAACAAACAAAAAATATTCAATTAATTCAGTAAAGTGAAGGAATATTTGAATAAGAAAAAGTTTATTTTTTAATTCAAACCATTTGTGTTTGCGGGTATGAAAGTGTCTTTAAATGTTTCTAAAGAAAAAGAAAATTTAAATTAAAATAAAAAAGTAATAAATTGCAGTATTTTAATTTAAATTAATTGAACTTTATTAAAGTTGAATAAGTAAGGAACCCACAACAACAATAACAAATATTTATCACATAAACACAGCATCCAGAGCCGAGTGTAATATTTCAACAACACAACACCACCGCCAAACTCTTTTATTCGTGCTGTTTATCTCTCTCTTTTACCGAACTCAGTTGTATGCTCTCTCTACGTAGCTAATACACTGAAAGAAAAATGTTGGCAAAAATTAAGGACTAAAGACTGCAGAAAAAACTGCATTAAAGAAATGTAAGTTTTTGAAAATTTATTTGTTTTTAAATAAAAAACTACACTTTTGCTTATTTTCTATTATAAAAAAGAGAACAGAAAACCAAAATAAAACCGAAACGTTTGCTATTGTTTACCTTTTGACTTAAAAGATTTATTATTACAACGTTGTAAGCGTTTTTCACCCCCTTATTTATTTTTTTATTTATTTATTTTTTTTTTGGTTAAAACAGTTGAGCGTAAGATTTTTCTAAATTTTACCATCTGTTATTAACTATGGGTATTTATTTGTATTCAATTTTCATCCCTTATCATGATTTAACATTACATTAGCTATTCTTTCTTTTTACATTGTTTTTCTTTCTTTTTTTGTAATTCCTTTTCATCTTATTTCTAACACCATCTTTTAATGTCGTCGTCCTTCTTTTGTATTTATTGTTTTGCTCCCTCTTTTCACTTTAATGGAAGGATGCAATCATTTTTATGATGATGATGGGGGGTATGTTAAAATGTCAAAGTGAATAATCGTTTTTAGTAGATTTTTTTTTGTCAACAATAATTATTAGTCACCTATAAAGTTAGCAAACCCCAATGTGTTGAAGACTTAATATTTTTGAGAAAAATATGAATCAAAACATAATTTTTATAAAAACTTTTATAAGTATTGTCTATATGCAGTAAGATTTGATAGCAATAAAACTACCCTTATTTGTTTTCGCACATTTAATTTCCCATGAAGAATTTACTGTACCATACCGGTAGTTGGTACAGTATTGCTGTTGTTATTATTTAAAGGATTCTTTTTGTAAAAGCTTCCTATCTTTAAGTTTAAATGAAATGAAATGTGTGTGTGCGGTATCGTTTTAAAGACCTACTAACGCCATTATGAATGGAATATAACATCGTTAAAATGTCCGCCACGGCTTCACTGGTCGGATTGCATTCGAAATGTTTAATTTGCCATGACTCTGGCGCATAAATCAGGCTAAATTTGATCGATAGCATGGGTTATGTTGGCTTTTATGTTCGCTGCGATTTGTGGCTTTTTCGCATTCACCTCCAACTTAAGAAAACCGCACAAGAAAAACTGTAACGATATCAAATCACACAATTTCGTAGTTTACATCACCTCTACGTGATATGACTATGGCCTTAAAACGTCCGTTCAGAATATCTACTCTGACATGAGCTGTGTGGGTGCCATCCTGTTAAAATCTCGATCATCCAATTCAGCCCAAAAGAAGCAGATAATCATCGACATACAGTGACCCCCGTTGACGGTGTTGATCTGGCCTTCGTCGTTCTCAAAAAAATAACGGCCAGTGATGACAACAGCCCAAAATCCCAACCAAACAGTGACCTATTCAAGATGCTTTAGACGATCTTGGATCTCACGTGGATTGGATTCATTTCTTTACGCACCATTCATCCATTCATTCAGAAATAGGCCACCTCACTGAAGATTATTATTTTTAGTTTCATTGTTCATTGGAAAAATCAGAGTACAACGTATGAAGGATTACCGGGTTACTAAATATCGGATCGAACACTCAGTTCATTAAACCTTTATGCTGGTATTCAGCTTGATTCGAAGGCACTAGTCCTTGAAGCTGATTATCCAAAACGGTTAATCAGGATATGTCAGTTAATTCTTGGCTATCGTTTCATTTAATATCACAATGTGTGTTCAAGTGAGCTTTGATGTCTACGAAGCCTCCTCTTTCATTCAAGGATCAGTGCTTCACTCAAAAATCATGGTCGCAAAGAGCCAAAATCCACACCGCACAGTTACTTCTTCGGAATGCATTGGACGCTCTTGGATGTCACGCGCATTTGTATTGTACCACATTCGACAATTTTGTTTCTTCACGCACACATTCTGGAGATGATTGTTCGATGAAAATTAGGATTAGCTGTCAACTACTCAATAGTCCTTGGAAGGAATACACGTCGTTGTCTGTGATCCATGTCTATCCATCCATGGTGATTTGACAAAACAGACTGAATAAATGACAACTAATTTGGAAGATTCAACAAGATCAAGTAGCCGTAGTCTAGTAGGTAGTGTGTTGGCTTATTAGACGAAAGGCAGCGGTTCAAACCCCAGGCCAGGCCTCACCAGCTAAACGAAATATGAAAAAATATTTCTTCGGCGACTTCCTCTCAGTAGATTTCTGGCAAAAACTCTGAGAGTAAATAAAGTTGCCATGAAAAGTTTCTCAAAAATCTGTCGTCCGGAGTCGACTTTAAACTGTAGGTCCCGCCACTCATGTATAAAATTAACACACACAACATAAGTGGTGTGAGAAGCTAGGCCGTAATCCTGACTGAAGGGTTGTAATGGCCAATTATGTTATGTATGTATGAACAAGATCAAGATGGCAGTTATCAACTGTCAAAGTTTGGAAGTTTGTATTAGAAGACCTACAGAAGAGAGAGCTGGAAACTATTTAGAGACAGCATACATATGTATATCCAGTATCGAGCCTTATTATTTTTATTTATTTTGTTTCAAAATTTCAAAATTTTTTTTTATTACAACCAATATTCTTATCAGGTTTTAAATATTTCACTACTGAAATGCATCACCACCCGTGGTTGGATATCACAATTTATTGTTTGACACCTTTGTGAATATTTTCTTTGTTTTCTGAAAGAAAACATAATAAATATTCCTTATTCCAATACTCCCGCCAGGTACATACCGACATTTGTACAATGAAAGAAGGCAATTGTATGAAGTAGAGCCCTGTTTTTTAAGAAAACATTTTTAAAAATTATTCTCACCTTGTGAGCATTTTCCAAATGGAATAATAAATACAATAAAAGGTGTTTAAAACGTTTATAATTTTCTCCCGTTTTCTCGATATTGATTAAAAAAAATATTTGTTACGAAAAACATTATCATATGTAGGTGGTAGCCAGCGATAACCTAAGGCTTTAGACGTACTTTATCTGTCAATACAGACCCCCATAGAAATTCATATTTTGTTTTCACCTATAAAAACTATAATCACCTGGGATTTGAGGTTTTCTTTTTAGTTTTTTTTTGTTAAATGCATTAGTAACCTATATATTGTGTGATTAGAAGTAGAAACAGTGAAAACAAATAACAATTCTACGTAATAATAATAAGAAATTATTTCGAATGATAAATTTATACAATATTTGTATGTATGGTGTGTACGTACATATGCATTTTTGTTTGAACTACTAAAGCCACTCGAATGCCTTTAAACCCAAATGATTAACATTTTCGTTGTGTTGTTCTCTTTTTTATTTATTGATTTCCCTTTCGAATGCAATCATTATGTACAAAAACGAATGAATGAATAAATAAATATGAATGTATGTAAATATGTACATACATTATACTATATTTCATAAACTAAGTCACCGTATTGACTGATAAGAAGCCCTAACGTTCACTGTACATTCATGATTTTAACAGGGAAAAATTGTATGCGTAGATTCGAAAATATTTCGTGGGTAATCTTTTTAAAACAATTCTTTTTTGTAAGAGGTAGCAATTACTTTCGTTTTATTGTATTTGTAGTCATTTCAACATCCGCAATTCTGATCCAATTTGTTAAAACGTCTCCAATATATCTAAATATGCAGGGCTGTCAAATTAGAATCATAGTTTAGAGGCTAACTTTTCAAGCAGATACCAGAATAGCTTTCGCGTGGTGCCAATACATAAGCTAGTCTTCAACCTTGGTGCAGAGTGGAGAGAAGAGAATTTATTCAAAATAAGGGCTTGGCTGGGATTTGATCTAATCAAGAGTATTCGTAAAAAGGCGATACAAAACTTCCCTTTTTTCTGCCTCTATTATCAGTAGGGCAGTGTTAACTGTGTTCGAATTATATTGGACAGCAAACCAACAGAGTTTTTACCAGAATGATGCTGAGAGGAAGTTTCCGAAGACAGGTTTTTTTATATTTTGGTTTATTCAACAGCTTACCTCTAAGCCAACGCCATACCTATTAGAATACTGCGACTTCCGTCCCTAACTGGCTACCACCAGATAGTATATTGGGGACACTGTATTGAAAATATACGCTACGAAAGCATGGAATCACAGAAGTTACCGACATGCCAAAATCTGAGGTATAGTTGATCTCGGATATCTATTGACTAAATGGCACCTGAACTTACTTTCGAATCTTATGTTATGATAAAAAAAATACCGAAAAGATCTCAGTTTAATCAGATAGCAGTATTCGGACCTATGCCATTATAAACACTGCGTATCTGATGTACAATTTATCTGAAATACTATAGAGATTAATATACATGTGGAGAGTGTAAAGGGTAAGTTATTCTCTCACGAAGACGAAGCATTGTGCACTCAGTTATGAAAAATAATGAAATAATGAAAATAATGAATGAATGAATGGAATGAATTGGAACCTCAGTGTCCTCTGTCGTGTCCTGAAAAAGGGAGACCCTACTATATGCGCCAACTACAGGGGTATAAGCCTTCTCCATATCGCATATAAGGTTCTTACAGGCGTATTGTGTGAACGACTGAAGCCACTCGTCAAAACACTGATTGGACCTTATCAGTACGGCTTCAGACCTGGCAAGTCCACCATCGACCAGATCTTCACACTACGCCAAATCCTGGAAAACACACACACCATCGTTTTGTCGACTATAGGGCAGCCTTCGATAGCCCCATAAGGGATCGTGTTTTTGCCTTTTGCCGCAATGTCTGAGCTCGGTATACCTGCGAAGCTGATAAGGCTATGCAGAATGACGTTGAGCAATTCCTGCAGCTCCGTCAAGGTAGGAAAGGACCTCTACGAACCTTTTGGTATCGTGCGAGGTTTCAGACAAGGCGACCCCTTATCATGCGACCTCTTCAACTTCGTTATGGAGAATGTTCTTCAAAAGGCAGGAGTGCATCGCAATGGCATTATTTTCCCAAGAGGTGTCCAGTTGTTTGCGTATGCGGACGACATTGACATCATAGGGCGTACCAAATGGGATGTTACTGATGCCTTTAGTGCTATTGAACGGGAGTCTAGTAAGATGGGTCTGGCAGTAAATGAGGGCAAAACAAAGTATATGTTATCGACAAGTAGAGATGCGCGGCGTATTGATTCTCAGATTACGGCCGATAACTATACTTTTGATACGGTCAAGGAATTCATCTATCTTGGCTTCGCTGTTACCACCAGAAATGATGTCAGTCTGGAGATCAAGCGCAGGATCACTCTTGCCAACAGGTGTTACTATGGTCTCAATATGCAATTGAGTAGCAGAGACCTCTCTCGTGCGACAAAATTAACACTTTACAAGACACTCATCCTACCTACCCGTGCTTCTTTATGGCGCAGAGTCATGACCATATTAAGTACTGATGCAGCAGCCTTGAGAGTGTTCGAGAGAAAAGTACTGCGTAAGATCTTCGGTCCAGTACGAGTTGGCGATGATTTCCGCATCCAACACAATAGTGAGCTGTATGAGCTCCTCAACGACATAGACGTTGTACAGCGTATTAATATCCAGCGGCTGCGTTGGCTCGGCCATGTCGTTCGAATGGAGGAAGATGCTCCAGCGAGACGGGTATTTGATGCGGGAATCTGCGGAAGTCGGCGAAGAGGACGACCTTACATCCGTTGGAAGGACAAAATCGAGGAAGCCCTGTCATCGATTGGTGTGACCAACTGGCGTAGGCGCGCACGAAACAGAGGCGCCTGGAAGGATATGTTGCGGCAGGCCGATATGCGATAAACGGGTTGTTATGCCCAATTAAGTAAGTAAGTAAGTAATGAGTGGTTTTAACCAACCTCGGGTAAAAATCTGGAAGATAACTTATAAGCCAGCCCAGAGAAATACAAATACGCTGGGATTGAAAACAGATTCAGAAGGCGTTGCATTTGCCGATAGTATTAGGAGTACATATTCTTAAAGAAATAAAACAGATCTTAGGATGCTATCCAGTAAAAGATCCTGTAGAAAGGAGTACCTGTTCTATGCTTACTGCTTTAGAAGTATAGGCTTGTAAAAAAATGCAAAACGTATCTTAGGGAACTAACCATTAAAAGATCCCCTCTCTTCTCTGGGCCTACTAGTTTAACGACATATCCGCCTGGAGATGTCAGCGCCTCTTCTCGTAAAGCGAAATAGTCAGTGCTGCACTTACAATTAAGAAAGGTATAGTTGCAGCAGTATAGCACTACATAAAGGGTGTTTTTCATAGAGGTATAGAACTTTAAGTTGGCATTACTTTTCAAGATGGCGACCGATTTAACAGCTGTCAAGTGATTTATTCTCAGTTTGGTTTGGCAATTCATCATGAATAGACTCACGCCTGAACAACGCTTGCAAATAGTGCAATTTTATTTCGAAAATAATGGTTCTGTGCGAAAATAATGATTCCCGATTTTCATAAGCGAATTTTGTTTAGCGATGAAGCGCACTTCTGGTTGAATGGCTACGTCAACAAACAAAACTGCCGCATTTGGAGTGAATTTAATCCTCAAGTGTATTTGGAAACACCGTTACATCCAGAAAAACTGACTGTTTAGTGCGCTTTATGGGCTGGTGGAATCATTGGTCCGTACTTTTTCAAAAACGATGGTGGCCAGAACGTTACAGTCAATCGTGATCGGTATAGAGCCATGATTACTAACTTTTTCATTCCTGAATTGAATAACCATGATGTCCAGGAGATGTGGTTTCAACAAGACGGCGCAACATGTCACACAGCTCGTGCCATAATAGATTTATTGAAAGACACGTTTGGTGACCGCCTAATTTCACGTTTTGGACCTGTGAATTGGCCTCCAAGATCTTGTGATTTAACACCGCTAGACTACTTTCTGTGGGGCTATGTAAAGTCATTGGTCTATGCGGTAAAGCCACAAACGCTTGACCATTTGGAAGAGAACATTCGCCGTATTATTGCCGATATACGGCCACAAATGTTGGAAAAAGTCATCGAAAATTGGACGTCCAGATTGGACTACATCCGCGCCAGCCGTGGCAGTCATATGCCAGAAATCATATTTAAAATGTAATGCCACAAGATTATCTTTCGGATAAATAAAATTCATGTCAATCGAATAATCCGTCGTTGTTCTATTGCAACTTAAAGTTCTATACCTCTATAAAAAACACCCTTTACATACATAACTGGTCATTACAACCCTTTAGTCAGGATTACGATCTAGCTTCTTACACTACTGATGTTGTGTGTGTGTTAATTTTATACATGAGTGGCGGGACCTACAGTTTAAAATCGATTTTTGAGAAACTTTTCATGGTAATTTTATTTACTCTCGAGAGTTTTTGCCAAAAACCTGCTGAGAGAGGCAGTCGCCGAAAAAATGTTTTTCCATATTTTGTTCGAACCGAGGCCTCACATCTAATACGCCAACACACTACCGACTAGACACGCCAGTATAGCACTAATCCAGAGGTAATCAGATAGTCATTATGGACTGTGAGGCTATTACGTTTCCGGAATGGAAGAAGTCTGCTTTACACTGACTTTGCCAAGGCTTTCGAAAGTCTTTATCATTACGTATAAATAATAGAATACATGTGTCAAATTCAGATAAATTGTTTTACCCAAAGCAAAGTTTATGTTTTGTTCGAGGTTTTATTTTCAATTTAATGAAATCCACAGCTTAATTCATTTAATCACTTTATTTTTCCCATATTTAAATAATCATGTAAAAAAAGGAAACTAAAAACAAATTAATCTATAAAGGAAATCATTAAACAAAACCGCATTACATTGCATTGCATTGCGTTGCATATGAATACCACTTAAATGCTTGACATCAATCATTTGCACTCATTTCAATGATAATTCTTTTCTTTATCAACAAAATGTTTAAAATTAAAAAAATTTATACTACGTACGTATATATATACATATGTATGTATATATAAATAAAATTAGAATTATAACAACAACGCTTTCCATTTATGATAAAAATCACATGTAATGCAATTGCTAATTAAACGCCATTTAAGGTGTTAAATAGGCACCAGCTTCGCCCGCTTAACCGGCTAAATCGTCCACCGGTTGGTTGGCCAAACTCGAACTCATTAGTATTAAATACGTTACGTTTACGTATACGTTTAGCTTAAATTATTTGTGCAATGACATTAAAAACTGAAAAGAGCAAAAAAATTAAAAAAAAAAACATTTAATAACATACGTTCTGAATAGAAACAAAAACAATTTCAGTTTTCATTTAAACAAAAACAAAAACAATGCAATTCAATTGTACAAGTAAGTCAGTCAGTCCGTCAATCAGTTTACTTACACATCTGTTAGGCAAAATGATTTTGTACGGCTGACAACGATTGAATTGAGTTTTTCATGAACAAGTTCAGTTAGACCTTCTTTCTGTTTCTGTGATGTGTGGGAAAAAACACAGAAAATTATCACTGAACTATACTAGGTACTGTTGTTGGTTTCGTTAGAAACGGCATTTATGAGGGAGGCGGTGTGGTAGAATACTAAACAAATCCGTAAATATTTCATTCATTTACGTTGAAATATCTAAAAACCTGGTTTAAAAATTCAATACCGATTTTGGCTAGAATGTTCTCTGTAAACGTAATGTTTTTTAAGACGCAGTATATATTTTTTTTTAATTGACTGCATAATTGAAATTCTTTGAATAGCAAGCATAGTATATTTTAAATACTTACTTATTTTAAGTCGTGAAATCTAGAAAAAAAATCTCTAAATCTATAGTGGGTAGTAAAAGTGAGCCTATGTCGAGATTTTCAATTTTTATTAAAATACTAGCTGTACCCTGCGCTTGTTACTGCGCCACCAACAAAAATAAATTTGCGGGAAAAACATTACACAAATATCCAATTAATTTTGAATCATTTTATGGATTTTGTTTCCCGTTGTCCAGATGATTCAGACGAACGGGCCTGAGTAGAACGCATTCGATCACTTGTCGTTGTTCAAGTGATTCATGCGAACGGGTCTCAGCGGCTTGTACTCGAAGATTTTCCAGTCTCGCTTTGGTGGCATGATTGCACGGGAACGACGTGAATAATGCGTTTAAATTTATTAGAATCTCATAATGTACCCAATCCAATTGAAAAAATCATAAATGATGAATCCTAAAATGTTTGGTTTTTGTCCGGTCAACGCATGATCAAATGCATAGTTTTCGATCCAATTCATTTTGAATAATTCTCAGTAGCGCTATCTATCGGAAATTAATCGCACTAACTTAGAAACCTCCGTCGACTTATGCGCAAGAACTTTGCTAAAGCTCATATCATGATCAAATGCACAGTTTACGAATTAATTCATTGTGAGTAATTTTCAGTGGCGCCACCTGTCCTAAATTGGTCATGGCAACTTATAAAACTTTGTCGGCTCACGCGCAACTACTTTTCTAAGGATCATAACATGATCAAATGCACAGTACGATTTAATTCATTTTGAGTAATTTTCGGTGGCGCCACTTGTCGGAAATTGGTCATACCAACTTAGAAACCTTCGTCGACTCACGCGCTAATACTTTCCTAAAGATCATAACATGATTAAATGCACAGTTCACGATTTAAATCATTTTTAGTAATTTTCAGTGGCGCCACCTGTCGGATATTGGTCATACCAACTTAGGAACCTTCCCCGGCTCATACGCAACAACTTTGCTAAAGATCATAACATGATCAAATGCATAGTTTACGATTCTATTAATTACATACAAACAAACATTCATTTTTATATATATAGACTAGTATTGAGTTCTCGGGAAAGTTTGATTATAAGAAATTTGATCAAAAATGAACTATGTTTTCTTATATTTAAAAGGACTTTCTGTATCCCTTTCAGATTAATAACATTTTCAATTTTTCAGTTATCAGTCATCATTTCATCAATGTAGAACTTCTGAGCGAGATTGTGTTACGCTAGCCTCTTTAGAATTTAAATTTTTTCTCAAAGTTTTTTTATTGCGTCTTGTCTGGTTCTCTTCCTCGGTTTCTTACATTCTTTTATCCCATTTCTCATACTCTCTGCTGTTGTAAGTTAGGTTAGGTTAGGTTAGAGGACGTGTACTTTTCAATTAAGACAAGTACAGTACCCGGAGGTCGAATTGCCCCATTGTACAACGTCCTAGTTTCTCACACCACTTATGTTGTGTGTATTAATTTTATACATGAGTGGTGGGACCTACAGTTTAAAGTTGACTCCGAACGACAGATTTTTAAGAAACTTTTTTTAATGGCAATTTTTTTATTTACTCTCAGAGCTTTTGCCAGAAATCTGCTGAGGAAGTCGCCGAAGAAAAACTTTTTATATTTTGTCTTGATGTCTGGCCTGGGGCTCGAACCCTAACTTTACGTCTAATAAGCCAAAATACTACCTACTAGACTACGGCGACTTCAATTCTGTTGTAACTGGGCGTTCTAGCAACATATCCTAACCACTTTCATTTATTGCGTTCGATTTTTTTTGTTCATTGGTCCTGATGAAAGGCTGGCTGTAATTGTATTCAGAATTTTTAAATGATGGAACTGAGAAGAAAACGTTGCCGTAGTACAAGTTCATAAAGCCATTATTGCGATGGCTAAAAATCCACTATAAAGCTTTGAATTACTTCATCATTCCATTTAGCTCCCAAGGAAAAAAGGTGTTGAAATTTTAATGTAAAAGTGAAAGGATATTGTCTGCAATTGATAGATTTATTTAATAAGTCAAACAGTTCTCTCTATAAACCGAGTATAACTATACTGCCTGAGATATTGTTTCAATAGGTTAGGAATGGCGACTCTATCTAGAGAATAATGAAACTAGATTGGATGTTTTCAATTGATATCAATAAGATCTAAACAAAATCGGAAACGTTTCTCTTGTTGGTTTACTAGGATTCAAGCTTCTTTCTATTTGATTAATATTTGCATAAGATAATGCCATGGGCCAATGTGGTTAACTGGGGGTCATATGCCCCTAGGGCTGGCTTTGACAATTGTGTAGGAGTGATATTGCGAATATAAATTTGCGACTAAAGAGAAGCAGGCCGTTATTGGATATGCCGAAGGTTCAAAAATTCTGGACAGAATAGGTTGTGAAATACATACATATATATTAAGGGTTCCAACTGACATCAGGCTTTCGTATAGTTTTCATGATCACTGTCGTGTTTCCTGGGCGAAAGTTATGATAGTGAATGCGGCGTTATGCTTTTGAAAAACTCTTAATTTACTCGAACACCAGGCTGCGATGAATACCCGAATGAAAATCATCCCGTTGTCTGTCCTCCTCGTTCATCAATGCCGTGGATTTGTAAGGAAAATGTCGGGTATTTAAAAGGCAGCTCTTTTATAGCGTTGACTGACCAGAGCTGGTACTCAGACAGCCAGGCTGCGATCAAATTCGTAACGAAATTAACTCTGATGCGGTATGAATTGACTACAGCTAGTACAGAGCTCACGATGTCCGCGATGTTATAGTATTCTTCTCGGCTGTAGGTATTCTTCGATCGTTTTAAGGAAGGCTGTTCTTGTAGTGATAGAACAGAACTCACGCGTTTTCATAGTATTCTCCGCGTGTCTAGGTATTCTCCGGTCGTTTTAAGAAAGATTAAAAAATCAAGGCCCTCGTAGTGATCGAAAAGGTTTTTGTAAAATGTATGATTTTAATGTGAATTTAACAGCTTTATGTTCATAATTTATTTATGCAACAATATTTAACGCTTATTATACAATTTAATCTTAATTTGTGTTTATTTTTACAAGATTTCAATGAAATGAATGAAGAGAGAGGAATAAAATCGATTATTTAACAGTTTTTGTACAGGATGTCTCGATCATTTATAAACAAAATGTTTGAAAAAACAAAAACTTGAGTTGTTTTTTTTTTATTACAACATACGAAACAGAACACAGAGGAGTAGAGTGATGATGTAAATAAAAAAAAATGCAATTTTACGTGCAACTTTGTTTGAAAAATGGGCCGCTCGAAGCCCCGGCCTATTCGAAGTGTTTATTTATGTTTTATAGAAGCATATTAAATGGCATATTAAAGTTTAAAACATCAGTTGGCAACAGGAAAAAAAAATACGTTTTATTTGATTTTTTTTTTGCTTTTTTGAAATCCTCAACTACAACAACAAGTAGCAGAATTTGGTAATGTAGAATGAAATGTGGCCGTTATTTTTTTAATTCTTTCTTCAATATTTTTCTGTATGCGGGTGTTGAAAGAAATGCGTCTGATAATAGGCGTATGTTGTTTTTCTTTTTAAATTCTTTTTTTTTTAATAAAATTTCTAGACAGACGCTTCACGTCTTAAGTAAATTTTAATATGTAATGCACACTACATATATGCAACGTATGTATTTACATTCCATATACTGAGGTACTTTCATGTTTTGCTACATGTTGCAAGTATGTTTTTTATTCATGCTTACTTCTATGTAGGGGCATTGTTTTTTTTTTCTTTTTCTGTCTGTGTTTCCTTTGATTATAAATGAGGTGATGATTTGGATTTTTTTTCGGTTTTTTTTTATAACCGCATTGTTTATTATACAATTACACCCACCAAACCACGCAACAGAAATAAATATAAAATACAAAATATGTTTAAAATTATTTTATAGGTTTTCTTTATCAAAACGAAAGTAGGAAATGTGTGTATGTACACTCAGCCACAAAAGTATACATACGGTTAACAAATTTCAGAAATTTTTTAACCAATCCGTTTTCGTTGAAAATCTTTATAATTGTCTGACATCTTTCTTCGATTTTAAGACGGTCTTTTGATTTGGTTCAGATTTTCAATTCAGTTCAATTTCAGAAATTTTTTAATTAATTTTTTTAAAAGACCGTCTTAAAATCGAGGAAACTATAAAGATTTTCAACGAAAACGTATTGGTTAAAAAATTTCTGAAATTTGTTAACCGTATGTATACTTTAGTAACTGTGTGTATATATCGAATAAGTTTATGTCCGACAAATAATTCCAAACCAAAGTTTTACTATATTTTTATAATATTTTCATATTTTTTATATTCCAATTATACTTTCCCACACTCTGGTAGAAATTTATTGCTTATTGTGGGTTCCAGGTCTAAACAGTGTGAAGTAAAATTTTCTCAGATTCTAGTTGATTATTCTACCGCCTATATCAGTGATTATGTTCTGCTAGTGGTTAATTCCTTATAGGTCCCTATTAGATTATTTATTTTATTAATTTAGTCCCACCTTTTGGTGAATCTTTCGAAGGCAGCAGGCACAGTTTTATCTCATTTGCATGTTGCTGAACAGTAGAAAAGCAAATTCCTTATGGAGGCATTAAAAATTCGGCATTTAATTGCAGTGATTATGTTATTTGCATGTACATGCATATTTGGTCATTACAACCTTTCAGTCAGGATTACGACCTAGTTTCTCACACCACTTGTTTTCTATGTGTTAACTTTATTTATAAGTGCGGTACCGGGACCTACAGTTTAAAGTCGACTCCGAGCGACAGATTTTTAGAAACTTTTTCATGGCAATTTTATTTACTCTCAGATTTTCTCATATTTCGTTCTGTTAGTGATGTGTGACCCGGGATTTGAATCGAGGCCTCATGTCTAATAAGGCAACACAGTACCTACAAAACTACGGTCACTACTGTTATTTGCACATAGTTGGGATAATACCGAACTCTCCTTCTGTATACTATTGAGTACGTCTTTTATATTTTATGTCTTGCTTAAAAGAACATTACCCCAATTATTTATGTATAGCTGTTGAAGTGCGTTTGGCCATTTAAAGATAAGATCGTATTATGTAGAGATTTAATTCACAATGACTCTGTTTGATCTAAAGATTAACCTTTAATGATCCCTACTGCTGGTTATCTAGTTGGTTTGCATGTGTTGACGACAGTGTGAGAACAGTAATATCATCATTTTTATAGTTTTGTTTACTTTTCTGTTATACAAGATAAACACTTGGCATTATTGATATTTAATTCCAACGCTTTTTATTTGTTTATGACAGTATGGTTTAAAATACACACATACATTCGTATATCCTTGTGTATTCTCCACTATAATTCTCCAGATTTTCTTTATTTCTTGCTCTCTCTCCTTCTCTCTCTTAAAATGGCTACTTGTTGCTCAGCTTAATATACATAGTATAGTTATGCACTGACATTTACAAAATATTTTGAGGTTTTTATTTTCAGTTGTCATTGCGTTGTTGTTGTTGTTAATAATACTCCTATAGACATGTAACCATGACTAAAAGTGTTGGCACAACAAATCCCCTGGTTTTTTTTCTGCTTCTTACTTATTTCAAAAGGATTGCTTTGGTTTATTGAAAACAAATTGCCTTTAAAATACAAACAAGTGCTCGCTTTTCATTCAAAAAATATTTCATTTATTTGTGTCGACACAAAAGAAAAACTAGGAAAAAAAGATTTTCTTTTTTTAAGATTTTTGCTAATTTCCAAAAATAAATACACAGTATATGCATGTTTATGTTTGAGAGAGGCCCCCATAATAATTTATGAAATAAAAAAAAGCAACAAATAAAAAATGGCAGCCAGACTACAATAATCAAACAAAATGCAATAAAATCAACAGCAATAACTACAACAACACGTAAGCGTAAGTGCTAAAAAAAATCTTTTTTAGTTAGCTGCTTGTCATTTTGGCAAGAAAATTATATTCTTTTTTTATTATTGTTTTTTATTCTTCTGCTGTGTAAGTCACATCTTTTCAAAAAAATAGCAAAGTGTGCTCTAGTTTTTCTAATGTTCTCTTGTCATTATTTTTTATTGTTGTTGTCATCATTTTTTTTTTGTTTTTGTCATCACATTCTTACAAGTACACAGAGTACCGAAATACTAAGTGCATTTGTATGTGTTAGTAAAATGTATTAATAAATAATAAACATGCCTGCTGTTTGTTACTGCTGCTGCATGCTTAAACATGTCTAAATGACGGCCTGCCAGTTGCATTCTAATACATACGCCTTTCTGTACATGTATGTATGTTGTATTTGTTTATTTGTCTCAAATGCATTTAATTAATAATAATTTGTTGTATTTTTTTATACGATTTTTTTTCTCCCGTTTGTTTGTTTTGTTTCTTCGTAATTTATTTTGACTTTCTTCAAAGCGTTGTAAAATTTAAAATGTTGACATGATTTTTCTATGTTCAGTTCGTAAATGAATGTGTGAAATTTAGTTAGTTTATGCAGTTTTTTTTTCAATATTTTTTCTAATTATGACGAGAAAATTGAAAAAAAAAAAAAAGAAAAAAAACTAATTGAAAAATTTAATACAATGTGAAAAATTAATTATGACAGCATGTACTGCTAAAGAGAGAGAATGTATGATAGAGTTAGGAGAGATGTAGTTGTTTACTTATATATATGTATGTATGTATATGCTTAAGTTTGTTGCCAGATCATACTTTTTTATTGTAAATTTTTGTTTTCCTTATAAATTCAATTGCATTAATTTGAATATTTTAATTAAATGATGTTGTTTTTTTGTATAAATATAAAGTAGAGCAAAAGAAAATTATTTTCATGTTATGTATAACATGCCTACATACATATACAGAAACAATTAAATTTAATTTTCAGTACATTAAAAGAAAATTTTAATTTATAATAGTTTTTCTTCTGAATATGGATTTTAATGCCGTAAGGCGCCTATTTATGCAAGGCTCACAGTTTTCTACGTGTAGCTTCACAATAAAACTATAAATGCTTACTGCAAAAGGCAGTCAAAACAAGTTTGAATAAACATTTTTATTCTTTTAAAAAATATTTAATTTTCCTAAATTAAGCTCTACAGGTCGACGGATTATAAATGAAACACCTATTTCTCTCATTGAAAACAAGCCTTTTTAAACCAAATATTTGACGTTTTGATCGAGAATATTTTGTCATTTTTTTGGAGCAAAGTCCATATGAATATAGGGTAGTAATTCTGATCCATATTGCAGGCCTCCGAGAATTAAAATTTATGTTATTAAGAAGATTCTATAGAGATAAGAGATGTGATAATTTGAATGTGCAGCCGTGCTCTCTCAACTTCTGCTGTATCATCAAAGATGTACAATCAAAGAAAAAAGTCTACATACACCGGTGTAGTAGACCTTTTTCCTGCTGCTTTTTATCATATTAAAAAAGATGTTATAGCGTTGTTTAAGGCATTTACAATCAAGAGTGTTTGTGAAGAGCAAAACGAAAATGAAAAAATATATCATAGAAAATATTGAGAAAAAATAATTGGATTTCTTGCTTGAATTTGTGTAATTGCTAACAATAGAGGTAAGAATCAATCGTTTGACCAGGTTAAAAAAGCTCATAATGAATAATTCCCTCCCAATCCGTTCAAACACACAGAATTAACTTGATTGGTGTCAATCCTGATATTGCCCCCCATCAGAGAAGCTTCATCTTATTCGTCCTTTATGATTTGATTTGAATTGTTCTACTTTGGCAATGATTCGCAAATTAAAATTGAATCTGTTACATTTTTCACTGGTGAGTAGACATTACAATCTCCCGCAAGGTATCCAGCCATCAATCTGACATTTGGCTTACTGAGTCCTAGTAGTGAGTCAGTTCTACCGCCTTTCTTAGATGGCCAAAAGCATCTAGCAACGTAGAAACCTCTGCGCATCTCCCGGATCAATTTGTGACTCCAGAATCCAAAAGAGACTTAAGTCCATTAAGTCACGAATAAGTCGTGACTTACACCAACACTATCCAATCGCCCTCAGTGCGGCTTGATTCAACAGTAAATTGAAAGAAAGTTTTGGTAAGAATCCACCGTGACGTAGTCTGCCACAGTTTTAAAAACAAATTGAATTACTTGTGGAAAGTGCACCACTTTATTTATTCTATAAATTCGGAAGCCCATTATCAAATCTGAATTTAGATACTTTAATCATAAGTTAGAAATAAACTCTTTTATTTTCTTTAAAACTCTCACTATGAAATTATATTATTTTAAAAAATCAAAGATTATCAACCTTTAAGAATTTTTTCCATGAAGTCACGACTTATCCATCATATAAAGGGTGTTTTTTATAGAGGTATAGAACTTTAAGTTGGCATTACTTTTCAAGATGGCGACCGATTTAACAACTGTCAAGTGATTTATTCTCAGTTTGGTTTGGCAATTCATCATGAATAGACTCATGCCTGAACAACGCTTGCAAATAGTGCAATTTTATTTCGTAAATAATGGTTCTGTGCGGAAAACGTATCGCGCACTACGTCCATTTTATCGTCGACAAAATCGTTCATCAGAGCAGTTAATTCGATTAACCATGGAACGTTTTCGCACCACGTTTACTCTTATTGATAACCCGCATCCCCAGAGACGCTGTACGGTGCGTACAGAAGAAGCTATTGCTGCTGTAGAGCGTAGCATTGAGGAAGACCCGAATGAGTCCATCCGCCATCGAGCACAGGAATTGGATCTGTGTCCATCCACTTTATGGAAGTTTTGCGGAAGGATATTGGTTTGCGTGCTTACAAAATCCAACTCGTGCAAGATTTGAAGCCAAACGATCATCAAGTAAGGCGTAGATTCGTCGAATGGGCCCAAAACGAGATTACCGTTGTTCCCGATTTTCATAAGCGAATTTTGTTTAGCGATGAAGCGCACTTCTGGTTGAATGGCTACGTCAACAAACAAAACTGCCGCATTTGGAGTGAAGGTAGGTAATCCTCAAGTGTATGTGGAAACACCGTTACATCCAGAAAAACTGACTGTTTGGTGCGCTTTATGTTCTGGTGGAATCATTGGTCCGTACTTTTTCTAAAACGATAGTGGCCAGAACGTTACAGTCAATGGTGATCGGTAAAGAGCCATGCTTACTAACTTTTTCATTCCTGAATTGAATAACCATGATGTCCAGGAGATGTGTTTTCAACAAGACGGCGCAACATGTCACACAGCTCGTGCCACAATAGATTTATTGAAAGACACGTTTGGTGACCGCCTAATTTCACGTTTTGGATCTGTGAATTGGCCTCCAAGATCTTGTGATTTAACACCGCTAGACTACTTTCTGTGGGGCTATGTAAAGTCATTGGTCTATGCGGTAAAGCCACAAACGCTTGACCATTTGGAAGACTACATTCGCCGTATTATTGCCGATATACGGCCACAAATGTTGGAAAAAGTCATCGAAAATTGAACGTCAAGATTGGACTACATCCGCGCCAGCCATCCGTGGCGGTCATATGCCAGAAATCATATTTAAAATGTAATGCCACAAGATTATCTTTCGGATAAATAAAATTCATGTCAATCGAATAATCCATCATTGTTTTATTGCAACTTAAAGTTCTGTACCTCTATAAAAACACCCTTTACTATTGATTCGATTCGTTCTACTTTGGCAATGATTCGCAAATTAAAATTTAATCTGTTACATTTTTCACTGGTGTGTAGGCATTACAATCTCCCGCAAAGTATCCAGCCATTAATCTGACATTTGACTTACTGAGTCCTAGTAGTGAGCCAGTTCTACTATCATCCACAGATGGCCAAAAGCGCCTAGCAACGTAGAAACCCAGCGACTCTGCGCCATCTCCCGGATCATTTCGTGATCCTTGAATCCAAAAGAGACTTAAGTCCATTAAGTCACGAAATAGTCGTGACATACACCAACACTATCCAATCCAATCCAAAATAAGCATACTGTTATCGTACATGTGCTACTATTGATTTAATTCGTTTTACTTTGGCAATGATTCGCAAATTAAAATTTAATCTGTTACATTTTTCACTGGTGTGTAGGCATTACAATCTCCCGCAAGGTATCTAGCCATCAATCTGACGTTTGGCTGCTTACTGGGTCCTAGTATAGTAGTGAGCCAGTTCTACCACCATCCACAGAAGGCTAAAAGCATCTAGCAACGTAGAAACCCAGCGACTCTGCGCCATCTCCCGGATCATTTCGTGATCCTTGAATCCAAAAGAGACTTAAGTCCATTAAGTCATGAATAAATCGTGACTTACACCAACACTATCCAATCGCCCTCAGTGCGGCCTGATTCAACAGTAAATTGAAGGAGTTTTGGTAAAAATTCACCGTGTTTGCCACAGTTTTTAAAACAAATTGAATTACTAGTGGAAAGTGCACCACTTTATTTATTCTATAAATTCGGAAGCCCATTATCAAATCTGAATTTAGATACTTTAATCATAAGTTACAAATAAACTCTTTTATTTTCTTTAAAACTTTCATTATGAAATTATATTGTTTTAAAAAATCAAAGATTATCAACCTTCATTAGGAATTTTTTCCATGAAGTCACGACTTATCCATCATATGAAGGGTGTTTTTTATAGAGGTATAGAACTTTAAGTTCGCATTACTTTTCAAGATGGCGACCGATTTAACAGCTGTCAAGTGATTTATTCTCAGTTTGGTTTGGCAGTTCATCATGAACAGACTCACGCCTGAACAACGCTTGCAAAAAGTGCAATTTTATTTCGAAAATAATGGTTCTGTGCGGAAAACGTATCGCGCACTACGTCCATTTTATCGTCGACAAAATCGTCTATCAGAGCAGTTAATTCGATTAACCATGGAACGTTTTCGCATCACGTTTACTCTTATTGATAACTCGCATCCCCAGAGACGCTGTACGGTGCGTACAGAAGAAGCTATTGCTGCTGTAGAGCGTAGCATTGAGGAAGACCCGAATGAGTCCATCCGCCATCGAGCACAGGAATTGGATCTGTGTCCAAAATCCAACTCGTGCAAGATTTGAAGCCAAACGATCATCAAGGCGTAGATTCGTCGAATGTGCCCAAAACGAGATTACCGTTATTCCCGATTTTCATAAGCGAATTTTGTTTAGCGATGAAGCGCACTTCTGGTTGAATGGCTACGTCAACAAACAAAACTGCCGCATTTGGAGTGAAGGCAATCCTCAAGTGTATGTGGAAACACCGTTACATCCAGAAAAACTGACTGTTTGGTGCGCTTTATGGGCTGGTGGAATCATTGGTCCGTACTTTTTCAAAAACGATGGTGGCCAGAACGTTACAGTCAACGGTGATCGGTATAGAGCCATGATTACTAACTTTTTCATTCCTGAATTGAATAACCATGATGTCCAGGAGATGTGGTTTCAACAAGACGGCGCAACATGTCACACAGTTCGTGCCACAATAGATTTATTGAAAGACACGTTTGGTGACTGACTAATTTCACGTTTTGGACCTGTGAATTGGCCTCCAAGATCTTGTGATTTAACACCGCTAGACTACTTTCTGTGGGGCTATGTAAAGTCATTGGCCTATGCGGCAAAGCCACAAACGCTTGACCATTTGGAAGACAACATTCGCCGTATTATTGCCGATATACGGCCACAAATGTTGGAAAAAAGTCATCGAAAATTGGACGTCCAGATTGGACTACATCCGCGCCAGCCGTGGCGGTCATATGCCAGAAATCATATTTAAAATGTAATGCCACAAGATTATCTTTCGGATAAATAAAATTCATGTCAATCGAATAATCCATCGTTGTTTTATTGCAACTTAAAGTCCTATACCTCTATAAAAAACACCCTATATTTACGTAATAAATTTTATAATTTTGTCGAATTTAAATGAGTATAATTTTTTAATTGTTACCCTTGCTATTTATGTGCGAAATGATGTCATTTTGTAGCATTATAACCTAACCCCTGTTTGAAACGTGAAAAAAAAGAACGCGCCAAAAATTTAAATTGGCATTGACAATTGTTTCTTGTTGTTGTTTTTTTTTTAATTTGAATTTTCGCCGTGATCATTTTCTATTTAAATTTACTTTTCTATATTCTATGGCTATTGAAAATGAAATGGGTGTGAATAAACTCGCATAAAAAAACATTCACTGCAAAAAAATACAATAAAAAACTAGTGGAAAATAGACATACGACGCAAACGTATTTATTTGGTAAGAAAATCAGAAACGGTAACCGAACAGAAAATAAGCAAAAGTACGCACTGCTGCGAGCATGATGAGGCAATTAAAACAAATTAGATTTTATTTTTACAATTTCTAATTCTAGATCAAACACAAAAAGCACACCGCCACACCACCACACCACAGCACAGTACACACAGTGTAGTGCAGTACAGTACAGTGTAAACGAAAATAAATTTCAAACGAAATTACACAAAACGACGTGATGTTGTGGTGGTCCCTTTAAAGGTTTGCGTGAGTCTCCAATGCTGCTGCAAAGCATAGAAACTAAAAGAAAGGAAGGAGCAAAACAGTTGTGGAGTAGCGGCGAGCAGCACTTACTGACAATTGCTGCGTGTGTGATCGAATTTTGTACGTTAAGTAAGTGAGTGGTGACTCATGCTGCTGCATCATCATTATATGCCTGCAATAACGCAAAAACAAAAACAAAAACAACAACAGCAACATCAACAAAAACAACAAGAAATTAATTTAATTAGATTGAAATCGAAAATTCAAACCAAAAAACGTAAAAAAAGAAAATAAAAACAAACAACAACAATTGCATATCACTTGTAAAACCAAAGCCAAAAACAAAAAAAAAAAAATGAAAATATGTATTCAGAAATTTCTGAAACTAACAATTGATGAAACCAAAGCAAGTTCTTAAACTTGAAACTGCAACAACTAAACAAAGTACATATAAAAAGTGACAAAAATCAAAACCAAAGAGTCTGAAAGTTTTGAAACAAAACTTGAAAAGTTTTAAGAATTCTTTATTAAAAAAAAAATCATATTATTTAATAATAAGTTTAAATTGTTATTTTTTTATATACAAATTCTATGCCATAAATATGTCGGGTATATTTCGTAGTAATTCATCAACGTATCACTCGAATGATTCAACGCCCAATAAACGTTTCTCGTTCGGTGCATTTTGGTAAGAAGACACGCATTTCTATTTTATTTCACTCTTTCACTAACTATTTTTATAAAGAATTTTATAAAAAACAAAAACGAATTTATTATTATTATACGATGTACATATTTATTAACCGCATGTATAAAATTGAGAATTTTTTATATTGCCACCCCCTTTTTACCAGCTTTGTTGGTTCTTTAGGAATTTTCATAAATATTCAAACATATGGATGAGTAAGCTGCTTCAATTCTTCAAATTTACCCTTCCCTAGAGGTGATATATGCCTGACCTTTCGATTTATTCGTTGCTATCATCTTGGAGGGGTTCTGAATGAATTATTTCAAGAGATATTGAAGCCTCTTAATACTGTTTTTAAAATCATAATGAAAATTGTGTTTCTTTTCCTGAATTCGAACCTTGGAGATTGGACCCGGAGAATAATTCAATAGAGTTTTAACATAATCATTCTGTATAATATCTTTAAGTACAGAAATCAATAATTTGCTTCCCTATATAGAGTTTTGATAAGCTAAACTAGCTTTATAGGAATGGTTTACATGCCAGTGCGGCTTATAAAGGGTGTTTTTTTTATAGAGGTATAGAACTTTAAGTTGCAATAAAACAACGATGGATTATTCGATTGACATGAATTTTATTTATCCGAAAGATAATCTTGTGGCATTACATTTTAAATATGATTTCTGGCATATGACCGCCACGGCTGGCGCGGATGTAGTCCAATCTGGACGTCCAATTTTCGATGACTTTTTCCAACATTTGTGGCCGTATATCGGCAATAATACGGCGAATGTTGTCAAGCGTTTGTGGCTTTACCGCATAGACCAATGACTTTACATAGCCCCACAGAAAGTAGTCTAGCGGTGTTAAATCACAAGATCTTGGAGGCCAATTCACAGGTCCAAAACGTGAAATTAGGCGGTCACCAAACGTGTCTTTCAATAAATCTATTGTGGCACGAGCTGTGTGACATGTTGCGCCGTCTTGTTGAAACCACATCTCCTGAACATCATGGTTATTCAATTCAGGAATGAAAAAGTTAGTAAACATGGCTCTATACCGATCACCATTGACTGTAACGTTCTGGCCACCATCGTTTTTGAAAAAGTACGGACCAATGATTCCACCAGCCCATAAAGCGCACCAAACAGTCAGTTTTTCTGGATGTAACGGTGTTTCCACATACACTTGAGGATTACCTTCACTCCAAATGCGGCAGTTTTGTTTGTTGACGTAGCCATTCAACCAGAAGTGCGCTTCATCGCGATACGTTTTCCGCACAGAACCATTATTTTCGAAATAAAATTGCACTATTTGCAAGCGTTGTTCAGGCGTGAGTCTATTCATGATGAATTGCCAAACCAAACTGAGAATAAATCACTTGACAGCTGTTAAATCGGTCGCCATCTTGAAATGTAATGCCAACTTAAAGTTCTATACCTCTATAAAAAACACCCTTTATAACTTCGTGTAAAAGTTTATCGAATTTTTTTCAAAAAGTATTGGTGATCGCCCTTCCCAGATTGTTTTATAATGATAAGGCCCAACACTGCCTTTTGCATTGAGGTTATCTATTGCGTATGACCTTTTTAATAAGACCTATTGATCCAGCATGTATTCATGTAGCAGTCTGCATTAGCCATGCCCCAGTGCTACACAAATAGTGCCCCATTGACACCTCTGCCTCACAGCATAATCTGCTGGTACTAGATGCTGGAATACTACTGAATAAGTACTGCTCGTACTTATTCCAGAGGCATAGAGATCACTAGTGTAGTAGACGGTGTGTTGGCATATTAGCGGCATCCACTATAAATAGAATGATCTTGAATCAACTCGTCGTATACTCGGTTCAAACCCCAGGTCAGACATCTCCCACTAAACGAAATATGAAAAAATATTTCTTCAACGACTTCCTCTCAGCAGATTTCTGGCAAAAACTCTCGAGAGTAAATAAAATTGCCATGAAAAGTTTCTCGAAAATCTGCTGTTCGAAGTCGACTTTAAACTGTAGGTCCCACCACTTGTGGATAAAATTAACATACACACAGCATAGGTGGTGCGAGAAGCTAGGTCGTAATCCTGACTCAAGAGTTGTATTGGCCTGTATTAGCTGTCCCTAGGGCTGGACAAAAAATGCCTGATTGACACCTCTGCCTCACAGCATTATCTGCTGATAATAGATTCGAAAATGCCTTTTCTGTGCAGGGGCTTATTCCAGAGGCATAGAGATCGCAAAGTGCAACCGAAAGAGTCCTCAAGTTTTTTTTTTGTTTAGTTTCAGAGCAAACTCGACTCTTTAATGGGCAAAGCTAAGCAACTTTTTAGAATGGTAGAGAATATGCATTGCTTTTCGTTCCTTTATTTCATTGTTTTCATACAAGTTTTCCATGATTTCTATTATCTTGGCTGGCTTTCCTTTGTTAGATGATATCCACTCAATAAATGCGTAATATATTATGGAAGCATAAATCCCTTTTATCTGGCAGTTCTTTTTCATTTATAAAGGGTGTTTTTTATAGGGGTATAGAACTTTAAGTTGGCATTACTTTTCAAGATGGCGACCGATTTAACAGCTATCAAGTGATTTATTCTCAGTTTGGTTTGGCAATTCATCATGAATAGACTCACGCCTGAACAACGCTTGCAAATAGTGCAATTTTGTTTCGAAAATAATGGTTCTGTGCGGAAAACGTATCGCGCACTACGTCCATTTTATCGTCGACAAAATCGTCCATCAGAGATTCGTCCATCTTGTGATTTAACACCGCTAGACTACTTTCTGTGGGGCTATGTAAAGTCATTGGTCTATGCGGTAAAGCCACAAACGCTTGACCATTTGGAAGACAACATTCGCCGTATTATTGCCGATATACGGCCACAAATGTTGGAAAAAGTCATCGAAAATTGGACGTCCAGATTGGACTACATCCGCGCCAGCCGTGGCAGTCATATGCCAGAAATCATATTTAAAATGTAATGCCACAAGATTATCTTTCGGATAAATAAAATTCATGTCAATCGAATAATCCATCGTTGTTTTATTGCAACTTAAAGTTCTATACCTCTATAAAAACACCCTTTACAATCAAAGAAAACTAAGATTTTAGAAAAGGCAATCAAAGCTTAATTTCCATTTCTTCAAATTAGGAATAAAAATTTTTTTCTTTATTTTAACTTTATAACGAATCAGAACCGATTATTATTTGACTCTAATTGGCTTTTATTCGGTGCCATGATGATGAATGCAAATCGTGGAGATAACATTGTTTACATTTAATTTGATTTGGTTTGTTTTATTGTATAAATTTTTATTTTTATAGTGACTACGACACGTCCACTGCCACAGACCAGGCCCCAGACCAAACCGTCGACGACGTATTTTATTTATTTTTAAAAAATTCATTTGATTTCAAGCAAATAATTACTGTTTCAAGAAGCCATCATTATCAACAATACATAGTTAATAAAACTATTTTTAATCATACTCCAAAGATACAAGAAAGATTCACTTGTTGTTGGCAAAATACAGTGTGTCAGTTGTTAGTCAATTAATAGCAGCAATAAGGAAAGTTTTTCTTTTCATTGAAAACAGATTTTTCTATAATTCGTTTTTTATTTAAAGTGATAAAATATAGGAGTATTAATAATGATTTAATTTAATTTAATTTAATTTAATTAATGCTTATTATAATTTCCTATTTTTTTCATTTTATTTCTTATATTTTATTTGAAAATCTGTTTTAGGAAATGAATTTAAATTTTTGAACATTTTTTTTTTGATTTTATTTTTGGAAATTATGTTCTCATACAAAAAGAATCTGTAACGGAAATTTGTATCAAATTTGAAACAAAAAAAAAATTGAAATTGAAAACACAAATTAGAAATTATTCAAGCATTAATTTTTGGATTTAAAAAAAAAATTAAATTTTTAACACACAATATACTTTTGTAGACATTAAAGGCAATGTTATCTTAACTATTTGTAGTCACCACCCATAGCATATTATAAAAGGCAATTGGAGTCAAATAATAATTGGGGTTTTTTTTGGAAAATTGTATGAATGCCTTATAAAGTTAAAAACAAAATATATTTTGGCAAATTTAAACTGGATCGTACTTTTTTTTATTTTTGCAGAATTAAAATATTTTTTTTCTTTCTTCAGTCTATGTAAGTAAGAGGTGCCTTCGTAATGCGTTGTTACGATCTAGGGTATGCCTATAATGCCTCCTCCATGCTTATTAGCATGATAAACTTCATGTCAATAAGAACATTTCCCTGCCTGTTACCCAAGTGTTTCGTTCTGAGAGGCATTAACGCCGCACAGCTTCTAAATATATATTCTGATGATTTACTCTTGAATTGAGACTGAGGCAATCCCTTTTCTAAACAGATGTTCTTTGAGCTTGTAGTAGCCGTTCAAAAGCCAGGTCACTTTTGGATGGTTGATGCATTACTCAAGTAAAGGGTCCGCCAAATAACTTTTTTTTTGAAAATGCTTTAAAAAAAAACTACTGAATATTTTCTCAAATTTCTTTTTTATTATTTGGAAGTGCAATCCTTCCGGTTAATAATCGAAAATAATTTCATTCAAATGGCTGCCTAGGCTGGCCATACAGTAGCCTACACGATCGGTCCAATTTTTAAGCACATTATCGATTGTGTGCAGCTGTATTTCACCAATGGCTTCACGAATATTGTCCTTTAAACCGTCAATTTTCCCTGGCTTGTCGGCGTAACACTTATCTTTGACGGCACCCTACAAATAATAGTCCAATGGTGTCAAATCGCAGCTCCGAGATGGCAAACGACATCAGCTCTGCGGCTGATAATACGATCTTCAAAAACAGATCGCAAAACATCGAGTGTAGCTTCGGCTGTGTGGCATGTAGCGCCGTCCTGTTGAAACCAAATGTTGCCAATATGCTGCTCTTCAATTTTTGTGAACAAAAATTCGTGCAACATGGCTCGAT